>CM030364.1:273535236-274135236 GCA_017893485.1 Hemerocallis citrina | reverse complement strand
AGGATTAATCTAACCCTAATTATTCATACCTTAATCAAAGGATTAATCTAATTATAATTAACAGATTTACCCAAATATTAACAACATTAGTGAAGGATATCATGTAACTAAGAGAGAGATAAAATCTTTAATTAAATCCCTAATTATAAAGGTAAAATGGTTAGAAAACATAAAATTAGGGACATAGTGGCGGAGGTCAGTGATCCGCAATATAATTTGCCAAATAGGTAGGCAAATAACAAAAAAATACATGGAGTGGATTATCTTCAAATTCATGAAACATCAGGTAGGTTTACTAAAATTACCGATAAAAATATTGTAACAGTTAGTTTATTAATTGGTTTGGAATTTTTTTAAAAATTCTTAGGAAATATTAAATTATAATTTCTATCGATGTTCACTATTTTTCCTTCAAAAGATCACAGTTTTGCATTTTCTAATTTGTTTTAAATTTTATTTATTTAAAAAAATGAAATATCACAGTTTTGCACGTGCAGTTAATGTGAACTAATTTTCCAAAAGAGCATTTCTTCTATGGGTAATGCTAAACCTAATATCAAATCTACTATTTTTTTCTTTACTAACTTAGGTGGTACACTATTAGTGGATGTTATTGTAGAGTAGGTGCTAAAAATATCCAATAGCAATGTGCCACCTAAAATAGTAAATAAAGAGAGAATGAGAGAGATAAATAAAGAGAGAATGTGAGAGATAAAAATCTAAAAATTTACAAACTTGAAATCTGAAAATCTAACTTACTTTTATTCTTTTACTTTTTAATTTTTTTTTTAAATGTTTTCTTAATGGCGAAATTATCCCCCCTCACCTAATCCACCTTCAAACGGCAAAATTTTTGACTCACTCGCTCCAATTAGCTCCCGTTCAAGAATTTTTTTATTTTTAAATAACATTTTTTTAAAAAATATGGCCTCAGACCGAAGATGATCTTCCGTCTGGCCCAATTTTTTGGGTCCAGTCGGAAGATGATTCCGACATAAAAAAAATTTTAAAAAAATTTGACAGACCGAAGATGTTTTTCCGTCGCTCAAATTTTTACTATTAAAAATATTAAAATAATTATTAGACAGAGGATCTTCTTCCGTCTATATATTTTATTATTTCCCCCCCAAGTTTGACTTTTATGATAGCATCAAACCTACACTATTGCTATTTTTCAATTGTCAAATACCCATATTTTAACAGCAATGATAGTGGATGCTCTAACCAATAAACTTACAAATTCATAAAGTGATAAAACAAATTATCAAGAAGAAAATCTAATTTATGAGCACATATGTCAAGACTAAGTCGACTGCACCTCCATCAGTCGACTGAGTCCACATAAGTCGACTAAAGCCCACCATCAGTCGACTGAATAAAGACTGTAACTACTGCAACAAAACTCTCGGTCCAGTTGACTGATAGCACACCTCAGTCGACTGAATCCAATCCGTAACAACCCCTAAAGATCTGCAGATATGTAACTGTGTCAACAACTGTTCTCCAGAAGACTAGGTCTGCAACTGCACCATATTGTATCCCTAAAGGATAGGATCTGTAACCAATAAGATCTGATTTGATTTTGTAAAAACTATAAATATGATTATGCACCACCGGTTTAAGGTGTGCAAGCCATTCAATAAAATCTACTTGGTATCAGAGCAGATCTGATCCTAAACCGAGCTTATCCCCTTCCAATCATGGCCACCCCTCAATCCGCTGCAACCAATATTGTATCCACAACACCATCTCCATTCCCACCAATCCAAGTTCACCAACTAATCTCCGTTAAGCTCGACAACAACAACTATCTTATCTGGCTCACCCAATTTCGACCTCTTCTAAAGGGGTACGATCTCGAAGGATACGTCGATGGGAGCTTCCCTTGCCCCACATGTCTTCTCCCACAATCCACAGAGATTAACCCAGCTTATACCACCTGGAAGAAACAAGATCAAATTCTCCTAGGATGGTTATTATCATCCCTCTCCGAGTCAGTGCTGGCTCAAGTAGTTGGCCTTAGCACGTCTCAAGATGTCTGGGAATCACTCTGCAAACACTTCTCCTCCCAATCTCAGTCCAGGGTCTTGTATCTCAAACGTGAACTACAAAATATGCGTAAGGAAAACAAGACAATGGCTGAATATTACCTCCATGCGAAACAACTCGCTGACAATCTTGCCCCTTCTGGCAATGCTATCTCAACCACTGATCTCCAGCACATGATGCTAGGTGGTCTTGACTCATCCTATGATCCCATAGTGACGATGCTTACTGCAACCACAGCCGATCTCCATATGGATGACTTCTACTCAAATCTGCTAGCCTATGACATGCGCTGGGAAGCTCAACATGCAACCTCCCCTCAGCCCATGGCAAACATTGCCCATCATGGCCCTTCGCGTCCCAACAATCGCTACAACAACTCCCGAGACAGGTTCGGCTCTCAAGGTCAGAAGAATCGGCCTTCCAACAGAACCCAAGGATGCCCTCAACCAAATCGCAATCCCCAAGGACCATGCCAACTCTGTGGCAGGAAGAACCACACTGCTATGGAATGTTGGTATCGCTTTGATCGCAATTTCACCACCGCCTCTTCCTCCAGCCCATCAGCTGCATATGTTGCTGCCCCTGGATCACTCCTTGATGGTAATTGGTTCCCAGATAGTGGTGCTACACACCACTTAACCCCCGATCTGAACAATCTTCACATCCAGTCACAATATGATGGACCTGATCAAATCAAAGTTGGCAATGGTAATACACTTTCTATTAAACATGTTGGTAAATCATCCTTTTGCCTTAATAATCGAACTTTCCATTTTAATCAAATTTACCACGTACCATCTATCTCTACCAATCTATTATCTGTATCCAAATTTTGCATTGACAACAACGTATTTTTTGAATTTCACCCATTCTCTTTTATTGTGAAGGATCAGGAAACGGGGACACCGCTGTTGCACGGCACGAATAAAGGAGGATTGTATCACTTTGTCGACAAGACAGCCAGTTCTCTTTCTGCCTTTCAATCAGAGTCAGTTTCATTGTGGCATCACCGGCTTGGCCATCCGATGCTAAAAACTGTCAATAAAATTGTGTCAACCTACTCGTTGCCAGTAGAAAATAAATCCACTTTGTTTTGTCATACTTGTCGTGTTAGCAAGAGTCATAAATTGCCCTTTTCATTGAGTTCCACAATTTATAAAGAACCATTACAACTAATTGTATCAGATTTGTGGGGTCCTGCTCCAATGTTTTCTAGAAATGGTTCTCGATATTATTTACTGTTAATGGATGCATTCAGTAGATACACATGGGTCTATCTCCCATCTCACAAAAGTGATGTTTTTACTGTCTTCAAACAGTTTAAGTTACAAATTGAAAATCTCACTGGCAAAAAGATAAAAACTTTTCAAACCGATAACGGAACTGAGTTCAAGAAATTCACACCCTTTCTTCTCCAAAGTGGTGTTGTCCATCGTTTTACATGTCCACACACCTCAGCCCAAAATGGATTAGCAGAGAGACGCCATAGACATGTTGTTGAGTCTGGTCTCTCTCTCTTAAACCATGCATCAATGCCCTTAACCTTTTGGGCTGATGCCTTTGTTACTAATTGCTATCTCATAAATCTCCTACCATCCTCACCACCAAAAGGTCAAACTCCCCTTGAACTGTTTTTTGGCTCCACACCAGACTACAATGCCTTAAAATCCTTTGGGTGTCTTTGCTACCCATATCTCAGACCCTATGCATCAAATAAATTAGATAAAAGATCCCTTGACTGTGTCTTCATTGGTTATTCTAGCACTCAAAAAGGATACATATGCTATCATCGACCATCCCAAAGAATATACATCTCTCGTCACGTCGACTTTGAAGAAACAATCTTTCCCTATTCGGCAGTGCACAGCAACCCCACCAATGTAAGTACTACTTCTGCATCCTCTGCACCTTTACAAACCACATCAATTTTATCCACTCTACAAGCATCTCCCATACCCCCTTTACCGAATAACCCAACTACAATTAACCCACTTCAACCTTCCCTACCTCTCTCGGTACAGTCGACTGATAGCATACCTCAATCGACTGTACCCAATCCTCCACCTCCCCCTCCCTCCTCTCAACCGACACCTACTGCTCCACCTCTCTTGGTACAGTCGACTGATAGCACACCTCAGTCGACTGTACCCAATCCTCCTTCCCGAGAACTCGTTCCCCAACATCATATGATTACTAGGGCAAAAGGTGGTATACGTAAACCTGTTAATAGATTATGTTTGCATGTCACTAAACACCCTTTGCAGGATGCAGAATTAAAGGAACCCACCTGCTTCTCACAAGCACAGAGCCATCCTCAATGGCGTCATGCTATGGATGATGAGATCAATGCCCTATTACAGAATGGCACATGGACCCTCACCCCTGCTCAAAGCAATCAGAACATTGTGGGATGCAAATGGGTCTTTCGTATCAAACGAAAATCAGATGGCACTATTGACCGCTACAAAGCTCGACTTGTAGCAAAAGGATTTCATCAACAAGCAGGTATTGATTATGGAGAGACTTTCAGCCCTGTGATTAAACCCTGCACAATTAGGCTTGTCATTTCCATTGCACTAATGAACAAATGGGCACTCCGTCAATTAGATGTTCAAAATGCTTTTCTTCAGGGCCATCTCACAGAAGAAGTTTACATGAAACAACCTCCAGGGTATGTAGATTCAAGATTTCCAAAGCATGTTTGTCGCTTACGGAAGTCTCTATATGGGCTCAAGCAAACACCTAGAGCTTGGTACTCCAGACTCACTGGGTATCTCTGCACTCTTGGTTTTGTCAGTTCCAAGGCCGACTCATCTCTGCTCATACGACAAACTGGTGATTCCACTCTCTTTATTTTAATATATGTTGATGACATCATTATCACAGGCATACCGGGTAACCATATCAGCACACTCATCACCCAGCTCCACTCCACATTTGCAACTAAGGACCTAGGCCCATTAAGTTACTTTTTGGGTATCGAAGTTCTTCCCAATCGCAATGGCCTTTTCTTGTCTCAGTGCAAATATATTCTGGATCTGTTACTAAGCTCCAAGTTCGATGGTGTCAAGCCTATCACCACACCCCTGGCAGCAAACAGTCCACTCTCTCAACATGATGGGCCGACTCACAATGATCCTACCCAATATAGAAGTATTGTGGGATCTTTGCAATATCTATCTTTCACTCGACCTGACATTGCAGTCGCTGTCAACAAAGTATGTCAGTTCATGCATAACCCTCGGGATGTCCATTGGACTGCTGTCAAGCGAATCCTTCGTTATCTCAAACACACCATCAATTTTGGCTTGCAACTGTCGACCCCATCAACTTCCACCATTCATGCATATTCGGACTCGGACTGGGCAGGAAGTCCTGATGATCGCAGATCTACAAGCGGCTATTGTATTTTCTTTGGTGGCAACCTCATCTAATGGAGTGCAAGGAAGCAAAAGACAGTCTCCCGTTCAAGCACGGAAGCTGAATACAGAGGCGTAGCAATTGTAACCGCAGAAGTTATGTGGATTCAATCTCTACTAAAAGAGCTTGGTTACTCCAAACTTCCGCCGCCTACTCTCTGGTGTGACAACTTAGGGGCTACATATCTCACGGTAAATCCTATCTTCCATGCTCGCACAAAGCATATCGAAATAGATTACCATTTTGTCAGTGAACGTGTTGCTTCCAAACAACTTAGTGTTCGATTTATTTCCACCAAAGATCAGCTGGCCGACATCTTCACCAAAGGTCTCAGCAGTAACAGATTTCAGGAGCTAAGGACCAAGTTGTCCATCCAAGATTGGCCGTTCAACTTGCAGGGGAGTGTCAAGACTAAGTCGACTGCACCTCCATCAGTCGACTGAGTCCACATAAGTCGACTGAAGCCCACCATCAGTCGACTGAATAAAGACTGTAACTACTGCAACAAAACTCTCGGTCCAGTCGACTGATAGCACACCTCAGTCGACTGAATCCAATCCGTAACAACCCCTAAAGATCTGCAGATATGTAACTGTGTCAACAACTGTTCTCCAGAAGACTAGGTCTGCAACTGCACCATATTGCATCCCTAAAGGATAGGATCTGTAACCAATAAGATCTGATTTGATTTTGTAAAAACTCTATAAATATGATTATGCACCACCGGTTTAAGTTGTGCAAGCCATTCAATAAAATCTACTACATATAATATCTTCGATATTGTTAACCAATAATAATTTATTTATTCCCATATATATTTGAGATAGCCGAGAAAACAATCAAATACAACTATTTTTTTTTACGGGCGATGCACGTTTTGATAAAGAGTTGGAGTTGAACAATCAAAATGGATAACAATTGAATAAATTGGCTAGCGAAAAAATTTCCCGCTCCAATCATACTAGTTATTTTAGTCAGCAATAAATGTTGTTAAAGCCCAAACAATTAAAGTCCAAACATACAAACAGAAAATTAAGTCCAATTTTGAAAGCACAAAAAAAAGCAACTCAAATTCAAATTTCTCATAATTTCATGAGATACAACAACAATAATAATAAAGCCTTTTTTCAACTAGTTGGAGTTGGCTAAATAAATCATGATTTTTCATTCTGCTCGACTTAACGTAATATCTTCTGTAAGATCACAAGCAATTTTGCAATCTCGCAAGATTGCGAACCCAAAATGAAAAAAAATAATAATTCCGAACTAGAACCGTCTCCACTTTTTTATTCTTAAAATTAGCTCCATCACATTCCCTTTTTTTTGCGGTTGTTGTTTTCACATCCTCTTCAAAAATGTCAAATTCGAAAAAGTCCCATCCCAAATTGAGTAATTCCTGCTGAAATGTCAAAAGAATCGTATGCAACTTGGCAATATCATTTATTCAGAAAAAACAACTTGGCCATATGACTATTTACTCTTATTAAACACAAAAGGTAAATTTGATTCAGGTACTCATTTGACCCTGAATTTCTATTAACCCTTTAAGAGCATCACTATCATTTTTTCTGAGTTTTCTATATTTAGCTTTGAAGATTTAGCATTTAGAATGGTTGCCTGCTATTGTTACTTCTAAAATTTCACAATCAAATAAATGGGACAGAACATGGTCATCCGTCTAGTGTTTTTTTTTTTAGTTAAAAAAAAATCAGAAAAACAAACCCAGATGGATGAACTATTTTTTTAAAAATAAATTTGTCTAGGGGTGTTTTCATGATTTAAAAAAAAAATTTGTGTCAATGAGAGACGGAACACCATCATCCGGCTCTCATCTGTTTTTATTTTTATTTAACCACAGACAACATTACTTCATCCGTCCCTTCGTCAAACGGATGAACATCATCAGTCTTCTATATTTAGCAATTGGCTAAAGCGGCTGCTAAGTTTAGCAAGAAACTGTTCACTTCTATTCTAACTTATGGGTTTTTAGCAAACAACTGTGAACTTATTTTCTAAATCGATTTTTATTTTTTGGGTTTTTAAAAAACGACGGTGGATGCTCTAACCAGTTTATCTCTACTTTAGAGTTTAGACTCTTCGAGCAGAAATTTAATTTCATTATTCCCTTCACGTAGATAGATCACTTGTATAGTTTTAGTTTTCTTCTTCTTCTTAATAAATCGACTTATATAGTGGATAACAGTATATTTGATTAATTTATCCAAAAACGCCATAAAATTTATTATATTTTATTATGCAGTTTATATTTTCTTATCTAAAGTTATTTTGAAATAATTTTAACTTTCTGTACATGATAAATCTAACAGATAATCCGAACAACTAAGATATCATTTCTTTTATATTACTGAAAAAATTCAGACTTAAATTTTTTAGGCTTTGCGGTAGCAGCAAACAACAAATTGCATATCAGAATATTTTACAATAAAAAATAGTAGACTTTATGATAAATTTTGATAAATTAGCCCAAGTATTGTTACCTTTTATTTTTCTTGCATACCAAAACTATCTATATAATAAAACACAAAGAAAGCTATCAAGTGGCTCTCTTTTAATTTCCCCAAAATATCAAAGGCCCAGATCTAACCTCACAAAACATATTTTTCCTCCCAAAAGTTCCCACCAAAATTCAAATTCAAACCCCCCACCCAAAACAACTCCTATATTTATCTATATAATAAAACACAAAGAAAGCTATCAAGTGGCTCTCTTTTAATTTCCCCAAAATATCAAAGGCCCAGATCTAACCTCACAAAACATATTTTTCCTCCCAAAAGTTCCCACCAAAATTTAAATTCAAACCCCCCACCCAAAACAACTCCTATATTTATCTATATAATAAAACACAAAGAAAGCTATCAAGTGGCTCTCTTTTAATTTCCCCAAAATATCAAAGGCCCAGATCTAACCTCACAAAACATATTTTTCCTCCCAAAAGTTCCCACCAAAATTCAAATTTAAATCCCCCACCCAAAACAACTCCTATATTTATTTAATTATTTTTTTTTCTTTCTCTCTCTCTCCCTCCTTCTATTCAAAAAATTAAGAAAATAAAAAATTTTAAAATTTTAAAAATCTATATAATAAATTACAAAGAAAGCTATCAAGTGGCTCTCATTCAATCTTCTCTAAAATCAATGGCCTATATTGATTCTCACAAAATATATTTTCTCGCCCAAAAAATTTAAACCCCAAAATTAAAATTTCCCCCCCAAAACTAAAAAAATCATTACTTTATTACTATCTCTCTGTTCTCTCTTCACTTTTTCATATTTCTCTCTCTCCCTCTCTCTCTCCCATTCTTTCTTAACTTATTTAGAAATTTAGATTTTAAGATTTCAGGTTTGTAAAATTTTCAGAATTTTTATGTTTTTTATTGCACATATTTTATTGAAAATAGCAAATATTTCTTCAACAAGTTTTTTTGACTGATTATCTCTTCAACAAGTTAAATTTTATCATTTTCCACTTTTAAAGTTTTAAGAAGTTGGATTTTACACTCATTTATAATTATTTTTCAACATATACTAATAGAAGCATGGACTTTTATTTACAACTAATTATTATCATACTATTCAAATTTGAACTACATAATTGTTATTTTACTGTTTACAAAATTTTTCGTGTATTGTATCGTTCCGACGACGTGTTGTAGGCACGTGTACACGGGCAAATCTAGTTCTTCTATAAATCCTATGTCATCTCTCAATTCGTTTGGTCAAAAGAGGTTGCTAGAAATTCATGATCAATCGAGGTGCCAAAACTAGAATTAATCTAAAGAAAGAAACGACTTTGATCATAAGAGGAAGTCTCGTTGAAAGGGATGAGTGTACGAATGATTGTGATGCTTCTTTGCAGGTGTGAGTCATTTTGGTTTGTGTGTTGTTTTATTAAAAATCTGATATATCAGATTGATGGAGCTATGTGACGTAAGTTACGTTACATCACTTGGCCCACGGGCCCTGGATCGAACTCCCAAGTGGGATATAGTCGGTGTCGGAATTCTGATTTCCAAATGACCCACTTTTGAAATTATTTACCAAACTGATCCACTTTAAAAAGTATTTATTAAAATAATCCAAATAGTGAGTTTAGTGAAAATACCCACGCTGTTTGAGATAGCGAGTGTAGTCTTACTTTTTGTAGGCATAGAGAAGATCTGGAAGACGAAGGTGCTTTCCGGCTGCTCTCCTCACAGGCGGCAGCTAATGCAGCAGGGCTCCAAGGGTTGGGCCCGACGAGGGGTCCCCTTATCGGCAACGCCTTCGATTATGATCACTATGCCTTCATGGGAGAGGCATTTTTGCTGTTATCGGGCGTTTCAAATTTGGAAACGGTTGCGCACCAAAAATCTCGCTCGATTCAGAGTGGGTGTGCGGAAGTCATGTGAGCGGCACACGAAGCTACAAATGACGTACATTCATATTTTTTGAGCCAAAGCTTCGTGACTGGGCTAAGAAGGGGTTCAACACATTAATAGAGGAAATTCCTTTAGAGCCTCGATGGGGTCTAGTACGGTTTTTGGGCTCTCTTTTAGGCCCAAGAAGTGTTGGATCCTGTAGGCAATGCAAGAAACACTAGAGGAGGGGGGGGGGGTGAATAGTGTTTTATAAAAAATTTAAAATGCGGAATTGAGAATTTCTTCTGTTCAGTCGACTTGAGAGATAGATCAGTCGACTGAAATCACAAAAAGAAGTATTTTAAAGAAGTCTGTTAAGTCGACCTAGGGATGAGACAGTCGACTAGACACACAAATTATTTCAGAGTAGTACGAGTCTGACCAGTCGACTTATATGAGTACACAGTCGACTGTCCAGACAAGTTTCACAGTAAAAATTATAAACTGCGAAAATAGAAATGCAAGTAGAGAGATACAACCATAGAGTGCACACGATGTATCCTGGTTCGGTCCTTCCGACCTACATCCAGTCCCCAAGCAACCCACTTGAGATTTTCCACTATTCTTGAAAAAGATTACAA
This sequence comes from Hemerocallis citrina, assembly GCA_017893485.1. Classification (NCBI taxonomy): domain Eukaryota; kingdom Viridiplantae; phylum Streptophyta; class Magnoliopsida; order Asparagales; family Asphodelaceae; genus Hemerocallis; species Hemerocallis citrina. The sequence continues at coordinate 274,124,769 of CM030364.1, read as the reverse complement.
GAATACCCTACGGCGTTCAGACAACAACCTTGTCCAACCCGTAGTCCTTTCTCTCAACCAGAGAAAGCAACCCACTCTTCCACCAAGAGTGAAAAAATCCGACTCTACACCTTAGAGTCATACTCTCCAACCGAGAGAAAAAAGAAAAACAATAAAATGTTTACAATCAACCTATAGCCTTGTTGTGATTGTGATATAGTACGTGGCAAATTGGTTGACTTCCAAATCCAGTCCAAAACGAATTCAATGTTATACTGGACTGAAAACAGAGAACCAAGACTTAGTGAATATTGAAAGCTTTTCTCTCTTGAATGCACAAATCTTAAAATTGTTCTAAAAAATTCTTAGTAACCTTTTGAAGGTGAACTTTAGGCTATATTTATAGACTAGGGTCCCTGGCAATTAAAGACAGTTACCCATAACCGTTTGATCAACGGACAAATAACGGATAACTCTTTTAAAATCGAAAAACAACTTTTGAAATCAGAAAAACGGTCAAAAAGCACTTGAACAGTCGACTGGGTTGCCACTATGAGTCGACTGATCAGAGTTTGAATAAGATCAGACAGTTTTGTACAGACTCAGTCGACTGGTATAAATGGCAGTCGACTGGTACTCAACAGCTGATCTAGTTCAAGCTGTTTCGACCTTTGGATTTTGTAAACTCACAGTTCTAAAAAGATATATGTGAGTGTATGTGTGTGTGACAAGACTGTACATTAATCTAAGACTCAAAAAATAGAAAACATATTACATTTTTACAAGACATACAATTATATGATATTTGAAGCTTTGGTCTTGACTTGAGTTTTGAGTGAAGCCATTGTCTTTATCCGGAGCTGTGCTTGATCATTTGTTCAGCTTTAGAGTGATGAGGCCTTTGTGTATCTTCTTGATACAACCTGCAATTAGATATAGAGCATAGCACAGATATATGTTGCATTGTGTTGTAATCATCAAAATCAAGAATCAACAAGAAGGGGTCCGGATTGTCCTCTCCTCTAGCGTCTTTCAGGTCAATGGCTCACCTTCCAGGGTTTTGCTGGAGGAACCGCTTGTTGTCCATATTGGTCATGTTGCTTTCTGTTTTGTCTATTGTCTCATCCTCTAGTGTATAACTGGAGGTCGTATGTTCTATTTCATGTCTTTTATTTTCGATCTTGTAAAGAAAGTTCACAATGATTCGCTTTCAGATAAAGTGTCAAAATCTTAGTTGCACTAAACCAGTCTAAAGGATGTAATTGGCTTTATTTATGGGCAATTTGAAAAGAATCAGATTAGAAAGTGTAATTGAAAGTTTTTTAAGATTCCCATTTGGTGGCTCGGGTTTTTCTTTTCTTCTTCGCTATATGAGGCATGGCTAGAAAAGTTACAAATACTCAATACCCGGATCCAAATCCGGCATTGGAGAACCGACTCGGTCTATTACGGATCAGGTCCAGATCCTAAGATATAACCTATTTCTTTTCCAGGTCTGGGTCTGGATCCAATCCGGACTCCAAAAATAAAAACCTATTAAACCCAAAAAAACAAAAGAAAATTTCATCATCTTCTTCTTCTTCCTCCTCCTCCTCCAATCTTCCAAAAAGTTTCCCAAAATGCTCCACCACCACCAATTTCCATCTCCATCAATCTCCACCACCACCGCCTCATCTTCAATTCCCCCAACCGCCCCCTCCACCCTCCTCCCTCCTCCCTCCACTCTCTGCGCCAATTATCAAGAAACACGCCTATATATATTTTTGGCATCAATCAAGTCCCTTATTTAGTTTTATGAAAAAAGTTCAACCTAATCGGCTACTATTCCATGAGATTTTCAGTGAAATGTTCATATTACTCTGCTCTAATTCATTTGATTATTGCTGAATATTATATTTGGTTATGGGATCCACAGTAAAAATAAAAGGTAAAACGGAAAAAATCCAAAGAAAGACAAAATCTTATTCCACCCCTTTTTAATCTCTTCACCTTTTTCATTACATCTTAAAAAACTAAATTCAATCTTTTTCAAAATTTAAATCCCCAAACCATAATCTAGAACATATTAAAAATTTATAGTTTATAAGGGACATTTTAAGCACAAAAAATAGCCTAATACAACATTGATCCCCTTAAATACTATATGATGCCTCATTGATTAACTTCTACAAACGGAAGAGACCTCATTAATGCTAAATAGAACACGCGTGTTTCGTGATATTGGGCTAAAACTGAGGCTAATTTTTTGAAATTCAGCCTAATTTTTAATTTGCATTCTAAGTGTGTTGGTCGTTGAAGAAAAATTCATGCACAGAAAGGATTGCTTTTGCATCACAACAGAACAAGCGTGTACGTGAAATCTTTTTATTTTATATAAAAAATATTGTAGCGGATAAAAAGTATGGTAAATTTCAATTAACCCACCACAAATTTCATGAGCTTGCATATAACTCCTTTTTTTGTTGCAGTTTACTTACCTATTTGCAAACTACGTCACGAATTGTCCACTTCCACTTGAAAAACTCCTCACCTGAGATAGCAGGTAATCATTTCTGTTGCCTGTGGGGGCAGATTTTACCTAAAATATACCCCTAACTATTATAAAATTAATCTAACCCTAATTAAAGGATTAATCTAACCCTAATTATTCTTACCTTAATCAAAGTATTAATTTAATTCTAATTAACCGATTTACCCAAATATTAACAACATTAGTGAGAGATATCTTGTAACTGAGAGAGAGAGAGAAAATCTATAATTAAATCATTAATTATAAAGGTAAAATGGTCCGAAAACTTAAAATTAGGGACATAGTGGCGGAGGTGGGCGATCCGCAATATAATTTGCTAAATAGGTAGGCAAATACCAAAAAAAATATATGGGGTGGATTATCTGCAAATTCATGAAACATCGGTAGGTTTACTAAAATTTACCGATAAAAATATTGTAACATTTAGTTTATTAATTTGTTAGGAACTTTTTTTAAAATTGTTAGCAAAATATTAAATTATCATTTCTATCAATGTTCACTATTTTTCGTTCAAAAGATCACAGGTTTGCATTTTCTAATTAGTTTTAAATTTTATTTATTTAAAAAATGAAATCACAGTTTTGCACGTGCAAATAATGTGAACTAATTTGCCAAAAGAGCATTCTTCTATGGGAAATGCCACACCTACTACCAAATTTACTACTTTTTCTTTACTAACTTAAGTGGTACACTATTAATGGAGGTTATTGTAGAGCAGGTAGTAGAAATATCAAATAGTAATGTGCTACCTAATGGTAGTCTAGAGAAAAGTAGTAAATTTGGTAGTAAGTGTAACATTACCCTTTCTGAGGTTATTGTAGAGTAGGTGGTAGAAACATCCAATAGTAGTGTGCCACCTAAGATAGTAAAGTGAAAGGTTGTAGATTTGGTAGTAGTGAGTAATTCTGCACCTACTACCAGATCTACAACCTTTCCCTTTACTATCTTAGGTGGCACACTATTAGTAGAGGTTATTGTAGAGTAGGTGGTAGAAACATCCAATAGTAGTGTGCCACCTAAGATAGTAAAGGAAAGGGTTGTAGATTTGGTAGTAGTGAGTAATTCTGCACCTACTACCAAATCTACAATATTTTCCTTTACTATCTTAGGTGGCACAATATTAGTGGAGGTTATTGTAGAGTAGGTGGTAGAAACGTCCAATAGTGGTGTACCACCTAAGATAGTGAAGGGAAAGGTCGTAGATTTTGTAGTAGGTATAGCATTACCCTTCTTCTATGAGTAATGATTTAGCCACTACCAATTTCACTACCATTTCCTTCACTACCTTAGGTGGCATACTCCTATTGGAGAGTTCTCCCACCTACTCTATCATCCCCTACCTATTGGAGTGTGCCACCTAAGGTAGTGAAGAGAAATGTAGTGAAATTGGTAGTGGCTCTAGCATTACTCTTCTTCTATATGCATATTAGCAAAAAGCACCCTTGTAAAACTATACAAAACTGAAAATTTAAATGTCTTCAAAACTAACTAGATAGATTACTTCTGTAAAGAAAAGATATATATTTTTTGAACATAAGAAAAAGGGAAAAAAATTAAAAAGACCATTTGACCCTGCCTCGGAATAATCCAAAAGCAATGAGCTGACAATCAATTCTTTGTCATTGTTACTCTCAATAGTATCTATTCTCTCTTTTCTTATTGCTTTTGTTTCCTATCTTCGTGGCCTCTGCTTTTATATCGGAGAAGGACTATACATATATTAATATTTACTCCAAATATACATGAACCACTAAAAGACAAGATTTGAATAATATTTTAATCAATTTTTATTTATCCTTTAGTAGTTGGTGGTTTGTTTTTAGTGGTTAATGTATGTTTGGAGTAAAAGTTGATATATATTTAGAATAAAAGTTGATGTATGTGTAACATTTGTGTTCATATCTAGTTGTTAGATATGATGTTAGATAAAAGATATTAGTTTACATATCGAATAATGTATCCGTTTAGTCTTTCATTCTCTCCTATATATAAGAGACATATTGTACTCAATCAATAACAATCTAATAAACCAGTATTCTTTCCTATCCCTAAATCTAATATGATATCTGAGCCTATACTCCTATAAGGCTTGTACTGATGTTTTCCTCGTCATCGAGGTGGAGTGGTTCCCCGCCTTCATCGGAATCACTCCACCTCCTGTCGACACCATCCTTCTTTCGATCAAATCCCAAAATTTTTTTCCCTAATCCACAACAAACCCTAATCCCTCTCCATCAATAGCCGCCAACAGCCGCCACTAGAGTCAACAATAGCAAGATCTAAAATGCTAGCCGTCATCACCTACCTCTCCCGAAATCCTAGCCGCCATCATCAACAGCAAGAGGCTACACCAACAACTCCGACAACAAGCCAACAACAACTTCGACGACGAAATCCTTGCTTCCATCATCAACAACAATAGCGGCATCACCTCCACACACCTCCGGCGACAACCACTTTCGGCACACCTAATCCACAACAACAGCAAGAAGTGGCAGCACCCAACCCTTCCTCAACCTCCCGAACTCCAACACCTACGACGATATCCTTGTCGAAATTAGCGATAATCAACAAGTCGTCATCAACTCTGACTCCTACAACGACATCCCATCGAAATAAGCGAAAATCAACCAATTGTCCTCAACTCCCGACGCTCCCGCTGCAACTCTCACCGACAACAACTGCCACGCCGAAACCCCATCACCCACCATCGCCAACATCCACCATCTCCACCAACACCCATTTGCAAATGTACCCGACTCCTCTTCTCCCTCAACTCATCAACACCCCGAACTCTCTACTCCGGCGGCTACCTCCCAACTACTCAAACTCCACCTCCCTCGTCGCTCTCCCTGCTTCTTCCCCTCCAAAAATCCCCTACCGCCATCCCCTTCGAAATCCACAGCCGCCATCCTCTCCAAACCCTAATCTACCTGAACCCAATACACATACCCTATTTCGGATCCAGCCCGCCCCAAATCCAAACCCTATTACCCAAAACCCAAACACTTAACCTTTAGACCCGAACACTAACCCGCTTCCAAACCCAACCCGTTTACCTAATATAAAAAACTCTTTCTTGCAGGTTCTTTAAGCTTCTACAGTCGTCCCGATCCCGAGAGATTTCGGTACTTCGTCAACAAACTCACACTAGTTGATCGATCATGAGTTTGAGAGGGGGAGATATCGACACCATCCCAGTTCCCGTCTCCCGTCAACAACATCCAACTTTCGCATCCGGATCTCAATACAAACTCACACTAATTAATCCATCGTGAGTTTGAGAGGGGGAGATATCGACACCATCCCAGTTCCCATCTTCCGTCGACAACATCCAACTTTCGCATCCAAATCTCAATACAAACTGTAATACCCTGATTTTTCAAATATATGAAAGATTATTTTTATATATGTCATGCTTGTGTAGCATGTTGACTATTATTTCTCAACATGATGAATTAAGTGTATTTTTCTATAAAACATTTTCTTAAAAGCCCAATGTTAATTTGTTTATTTTCCTTTTAAAATATTTTTGCCCAAATGGATTTAAGCCCATAAATCTAACTTTTTATTATTTCCTACCACTTGTAATGTGTAGCATTTTTCTTTTTATTTATCCGGGTACTTGGTGTACAAATCATGTGGTGTGGTTTGTGAGTACACGTGCACTCAATGTACACGTTCATTGAGCACCCTCTTTGTGGCCGGTTTGTGAGTAGGGTAGTGGGTTAGGTCATGGGTGGTTACTCTTGAGGTGTGGGTAGTTTCTCAACTCCCGAATGAATCCTAGCTCTTGATCTCCAACTCCCTAGTGCATCCTAACCCTCCATTCCACCTATAATCTAGTATAAATATCCCTCTCATTCCCTATCTCTTTTACACTAAAGTTATTATTGTAAGAGAGGCATTCTGAGAGTTTGTGTGTGGAAGCGTTTCTGTGGAAGCCGAGTAGCATTCTGAAGGATTCGGTGTAGAACAAGGTGCAGGGAGCAAGAAGTGTTGCGCTATATTGAGAAGCTTTTGCGGGATTTCGATTATTTCTTCATATAAGGTGGGTGTTTCTCAGGACTTCTAATGTAGGAAATATACTATGATGGTTATGATTGCTGCCATATTGTGAAATGTGAATTCAATGTAGTAGAATTGCCTTGAACATGCTGTCGATAATAAGATGAATTGGGTCGGTACAGTCGACTGTCGTGTAGATAAGTCGACTGGTACGAGACTATTAAATTGTGTTGTGGTGATAAACTGTATGCAAATAGACAAAATAGTGTGATTACTGAGTTGTGATTTCCCTATGATACATATGATGGAGGGAAGGTAAATGGATGAAAAGAACTAGCGATGATTAAACAAATTAAGAACTGTCGAAGCAGTCGACTGACACTGTGTTCAGCCGACTGGGGCTTCATTTTAATTATGATTAAATTGGAACTCCATATAATGAGATGTTCTATTATGTTGACCCAGTATGATGACTTGAGATTTATATCTTCATCTTCGTAAGGAAGTGATGAGCAGTATGAATGCATGTTTAAAGTACTTTCTTCAAAGAAAAGAGTATAGTAGTAACTTGAAATTGCATGTTTGAGATGTTCCTAAACAAGAAGAGACTCTGTGTTTATGAAACATGAATATATGTGTATTGTAAATTGATATCATGATGCAAGAATATATAAAGGCCATTAGATAATCCTTTAATTTGAATTATAGAACTGATCAGTCGACTTAGTGCGTGTAGCCAGTCGACTGAGCTGGACTTAGATTTGTGCTGTTGAAAACCCCAGAACAGACGACTGATGGGTGAACAGTCGACTGTCATGTGGATGACATTGTGAACATAAAAAGTTGCGGGACAGCCGACTGACTGTGTGCAGCAGTCGACTATCCCGAGTAATTATGATGAACCTGCTTTGACTGTATGAGTCGACTGGTGTACTTCCAAGTCGACTGTACAGAGTGAACTTTGATATGTATGAATTTCATTTTATTACTGTTGGAAATTGTGAACTTTATGATCGAATTCTATGAACTCTTTTTATAACTGTGTGGATTATGTAAAATGAATCATAAATGGGAATTGAGAATTAAAAGGATATGAAAGGCTAAGATCATGATAAGAAAGTCAGTGAGACTCTAAAATTGAATGATGAGCTGAAGTGCTCAATTGGAAGTTGTGAATTGTAAATTGAAACCGAGAGTAGCTAAGTCTCCCCCGGCAGTGAAATGAATGAAATGAAATGAGAATTGAAAGACCAAGGTTGGTCATGTATTGAAATGAAATGATAAGTCCGGTTTGGTGGAGAGGCTAACTCTAGAGCTTGATTTATATTCATGATTCTAATATTTAGTGCATAGTGAAGAGGTGATGAAGGTGAGAGAAAAACATGAGTATGAGAACTAGGGTTTACGGTGCGGGTGTGTGAGCCGCAGAATGCATGCTTGATGAGTCAAGACATGGCGCGGGCACAACTCAGTAATGATCGGACTTTAGTCACGCTTGTGGGATGTTTTGGTGACTGCAAGAGGAGTGTGTTCAGGGAGGAGGCTGAATTGTCGCAGAATGCATGCTTGATGAGTCATGACATGGCGCGAAATTCTACTCCAGGGGCCAGGATACATGCTTGTACTCATAGAATCATCTAGGATACTCACTGAAATTACAGAAGTAGAGTAAGTCATGGCGAGGGATTGAACCCTACAAAAAAATGAAGAACGGTTAAGAGGCTTGCCCTCGAACCTATGTAGTATGGGATGCATAGAATTCGAACAAGTGCGCATTAGTGTCATATAAATTAAATAAATTGCATTAAGGATTAAGTGCACAATCACGACACGACATCATTAAGAGTTCCCTTTTATTTTACATGCTTATATTGAACAAGTTTGTGATTTGTAAGAAATGAGATTCATTATACTGTTTCTGGCATAGAGAGGATGGCCATGTATAATTATCGTCGGTTGAATAAACTGACGTACCCACAGTTTGTATGCAGGTAAATTATATGTAAAGAGGAATGGATGCATAAAGATCTTGTTATGTTGTTGTTCATTTATGTAAACGTTGTATATTTTGCTTCCGCTGTGTAAAAGAAAGATGTAATTTTGATGTAACTCTGATGTATGAAGAAAAGTTTAAATTTCCTTGTAAAATTGTACTAAAGAAAGTGAAAAGATCCTGTAGAACATCTCGAATTCAGTGAGTTGGGATTCGGGGCGTTACACAAACTCACACTGATTAATCCATCGTGAGTTTAAGAGGGAGAGATCTCAACATCATTCCAGATCTTTTCGTCCATCCCATTCACTGATCCCATCTTGCACTACTACTTCTACTTCTCAGTTCAGATGTGAGAACCCAACATGCGCCATCCACCATGCACAACTACAACATACTACTTCTCAAAAAGGGGTTGAGATCACAACTTCATCCAATGCACCACCGAGCACCGTCCCTGTGCCATCTACCGACTTCCTACCCTACACCATCGAGCTTCGTCACCAAGCGCCATCCCTACACTGTCCCAGATCGAAGAGCTGCCACTTCTCGCCATCATGCGCCGTCCCATGCGTTGTCACTACGTGTCGTTCCTGCACCATCGGGTGTCGTCCTTGCCATACGAACATCGTCAATATTCCAAACTCATATTGCTTGAACCAACTTGAGTTTGAGAGAGGGTGTTAGATATTATGTTAGATGAGAAATATTAGTTTAGTCTCATATCGAATAATGTATAAGTTTAGGAGACATTGTACTCAATCAATAACCTAACAAACCAGTATTCTTTCCTATCCCTAAATCTAACATAGTACTTTCCATCTCCAATCCCTCTTGCTACTGCTTAAAATTAGTGTCTCCTAGGTCGAGCCACAAGTTTCAGACTGAGATAATCTAGACCGTCTTGTAACTGTTGTCCGGTTGTTCGTCAATTCAATTTGCACTACTTTCTTCTCTCCTGAACCTGACTCTTGTGAGTTTTGTGTGTTGCTACTCCCACTCTGTTGAGAACCAAGGAGACTACCTACATTCGAAAAAGACAGGAAAAAAAGCGTATTCAGTAATTTATATTTGCAGGTTTCTTTTCACAACTGAGAATATCCGGAGTTTGAAACATCATGTCGGATTCCAATTGTCTCATTCTAAGGAATGTTGACCAGGTTAAAAAATGTAGTTAAAAATACATGCACAGCACATGCACATAAATCTTGTAATTGGTAGCTTCGGTATTGGGGCTTTATGAGCAAACACGTGACAGTTACTTACTTGTAGATGAACCACCTGTAGAGCCAAAATATGATTGTTTGGATGATGAAGAATCAGTGTCCTTGCTCAATCCAGCAAGGAATGTAGGCCGTGTCGGAATTTGCAGGGGCATTGAGGGACTATTTAGCATGTAAAAGACGGTAGACATGGAAGGTCTATTCACAGGAACTTCTTGTGCACATAGCAGTCCGATTTGAATGCATCTTAACACCTCATTTCCGGGATAGTTTTCTCCCAGGGTTGGATCGATGATCGCTAGAGTTCTTCCTGCTCTCCAGTGCTCCCAAGCCTGCATTAGATTAGAGTACATTAAATCTGATCTTTAGAATAGATAGCGAATCAACGCATAAGAGATTGGGTGTAATTTTAATCTTATACTGTAGTATCTGTATAAATTGATCAGTTAGTTCCGCATAAAACAACAATATTGGGAGAAAAAGAAATCGGTTCCCTGGAAACTTTTAACAACGTTTACCATCTACAAATTAAGGTTTGATGGTCTAGTACTCTTTTTATCCGTTTTAGATCATCACACCTAGACAATATTAATGATAAAATTCAGATTTTGCAATCCTCTAAAATATTTTCCCCAATTCTGCAGTATTTTGATTGCATATTCTGTTTTTTGAGCATATATACAGTACAGATTTTAGTCAAGAAGTGGCGTTCTTCTGTGGCTCTGAATTTTTTTTCCTAGTATCTGAATTGTTTCTTTCCTGTTTATTAACTCATCCGAATCGGATGAGCACATCAACTTTTATCTCCTAAAGAAAGAATAAACTGGAAAATAGAATTAACTATACAGATCACCAGCCACTTACATAGCCTAGTACGTCCTGACCTTCTTCCGATTCATATTTGAAGCTACTATTCTTTTTACCTGTCACAATCTCTAATACCAGAATCCCGTAGCTATACACGTCCAACTTTATTGAAACAATCCCACGCCTTGCATACTCAGGCGCCATATAGCCACTGCAGAACACAAATATAATGAATAATGTTATGAGGGGCCAACATAATATCTATTAATTCCTTTTTAAACTTGTTCAATCATAATAACAATGAATTTTAATTCATAAAGTGAAGTAGTCTAAGGATATGTCTTACAATGTACCAACCACTCGACTAGTAATGCCTTGTGTCTCATCATGAAATAGCCTAGCCAGACCAAAATCAGAAATTTTAGGCTTCATATTTACATCCAACAATACATTGCTGGCCTTTAGATCTCGATGTATAACTTTAAGGTGGGACTCTTCATGTAGGTAGGCTAGTCCTCGTGCAATTCCTCCAATAATTTTAAAACGCATTTCCCAATTTAGTTCTTGACTTTTAGCATGATCTAGTATAGTAAGCTGAAAAGTTAGTAAAGTGAATTCTACGAGAATAAGTAAAAAGTGGACATAGCTAGGAATATCATCAAAGCCTATCTGAAATTAATTTAGAAATAATTTATGGAGAAGTAAACAATATACCAAACAAAAACTTGTCCAAGCTTCCATTCGGCAAGAATTCATAAACAAGCAACCTTTCTCCTCCTTCCAAACAAACACCTCGGAGTCTAACAAGATTCCTATGCTGAAGTTTCGCAACCAACAAAAGTTCATTTTTGAGTTCTCCTATTCCTTGCCTTGAACTTGCAGAAAGCCTCTTCACTGCTACAATTTCTCCGTTAGGCAGTATTCCCTAATCAAGAAAATATAAATTAAATTGAATACCTAAAAAATAATAATAATTAGACGTATGGTTGTGGATTTCAGATTATTGCCCAGGGTGTGTACCTTATAGACCTTGCCAAAGCCACCTTGTCCAAGCTTATTAGTTTCGGAAAAATTAGAGGTTGCAACTTTTAGGACAAAAAGATCATAATATAGCGATTCAGTTACAGCAATTGGTACCTCCTCAGGTCTAGCCATACCTGGGAGGAGAACTTCAACATATTAGACAATAAACTACGAGCCCAAGCTACATTTTCCAATTTGTAATTGGACTACATTTGTATGTCAAGTGTCTCTATACTTACTTTGGGTGGTCTCTGTGGTGGATCTCCTCCTAAAATAAATGTAGCTGGCGAGTGTAAGCACGAGGACCATCACTAAAATTACTACGATGCTGATGATGATTATGATCTTGTGCCCTACAAAATAGATGAATAGTTTAACTTGGAATATCTTCTTAAAAAAAGTATAACTTGGAATACATAAGTGACAGACAAAAGAAATATCTAACTCTAAAAGTTACTTCATTGTTCCTCATTGTAATGAACTAATTCATCTTATGAGCAAAACTAAAAAGGGAAAACACCTACAAAGTATAGATATAAAGTTCACCATAGAGTGATCATCATGATCATCTGCTAAAACTAAGGACAACACAAAATGTTCCACACGGGATGATATGGTCAAAAAAATCAACATAACACAATCAATTGATTGCAGAAGCTGTACTTAACTTTTGTTTATTTATTATTATTTTTCGAACAAGGCCGTAGCCACACACATGTTGGTTTTATGTCTTACATACTAGGTTCGATGTGAAGAAATTTGGGCAAAGCGAGAAGAGGTTCGAAGCAAAGAAGGGAGACAAAGAAGGTTGTTGTTTCTAGTTGTTGAAGGGGCGACAGTCGACTGCACTTATAGTAGTCAACTGCAACCAGCATAGTGGGGCTCGACTGCAAGCAGCGGACACAACATATAGGGCCGATCCCTAGAGATCTGTTTGAGCCCAAATTTCTTCTCCAAGTAATATCATACGTCTACTATCGTGTGGCTTGCTCTTCAGGGTATATTGGACGGTGAAAGATCAAGACTACAACCTAGAGTTTCTCTAGATCTTTTATAAAATAATGTAATGGTCTCCACTGAGAGGTAGTACTTCATGTGAAAGTTTTCCATCGTAAAGAACATAGTATCTTCTTGTGAGCCTTCATGTACTTGGTGAAAGTATTGTAACTCTTATTATTTTTTTTCTAGTTGAACAATATCTCGATTATTTCCGTCTCGGATTAGGTTCGCCAAACCAGGACAAATCTAGTGTGCTTTTGTACTTGGTGTGGTCTATGTTCCTTGGTTGTTCATTGTGATCTGTTTTCATCTCTCGCTCTAACCTTTCGTGGCGCCGAAATTACCTAACAACTGATATCGGAGCAAAGGTTTCTCGAGTTCTCTGGTGAAGATGGCATATCGTGGTTTTCCGAAGATTAAATAATTCGATGGTAAGATCAACTTTAATCTCTGGAATGTGGACGTATACTGTTAGAGATTATAGTCCCACATTGAGTAGATGGTTAGTTTTGTATTTGGTTGCTCCTATATATAGGAGATATTGTACTCAGTTAATTTTCAATTCAATATTCCAGTATTGTTTTCATTTCTCTGATTTATCTTAACATGGTATCAGAGCCATTTATAAAAAAAATTCTTCTCCTAAATTTCTACATCCAAAAATTCTCAACTTCCACATGAAAAAAAAAAAAAAAAATCCCATCGTCTTCTTGCTCAGATTTGAAGCGTCTGGCTTTGCTCAGATTCGAAGTCCTCTCCTCTGAGAAATTCCCATCGTCTTCTTGCTCAGATTCGAAGCACCTGGCTTTGCTCAGATTTGAAGCCATCTCCTCTGCCATCGTCCAAGATCCATCATCAACCCATCATCAGTCGTCCAAGATCCATCATCAACCCATCATCAGTCATCCAAGATCCATCATCAGTCGTCTTTTTGCTCAAACAACTGCCTTCAACCCATCGGCAACTCATCTTCAACCCAACCATCCACCATCAACTACCGTCGGCAACCCATCACCAACTACGTCGTCCTCCCTCGTCTCGGCCACCCGCTCACCGTCCAGATCTTCATGACTTGATCATCAGTTCGTCTATGTTTTTCATTTGTTGGTTTTCGAAGGTTGATATTCGCGTGTGAAAAAAGTTGGAAATTGTTTCTCTGATTTTGTGATTCTGTTAGAATTTATGTGATATGGATCTGTAATTGGTTATGTAGTGAGACTTACTTTTATTATGTCAATATAAAGTAATCTGTTATTCCTTTTTACATTAAAAAAAAAAAGTCGAGATTTTTTTTATAATAATAATAATAATAATAATAATTATATATATATATATATATATAGAGTCCCCTTCAGTTGCACACTACTTTTGGTGAGCACTCCGTGAGCACTCATGAAATAGAGCACCTATGACAAATCCGAACCGCTCATATTGTTCTATATACCTTAGATAGCCTAACAATAAAAAATCAAGTAATTTGAAATTCATTTGCCCATCCATCATGCTGTTAGAATTTTCAGCCATACAATTTTGTAATGATGTAAATCATGGGCAAATGAACTTCAAATTACTTGATTTTTTATTGTTAGGCTATCTAAGGTATATAGAACAATATGAGCGGTTCGGATTTGTCATAGGTGCTCTATTTAGTGAGTGCTCACGGAGTGCTCACCAAAGTAGTGTGCAACCGAAGATTTCTCTCTCTCTCTCTCTCTCTCTCTCTCTCTCTCTATATATATATATATATATATATATATATATATATATATATATATACAGGTACTACTTGTTGATGGCATCTCAGTCTCTCCCATATATTTCTGCCTCCACTGATTTTCCCGATGCAACCACCTCTCGTTCCTCCTCCAGATTCAACAAGCAGCAGCGCCATTTTCAGTCTTCCTCCGACCTCCTACCTTCGCCTTACATCACTCATCACCATACTCCACCTCTACTTCCGCCACCGGTAGCACCGCCCTACCCCCTACCCCGATCCAGGCACCAGCAGCATCTCCCTCCACATTGTGCTCTCAGTCATAGCAGCACCAGTTTTGTTTCTTCTCGCAGTGCTTCTTCCTCGGCCATGTCCGTCACTCCGGCCTTGCCATCTCCTGCTGATTGGGCTAATACTCAGCAACGCCTCACTCAGCTGGAACTACAGCTCATGGGTCAGTTTATCAATGCTGGCTCATCTGCTCCTGCACTTTCTGCCACTCCCGGTATGAATTCGTTCTGGATTTTAGATTCTGGTGCATCACATCATCTCACTAGTAATCAGACACTATTCACCACCTGCACAACACTTCCCTCTCACTCTCCATCTCTACACATAGCTGATGGCTCACCACTTCTTATTACACACTCAAGGACAATTAACTCTTCCACTCTCACATTACCATATGTTCTCTATGCTCCTCATTTATCAATAAACCTTATTTCTATTAGTGCGTTGTGCGATAGTGGTCTTGTCGTTACTTTTGACTCTTTAGGTTGTTCTATTACTGATTCCTCCACCGGTGAGAAATTTGGACGTGCTAGTCGTCATGGTCGTCTATATTATTTAGATTTTCTTCGTGCACATCACTCACCTTCTAGCTTTGTCGGTATTATTTCCTCTGATGCTGATCTGTGGCACAGACGTTTAGGTCATATTAGCACATCACGACTTCAGACTATAGCTCGTAATGGTGCCCTTGGTTCTCTCACTTTTAAATATTTATCTGATTGTCAAGGTTGTCATTTAGCCAAACACATTGCCCTTCCCTTTAGTCACAAAAGAACTTCTGAAACCACTCACCCCTTTCAACTTGTTCATTCCGACATATGGGGACCATCTCCCGTACTCTCGTGGAAAGGCTATCTCTATTATGTTGCCTTCATCGATGACTTCACTAGACATACATGAGTTTTTCTTATGCGTCAGCGATCTGAGATACCTGATATTTACCGGTTCTTTACAACTATGATTCACACTCAGTTCGGTGTGCGCATTAAGAATTTTCGATCGAACGGTGCACGTGAGTACACTTCCACCACTATGAGATCAATCCTTCAGTCTCACGGCACCCTGTTTCAGCAATCATGCCCTCACACACATGAGCAAAATGGTGTAGCTGAACGCAAGCATCGTCACATCCTTGAGACGGCTCGCGCTCTTTTACTCTCCACTTCTGCTCCTCGTTCTTTATAGACTGAAGCTATCATGACCTCTGTTAGTCTCATCAACATTACTCTCTCGTCTGCCCTAGCTGGTACGATGCCTTACGAGGCTCTTTATCATTCACCTCCCGACTACAGTATGCTCCGTATCTTTGGATGCACCTGTTAAGTCCTTGTCCTTCCTACTGAGTGCACGAGCTCTCCGCTCGTGCTGCTAAGTGCGTTCACCTAGGTCTCAGTCCTAAACACAAAGGTTATCGTTGTTTTGATCCATCAGCGGGTCGTGTCCGCATTTCTCGACATGTCTCCTTTGTGGAAGACTCCCTTTACTACCTGACTCCTCCCGAGGATTCTAGATTTCTCGATTCCCCAGTTGTTGCTAGCCCCCCAACTTTATCTTCCCGCATTCCTTTTGATCCCACTCCTCTGGCTCCATTCACATCTTCTCCAGTCCTTACACCTGTTGTTCCCCCTACCGAAACTCCACCTGCATCCCCACAGCAGCCAGCACCCATCCCACCCACTTCACCACCGACACATGCACCTACTCCACCGTCCTCGTCCCCACACCCTGTCAGTCCTCCACCTCTTCGACAGTCTACCCGTTCCACTTCTGGTATTCCTCCGGCACATTATACACCTGATGTCACTGGTCCTTCTGACCAGTTTGGTTTTGCCACCCTCGCTTCCTACTCACCACAATTTCATGCATATCTCACTGCTATACACTCTACACGTGAGCCCAGAACCTATTAAGACGCAATTCAATATCCTGAATGGAGGAAAGCCATTGCAGAGGAATTCAGTAGGGATGGCAGCTGGGCCGGGTCAACCGGCAACCCACCCGTGACCCGGCCCGGTTAGAGACTTGGCGGGTTCGGGTCGAACCCGGTGAACAGTACCGGGTCAACCCGGGTCGCAATTAATGTGAATTAAACCCCCGAAACCCGGCCCACGAACCCGGCCCAATTCGCGAATTCAACCCGCCAACCCGCGGGTTCCGACCCGTTCGACCCGTTACGGGTCGACCGTTGACCCGCGGGTCAAACGGTCGAAAAAAACGTTGTCTCCACAGAGCCGTTCCGAACGGCTCTATAGCCGTTAGTTTGGTTTTTTTTGTTTTTTTTTGTTTTTTCCCACATATTTAGCCTATAAATATCCCCAAAAATTTCATAAAAAATCACACCTCACTCTCTTACTCTCTCTCCTATTATACATCATTTGTAAAAAAAATTTCAACAATTGTAGTATTCATCAAACAAGTCTACAAGGAGGCATAGACACGATCAAATTTCGGTCGTATCGGAATCAAAATTCAACGTCTTCAACTCTCTTCAACCGTCTTCAAATCAACTTCAACCTCTCCTCAACTCTTCAATTGCGGAATCGGCAAAGCGCTCCTCCATCTTTTCTATTCTATTCTTATTTTCACGGTTTTTTTTACATACGCGTATTCCACGTTGAACGGTATCAAAATTTCATACCTCTCGTTTTTTTTTGCGTTGTAGTTAAAATTATTGTTCGTTTTTTGAACTTCTCTATCTCAACCCTCTTGTTTTTTAGATTTTTTTTGTATAATTCACCGCTCCTACATTGTATATTTTTTTTTACATACTTTAGCACATTACTACATTATGTCTAGATCACGCGATAGCGGTCGTAGCGGACAAGATTCCTCCTCCTCTTCACGTAGGCCACCAATTGTCCCAACTAGTGAGCCCGCCCAAGATTACATTGATCCTACTATGGAACAATGGGGTACACACGACGAGGTTGTAGGTGACATACAATTAGAAGAAGAAGAAGAAGAACAACCAACCGAAACCACACAACCCCGTAGTAGTAGGAAAAGTAGAAGAAAAACTAGTGATTGACATAAGTTTTATGATTATATCCCGGACGAACATACTCCGGGTATAGGTTTGAAAGTTTGTAAAACATGTTCTAAAACATACAAATTCAAGAGGGGTGACGGCACCGGTACAATTAGTAGACACATCCAACATAACCATAAAGAACTTCTTGATCAAATACAAGGCCAACAAAAAATCAATCCTAGGACCGGTCAAGTTGATAGCCACCCTTATGATCCCGAACTTGTTCATCGGGAAATGGCCCGACTAGTTATTAAGGAAGAGTTACCATTTTCCTATCCCGATAGTAGGAACTTGGAAAATTTTAATCAAACGGCCTTAAACCCTCATTTTAAAAGAATTCCGAGAAATACTTGCAAATCCGATTGTTTTAAAATGTACATTGAAATGAAGGGCACTTTGATTGCAAATTTATGGAGTTTAACTTGTAGGGTTAGTTTAACTTCGGATTGTTGGATGGGTGTCAACAATATTCCAACGATGGGAATAACCTGTCATTGGATCGACAATGATTGGATTCTTCAAAAAAGAATCATATCCCTTGCGGCGTTGCCGTATCCCCATAGTGGCGTTGAAATAACAAACCGTATTATAGAAATTTGTGATGTTTTTCATATTCGCGATAAAATTATGGCTATTAATTTTGATAATGCATCTAACAACAATGTAGCAATTACTACTTTAAAATCTGTATTAAACCCTCCATCTGACAATATTTTTCATGTTAGATGTGCATGTCATATTATAAATTTATGTGTTCAAGATGCATTAAGAATAGCTGATCCATATATAGTTAAAATTAGGAATTGTGTACATTTCATTGCATTAAGTCCAAGCATTTTACAAGAATGGAAAGCTTGGTGTAGAGTTAGAAGTGTTCCTTTTAGAAAATTTCCAAAGGATGTTAGACACCGATGGAATTCTACTTTTAATTTACTAAATGTTGTCACCGATTATAAAGCAGTTGTAAATGATTTTTGTATAGCAAAAAATATGCACAATTTTGAAATGACCCCCCCCCCCGATTGGTTTTTTGCCGAATCTTTGTTGAAATTTTTAGAATCTTTTAAAACCGCAACTTTAAAATTTTCAAAAACATATGAATCTACTTCTAGTAGCATTTTTATTGAATTAGTTAGCATGATGCAAATATTTAACAAAATGTTAAATGATCCCTATATTAGTGACATTGTAAAACCTGCATTTCAAAAAATTTTGAAGTATTATTTTCCTCCTCCTATGTTGATTTGTGTTGCTACTGTTATGGATCCTCGTATCAAATTAGAAGGTACGAAGAATTTGATAGAAATGTTTTTTGTATATTTAGAGGTAAATGTAGAATTAACAATTGATTGCGCTACTTTTTTAGTTCAGTTTGAATCTACGTTAAATAACTTGTATGATTATTATGATAGACGTTTTGCTTCTAGTAGTACAACTTCTGTAGTTAGTTCTTCTTCTGGTAGTTCTAAAGGTAAGGGTAAAAGTAGAATTGGTGATAGAACATTTAGTTTACTTGAACAAATTCAATCTAAAAAACCTAGGACTAATCAACCAAATGAAGTAAATTAGTATAACCAACAAGATACTGAGCCTACTTTTTCTGCACTAGATATTTTACAATGGTGGAAAGAACATGAACACACTTTTAGTACTCTGTCAATTATGGCTAAAGATTTACTAACTCCTCCTGTCTCTACAGTTGCTTCTGAGAGTGCATTTTCTACAAGTGGCAGGATTCTATCTGATTACAGGAATCGCTTAAGCCCGAGGCGTTAGAGATGCTCGTTTGCACAGAAGACTGGCTGAAGGCTGAAGATAGGACACAAGAGAAAGCACTATCAAGTTCCACAAGTGAGAGGAACTCGCCCGAAGAACAACAACAACAACAACAATAGCTTTGCTTGTTATGTCGAATTAGAAAACTTGTACTCAATTAAAATTGTATATAAGAAATATGTTATTGTATAAAACTTATTTGTGAAAACTTGTACTCATTTCATTATAAATTGTTAAAATTGTATAACTTAAATTCATATGAATAATATTTCAAAATTTGTTGTCAATTTCACTCTTTCAATCTTATTATTATTATTTAGATTTTTATTGTTTATTAGTATTATTACTTACTTAGTATTATAATTATTATTATTATTATTTTAAGGCTTTAAGCTTAAAAAAAAAATTTATTAAACGGGCCAACCCGCGGGTCGACCCGGCCCAACCCGGGTTGAACCCTAAAGGGTTCACGGGTTGGGCGGGCCACCCAAACGAAACCTCAGCCCGGCCCGGCTCGGCCCGGATAAGAGTGCAACCCGGCCCGGCCCGGCGAAGTATACGTGCCAACCCGTACGGGTTGGGCCCAGCCCGACCCACTCGACCCGTTCGCCATCCCTAGAATTCAGTGCATTTGATCAGACTGGCACTTTGAATGTTGTTCCTCTACCAGAGGGCGTTCAGCCTATTAGCTGCAAGTGGATTTTCAAGGTAAAATATCAACCTGATGGATCTATTGAACGGCACAAGGCCCGTCTAGTAGCCTGAGGGTTTACTCAGGAGCATGGCATTGACTATGATAAGACCTTTGCTCCCGTTGCACAGATGACTACTGTTCACACCCTTCTTGCTGTTACAGCCATCCGCCAATGGCCGTTATACTAGATGGACGTGAAGAATGCTTTTCTTCATGGTACCTTATCTGAGGTTGTTTATATGGATCCTCCTCCTGGTCTCCTTACTCCTCGTCATGTTTGCCGGTTGCGTCGGGCTATATATGGCTTGAAGCAGGCCCCTCGAGCCTGGTGAGTATTTTTGCCTTGTCATCACCAAGGCTGGTTTTAGTCAGAGTTCTCAGAACCATTCTATGTTTATGCGGTCATCACCGCAGGGGAGGGTAATTCTACTAATATATGTTGATGATATAATCATTACTGGGGATGACTCCGCCGGCATTGCATCCACACAGAAATACCTTCACCAGCAGTTTCATATGAAAGACCTTGGTAAGCTACGTTACTTTCTGGGTTTAGAGATTGCTCATGGATCCCAGGGGATACTCATTTCTCAGCAGAAATACACATCAGATATTATTTCCGCTGCATGTCTCTCTGACAGTCGATCAGCTGATACACCCTTAGAGCTTCATGTGAAGCTTCGTCCCACAGATGGTGAGCTCCTTCCTGATCCCACTAGATACAGGCAGATTGTTGGACAACTTGTCTACTTATGCATGACCAGATCCGATATTGCTCATGCAGTTAGTATTGTCAGTCAGTTTGTTTCCGCTCCTACATCAGTTCACTACGGTGCTCTTGTTTGGATCCTCAGATATCTTCGGGACACTATCACTCGCTCATTATTCATGCCTTCTATATCCAAACTAGAACTTAGTGCATATTCTGATTCAGATTGGGCAGGTGATCCGACTACCAGAAGGTCTACCACAGATTTCTGTTTATTTCTTGGTGATTCACTGATCTCATGGCCGAGCAAAAAACAGGCAGTTGTTGCATGTTCTTCCACCGAGACTGAGTACAGAGCAATGACAGCTACTACTAGAAAGATTGTTCATGTTCGTTGGCTGTTATCAGATATGGGTGTCACTCTTACAAGAGCTACCCCACTTTATTGTGATAACCGGAGTGCATTGCACATTGCAAGCAACCCGGTCTTTCATGAACGAACGAAGCATATTGAGATTGATTGTCATTATGTTCGTGAGCGTTTTGAGGCAGGGACCATTCTCTCCATTCTGTTACCTCTTCTCAGCAGACTGCAGACTTCTTCACCAAATCCCATACTATTCAGAGATTCCGACACTTAGTAGGCAAACTCACATTGTTTGACCCATCGTGAGTTTGAGAGAGGGTGTTAGAGATTATAGTCCCACATTCAATAGTTGGTTAGTTTTGTATTTGGTTCCTCCTATATATAGGAGATATTGTACTCAGTTAATTTTCAATTCAATATTCAGTATTATTTTCATTTCTCTGATTTATCTTAACATATACGATGTATTGGTTCAACAAGGCTTACATCTTGCCATAGAAGAAGATAAAGGGAAGCCATCCAGTATGATGCAGGAGAAGTGAGATAAGATTTGTTTAAAAGGCTTGAGTTTACTTAGGCTTTCATTGACAGATGATGTCAAATGCAACTTGCTTAAGGAGACAAGTGTGGATATTCTGTGATCGAGACTCATAATTGACCATTTGTGATCGTCTACTGGATTGGATGCATTGGAAGAGAAATTTGTTTTGTTTCTCAACGAAAGAAGGTACCGCACTTTATGATTATATAGTGGAATTCAATAAGGTGTTATCCGAATTGAAAGTAATAAATGCAGATGATCTAAGTGAATAGGATAAAGTTTTCAACTTGATATATTCACTGCCAGATTCGTATGAGCATTTGATAACCACTATGGTACACGAAAAATCTGCAAAGTAGAAACTCTCGGTAGCCGGTGTAATCAAGTGCTTGAAAGAGGATGAACTTAGGAAGAAAACTTATAAATCAGAGTCTACCCTTATAAGTTGCATGGCGGTGGAGGGAACTTCAATTGGAAGGGGTAGTGCATGTAAGGATGGGGTCCGTTGCCACCACTGCAGAAAAATTGGATATTACAAGATGGATTGTCACAAGTTGTTGAATCAAAAGGGTGCCAACATAATCAATGTCGCTGAATCAGGTGATAACTTAGAATATCTTCTTGTTTCAACTCCTAAAGACGTGGATTTTGGTTGATTTCATGATTCGGGTAGTACATCTCAAGTTTGCTCCGAGATGGAGATATTTGTACTTACAAGTCTACAACAGGTCATTGTGTGAGAGTGTAGACATGTGAGTATTGTAACTCTTATATCTCTAAAAACGTGCTTAAATTCCCTAACAAATAGTATTAGAGCTAACAACTCTGGTATCTGATCATAACAACTCGTATTAGAACCCTGTTGTATGAGGACGAGAATTAGTGAGAATTGTGACGTAGTAGGTGAGGAAATAGTTAAGCTGGAGATGCAAGATGAAAATGGTTCACGTTGGAGAAGGTCATGCATGTTTCTTTGTTGAAGCAGAACCTAATATTCTTGGGAACTCTGATAGCACATGGATGCATGTCTACAGTTTGAGGTAGAATTCTATCAGTTTGGGAAGGTCATCGTAAGATGATGATGGAAGGAGGGGTGTTCAGCACAACCCGTACAAGCTTTATGTGAGTGGAAAGACTTGGCTGAGTGTTTCAAACCCTATGGTTCCTAAAGCAGCTAGTTTGCCACCACTAGAATTACTCAAGCGAGATCATGATGTTCGAATATCGTTAAAAGGTGGAGGAAGCCTTGTGATAGGTGAAGTTCGTGCAGAAGATGACATGTCCACATTGACATCTACTGGGGTATGCTCGTAAAGCAGGATCAAACATTCAAACAATCTAGCTGCCCTAGAAATACACTGTATACTTTTATGCAGTAGGAACTACATTGTAGATCCAAGTACTTATTGCACATGCAACTGCAACAATTAAGGCACAAAATTGATGAGTTCCATTTGATCTAGTTGCACTATATCAAACAAAAAAGAGTACCAGTTATAGGTGTAAAGCAGCAAAATAATGAGAACCGGAGTTAATAGACAAATCAAACAAGCCACTAAAGTCAAAATTGGTAGATGCGAAGTAAATATCAACTCTTAACTATATTGCTATTAGTGCATCTGGCTTTTTTTTGCAGAAAAAAGCTAATGTGGAGCTGGACACCCACATTGCTAATGCCAAAGGCTTTATGAAATTTGGGGGAACCGCAAAGTGCTCAAAATTTGCATTTTGCCAAATTTTCTTAAGATCTACAAATTCAAACACTCCCTTAGCATTTTCCAAGAGACAGTAATGTTTAGTTCCTGGGTTTTGTTTCTTTTATAGTACCAAAGTCTAGTAGAACAAAACTGGTAGCATTAGCCAAAGAAAAATTACTTTTTCTAATGGAGTTTGGTTGGGTGAAGGGAAGAACCGGTGACAGAATCTTTGTCCCTATCTGGGAGTAAGATTCCTGAAAAAAAATTAGTTCTGTATATGGACTTACTTATTGCCAGTCTCTTCTCTAAGATATATACAAAAGTAGCGCCAAAATTATAATATAATCGAAAGAATCAATCAAAGAGTAATTCTGTACCATTATTCCCATGATCTTTTCCAGTGGTCGGAATAGATGGCGAAGGAATCATCGGAGACAGTGCAGGCTCAGGCGAAGAAGCAGAAGCCGACCGATTAATCATAACCGTCGGTTCCCCATCAAAGAACTTCACAACATTATACCTAAAATTGCAACTCCTACCAAGAACCCCGCCATAATTCTGGTTCACACAGCAGTAATCCCCAAGAATCTCCAGCAAACAGTTATGGCATGTATCCATCGAAAGATCCCTCGTGCACTCCGCCATCCCAAACACCCTCACCTCCTTTGCACCACTGTACGCCAACTCCCCCGTCGCAAACCTCAGATTAGAAGAGGCATAGGCAGCTCTAGACGACAGGTTGGTGATCAACTCCTTCACTAACCTCGCGAACGTATCCGGGTCGTCGTCTGCAGTGGGCCCACTTGGGTAGTTCACAGTTTCTGAATTTTCGGAGGTGGAGAAGAATGAGTTGTCAGAGTATCGAAGTTGGCAGGTGTCGTAGAAGAGGGTGACTTGTGTGAGGTTAGGACAGAGCGATGGAGCGTTATCGATGGCAGTCTGGACACAGACATGGCAGTCGGTGGGGCCCACGTCACCGCGACAGAGGAAAAGACCGTAGACGAAGTTAGGGGATGAGCCACGGGTGGAATTGTTGAAAGTGGAGTTGGTAGAAGTGAGGGAGAGGGAGGAGAGGAGATGGTTGAGGTTGGTTTGGAATGTCGGGTCGGAAGTGGAGTCTCTGCCATCGCAGACTTTTGCGACCAAGTCGGAAAGTGTAGGTGAAGGGTGACAGAAGAGGAGGAAGAGGAGGAGGAAGAGGGCCATGGTTATTGATCAGATTTTTTTCTGCCCCTATCACGATCTTCTACTCTTCCTGCTTTTAGCACACTGTCAACATCCAGAGATAACTTTGTCATTAGTGATGCTGAGTAGGGCACGTCACGTCTCTAGACTCTAGCGTCGCTTGATTTAGATCCCCCCACCACACACACACACCAAAATCCAAATGACTCATTTTTCGAAACTATTTTCCAGAATGGCCCTTTCCAGAATGGCCCTCTTTCGAAACAAATTATCGGGGTGTATCATTTTCTTAGAGCATCCACAATCGTTGATGGCAAAAATATACATAAATAGATAAATGCATATACCAATTTCTCGTTTTGCTATGATCATAGGATGCTATATTTTACGGTGCTTCATGTTCTGTCGCTGAGGGAAAAAATAAAACATTTTAAAAAGTGGGACGACATATCATGTTCCGTCGGAGAGAGGAAAAAAAATAAAACAAAACAAAACAAAATAAAATATATATATATATATATATATATATATATATATATATATATATATATATCTATATCTATATCTATATAATAAAACACAAAGAAAGCTATCAAGTGGCTCACATTCAATCTGTCCCAAAATCAATGGTCTAGATTCATTTTCACAAAACATATTTTCCCGCTTAAAATTTCAAATCCCAAAATTTCAAAATCCACACACACTCTCTCTCTCTCCAAAACAAAAAAACAAAAAAACCCTTCTATCTCTTTGTCACTGTCTCTCCCTCTTTGTCTTTCATCTCTCACCGTCTCCCTCTCTCTCTCCCCGCTCTCTCTCTCATCGCCAAATATTACCCCCACCTCCACCTCCACCTCCAGTCGCGACCCCTCTCTCTCTCCCCGCTCTCCCCGCCCCCCACCTCCAGTCGCGCCCCCCCCGCCAAGCCAACCCCGATACCGCAACCCCCCCCGGCTCCTCCCTTCCGCTCCCATCGACAGCGCCCCCTGCTCCTCCCTTCCGTTCTCGAAAGCCTCGACCTTCTCCCTGTTTGCAATCAGAGTGCTAACAATGGTGGAAACCCTAACTCCGACGAACGACAATCCGGAGGTCAGTTTCTAACACCTCCTTAACCTAACGCATCAATCTTCTCTTCTCCAATATCTCTCTTTCTCTATTCTCTTCGCAGTCGATTAAAGCAGATCTCTTCTCTTCTCCAATATCTCACTTTCTCTATTGTCTTCGGGGTCCGCTATCGCCGATCAGATTCAAGAATGCGCTTCTGATTTCGAGGTAACTAATTCCCCCAATTTTCTCATTCCTTTTTGAATTAATCATGTTTTTGATCTTTGTAATTCATGGGGTAATTAAAGAGATGGAGTTGGAGGAGTCGAATGTTGCAGCCTTAGCACTTGAAGATTTCGGTAAACTCTCACCTTAAATCACCGTAAACTCTCACCTTAATAATGCATACCATCTGTTTGAGAAAATTGCTTAAGCCTAATGTATTGATTGCTGCAAATGCGTACGTGGAGCATTTAATACCCGCGGTTCACACAAATTTGAAGTTTCAATTAACTTACTTATTGATAAGTTTTTTTATTCTCCTTATTATTTACATGTGGGATTACTATCAACAAAGATTTGTATTATTCATTTCAGATGAAGAGTATTACTTGCATTTAAAAGATTTGGTTAGATTCGTTTCATGAATTCACAAAGCCATCTATCTTTTTTATTTCAGATGAAGAGTATTGCTTGCAGAGAGCAAAGCATCATATCTCGCTATCCTCACCTTTAAGGTATTTGATATTCACTCAAAAATGGAGACATAGCATGTATACTCTTCTTTGTCATTGATGCCATTTATGTCCATTTTTGCTTGCTTTCACTACTTGAGTTTGTTTCAATAGATTTTGCAATTAAGCTATGAGAATGACAATTTAATGTAAAAAGATAATCTTCAAAAAGAATACAAAGTTTTATCTATGTCATTTTATGAGTTTGGAGATCTAAAGTAATAAATGAAGTAAAAATGTGTTCATCTATGTCATTTTATATGATTTAATTAGTGGTACACTTTTTATACCAATTGTAGCTGCTTTGGCTAAAACTTGCGTACGCCGACTCTAGAATTGATACTGTACCGTGTATGGTTTTTATTTTATTTTGGGTTTTGTTAGTTGGTTGATTGTTTATGTGGTACAATACTGTGTATGGTTTTTATTTTTTTTGGGTTTTGTTAGTTGGTTGATTGTTTATGTGGGTTTTGGTTGTTGAATTGTAGGCGACTACTCTGAGGTTGTATCTGACGTGCATTTGGAACACGTTGGAGGCTATAATGTGCTTGCAGGTAATCTATGATGCATATTATTATTATGGATTAAGGTAGTGATGTTCCCATAATTATTATTTTATCTCATTTAAGATTTATCTTTTGCTAGAAGCCTTATTTTAATTCAAAATTTTATTAACATGCTTTTTATTTAATTGGAAAATATCATTTTGGTTAAGGTGTTGAAAGAGTGATAATCCTTCAACATAGATTTCTCTCATAACAGTGACACGGGAATAAATTAAATGACAGATTTGCATATAAGATCATTTGGTACTTCAGTAGCCCATGCATTAAATATGCACATATAGAGTGTGAATTTCTCAAACTAACTATATAGTTTTTTTTCAGCTTTTGTTCGCGGAGCTGTTATATATCTCTCACCCTCCATCTTCTCTTTTTCCCGTATCTACTCCAGTTTTGCAGATGGTTCTGTTTTCACACTTCATTGTACTGTTCCTCATCTTCAGCTCTGCACATGTTATTGTGGGTAATGTGTAACTAATCACACTTCAGTGGAGTTTTCAAAAGTATAAATTATTTTTAAATATTCTTTTCTTTTTGTAGGGAGATCAACTTTCATTCATGCAGAGATTTTATCCTAAAAAAAAAGTCGTGCAGAAATTTCCAAGGTGAGATTTTGGCTATAATTATCCCTTGCCATCTCTAATCCTGTAATGGGTAGTTGATAGATTTTTGGTTTGGTTTCTTATTTGAGATGAATTTTGATGAAGCAGGAAGAAGGCAAAGAGATGGTGATGGTGAGCAGCGGAATGATTGGTTCAATTCCACCAAGATGTGAGAGGAAGTGCATTTCATGTGGCCACTGCGAGCCAATTCAAGTGCCTGTAGTTCCACCACAGCATAGAACTGGAGAGAGGAATTCCGTCGTCATCAATGCATTGAGCAATTCAAGAGGTGATGACAACACTAATTACAAGCCTATGAACTAGAAATGCAAGTGTGGTAATAAGATCGAGATTGCTAGCTTTTTTGTGATATTTTTTGTTTTATTTCTTTGTGTGTGGAAATGATATTACTTTGCTTTTCTCCTTTGCTCATGCAGTTTTCTGTAATTATGAAATAATACTTTGGTTGTTGTATGCATTTGGTTTACATAATTTTCACATATTTAATGTCCAAATATTAAAGCATAGCTAGATTCATCAAAAATAAAGCAACTACTCCATTCTTTTCTTTTGTTTTGTTTTGTTTCTGTACTAATTTTGCTGGTATTTTACTTAGTTGACGTTTTCTTTTGCTCCAGGTTTTGTGAAAGTTTTCGGCTGTGTTTTATATGACTTGCATAAGTCTGACATTGTTAAGCATGCCTTTTCCTATATGCAAATTTTCTTTTATCATGATTATTTGTTTACAGTGGAGAAATATGGTTTCTTGGTCCTGTGATTTCTATTTTGTGCTATATAAATCTTTTTCTCTATATTTTTTATTGACTTTCTTTCGTATCCCTAGAGCATAGGGTGGACATTGAAGGATGTTTGCGATGCGAATGGATAGAATCAAGACCTGTAAAGGTTTTGTAGCAAGGGAACCACTGAAAGGGCATATGGCGAGTTCTATCTCTTCACGATTCTCACCTCAAATTTCTTATTGAGATGTAATAGGAGAAGCTGTAGGAGAATTAGTAGTAGTAGGTTGTTTTGAGATGTTTGGAATTTTTTTACCTAATTAGATTATAATTGATTGCTCATCCTATGTCTCCGTATGTAATCAGGTCAATGTTGTAAAAGGGCTGAAGGTGTATGAGGACATCTTCACTGAATCAGAGCTCCTCAAGATTTCAGAGTTTATTAACGAACTACGTCTTGCAGGTCATAGAGGAGAACTATCAGGTAAGTTGTTTTTCTGAATGGATTTGGATTTTATACCTGGTAGTTAATATTAGCATACTATAAGGTTTTTCTTTTCTTTTCATTACATATATTCTCTAATTCTATTTTTGTAAATTATAATGTGCCTTTTGCTCTTACATATTGTGAAGGTGGGAAATTGACACGAAGGTGAACATTTGTAACCCAATTGTTGATTAACTTTTTGCAGAATCATATCTTAATTCAGTTATCTCACTCATCTTGGATGATTCATATTCTTATTAGTCTCTTCATCGGAGACTTAATAAAATTCAACCCCAAAATTTTGTAGGGTACATATCGTACCCAACTTTAGTACCACATACAGTTATAATGTTATACACTCGATACACAGTGCGAAGAATGATTTTGAAAAAAATAGGACACTAGGCCAGCCGTAATTTTGTGTTCTCATATGTTGGTAATTGAACATATCATTAGTAATTCTTTTTTATTAGAAAACATTATCTAATCTTGAAGCTTGATATGAACAATCCGTGTCAGATCTGAGCCTACGACTAATTCAATGAGTACGTATTCATGCTAGATTTCTTTCAAATTAGCACCAACAAGTTGTTATCTTAATGACATCTTGGGATCCAGATTTTTCAACTAGATGGATATGAACTAACTTATAATTCTTTTCCAATTTGGCTCTAATTAAGCTTCTCTTGCATGTATAATTTTCATAAGAAAGAAATTTGTGGATTGCTCACTCGATACACAGTGCGAAGAATGATTTTGAAAAAAATAGGACACTAGGCCAGCCGTAATTTTGTGTTCTCATATGTTGGTAATTGAACATATCATTAGTAATTCTTTTTTATTAGAAAACATTATCTAATCTTGAAGCTTGATATGAACAATCCTTACACAGGTGTCAGATCTGAGCCTACGACTAATTCAATGAGTACGTATTCATGCTAGATTTCTTTCAAATTAGCACCAACAAGTTGTTATCTTAATGACATCTTGGGATCCAATTTTTTCAACTAGATGGATATGAACTAACTTATAATTCTTTTCCAATTTGGCACTAATTAAGCTTCTCTTGCATGTATAATTTTCATAAGAAAGAAATTTGTGGATTGCTGAACAATTGTAGGTTTGCTGAGATGCCGAAAGAGGAAAAGAACAAGATATATCACCGTTCAAAGGCACTTGCATTGGTAAAATCACACTTTGCATCTGTGTTTATTAATTATGTTTAGTCTAAAGGATTTGCAAAGTTGTTTTTGCGAAGTTGTTTTTTGCAACTAATCATTTAGTGTCATTTAGTGGACAGGAAAATTCCTGCATGTTGTTTAATTAAGTCTTCAATTCAGTTTTTATTGACTGGTGCAAGTCAAAGGGAAAAAAATCTCCGCATGTATGTTATTTAGTAGGAAACATTTCTGAGCTGAGGAAAGACAGTAGAAGCTGGTAGGCCTGGAATTATATAGAAATATAATTTGCATTGCAATCATTAGAACTCTTTCCAAGATATACTTGCATCTGATTTTCCATTATATTACCAGGTAAGCAGAACCTAAAACATTAGCTTGCTTTTTTCTCATTTGGTTCTATTATTCAGTTTCTTACTCATCCTCCTCTCCTGTGAAGTTCTTATTCATTATTCGTGACCATGAAAATGTATTCAAACCTGAGCTATACATTTTTTACATAATAATTGGAGCTTGATGTCCTTTTTTGCCCCTTTGACTTGAAGGATGAAACTATTTCAAGAATTGAAGAGAGGATTGCCGCATGGACATTTCTTCCAGTTGGTAACTTCTTTACTTTGCATCGCTCTTTCTCTAACCTTTTGTTTATAGTCTTCATCACATTAAGAGACTAAATGGAAACATAACCGATAAATAGCAGCAAACATGATCATGAAAGCAACAGATTATTGATGTTAAAGACCATCACAACATTAACACACCTGTTTGGAACTTAGGAACATAAGCATAGCAGAACTAAGAACAAGCAAAGATGAATGAAAGCTTGCTAACAGCACAAAATAAGTAATATATATCAATGATAGTTATCACATACAAAACTAACGATAAAGTTAGAAAAAGTGTCCCTCAGGATCTAATACCACAAAAAAAGATTGCAGAGCCTGATGCAAACTAAGTTATAACATTCAGTTACTATACTCACTCTGTCAAATGAGAAAAGACCAGCACCTACCATTGCTACTATATATAACAAACTATGTACAGTCAGAAAAGATGAAAACCATCAGCTTTATTCCCAGCCAGTCGCAACAATTGTTCCATGACCAATATTGTACCCATTAGTATAGTACGGCTTCGCAGCAACCCCCAGATTATTTAGACCACCATCTTCTCAATAAGGTTGACAGTAATAGGTATTTCCTCTCCTTGAGAAAGCATCCTTCCGAAAATCATGGCCCCCGAATCGACTGCCACCGGATCTACGATTTCTCCCACCACCATTGCCAAGAGAAGCCCTTTCAGCACATTTAGAAAGCCATTCAGGAACCTCTTGGTTCGCTTCCTGCATAAGTTCAGCCAGAGCTTTGGCAATTGATAGGTTTCCATTGTTGAAGAAGGCAGTTGCTAAGCCAGACGTACTGGCACGACCAGTACGGCCAATTCGGTGTACATAGTCATCAATGTCTTTAGGTAAATCAAAATTGATGACGTGTGAAACATGTGGGATTTCAAGACCACGAGCAGCAACATCGGTTGAGACCACGATGGGGGTCCATCCACGTTTAAAGGAGTTCAGATACATAATCATAGATGCAGTTATTATATGAGAAGTTTTTGGTGACGATCTCAGTAGGCATACCTAAAAAAGATCAATCAATTCAGCTGTGGATTAATTAACTAAGTGGAGCAGTAGGGGAAAATGTCTTTCTTAACTAAGTGGAGCAGAAGGAGAAAATGTTTGTGTTGTGCTCTAGGAAGCTTTCTTTAATTATGTGGGGAGATTCATAATTGCAATATTAGATGGTGCAAAAGTAGACTTTCTGATACTAATACTACCTAATAAGACACTAAGAAAAAGAAGAATTTTTCTACATTGTTGCTAAGTTCTGGCAATAAACAAAATAAATAAATCCTGGCTAAGACACTATAATGTGCTTGATAATTCTTTTTTAATTGCCCAGTTAACTTTATATAGTTTAAAGGACTATGCTCAAATTTCCAAGTTATCTGTTAAAGGTAATAACTTTTCAAGTAAGAAATATTGACACCATATAAGAGACAACCCTTTCTATTTCAAATAAGAAATCAATAATGAGCCAGCAAACTCTTCAAATCAATTAACTTTTCAGTAATGAAATATTGACACCATATATAAGAAGAAAAAAATAGAAAGAGGGTCGTCTATTAACTTATTATTTTTCCTGTAATGAAACAAGATGAATTGTATATGATAGATTTATATATGATAGATTTACCTTACTAAAACTTATTTTCATTGTTGTTTTGCTTTTGAACTTTAATAGAACTGGGAAGCAGCTGACATGGACCTCAAATTTATAAATGCAACTACATTGATGAATTGGGGTTGCAATAAGGTAAATTTCTATTTACTACAACTACACCCTATGTTAACCGTTAATTGCTGCTAATTTAATGTTTCTTCTTCTTTTCCCAGATTGTCGTCCACACTCAAAACCGTCATGTACATATTGACAGTTTAACTTTTTGTAGGGTGATGAGGAACATGTTTGGTTGAAACCATTGTTCTATTTGAAAGGTAATGGTTTCAAAACTATTACTATTGTTTTAATTGTTTATTGTAAACTCTTACTATTTGATTCAAAACTCGAACTGTTTTTTTAGGTTCAATGTTTGGTCCTATTTTGAAGACTTCAACCATTGTGTTCTCCTACAACCATGTAATTTTTTTTTATTCAGTTGGTTGGTGTTTAGTATGGTGGAGGATGTAATAGTTGTAATAATTGTAATATTTAGCATTTTTGGAGATGATGTAAGTAACTGTATATAATAATGATATAATATAGTAATGTTAATACCCGTACCCGCAATTTTGTGGAGTATTGGGTTCTGTGTTTGGTTTTTTAAATGTTTTTCGAAGGTTTTTCAAAAAAATTATTACATTTTCAAAAGAATTATTGGTTTTTATTTTGTATCTTGCATTATATTTTGATATTTTCCCCCAGAGCCTTATATATATGTTGCCTGTGTGATGTTGCTCGGTTGAGCCTGGGGAGGATTGATATTTATTGCGTGTGATATCATATATTTAATTGTTAGCAGAATTCCGTAAGAAATTTCTGTAAAAGGGCTAATATTTTAGGGGAGGTTCTGCCAAAATTTTTTAAAATCTATTATGTTTTCAAACGATATCATATATATAATGTCTATATGATGTTGTTTGGATTGGCCTGGGGAAGATTTATATTTCTTGACTGTGATGATAAACGTTCACTTGATTTTGTAAGCAGAATTTCGTAAGGAGCCTAATATACTTGAAGCTTCATGTACTTTTACTACTTACTTGAAGCTTCCTGTGAGATTGTGAGATTGTGAACATTTTGTGAACATTTTGTAAAAATTCTGAACAGTGGACCACATTCACTTGAAGGGTATGTTTGGTTCATGTACTATTTTTTTTTGATGAAAAGTTCATGTACTATTAATTCTGTACTATTAATTCTGAACATTTTTAATTCTGAACATTTTGTAGCTTGAAGCTTCATGTACTATTAATTCATGTACTATTAATTCAGAATTAATCTACATTTTGTAGCTTGAAGCTTCAGGTATGTTTGGTTCATGTAGGTTCAGGTATGTTTGGTATGCTCCAAGCTTCAGGTATGCTTGAAGCTTCAGGTATGTTTGGTACATTTTGTACATTTTGTAGCTTGAAGCTACACTTGAAGCTTTAGTCCAGGAAGCTACACTTGAAGCTACACTTGAAGCTTTTGTAGAATTAGATTCCTGGATTGACCTACACTTGAATCATTTTACTATTTTTAATTAAATATACTTGAAGCCTAATATATATTTTCCAGAGCCAAAGGAATAATATTTCAGGTGATATTCCATCGAAATTTTTACTAAATATTTTAAAGAAAGTTAAGATGTCGCGATAACAT
This sequence comes from Hemerocallis citrina, assembly GCA_017893485.1. Lineage (NCBI taxonomy): Eukaryota > Viridiplantae > Streptophyta > Magnoliopsida > Asparagales > Asphodelaceae > Hemerocallis > Hemerocallis citrina. The sequence continues at coordinate 274,090,931 of CM030364.1, read as the reverse complement.
GCCGGATGAAACATTTTAAAGACGTCGTATTAGAAAAACATTTTAAACACCCACCCTTTTTGTTTACAGCCTCCTTTTTTGTTTTAATTTTTTTAAACACGACGTAAGCTTCCTGGATTGTGAGATGTAGTTCCGAATACGTGCCGTAGGCACGTCCCACGGGCAATCCTAGTATATATATATATATATATATATATACTAGTTGGAATATACCGTGCACCAAGTGCACGTGACTTGGTGCACATAAATGGTGAAAATTTTATCTAAACATACTCCCATTTAGCACACCTATATTCTTCAAACTACAAATTCGACGAAGTCAATCATCCTAAAAAGCTAACAATGGATTTCAAAATTACTCCAACAACAACAAGCTCATCAAAATAAAATTTGAAGTAATTATCGAGAACCCAAATTTAATCAATTCAAGCAGAATTTCAATCAAAACAAAGCAAAAATGGATCAAAATTCGAACGATGTAAAAGACAGATATATGCGTAATAGTTTCATCTAAAATATAATTTTAAAAAAAGTTATTTAAAAAAAAACAAATTAGTAAATCCTAATATGATATCATCGTATTTTTCATAAGATCAATCATCATTTTCGACTTTAACTTTCTTGAGGTTAAAATTGCTTGTACTTTCTTGTTCATCCTTTTTAATTTTGCATCCTGTCAATATTCTCGTAGTTGTTCTTCCATATTGGACATCTTGTGATTTGATCAAAAACGTATACTCATCTCCAATGCATTTCTTGGTCCGTCTATCAAATTCTTCAACATTTTTTTCCTGCATATAAAAAGAATTAAGAAATTAGCTCTTAATTAATTGTAACACTATGAGAATAACATATTATACCTTATTCTTAATATCTTCCAGGTCTTTTGCGGAACAACAAATGATGCATCATGCTTCCTCATCAAATAAAGTCAATTCTGCCTCCGCACTTTTATCTTTTATTGTGATTTTGAATACATATCTGAAACATGTTATTCTTAGTATTTTTTTAAATTAATTGTTTATTTTTTTTAATAATTTGATTGAAGAATGGAAATAATAAAAGTAAATAAGAAGAAATAAAAGGTGGTAAGTATTGGTACTCAAGGAGAATTTGAGATTGATAAATAGTACATCAATTCAGTTTATTACCCTGCGAAAGTTTTGCTAAATCAAATTTTAAGTATTGTTGGTGCAGTGAACCTTTGCCAAGCATAATAATAATAATAATAATAATAATAATAATAATAACTTTAAAATAATGTTCCATTACTCAACCCACTCTCAGTTTCACAGAAGAAAAAATACTACTACCCTGGTATCAAATATCTCACCAGATAGTATCAAATGATTGCAACAAGTCTATCCGACTAATCCAAGCTGCTTAGTATGTAAAATTATGCATTATAAAGAAACATTTGTGCACATATCAACTTTCAGTTGATGTAGCCAAATTGCTTAACAATATTTTTATTCTACGGGGCCTTGGAACATATGATGATATTTTGAATAATACAACGACAGATAGGCCTTGGTTTTGTGCTTATTTGTCTTACACAAATATTACAAGATGGAAAACAATCTCTTTCTATACCAAAAGAATACACATACAACCATTTAAACATTTTTTAATCAAAACAAAGTATATTACGGAGAATGAACAGAATCTAAACAAGAGAATGCAAGCATCCCTTCTTTCGTCTCTATACAGTGGAGTGCTGTTGAATTCCATCAATGTCCAATCCCTTTAGCTTCACCACAGATTCAACATGACCCTTGAGTGTGTGGAGCTCCCTAAGCCTGCAAAGTTCAGTTCATTGAATACGTTTTAGTTTGCAAACTGACTTGATAATGTCAAATAATATTATAATTTGTGATGATATTGTGTATCTATATCTTGCAATTTCTGCACGCTTCTTGACCATCTATGTGATTTCCTCTAAATACCCTTCTCAACACTGAATAGCCACTCTCGCTTTTTCCCTTTCAAAGTGTCCTCCAAAGCATCAACTTGGAGAGTAATTTGAAGCTCCAGCTTCATACAACTTGTAACCTCATCCTGCAAAAGAACTTTCTTGATCATAATCACTTTAGGCGTAATGTACTTCAATTGTGCCAAATGTGCATATGTAAACCTCCTATATCCAATACAAGAACAAACCATCAATCTTCAGCTAAACCAAACCATAACAAAACCATAATGTAAAACCACAGCTAAACAAAGTAGTATTAATGTGCAAATAATTCTACAGTCAAATGCAACAAAGACACTGATCTCAATCTCCTTCAGTATATTTAAGTTACAATTGTAGCTTAACATCGAAGGCTTCATGTCTTCTGCTTCAGTTGCCGCTTCCGGGGTGTTGCATTTCTACCATTTTGGGGAGCATCTACACAGAAAATGAAATATATCTGAAGTTAGCCATAACTGAATTCTCAAATAAGGGTGGAAGTGTACTCAATACCTGAATTACACTCCCCATCAGCTTTAAAGTCTTAGCATTAGAAACAATAAAAAATGTGCAGGTTATTAAATGTGCAGGTCATGTAAGTCATACATGCTAGTAAATGAAAATGTGCAGGTTATTAAATTAAGCCATCTCTTTCGAGAAGCATTAATGGAAATTGTCTTTTAAAAATATGGACTTATCACCACATGTTAGTAGATGATAGATTGTGAGGACTGAGTTATACGGCCTATAAATATGGAGCAGCTAAAGTAAATCCATGTGAGAGTCTATAAATTATAAATGTGAGGTTGACATTTAATTGGGCAATGCAGATGGTTGATATAACTTGGAAGTCCTGAACTGAAGAAAAAAAAACGTGTGGTTGAGATTAGTTTAAGTGGGTGGGTAGTATACAATTTGTGATTTAATTAGATTTTAAATCAAAAAATTTAATGCATTTGCACAAGCACACAATTTAATATAAACTGATGTAAAACATATTAACAATATAAAAGCAAATATGCATACAATAAGCAATCTATAGCTGTTAAGATTGACAAGAAGGCTACCAAAAGATCAAAGAAGAACAAATACCATCATGGAAATAGATCATGGACCTTTCGTACAAATTCTTTATTTAACCTGCTTCTCAAGTTCTCAATCTCTTCTGTGCTTTCCAAAATCTTAAACAAATTTGACTCTCTATTCCAAAGGGAACAAAACCTCAATAAAATCTCCTCTTCCATGTCCATGAATACTCCTTGATCTTGGTTTAAAACCAAATTTTCCTGGAACTAAAGGAAAAAATAAATTCAGCATAAAAATTTGAAAGAACATAAAGCATGTGTAATTGAAGTTTAGTAGGTGCATACAGTTTCTTTTTAATAAGTTTCTAGGAAAATATTTGAAACTCTGCATTCATGTTGAACCTCATGCAGGTATATTTGATTTTGGCATACCCAACTAATATGAAGGGATGTTTATTAGTCTAGCACAATATTTCTATGTTTCTCTCCCGCATATTTAGCCTTGTTGCATTTTCCCATACTGATATATGCACATTCAATTTCAACCAGGCCAGAGCTTTTATAAAATAAAACCTTATTGAAACTAAATTATTTTATTAAGGAAAAATAAATTCCAGCAGCACTTCCTTGACGTGGAGTTTACAATCCAATTTTCAACCAACAAGTAGGGTACCCATCCTGTGGGAAGCTGGTTCATCTCGCCACACCTTCAGAGTTTCCGAATAGTGTGGTTCATTTCACAGTTGCATGCAACAACAATTGCTGCAACTGATGTTGGATTGCAATTTCTCGATGTAAGAAACTGAACAAAACATAACAAAATCAACCTCTAAAAGTTGGGCCGCATAACTTTATTCTAAAAGAAAGTAACTTAATAAAATTTATATTAGTAAAAAAGAAGTCATTTTAGTAAGAAAGATGTGCGAACAAAAGTTCATAATTCTATAATACAAAGGATGAAGATAGAACCTTACTACACTATGAAATAGATAGCGTGGTTATCCAACTTCTGAGATCCATCCCTTCATCTGTTAGATTGTCGAGTTCAGTTGAAACAATCTCTTTCTGTTTTAGAAGCTTATACAGTTTCCTTTCCTCTACCTTTGGGTACTCCAGTATTGTTGCCACATGATTTTCTAGTGTCATCTCTTCAGTACTGAAAGCTCTCCGGTTCCTCTTAACAGCCCCATTTCACCATCTCCAACAAAGTCACTGATCTCAATCTCCTTCAGTATATTTAAGTTACAATTGTAGCTTGACATCGAAGGTTTCATGTCTTCTGCTTCAGTTGCTGCTTCCGGGGTGTTGCATTTCTACCATTTTGGGGAGCATCTACACAGAAAATGAAATATATCTGAAGTTAGCCATAACTGAAATCTCAAATAAGGGTGGAAGTGTACTCAATACCTGAATTGCACTCCCCATCAGCTTTAAAGTCTTAGCATTAGAAACTATAAAAAATGTGCAGGTTATTAAATGTACAGGTCATGTAAGTCATACATGCTAGTAAATGAAAATGTGTAGGTTATTAAATTAAGCCATCTCTTTCGAGAAGCATTAATGGAAATTTTATTTTAAAAATATGGACTTATCACCACATGTTAGTAGATGATAGATTGTGAGGACTGAGTTATACGACCTATAAATATGGAGCAGCTAAAGTAAATCCATTGGCACACAATATATTCTCTCAAATTCCCAACGTAATAAACGTTCAAGGGATGCACTCAATGGATCTCAAAATATCTCTGTGAATTATAACAAAATCCGGTCTTCAAACTTATATCAACAGGTGAATTCCCAATGATAAACTTATGTCAAAGCATAGAGACAGATCCCAAAAGAGATGTAGACCGCCCCTGAGCTTACAACAATAGTTCTCAGAGGTCTATGCCAAACAATAGAATAGGTTGCCAAGAATAGATTAACAAACAAAATTAAGAATCTAAGTTAGTCAAGCAAATTAGCTAACTTCCTAATTTATACATACATTGATGTATATTAGCACTACTTTCTGCTGACTCTAAAATAGGGATTAAGAAAAAAGTTTTATCACGACCACAATTTTCCTCTATTCTTCAAACTGAAATTTGATGCATCCCATTCCCATGTCACATGACCAACCCTAATTATGCCCCATATTTTTTCCAACTCCATAGGAACTACATAACGCTATCCATCTATTAGTAGCATATGCATTTCTGTTACATATTTGTTAACTCCGCAAACAAAAATGTACTTACCATCTTGCCCCCAGTTTAGTCTGAGAAAGTGGACACTTTACCTAATTGTTGCTCGCATTTTCCCCCAACTCCAAAAGAACTACGCCAGGCTATCAAATAACAACCTGTTAGTATCATATGTAATGATGTCAAAGATTTATTTGCCTTAAAAAAAATGTATGCAACATCGTGCAACCTGTTTTGCATGCTCAGGTTGACATTGGACACAAAAAAGGATCATCCCTAATATCAAAAATCTACATTAGAAAATGAAACATCACTGAAACTTGGATCCGTTGCTATTAAGTACAGATCCGAAGATCTTAGATTGTGGTTCATTGTGGTTCCAACTGTCCCTAGATTGCAAATCTAACTGAATAGAAAGTCAAAACAAAGTGTGAATTTTTTTTTCATATTATTTTTAGGCGAGGGAATACACACACACACACATACACACAGTTAAGAGACAAGTGTTGAAAGACATGTAGCATTTACACATATAAGATGAATTTAAAAAGCCTAGCTCAAGGATTGTATTTTGGTCATTGTTTCATAATACTACATAATTTTAAAGTAGTTTAATTTGATGTTTTTCAGGTTATTCCTATTCCAAAACTTGATTTGCATAGGCATTTCATCAGATAGTTAGAATACCAAGATTTGAAGTTGAACATGCAAACATATTAACATATGTATTCAAAAAAAACTTGATAGCAAAGTAAGATATAAATTAAAAAAATCTCATCACTAATTAGTTATAAAGTTTCAAAATTAGTTCAACTAAATTTATGGAAATAATTATACATAAAACAAAAGAGATAGATGAAGGCAAAACCGATGTAATACAAAAGAACCAATTTTGATCGATTAAACTACAATATATGTATTATTTGAGAACCCTAAAAAGAGAAAGACAGCATAATAGCAAATCTCCTTACAGTTACGACAATTAGCTTTTTCTAAGTTAACGACAATCTCAATATAAGATATAAATTACTAACTTTAGATAGTCAAAAAATTATTTTAAAACCTTTTTTAATTCCTTTCCTTTCCATAAACTTCCTTCTCTCACAAACTTCCTTCAAGTTATTCATAAATAATCATAAAAGTCAAAGCTTTTTGTTCATATTCAACGCATTGTTCATCATGCACCCATCAATATAAATCAGAATTTTTTTTACAAAAAGAATAAGGAGGATACCGATGGTGGTGGTGGTTGGGGGGGGGGGGGTGGTCAGCGTCAGTCGTCGGATGCGGGAAAGTGTGGCGGCGCGCAGATCAGGGCAGCGGAAGGAGGCCCGGGGGTTGCTGGAATCAGAAGAATTTTTTTTTTAAAAAGAGAATAAGGAGGATACCGATGGTGGTGGTGGTTGGGGGGGTGGGGAGGGGTTGTCGGCGTCCGGCGTCGGATGCGGTCTGTGGCGGCGTGCGCGTCCGGCGTCGGATGGGTCCGTGGCGGCGCGCGGATCGAGGCAGCGGAAGCAGGCCGGGGGTTGCTGGGGTTATCTATTAGGATTTTAGGGGGTTGTAGATGGTAATACATATAGAAGAGAGGAAAAAAAGCATTGCACGTGTAATATACGTTCTTATTAAGTTATTTAATCCGAGCCTTTAATCGTGTAGATCAATATAATAGATCAACGGTCCAGATCTTCTCCTGACAGATTTTTTTTTATATTGTGGCTTTTATAATAGAAGTAGATATATATATATAAAGGTGCGATGGCACTTCAAGTGCTGTCCGAGGAAAAAAATCGTCCTCGAAGTGCAAAAAAAAGTTACAAAAAAATACAATAAATTACAGAAATTACAAAAAATTACAAAAAATTACAAAAACTACAACGAGGGGTGGGAAGGCACTTCAAGTGCCGTCTGAGAGAAGTGGGGTTTTTTAGATTTTTTTTTTATTACGATTTTTTTTGGAGGGACGACACTTCAAGTACCGTCCGACCATTAAAAAAATATTTAGGGATTTGGGTAGGCCGCAAGATGAAGTGAAGTGGAGAGAGAGATGTGGAAGAGATTTGACGGAGTTGAAGGATAGAGAGTTGAGAACTAGGGCAGTAAGATTTTAATTTCAGGGTTTCGAAGTTAGAGGTGAGAGAATTGGGAGAGACGAAGTGAATGAGAGAGATGAGTATAAGATTATAAAAAAAGGGGCCGAAGCAATTGGCTACTGCGGCCTTAGTTTAGATTTGTTTACCAAAATGACCCACTATTTGAAAGTATTTTACTAAAAAGACCCACTCTTTATCTCAGATAGCAAGTTTGGTTAAAACCCCATCACTATCTGTGATAGCAAGTGTATGGTTATGTGTTTCAAGAAAAAGGTCAAGTATAAACTCACTATCTCAGATAGCGAGTGTGTTTGTACTACACTCGCTATCTCAAATAGCAAGTGTATAGTTGTGTAGAAAATTTTCCATTCGACCCTCGCTATCCCAGATAGCGAGTGTGTTTGTACCACACTCGCTAACTGGGATAGCGAGTGTAAGGTCTTGAAGAAAAATTCTCCCATCGACACTCGCTATCTCAGTTAGCGAGTGCTTTTGTACTAAATGAGATAGCGAGTGTCGATTGAAATTTTTTTAAAGACTTGCTGTTTCGCTCTCCCTCACTTCTCTCTTTCCATTTTCTCTCTAACTCCAAAAGAAACCCAAAACGAACAAACCCTAGTCTCCCAAATTCGTTATTTCACCAACAAAATTCGTCCAAAATCTATTGAGATCCAATTCATCACTCACAACCCCCTCTACTCTCACTCTCAAAACCCTAAACCCATCATCGAAGAGAGTGTGTCTTTCGATGAAGTGAGAGAGATCTGAGATAGCGAGTCTTTAAAAACTTCCTCAATCAACACTTGCTATCTCAGTTAGCGAATGTGGTATAAACACACACGCTAATTGAGCAGTGAGTCTAAGCCCAAGGATTTTTAACTTCGTCCCCAATATACACTCGTTATCTCAGTTAGCGAGTGTGATACAAAAGCACACGCTATCTGAGATAGTGAGTATAAACTTGCTATTTTTCTTCAAGGTCATACACTCGTTATCTCAGTTAGCGAGTATGGTACAAATACACTCGCTATCTGAGATAGCGAGTTTGAACTTTTTTTTTTCAATTTTTCTCAGCCGTGTAGAGAAATACATAACCAAACACTCGCTATCTCAAATAGCGATGAGGTGCCCTGCTCGGTCCCTCGGCTGCAGGGTGGGGGTTCCGTAGCGCGTCATGAGCACTGGGCAAAGGGGCGGTTGAGCAACTCAAGACCTGTCTAGTGAGTACCCGATGGTTCTCGATTCGGGTTGATAGAAAAAGGATTTAACCAAACTCGCTATCTGATACTTTCAAAAAGTGGGTCATTTTGGTAAAAATTTCTTTAGTTTAACACATTTTAACTTAGCAAAATTTACCAAGTCTCAATGTCTTTTTAGCCCAAATAAGAAATGCATTGTGCGGCATCGAAAAAAATATTTATGAAGATGTTACAGTTCTCAACTGCGGTATATGAGGACTGATTCACTCTGAAAATTAGTTTGGAAAGTGGATTATTTTAAAAATAGTTTTAAAAAATGGTTCATTTTGGGAAAAGTATTGACTAATACAAGTCATTCCTGTTTGTAAATTTTGATCAATTTCTCTAATTATTTGTTTTCCAAAAAACACAGGTTTGGTGAATTTTTACATTGTTTTGCGATGTTTCCCTCTTCTCATCCAGTCAGATTTTTTTTCTTGTCTCCATTTGATCCAACTTTCACATCAGTCCCTGTCTTTACTGATCGCGATCTTCTTTTCTGAATAAACTACTAGATTCATTGATGGGTGCATGGGAGGACTCAATTTCATTTAGAGCTTCTAGTCGTGGGCTAAAAATTCAAAATTTGGAAAAAATTGAAAAAAGAGAGCTGCAGTCGTCGTTCAAATATCTAAAATTTGGGTATACGATGAACAGTACATTGCCAAATATAGCAGACGATTTGGCAAAAACCAAAATATAGCTAACGGCCTATTTTATTTCTTCCGTCAGTAGAGACGAAAGATAAAATTTCGTCTCGTAGGTGAGACGTACAAAAAGTGCTTTCGGACGATGGATTAAACCCCGTTTGAAAAAAGAAAAAAAAATTGGGAAATTAAGAGACGATGCATTATACACCGTCTCAACCCAATCCGGATGCTGCCAAAATAGGAGGACGGTAGATTAACTACCGTCCCTCCCAAAAAGTTTTTTTTTTTGACCTTTGTATGATTACCATTTTGCCCTTTTATTTAATCCAATCTCTCATCGTTTTTTTACAACGGCTAGTATTCTGCCGACGCATTTTTTATGTCACGTTCAACGGCTCTTTTTTTTTTGGGCCCAACGGATAAAAAAAATTCATAATATATTAAGGCATCGTCCACTACAAATAAACACAGCCAAAAATTCCCTGCTTCTTCACAACTCCTCCTACTCTCTAATCTCTCAGTTTCTCTATGTCTCTGTTCGTTATCAACAGGGTATTCAAAACAGAGAAAATTAAACTGGGTCTTCTATATCTACACAATCCAGAAATCTTTTAATTTTCATTCTTATTTCTTCCTATCTCTGTAATTTTTCAAATTTATTTTCATTTTATTTTATGGCCAATCCCCGTCCATTTAGAGGCCGAGCATATACCGTGTATGAGGATATTCTTTTGGCACAAAGTTGGGTTGCTATAACCCAAGATCCGTTGATCGGTAGCGATCAAACTGGCAATCAATTTTGGAATAGGATTTATCTCACATTTGAGAATTTGTCTGGGTGTGCAACAGATCGAACGGCCGGCTCTCTTTCTAGTAGATTTTCCACCATGTCAAAGGAAGTATCATTGTACATTGCGAAGTTGAGCGGTGTGACAAATAGAGCGGCAAGTGGTACGACGAACGCGGATAAGGTTAGTTTTGTTTTAATGTATTTTATTGGGATGATTATGTTACTTTTTTATTATAAATTTCGTTCACGTATTTTTTTTTTGACAATTTATAAACTGTGATAGGTACACGATGCAAGACTAGAATATATGCAATCGGCCGGAAAGCCCTTCAAATTTGAAGAGTGCTATGAAATTTTGAAAGATCAACCAAAATTTTCCATGCGTACTACACAGGTTTTCGAGAATGTCCCGAGTACTCAATATACCAAAGGTGGTAGTTCAACACATTCCCCCACATCCGTTCAGTGGGATTCAGATATACCAATTGATTTAAATGCGCCTTCGCCACTATCGCGACCACTCGGCAGGAAAGAAGCAAAGAAAAAAGGGAAGTGCACTGTTGAAGCCAGTGACGTTTCCGCTATGGTGGAAGAAACGCATAATTTTAACAATTTTTATATTAGCAATCAGAAAGATAGGCTAGAGCTGAAACAAAGAGATTTCGATTTTAGAGTGTCAATTGAAGAAGATCGTATAATGGCTATGGATCTGAGTAGCTTACTTGATCATCAACGTTATTATTTTCTAAGTCGACAGCATGAAATCGCTAAAAAAAGGGGCTATCAGCCGGGTTAAAGATGTATTAAATTTAATCTACTTATCTTTAATTTTTGTTAGTATTGTTCGTATGTTGTTCTTATGCTTATTATTAATGTTCTTAAATGATATTATTGAAATATTGGTTAACATTAAAGTTGTTATCTAATAATTTGTTGCGAAATGAAGATTAAACAATGTTCTTCGGAATTAAAAACGTAATACATTAATTATCAAAATAGAAAAAACATTACAGTAAGAAACTGATATTGCTACATTAATGAAAAGAACATGACCCAAATTCTCCATGTAGTCCATTGCTCTCTAATACATATTCACTTAATCTTCATTCTCTTCATCTTCCCCATATGCGTTCCAAATGTGCTCAACTAAATCAAGACGCAGTGCATGATGCATTTGTCTGTCATGAAGCTGCACAGTGCGTGCCGTTCGAGCTGCACGCTCAGTTGGGTCAGACCTATTAGGTATGACAAATGACAAGTTGGAATCATGCTTGTACACATAGTCACTGATCCCTTCTTCCCTTTCATCTTCAACAATCATATTATATAATATGATACACATTTTTATAATGTATGATAGGCTGTCTGCATCCCAAAGTCTGGCTGGTCCTTTCACTATAGCAAATCGTGCTTGTAAAACCCCGAAGGCGCGCTCAACATCCTTTCGTGCAGCCTCTTGCATCTGTGCAAATTTCTTCTTTTTCGGTGTATCTGGGGCTGAGTAAGTCTTAACTATAGTCGCCAATGGGGGGTATATACCATTAGCTAAATAGTACCCCATATTGTATGCATGATTGTTTATTACAAATTCAGTGGGTGGTGCACAACCATCGAGTATGTTGTTGAACAGTGGAGAACGGTTAAGTACGTTCAGATCATTATTGCACCCCGGCATTCCAAAAAAAGAATGCCAAAACCATAGATCGTAAGATGCCACTGCTTCAAGCAACATTGTTGTCTGTTAGTGCTTCCTCAATCACACTGCTGTGGAAATATTTCTTCAGGAACGAACAACGTATTCCCTGAGACTTCCAATCATTGTCAGTAATTTCTGGAAAGAAGCGGGATTGTACAATTTCGAATGGATATTCCTCATCCAGACATGGTGGTTGATCGCCGATCCCAATGGATATTCCCGTTAACATTGCCCAATCTAACGGGGTAAATCCTAACTCGCCGCACGGAAGATGAAATGTGTGGATAGTGTCCCACCACCTCTCAACCAAAGACTCGGTAATCTTCTGGGATGATTATTCTGTATCAATTGTAAAAAATCTTTGCCAACCAGTGTAATCTATTATTTGTTTTACAACGGGGATACGAGAGCATATCTTGTAGGCTTTAATTGGACCCTTCCAACTATCCCTAAAGTTACAGAACCCACCAAAAGAATTTTCAGCAACATTCTTACATATATGAAATTCGTTGTCGAAGACCTGTGTCCACATTGTTGGATCGCTTAAATCAACTTCTTCAGTATCTGCTTCAGGTTGTTTGCCTCTATTTCCTTGATCAGAACTAGATACACCCTTTGATTTTAGTCTGCCAATAAAACGTTGGATCGACATTTTGCAATATTTTCGCTTCGAGAGTTGAATGATGTAGAACGAAGGATGTTTTTCTTCGTGAAGCCGAAACTATAAGTAACTTGAAGATATATTGTTTAGTGTCACAAAGTTTAGTGTGCTTAATCTTCTTCGACTCAATACCAATTTATATGGAGAATGGGGAACACATACAAGGGTAGAAAGGTCACAAAGATTAAGTATGGCAGGCAAGATCATTTGCCTTTTGGATTTTTTTTTAATATAACTTTAACGCAATTCCCCAACCCCACACACCCCCGTGACGATAAATTCCAACCCCAAATCACGCCGTAATTGAAGGACGAGTTAATATACAGCGTCCCACCAATAAAAAAAAATTAAACAAAACCAACGACGAGTCAATATACACCGTCCGTTCACTGTCCCATCAATAAAAAAAAAAAATTAAACAAAAGCAGCGACAACTCAATATACACCGTCTGTAATATGCGGGTTTGAGATTTCATGCTTCAGACGGGAGATAATCTCCCGTCCTTGCATATTTTTTAAAAAAAAAAAAAATTAATCCGACGATGGATCATACCCCGTCCAAACTTCAATTTGATTTTTTAAATATTTTTTCGATTCAAAGACGATACATTATTTTGTGTTCCGAAATATTTTTCAAACCGCACACTTTACTACGATAGACAATCTTCCGTCTTTTAAAAAAAAACATAATAGCTTTTAACGACTGCAGCAAGATTCTTTTTTTCCTATTTCTAATTGCTATATACCCAAAATTTGGCAAGTAACGACTACAGATGCTCATATAGGATTGTTTTAGAAAATATTTATAAATATAGGACATTCTTCAAACTATTTATAAAAGTAAGACAATTGGAAGTAATTTATTAAGAAAGACCCTAACTTTAAAGATATTTACACAACACTAAAACTAAAAAATTTATATATCTCACTATCCTATTTTAAAACTGGAAATTTCACAGAAAATAAAGAAATTAAGATAAAAAAATCTTTCAAAATTTAAAATTAGATACATTGATAAAAGATTAACAGAAAGAAAGCATATTACTGATAGAGAAATATCAGAATACTTGTTAAGAACAAGAAAAATAACTAATAAACTACCCAAGAAAATACAAAAAGAGATAGCATACAAAGTATTAGATTACAGAAACGAAGAAGTAAGTTGGTATTACCAACACCTACTAGCATACAAAATATTAGGCTAAGTATTGCCAACAGAGCAGTAGGATTGAATCCAAATATAGGACCAGAAATTTATATGATAAATATACAAGAGTTGGAAGAAGATTGCAATGGTCCTAAGTTTGTAGGAATTATATATAAGAAAAGATTTGAAAATTATAAACAAAAAATATAAAAGAACTAGGTAGAGATATAACTGATGACACAGAGGAAGAATTAGGTATAACGAAAGAATGTATGAAGGAGTTAGATGCTATAACAAAACTTAATATAAATATTTTAGAAATAGAAAATTTAATGGCAAATCCCAATTCAGTGAAAGCAGAGGAAGCCTTTAAAAACCTAGATATAACGAATGAAGAAATAAAAATAGATCAAGATAAAGAAAAGATTATAGCAAAACCTATAAAAACTCAAACTGACTTGTACGAAATCTGAAGACCACCACCTAACAAAAGACCTTATCAATTGCCATGAAAATTACAAAACAAAAAAAAATAAGTTAGGAAAAGACAGAGAAAAAGAAACCCCAAAATATGAACCTACAGAACACTATGAAAAAGGAATAGCAGAAAATGGACAATGGCTAGATCTAGACTGCGTAAAAGACGTAGATAGAACAATAGAAGAATGGGTAAAGGCCTCACTAATAGTAGGATTTAGGTAAAATCTTTCAGGAAACGCATTTGAACAATTTATAGAAGTAAAGTTTATAGGAGTAGTAGCAAAATGGTGGAATGGACTAAAGGAAGAAGAAAGAAATACTAAAAGAAAATCAAGACCAATTGATAATAGAGGAACTGAAGAAATCTCAGCACAACGAACCTTAGGTCTAAAAAAATAAATACAAATTACGAAATAACAATAAGAACATAATTCAGTGTCTACGATAAATGAGAAAAACACACTATATACAAAAAGAATCAAGCAAGAAAGAGACAATAAGTAACTTAGAAATATGCGACATGTGCTATTTTGACAACTATGCTTGTGAATTCCAAGAACATTTTCAAGATAATTATTATACAAAAGAAGAACGGAGTCCAATCTTGAACTGCTTCTTTCTAAAACTACCTGATGCATGGAGTATAAACATATATAGTGCATACATAGGTGAGAAAGTAAAACCAGAAGTAGATACCTTAGGATATAGAACACAATTTGTAAAATATTATAGGGATAAAGTGTGCCAAGATGCTAGAGCAACAATGAAATACGATAGAACATATAAACAAAAAATTTGTTGTGAGGATGCAAGACCGAATCATTAGGAATGTAATAATAACTATAATTATAAAAAGAAGAATAATCACAAATTCCAAAAATATAAACCAAAATATAGAAAAACTTTTAAGAGATATAAAAAACCCTAAAAAAGTACTTTAGAAGAATAAACAAAAATAAAAATAGAGAATATACAAAAATCCCTAGAAAATGTATTCGTTACATATGTGGAGATGTAAGACATATATCACCAAATTGCCCTAAAAGAATGAAAAAAGAAAATGTAAAATATGTAGAAGAAATTGAAGAGATGAATAATATAAATTATGAATGCATAGAATATGAGGAAGACTGGTCAGAAATAAGTGAAAATGTAGAAATAATGGTAATGGAAGAAGATAGTGAAAGTAGTGAAGGTGAAACAGAAGAATGTGAAATATACATGATGACAGAAATAACAAAAATAGGAGAACAATTAGAAAGAAAAGAAAACAATGAAGAAGTAAGGGAAAGAATGTGCTTTGACATACAAAAATACGATAAAATAAGAGCAACCAAATTTTAAACCCAAAAGAAAATTTTAAACTACCAATATTCGAAAGAAAGAAAAGTACCATTATAATAGCAAGGAATAATGAACAATCTAAAGACATTGAACAAGCACAAGGAAAAACAATAATCTCTTTAACAACCGAAAGAATAATAAGACAAGAGATGGAAAAATAAGTGAGAAAACCAGAAAAATATTAAGACACATACATTTAGGAGCTGTACAAATAATAACAAACGCCTATTTTACGGAAGGAATAAATACACCTCTAGAAATATACCTAATGTATGATAGAATAATATCAAGTACACAAGATGCCTTAATGGAGATAGTACAAGGAAATTTAATGTACCAAAATATAAAATTTACAATAAAACATAATTTTTCTATAAGCATGGCTGAAGAAAACAAAGACAAAAGTCTAGTCATGTACCACAGATTATCTGGAATAGAAATGATAGAGAAAAGCAAAGTTATGAGTATATAAATAAGAAATATTTATGCTTTCACTAGTAAACATGAAGTAAAAAATAAAAATACAGATAATTTTAAAATAGAACCGATATTTAGCGACATTATAAGATACAAACCAGTTAGAGAAAACCCCGAAATGACTCTACCAAATTATATAGAATTCGACTTTAATAAAGCAAAAGAAATTGCAAAAGGAAAATCACCACAAATAATGTTCGGAAAGAGATCACTATCAATAAGAAATAAACAACAAGCATTAGAATTAATACCAATAATAAATACATTAGAACACCAGAACAATAAGCAATTTAAAATAGAAATAGAATATTATGACAATAGAAAGTGGAATAAACAAGTAGCCTTAGTAGATACAGGAGCTACAACTTCACATAGTAAACAAATAAATATAAAAACAACTGAATTAATGCTATTAGAAAACCCATATTACTACCTAGACTATTACAATAATAGACATCCAATTATACATAAAATAATACTGCCATTAAAGATAAATGGTAGAGATGAAATATTATTACATTTACACGTAGACCCAGAACACCATGTTAATGAAATATTATTAGGAACTGACTTCCTTACATCTGTGCAACCTTACTCAATTCAAGAAGAAAAAATCACAATAACAGTAAACAATGAAAGTATAGTAATAAATAGAGTATTGGACAAATGAATCCATTAAGAGCAACAAAGAACACGTTATACATACTAACAAAATTTGTTTATAAAAGATACAATTCAAGAAACTATTAAAGTCTAATAGACACCGGAGCAGGCACTAGTCTATGCCGCGAAAATATACTACCAAAATGGAAACAAGATGGATATAGTAAAAAAGCTATAACTGGATTAACTGGACAAACTATCATACTTGATAAGTATCAACAAAATGTTAATGTACAAATAGAAAATTACATACTAAAAATACCAATAATATACCAGTTTGATGATATGAATAATGATGTGCTATTAGAAAATGACTTTTTCCAATAATACTATCCTATAACCATATCACATAAATCAATTGTATTCACAACTCCTTCTAGACACCAAGCAATAGCAATTAGAATAACCCAACCTTATTCTAGAATTGACCTACCACACATCAAAGTTACTTCAACCCATCGTGGTGAACATCAATACTTACCAAACAAAACAAGAATACAACAAGTCCAAGAAATAAAACCCAAAAATAAAAAAAGGGCCCGCTCCTCTCCTACCAACTCCCTTCCTTCTTCTTTTGAAACACTAGTTCTGAACCACCTTGGGGCGGCGGCGGCTCCCCCTTCGAACCCCCCCCCCCCCCCCGTCGTCCCCCTCCACGACGACGTGCAGCCCCACGAACCTGCTCCTCCATGGCGATGGTCCTTGAAGAATCCTCTCCTCCACGCGATGGCCCTCGATGTCGCGATGCTCTACGTACTGCGAAGCTCCACGACGACGCTACCGATGCAGCGATTCCGACGGCTTCCCATTTTGACGAAGGCCAAGATCTTCGCGCTCCGATCGGCGAAGCTTCATGACGCTACCTGAGGTCGGTGCGGTGCTCTGCCCCCACGCGACAGCGACGGCGACGGGGCCAAGCTGAGGTCGGTGCGGTATGGAGCCGAGCTGCTATGCGCCCCCTCCCCCCCTTTTGACCCAGATCTGTGACACTTTTATTGGGTTGAGATTGGTTAGTTTTGCTAGGTGTTTCACCGGTTGCTCTTCGTGCTTACCACCATGTCCATACTCTTGGGGCCAATTACAGTTATGTTTTGGTTTTTCGAGGGTTGGTAGTGCGTGTGAAGAAGCCGGGGTGTACTTGGTTGTGCCGTAGTGTGAGACGGCA
This sequence comes from Hemerocallis citrina, assembly GCA_017893485.1. NCBI lineage: Eukaryota > Viridiplantae > Streptophyta > Magnoliopsida > Asparagales > Asphodelaceae > Hemerocallis > Hemerocallis citrina. The sequence goes on along the minus strand of CM030364.1, from coordinate 274,073,365 downwards.
GGGTATTTTGTGGTTTGGGGGGTTGGTGGAGCTGTCTGAGTTGGGTATGTCTAGTTGTGATGTTTGTAGTGTAGTTCGGTTGTGGGGCTAGGGCCCGAAGACGGGGTCCCCCCAGGAGACCGCTTATTACATACTAGTATTTTACCACCATGAGACCGATTGTGGAGCTTGGGCCCAAGACGGGGTCCCTCCGTGATGGGCGCTCACTTGTCGCAGCTTCCGGGGTGTTTGTCTCAACTGTCGCGGAGCGTCCGGGATGTGATAAAGGAGGTGGAGGAGAATATGATTCGGTGCGAAGATTGAGGTGTATAGTTGTGGGGCTAGGGCCTGAAGACGCGGTTCCCCCATGAACGTTACTGCACAGGGTAGGGCTTGGGCCCGCAGAAGGGATCCCTCCATGAGGTGCACAGAAGGGAGATGTTTGTCTTCTTGGTCGGCAGTAGAAGAGTCACACACTGAACTCGACCTTCCTTAACCCACTGCCACAGACTTTGCAACAATACCGCCACTACGCCCTCATCATTGACCCTGAAATCTACAACATCCACCGCCCGCAGGGGCGAGAGGTGAAGGTGATTCTTCAAATTGGTTGTGATTTGGTTGGGTTTTACGTGAGAGAGAGAGAGAGTGTGAGAGAGTGAGAGAGTGAGAGAGTGAAGACGTTGCTTCTCACTACTCTATGCAGGTGTCTGTTTGTGTTTGTGAGAAATCATCTGAGAGAGTAGAAGTACCATCTTCATTGCTCTCTTAGACTGTGTCCGTGATTAGGGTTAGTGAGAGTTTTGCTTAGTGAGAAATCGCTTGTGAAAGCTAAATTGCGACGGCTCTCCTTTTGGGTGCGACTCCGATTGGACCATGTTTGAAGTGGCGTTGATGAGGTAGAAGGAGGGGAGCGGCAAATTTTCAAATCCCACAGGATTCACTTCAGGTGGGTGGGCGCGTGCCGTGGAGGTGGGTGCTCGAAGCTTGCTTGACGGACATACAATTAGTTGGTCCTCGTAGGTTAGAGTGAGAGCTGATTATATGTACTGGTCATGTCGCTTCATATTTTTTTTTCTGTCTGTGGGTTGTAACTTACTCCAGCATGCTGGGGTTGTTTTGTTAATTTCTTATTAATGAAACAGGATGGCCTTATTCCACCTTTTCCCTTAAAAAAAAACAAGTCCAAGAAATAACTACAATTTTTTTTTACAAAAACAATTAGAAGATCTGTGCGGAGAAGACCCCTGGCAAAATGGGACTTAAGTAAACCCACAATACATATAGAGTTAATAGATAAGAACAAAATAATAAAAATTAAACCTATAAGGCACACTCCAACAGATCTAGAAGAGTTCAAAATACATATAAAAGAATTAATGGAAAACAATTACATAAGAAAATCATAAAGTCCACATTCATCACTAGCATTCGTAGTAAGAACACATTCAAAAAAAAAGAGGTAAATCTCGAATGGTAGTAAATTATAAGGAAATAAATAAAAATACTAAGAGATTTGGATATTCACTACCAGATATGCAAATACTACTTAACACAGTAAGGACAAGAAAAATATATTCAAAATTTGATTGTAAATCAGGATTTTATCATGTAAAACTAACAGAAGACTCAAAACAGTTAACAACATTTAGCACACCTCAAGGATTCTATGAATGGAATGGATTACCATCAGACTATAAAAATAGCCCAGGAATATTTTAGGAATATATGGATAAGAAATTTGAAAAATACAACAATTTCATATTAGTATATGTAGATGATATTCTAATAGAATCCGAAGACGAAAAACAACATACAGAACATCTACTAAAATTCATAGAAATAGTAAAAAATGCAGGTAGTAAACTATCAAAATAGAAAATAGAATTGTTCAAAACTGAGATAGAATTCTTAGGAACAAAATTACCACATGAAGGAATAGAGTTACAGCCATATATAGCAGAAAAAATAAAGATATTTCCTAACGTCCTAAACGAAAAAAGAGAAGTACAATCTATAATCGGGTTACCAAACAAAAAAAGTGGATACATACCAAATTTATCAGCAAAAACAAATTGGTTACAACAAAAACTAAAAAAAGTTTAAGAAATGGGAATGGACCCCAGAGGATGAAGAAAAACTTAAAATATTAAAACAACAGACTTCAAAATTAAATAAGCTAAGATTACGTGTTAAAGAATGTTCATGGATAATAGAAACAGATGCATGTAAAAATAATTGAGGAGCAGTATTAAAATTCATTGAAATAGGAGAAAAAGATGAAAGACTAGCCAGATATACTAGTGGATCATTCACCCAGACCAACAAAATTACAACATAAATGAAAAAGAACTACTAGCAATCTTAAAAGCTATAAATAAGTATGAATTATTCATAATATATACTGATATGGCTAAAAACGGGGTTAAATCGGAACCGTCCAAATCGGGAAAGAATCTTAAAGTTTGGAGATAAAATGGTAATTTCACCTACAAACGGGTCTGAAACGGGTAATGGGTCCTTTTTTCAAAGACCCAATAACCCGCGAACGGATCCACTTCAACTGGGTACGGGTCCCAACCCGAAATGAACCCGGTACAGCAGGATAGAATTAGGGTTTCTGATTAATCCAAATCAACGGCCCTGATTCATATCTATCCTTTCACTGGGAATTAGGGATTACATTCCTAATCTGATCACAGGGATTACATTCCTTATCTGATCACAGGGATTACATTCCTAATTTGATCCCTAAGGCGACTATAAATACCCTCCATCCACTACCATTAAGAGGTAATCAATCTTTGGCCAATTTACGCTGTTTCATAATCATTCCTGATTACTAACTTGAGCGTCGGAGGGTGCGTCGCCAAGATCAACCCCGGTGTATCGCACTTTTTGCAGGTGAACGGCGGGAGTCAACGGTCAAACTCCAGCGGAACAGGTTTCAGGTTTGCTATTCAAGTTTTCCAAGAATCCACAAATACTATCTGTTTGCCCCCACACCATATTTAGCGATAACAGATTGGCGCCGTCTGTGGGAATCACCACGAATAGCAGCCTTCCCTCTTCCGGCTGGTCAGATCTTCTCCAGCCATGCCTCCAAGGAAACTTAGATCCAGAGGGTCCAATCGTGGACCTACCCTTCCTCCAACACAATAAGAGATCCCCCAGCAAACCGTTCTGCCGACGGTACCTGCCCCTCAGCCTAATCAGGCCCTTCAGCAGAACCAACCTCCTCCTCAGAATCATCAACCCCCTCGCAGTCAAACCGGTCCCCAGAATGCCGGTGCGGGGGGCCCCCCGAGTCGATCCTCAGAAGCAACCACTCCATCAGGACCGCGTCTCAATACACAACCCCTCTTCCGATTCCATGGGATCTCACAACCCCCGAGCCTCAGATGACCTCCGCAACACCCTCGACAATCGGTACAAAGAAGAGGATCTTTGCCGCCATTTGGATGAAAGGAGGGCCCGAGAAGGGGCCTCCCGCCAACACCATCTAAATGAGCGATCTCCTCATTGCCGAGAACACAGAAGGTCCCTCCCCACAGAGGGCAGAGAGAGTCCCCCGGCCACCATAGGAGAAGATCTCACTCTCCTGAAGATCGGCGACCCCCCAGGAACGATGACGCACCCATCACTCATGCCGAGTTCCAGCAATTCCAAGCAACCATCTTACAGGCTCTCAATCTCTGACCCAACAACGGCAATGCTCCGAGGGTCCCCACTCCTCCTGCGGTCCGAATTCCTCGTCAACGGTCCTTAACTCCTCCCCCAGCTCCAGGCAACCCCCAGCACATTCCTAGTCCTCGCCGCTCCAGGAGCTACCGTCGTCGTAGCCCTCGCTTTCCCTCGTATGAAGACGAGTCTAGAGGCTCGGTTGATTACCGTCGAAGGGATGACGCTGTCTACCGCCATTTCCACGAAATGGAGAGGCACTTGGGTCAGCTAGACAGAGAAGAAGAGCTTAGAGGAAGAACCCTACGCCCGAGCCGACCTCCTTTCTCTCGAAACATCATGGAGGCACCTGTGCTGCTAGGCTTTAAACCTCTCCAATTCGAGACTTATTCCGGGGAGTGTGACCCCGTCGATCACATCGAAAGCTTTAAGACCCTCATGCTTATCCATCAAGCTTCCGATGCTCTACTATGCAAGACCTTCCTCGCTACTCTCAAGGGTCCGGCTCGGGAATGGTACTCTCGCCTTGCCCCATCCTCAATATTCTCCTTCGAGCAATTCGAGACCCTCTTCAACACCCACTTTGTGAGTAGCCGCCGAACTGAGAAGACCAGCATTTTGCTACTCTACCTCAAATAGAAGAAGGGTGAGAAGCTGAGAGACTACGTGAAAAGGTTCACCGCGGAAGGCAGGTCCATTGCCTCCCTTGACTAGTCGGTCGTTGCAGCAGCATTCCAGTCGAATGTCCTCAACTCCAGCCTCCGCTCCTCCCTTGCCAAGAAGCCACCGCAGAACTTCTCTGACCTCCTCCTCCGGAGCGAAAAGTATATTTGGGCCGAGGAAGCTGAGCACCGTCCCAACTTGGAGGGGCCTTCCTCCGGGTCCAAGAGAAAGGGAACAGAAGAAGAAGGAGCCAAGAAGCTCCAGAAGGATAATGGTGGACAGCGCCGACCTCCCCCCAGATTTGAAAAGTTCACTCCTCTTAACGCCAACATTTCCACAATTCTCATGGAAGTCGAGAAGGAGAGGGTGATGCCTCCTGCGCCAAAAATGAACACCCCTGACAAGAAGAGGGACAAAGAGAAGTGGTGCCGCTATCACCGGGACCATGGCCACGACACCAATGATTGTCGGGCCTTGAAGAACAAGATAGAAGCCCTCATCCAGAGGGAACAGCTGACCAAGTTCGTGAGAAAGGACCGAACTGATCTTCCTCCCCCGCCTCGGGGGGCTAACAAGCGTCCTGAATGCGATGAAATGCCCGAATTTGAAGAGGAACGTGTCCTACACTTCATTCATGGGGGGCCAATGGGGGGCTCCTCCAACTCCTCTCGAAAGGCGTTTATAAGGGAAGTTAATTTGGTTCGCGCCACACCTCCTCCTAAAGGCCTCGGAGTACCCGTCACATTCTCAAATGAAGACCTTGAGGGCGTCCGAATCCCCCATTGTGACGCGCTTGTCATCAACCTCCATATGGCGAACTTTAAAGTGGAGAGGATCCTGGTAGACAATGGCAGCTCCGTTAACATCCTCTTCCTCGCCGCTTTCAAAGGCCTCAAACTATCCCGGGACAGACTTAAGCCAGCCGGCTACACACTCCATGTGTTCACGGGAGTGCCAGTGACTATTGAAGAGGTCATCACCCTCGACGTAACCGCTAGCAAAACTCCTACTACTCGAACGGAGTCGATGGACTTTATGGTCGTGGATGTCCCCGCAGCTTATAATGTCATTCTGGGCTGGCCTGGCTTAGCTGCTCTCGAAGCCTTCCCTTCCGCTTATCACCTCAAGATGAAGTTCCCCACTCGGGGAGGAGTAGGGGAAGTAAGAGGCAGTCAGGAAATGGCCCGCAGATGCTACATGACCTCAACTATGGGTCCAGTCCTCTCCCTCAAAACTCTTGAAATCCCCCAAGATGGTGTCCGGCCAACGTCCGAGCCGGTGGATGAATTGGAGGAAGTGCTCTTCTCTGAGCAAGATCGGAGCCGCAAGTTCTTTATCAGCAAGACCCTCCTATCTGCCCTAAGCTCGGACATAGTTCAATGTATCAAAAAGAACCGCGACCTCTTTGCCTGGTCGGCCGCTAACATGCCTAGAATTTCCGAAGAGCTTCTAGTCCACCACCTCAGCGTCGCTCCGGGGTCCAAACTGGTCCAACAGAAGAGGCGCAAGTTCGCCCCCGAACGCCAGCAAGCTATAAAAGAGGAGGTGGACAAACTCTTGAAGGCTCGGTTCATACAAGAGGTCAATTATCCCGAATGGCTCTCGAATGTAGTGATGGTAAAGAAGTCCAACGGGACCTGGAGGATCTGCATCGACTTTACCGACCTCAACAAGGCATGCCCCAAAGATCCATTTCCTCTCCCAAGTATTTACACCCTGATCGACGCAACTTCGGGCCATGAACTCCTCAGCTTCATGGACGCCTTCTCTGGCTACAATCAGATTCGTATGTTTCCCCCGGATATCCCGAAGACCTCCTTTGTAACCGATCAGGGGCTGTATTGCTACAGGGTAATGCCCTTCGGGTTGAAGAATGCAGGTGCCACTTATCAACGACTCGTCAATAAGGTTTTTCAAGCACAGATCGGCCGAAATATGGAGGTATATGTTGACGATATGCTTGTGAAGAGCATCCATGGGGCCGATCATGTGGCCGATCTGCAAGAGGTGTTCGATGTATTAAGGAAACATGATATGAGGCTCAATCCGAACAAGTGTGCGTTCGGAGTCTCGTCGGGGAAATTCCTAGGCTTCATGGTCAGCCAAAGAGGAATCGAAGCTAACCCCGAGAAGATCAAGGCCTTATTGGACATGGCTCCCCCGAAGAATGTGAAAGAGGTTCAGAGGCTAACGGGTCGCCTTGCAGCCATAGGGCGCTTCCTTTCCAAGTTAGGGGAGAAGTGTCTTCCCTTCTTCAAAGCTCTCAGGGGGGCTAAAGGCTTTGAGTAGGGTCAGCAACAACAAGACTCATTCGACCAGCTGAAGGCTTACCTAGTCAATCCTCCTCTCCTCAGCAAACCTGTTTCCGAGGAAGCCCTCTACCTCTACTTAGCCGCCTCCGAGCAAACCCTCAGTGCTGTCCTCGTGAGGGAAGAAGATAAGACTCAAAAGCCCATCTATTACATGAGCAAGGTACTTCAGGATGCCGAGCTCTGCTACCCAAAGATAGAGAAGATGGCATACGCCTTAGTCATAGCCGCAAGAAAGCTTCGCCCATATTTCCAGTCCCACTTAGTGGTCGTCCTTACCGACCAACCGTTGAAGCAAGTCCTTCACAAACTAGAGCTTCCGGTCGTCTCATGAAATGGTCTATTAAGCTGAGCCAGCATGATATAACCTACCAGCCTCAGACCGCGATCAAGGATCAGGCCTTAGCCGAGTTCATCATCGAGAGTACCCTATCCGAGGTCAGCCAAGCAACAAACGGACCTCCTATCTGGTCGGTATATGTGGATGGATCCTCCTGCAACGAAAGAAGTAGAGCCGGGGTCATCCTGGCAGGCCCAGACAACTTCGTCCTCCAATACTCCCTCCGCATCAACTTCAAGGCCTCCAACAATGAAGCGGAATATGAAACTCTTATAGCCGGCCTCGGGATGGCTCACAAGGTAGGGGCGCAATGCCTTCACATATTTAGTGACTCTTAGCTGGTCGTGAATCAAGTTTTGGGCGAGTATGAAGCGTGAGATGATCGAATGGCTAAGTACCTAGCCAAGGTCCAAAATCTCATGGCTCTCTTCGAAGAGGCGCTTATTCGGCGAATCCCTAGAGAGGAAAATGCCCAAGCAGACGCTCTCTCCAAGTTAGCCTCTTCCTCCCTCCAAGGTCTCGAGCAGACCGTCTTAATTGAAGTGCTCCTGAAGCCGAGCATAGAAGAAGAAACTCTCGACTCCATGGAGTCACTGCCAGTTCAACTTCAAGATAATTGGATGAAACCCCTGGTAGAATTCCTAAGGGATGGGCTCCTCCCTGAAGACCCTAAGGAAGCTCGCCGAGTCGGAACCAGAGCGGAGCGGTACACCATTGTAGAAGGGGTCTTGTACAAACGCTCCTTCACACAAGTTGACGACAGACCTTATCTGAGGAGCCTCTCCCCCGAACAAGCCACATACGCCTTGCAAGAACTTCACGAAGGCATAGGCGGAGCACACTCAGGGTCCAGATCCCTAGCTCGGAAGGTGTTGAATTATGGATATTTCTGGCCCACCCTCTTACAAGATGCCGAACGACATGTTCGTCAATGCGTCTCTTGTCAAAGTACTCCAACATTCGTCGCCTACCCCAAGCTCACCTCACTTCCCTATCAAGTCCGATCGCCTTCGCAATGTGGGGGATGGATTTACTAGGGCCATTCCCACTAGCTCCCGGCCAGCTCAAATTCTTAGTCGTGGCAATCGACTACTTCTCAAAGTGGATAGAGACTGAGCCCCTGGCCGCAATCACTGAGAATAAAGTACTCCAGTTCTTTTGGAAGAACGTCATCTGCAGGTTCGGCATCCCTCGAGTCCTCGTAACCGACAATGGAACACAATTTACAGGCGCCGCATTCTGAGCTCTGTGTGAAGACCTCGCCATCCAACAATGCTTCTCTTCTATCTCCCATCCTCAATCAAACGGCCAAGTGGAAAATGCCAATCGACAGATCCTCTCCGGTATCAAGAAGAGGCTGGATAGGTCCGCTAAAGGTTTATGGGTTGATCAGCTCCCGAACGTACTGTGGAATTACTGCACTACCAAGCGGACCCCTACAGGAGAGTCACCGTTCAACCTCACCTACGGGGCTGAGGCTGTAATCCCCTTGGAAGTCGGCGTACCCTCTCCTGGTCTTATTTCTTATGAAGAAGACTAGAATGCCAGAAAGCTCCGAGCAAATCTGAACTTGATCGATGAGCTCCGTGAGAGAGCTGCCATTCGTCAACAAAGCTATCGGAGAAGGATTGAGCTGGCCTATAATAAGAGAGTCCGTCCTACCGATCTAAAAGAAGGAGACTTAGTCCTCAGAAAGTTAGCTATCTCCTTCCCCAGTCAGAAGAGTAAGCTAGCTCAAATTTGGGAAGGACCCTACAAGATCACCAAAGTAGTTCGGCCAGGAGCCTACCGACTAGAAGACCTTGAAGGCAGAGAGATTCCCCAAACTTGGAATGCCGACCATCTCTTGAAGTACCAAGAGAGCGCATGAACGCCTCTCCAAGTACCGTCAGATGTCGAACCGTTCCTTCCGCTTCACTTCTATTTTACTTTTGCTTTTTTATTTCTCCCATGTAATAACGGCTCACAACTTAGAAGCAGCCAAGTATTAATCTTCAATAAAGAGCATTTTTCTTCGTATCTTACTTATGAATTGCTTGTATCTCTCTGTTTTTACCTTCTTTAAACTCTAACGACGAGTTCGGAGTCCAACACTTGGTTCGACTCCGCTTCGTAAGCCCGCTCTTAAGCGAGCTAGAAGTGGTTCGCCATTCGGAATTGTTCCCACAACCGTTGACAAACTATAACGACGAGTTCGGAGTCCAACACTTGGCTCGACTCCGCTTCGCAAGCCCGCTCTTAAGCGAACTAGAAGTGGTTCGCCATTCGGAATTGATCCCACAACCGTTGAAAAACTCTAACGACGAGTTTGGAGTCCAACACTTGGCTCGACTCCGCTTCGCAAGCCCGCTCTTAAGCGAGCTAGAAGTGGTTCGCCATTCGGAATTGCTCCCACAACCGTTGAAAAACTACAACGACGAGTTCGGAGTCCAACACTTGGCTCGACTCTGCTTTGCAAGCCCGCTCTTAAGCGAGCTAGAAGTGGTTTGCCATTCGGAATTGCTCCCACAACCGTTGACAAAATCTAACGACGAGTTCGGAGTCCAACACTTTGCTCGACTCCGCTTCGCAAGCCCGCTTTAAGCAAGCTAGAAGTGGTTCGCCATTCGGAATTGCTTCCGCAACTGTTGACAAACTATAACGACGAGTTCGGAGTCCAACACTTGGCTCGACTCTGCTTCGCAAACCCGCTCTTAAACGAGCTAGAAGTGGTTCGCCATTCGGAATTGCTCCCACAACCGTTGACAAACTCTAACGACGAGTTCGGAGTCCAACACTTGGCTCGACTCCGCTTTGCAAGCCCGCTCTTAAGCGAGCTAGAAGTGGTTTGCCATTCGGAATTGCTCCCACAACCGTCGACACGCGCGAAATGCCCACAACTAGACTAAACATATGAGAAGAGTACTTAAAGGCTTGGTTCTTATGAAACGTTTTGAATCATGCGAATAACAAAAAGAAAACGAGCTTTTATTTCATTAAAAAAGTTCGATAACGGAACCCAAATTACAAGGCCAAGTTACTGCTACGAGGCACTACAAAAGTTCAAAGAAGAATAATTACAACTTGTTTAACGCTTCTTTGGAATGGGGATGTTTCGGTTCAAAGACACTCGGGAACGGCGTCTTCTGACTTCGGAGCTCGTCTGTAGTCCAACGGATCGAGACGCCTCTTCGGCACTGTCCTTAACGGTAGCCCCAATAGAAGCACCACTAGATGAGGCAGCCACCCTGCTTTGAGCATTGGCCGGGCTCTGCCTAACGACGGGCGAACGAGTCGCGAGCTTGTAAAATGAGATTCCCCTCTCACTCTCCTCGCGCGTACACGACGTACTCCGAACGTTGATCCTTGCCGGCTGAGGCTTGATTCGAGCTACTTCCTCCTCTAGCTCGACAATCCGATCCTTCAAAGAGTCGTCTTTCACAGATATCTCAACGTGAGGAAGCCGAGCAGAGCCTTCAGCGGCGGAGCTACCGGCTATGATTCGACTAAGATGGGTCACTTCGATACTTCGATCGACCGTAACCCTCCTCAACTCGTCGACCTTCGCCTTCAACTCGTTGCGCTCGGCTACCAACTTATCCACTGCCAAGGTTGACGCTTTTTTCTCCGCCAAGAATTCTGCCTCAGCTATCTTCAAATCTCGAACTTCCGCCACAAGGTCACCTTCCGCTCGAGTGACGTCGAACAGCGCCTTTCGGAGCAACTCCAACTCGTTTTCAAGACGATCTTCTCGAGATCGCTTCCGCAGTTGTTTTAGCTCAGAGAGATAGCCTCTCGCCATAGCTTTGACCTCTGATAGATCTAACATGAGTTTGAAGAGGTACTCTCGGCTGCTAGAAAGAGCTCGCTTCGCTACTTTCAATTCAGTACGAAGGCGAGAGACCTTAGCCGCTGCACTCGACTCGACCTGAAAAGTGGGGGAATATCAAAAGAAGTCTTCAACACTTTAGGTCACAACCCGAGCAAAAAAAGTTGAACGCTTTGCGAAATTTCGAAACATTCTGCCAAAATGCCAAAAAGGAAATCGTTTCATTAAAAATCCAAGATTTTCACAAAAGCGGTGGCCAGTCCGCAGTTAGGCATTACAAAAAAAAAGAAAAAAAAAGGGAGAGAAGAAAATGAGAAGAGGAGACTAAGTCAGGGGTCGACCTCATGATCTCGTTCTGAAGCATCATCGCTCGGCACGGGGACAATCGCGTCCTCGGCGCCTCTGCCGTCCTCGGCGTCTTCGTCCTCCTACCCGGGAGCAAGCTCGGCCAGAGGCAGTTCTTCCTCACCCTCTATGGGGTCATAGAAGTAGTAGGAGGAGCCGTCAAACCCAGGGATATGAGCGGTGACATGCTTCAGCACTCGGGCATACGCCTCTTCCATGTTTGTCAATATATGAGCCTCGACCTCGTCCCGAACCGCCTGCTCTGCTGCCGCCACCTTCGACGCGTGATCGCTCAGAGCTTCCTCCGATGCCTTCAGTGCCTTAGACAGCTCCCCTTCGAGGTGAGCCGTCTCCTTTTCCAAAGTCTCGACCTTGGAAGCCTCGGCGGCCGAGCTCTTCAGTGCCTCGGCAAGCTTGGCCTCAAGGTCGGCAACTTCGGCCGCGAGCGAAGTGGAATGCACCTGCTCGGCCTCCAGCCATTTAACCACCTTGGCATGCTCAAACCGCTCCCGATTGTTCAGAACGTTCATCTCCTTTTCCTTGCTCGCAAACTCCTCGAGCAAGTGGTTGAAGTGGCATAGGGTCTGCAAGCGGCACAACAAAAACTATTAGGCCTGAGCAAAAAAACTTAGAATAATTGTTGAGAAAACTTTTGATACTCACCGACATGGTGTTCCGAGCTATCTGCATGGCGTCATCGCCCACGGAACCCGCCTTCAGCGCCGCTCGATCTTTGGGGGTTGGCAGGTGCTTCACCGCCTGCATACAGATGCCCCCGTCATCGAGGAAGCCGTCCACCTTCATCACCCGCCATTCGGGGACGAAGAGGCGCTTGTGCTCCTCGATTAGTATCTTCTCGGCCTCGGCAGTAAGAGGGGGGACCTCAAGGGCTAAGGCCGCACCCACATTGAACGCCCCGCTCGACGACCCGGGCGCTTCGACCTGAGCGACTTAGGTCGGTGCCTCCGAAGGAGCCGGGGCAGACGCCCCCAACGTGCCTTGGGCGATCGCACCTGAAGGTGCCTCAACCACCGGCTGCACGACAGTCGGTGATGCCGAGGGGGCCTTCGTAGCTCAGCCACCCTGAGGCCCGGCCACAGTCCTCTTTCTCTTTTTTAACTCCTGCTCCTTCGCAGCGCGAGCCTTAGCCATCAGCCCTTTGTAATCCATACCGGGGGCCTCTGAAAAAGCTGAGCAAAAGGAATTAGAAAGTTTTAACCAAAAGACAAAGCTGAAGCGAGAAGAGAAGAGAAAAGCGTACCAGGGTCGATCGGACTGAGACCCCCACGAAACAAGACCTCCTCGGTGATGTCCTTCCAACTGAGGGTCGGAAGACCGAGGAGCTTTTCCACCACCTCCTCCTCTTCTTTTGTAAGCACGGGCTCCTTCTTCGCCCGCTTCAGAACACCGATCTTCCACTTCGTCTGGAAGACCCACGGCTCGGGAGCATGAATGAGGAAATACTTCTCTTTCCAGTGCTTGATCGAGTCTGGGTTCTTGATCAGTTTCACGCCCTTCCTCGGTGACAAGTAGTACCTCTCCTCCATCTTTCTCATCTGGCAGATGCGATAGAGGCTCCGAAGTGTGACCATCTCAGGTTGCACACCGATCTCCTGGCACTGAAGGACGAAGGCGATCACGTGTCGCCACATGTTCGGCATAAACTGAGCGGGACTCAGGCCGAACCACCGCAGCACCTCGTTCACTAAAGGGTGCAGCGGAAGCCGGAGTCCAGCGTTCAGTGCGTCGTACGGGAAGACGCATGTGTCGGCCGAAGGGGTGTGCACGCTCGGACGCCGGGGCCGGGGAGTAGAAGAACGTATTCTTTGGGGATCCAGAACACACTCCTGATCCGATGCAGGTCTACCTCGGTCAAGATTGAGGAGATATGATCCACCTTGGAAGGGTCCCTCGGATCATTCTCCTCGTATGACGGGGCTGTGCCCTGTGTCATCTTCTCCAACAAATCCCCGGGGTAACTCCGCACACCCCCGACGCTGGATAAGGTAGAGGGGTGCCGACCCAATTCTCCGGCCGTCTTCGGATTCTCAACTACCGTCGTCACCCCGATCGGCTCAGCGATCTCCTTCCCCTTGTTGGACCTAACCATCACCGCTCGGCTGACGTCTTGGTCCGAGTGATGGAACTGCGATGAATCCCAGGAACACGGATTGGTGTGCGTGTCGATCATAAAAGTTTAAAAGATTTAATACGTGATCTAACCCTTTATAGCGGAATCTAGGGTTCACGAATTATACCTGCGATGAGAAGAAGACGATAGTTTCTAGCAACTTCGAGCCGTCTGCGACCCCAAGATCTTCTGCACGTATTCCTTCCTCGGGTTGGACGTCATGTGGGCGACGGTCTACCAACCTTTCTTCTCCTTGGCTGACCTCTCTTTCTCTCCTTACGTGAATCACGAATTTAGAGAAAACTTCTTATCTCTGATGATGATAATGACAGCCAGAGAATAGAGGATATATATAAGGCTACGGCAGGGACCATGAGGAGAAATTAGGGTTAGTTCTCCTAACGAATCTGGGTATCTCGTGTTCAGCCCGAACACACAACCCAGGCCCATTAACAATAGTTCGGTCCACTAAGGAGCTATTGTTGCACTACCTTCCTAATCCCAAATTATATTTATGGGCTCCTTTTATTATATGCTCGTTGAGCTCCCCATGTTAAGATATCGAATGTCCGTCGATCAAATTAAGTTACTAACAACTATATTGATCAACATCTTTTATCCTTAAGTAGTACCACTCAACTTTATTTGTCATGTCGGATGTAATCCACCTGCAGGGTTTACATGACAATCCTTATGAGCTCCTTAAGGGGACATCATCAACCCGACGTATCAGGACATGGATTCCTTTTACAATCAACAACCCATCATACATACAATGCTATTACCCAATTCATAGAGGTTGTTGATCCATAATGAATCTCACTCTTTTATGAGTCAAAGTAATCCACACTGCATATACATGTCTGTTATTATATTTGGATTAAGAGCATAAGCATCCATAATAACAGAGGTGTTTGTTCTCTTTTGTAGTCAGTACAAAGAGAACAACCTCAAGTGGTTATGTTCAATACACACAAAGTGTACTAGTGTAAACCTATAGTCAAGATAGACTAATACCAGATTACACTACAACCTTTCCAGTGGATTATCCAAGTCCGTCTAGGTTGTGAACTATTTATATATTCCATAGGGAACTGATAATATGATCTTCTGTGTGTCACCTCACACCATATTATCAACCTTATAGAATATCAGATACTTGCATTAATATTATAATAAACACAATATGCAAACATATGCCCATATGATTCTCATTCAAAAAATAAGGAAATAAAGTTAATACAAAAGTGATGCTTTCAGTATATAACCCTAACACCGAGGTGGGGGTCTCATCCTCAGAAGAAAACTTAACCATTTTCTAAGGATAAGGCGAGACACTAACCTTGAAGGGACGCGAGTGGTCGGAAAAGATCGACGGAATCTAAGAACGCCTTGCCTCGACAGTTAGTAGCGCCACCCGAGAGCGAAAACTCTGCTTGTAGAAAGTAAAAGTGAAAGTAAAAATGAAAAGAAAAGAATGAGGAAAAATGAGGGGGTGAAGACTTATAGTAAAAAAAACGACGCTTGGGCTTTGCAACGTAAAGACACGACTTTTGGGCCTCTCCTCAAGGCGTTATAAAAGCCCAAACGACTAAGTGGCGAAGAGCGGCAACCGTTCACGAGGAGTCACGACGGTTCGACCAGCCGTTCTGCTCGGCTGCACCTCAAGACCCATGACGCCGATGCATGTGTCCGAGCGCTCCAAGAAGCTCTCAGATCGCTCCACGTCCCTCGGAACCAAAGTCCGAGCGACTGGTGATCCAAGATACATCGCCGATGCACTCTACTTAGCAACCAAGAAGCACTCAGATCGGCCCACGATTCCTCGGAAACCGAGCAACTGCCAATCTGAGCTGCGAATTGGAGAAAAATGACTTTCTCCCCAAAATTCGTGCAAGATCTCGATCAGAGGGCTCAGATCATGCCACCTAGACAAAATGACAAGATGGTGTTTTCTCGAGAACCGAGCCTGCCTCGAGATCCGTGCCATGATCCGATGGCCCAGATCGCTCCACGTCCCTCGGAACCAAAGTTCGAGCGACTGGTGATTGAGCTACATCGCTCGGAAACTGAGTAACTGCCAATCTGAGCTGCAAATTGGAGAAAAACGACTTTCTCCCCAAAATTCGCGCAAGATCTCGATCAGACGGCTCAGATCATGCCACCTCCACAAAATGACAAGATAGTATTTTCTCGAGAACTGAGCCTGCCTCGAGATCCGTGCCATGATCCGATGGCCCAGATCGCTCCACGTCCCTCAGAACCAAAGTCCGAGCGACTGGTGATCCGAGCTACATCGCTCGGAAACCGAGCAACTGCCAATCCGAGCTGCGAATTGGAGAAAAACGACTTTCTCCCCAAAATTCGCGCAAGATCTCGATCAGACGGCTCAGATCATGCAACCTCCACAAAATGACAAGATAGTGTTTTCTCGAGAACTGAGCCTGCCTCGAGATCCGTGCCATGATCCGATGGCCCAGATCGCTCCACGTCCCTCGGAACCAAAGGCCGAGCGATTGGTGATCCAAGCTACATCGCTCGGAAACTGAGCAACTGCTAATCCGAGCTGCGAATTGGAGAAAAATGACTTTCTCCCTAAAATTCGTGCAAGATCTCGATCAGACGGCTCAGATCATGCCACCTCCACAAAATGACAAGATAGTATTTTCTCGAGAACTGAGCCTGTCTCGAGATCTGTGCCATGATCCGATGGCCCAGATCGCTCCACTTCCCTCGGAACCAAAGTCCGAGCGACTGGTGATCCGAGCTACCTCACTCAGAAACCGAGCAACTGCCAATCTGAGCTGCACATTTGAAGAAAAATGCAACCGAGCGACTCCAACCATCAGATCGTTCCAAAAATCGTGCCAAAAATGATGAACAGATCAGATCGTGCCACGCTCTCAAAATGACAAGATAGTATTTTCTCGAGAACTGTGCCTACCTCAAGATCCGCGCCGTGATCCAACGGCTCTGATCACCCCCACGTCGCTCGGAATCTGCGCTCCGAGCGACCGGTGATCCGAGCTGCCCACACGGAGCAATGGCGCCGAGCTACGCCGCTCGGATTCCGAGCAACTGGCGATCCGATCTGCTCACACGGAGAAAACGTTGCCGAGCGACTCCAGCCATCCGATCATTCAAAAATTCGTGCCCACACGAGATGGGCTGCCCAGATCACGCCACGGCATAATTCGGTATTATAAATTAATTTTTATTTATTAAAACTGTTTTATTTATTTAAAAATTGCAAAAAACTGATTAAAAATTCGGGAAAATTAGTTTAAAAATTTAGGAAATAATTATAAATTCAGGGAAATATTTCGAGCCCCTGAAGTAAGTAATTATTACCTAGAATGGTTGATTAAGGCCCCCGGACGACGAATCAACACTTCGCAAAATTATATAAGTAATCCGAAAAATAGATCAAAATTAAGGGGAAATGCCAGCAAACCGGAGGAGCTCAAAAACAGCTTAGAGCACGCGACTATCCCGAAAAATCACCATACAAAGAATCGTCACCCCTCGTTCGGACTCCGATACAACCCCGAAAGCCATTAAAACAGTGAAACTACTCCTCAAAGGCTGATCAAACTCAATCTTTGGGAGTGGGGGGCTCGTGATATGGCTAAAAATGGGGTTAAATCGGAACCGTCCAAATCGGGCACGAATCTTAAAGTTTGGGGATAAAACGGTAATTTCACCTACAAACGGGTCTGAAACGGGTACTGGGTCCTTTTTCCGAAGACCCATTAACCCGCGAACGAATCCACTTCAACTGGGTACGGGTCCCAACCCGAAATGAACCCTGTACAGCAGGATAGAATTAGGGTTACTGATTAATCCAAATCAACGGCCCTGATTCATATCTATCCTTTCACTAGGAATTAGGGATTACATTCCTAATCTGATCCCTAAGGCAACTATAAATACCCCCCATCCACCACCATTAAGAGGTAATCAATCTTTTGCCAATTTACGCTCTTTCATAATCATTCCTGATTACTGACTTGAGCGTCGGAGGGTGCGTCGCCGGGATCAACCCCGGTGTCTCGCACTTTTTGCAGGTGAACGACGGGAGTTAACGGTCAAACTCTGACGAAATAGGTTTCAGGTTTGCTATTCAAGTTTTCCAAGAATCCACAAATACTATCTGTTTGCCCCTACACCAGATTTAGCGGTAACACATACGAAATTCACAGTAAGGACAGACAATACACAAGCAAAGAGTTGGATTAACAAAATAATAGACCCAACTATAGAAAATAAAAGATTGATAAGATGACAAATGGAGTTAGCACGTTATGATTTCCCAATAGAAAATATAAAAGAAATCTGGTGTGGGGGCAAACAGATAGTATTTGTGGATTCTTGGATAACTTGAATAGCAAACCTGAAACCTGTTCTGCCGGAGTTTGACCGTTGACTCCCGCCGTTCACCTGCAAAAAGTGCGAGACACCGGGGTTGATCCCGGCGACGCACCCTACGACGCTCAAGTCAGTAATCAGGAATGATTATGAAAGAACGTAAATTGGCAAAAGATTGATTACCTCTTAATAGTGGTGGATGGGGGTATTTATAGTCGCCTTAGGGATCAGATTAAGAATGTAATCCCTATGATCAGATAAGGAATGTAATCCCTGTGATCAGATTAGGAATGCAATCTCTAATTCCCAGTGAAAGGATAGATATGAATCAGGGCCGTTGATTTGGATTAATCAGAAACCCTAATTCTATCTTGCTGTACCGGGTTCATTTCGGGTTGGGACCCATACCCAGTTGAAGTGGAGTTGTTTGCGGGTTATTGGGTCTTTGGAAAAAAGACCCAGTACCCATTTCAGACCCATTTGTAGGTGAAATTACCGTTTTATCCCCAAACTTTAAGATTCGTGCCCGATTTGGACGGTTCCGATTTAATCCCATTTTTAGCCATATCACGAGTCCCCCACTCCCAATGATTGAGTTTGATCAGCCTTTGAGGAGTAGTTTCACTGTTTTAATGGCTTTCGGGGTTGTATCGGAGTCCGAACGAGGGGTGACGATTCTTTGTATGGTGATTTTCCGGGATAGTCACGTGCTCTAAGCTGTTTTTGAGCTCCTCCGGTTTGCTGGCATTTTTCCTTAATTTTGATCTATTTTTCGGATTACTTATTTAATTTTGCGAAGTGTTGATTCGTCGTCCGGGGGCCTTAATCAACCATTCTAGGCAATAATTACTTACTTCAGGGGCTCGAAATATTTCCCCGAATTTTTAATTATTCTCTAAAATTTTTAACTAATTTTCCCGAATTTTTAATCATTTTTTCGTATTTTTTAAATAAATAAAACGGTTTTAATAAATAAAAATTAATTTATAATACCGAATTATGTCGCGGTGTGATCTGGGCCGCCCATCTCTTGCGGGGGCAAATTTTTGAATGATCGGATGGCTGGAGTCGCTCGGCAACGTTTTCTCCGTGTGAGCTGATCGGATCGCCAGTTGCTCGGAATCCGAGCGGCGTAGCTCGGTGCCATTTCTCCGTGAAGGCAGCTTGGATCACCGGTCGCTCGGAGCGCAGATTCCGAGCGACGTGGGGGTGATCAGAGTCGTTGGATCACGGCGCAGATCTTGAGGTAGGCACAGTTCTCGAGAAAACACTATCTTGTCATTTTGTGGGCATGGCATGATCTGAGCCGTTCATCATTTTTGGCACGATTTTTGGAATGATCCGATGGTTGGAGTCGCTCGGTTGCATTTTTCTTCAAATGTGCAGCTCGGATTGGCAGTTGCTCGGTTTCCGAGCGAGGTAGCTCGGATCACCAGTCGCCCGGACTTTGGTTCCGAGGGACGTGGAGCGATCTGGGCCATCGGATCATGGCATGAATCTCGAGGCAGGCTCATTTCTCGAGAAAACACTATCTTGTCGTTTTGTGGAGGTGGCATGATCTGAGCCGTTTGATCGAGATCTTGCGCGAATTTTGGGGAGAAAGTCGTTTTTCTCCAATTCGCAGCTCGGATTGGCAGTTGCTCGGTTTCCGAGCGATGTAGCTCGGATCACCAGTCGCTCGAACTTTGGTTCCGAGGGACGTGGAGCGATCTGGGCCATCGGATCATGGCACGGATCTCGAGGCAGGCTCAGTTCTCGAGAAAACACTATCTTGTCGTTTTGTGGAGGTGGCATGATCTGAGCCGTCTGATCGAGATCTTGCGCGAATTTTGGGGAGAAAGTCATTTTTCTCCAATTCGCAGCTAGGATTGGCAGTTGCTCGGTTTCCGAGCGATGTAGCTCAGATCACCAGTCGCTCGGACTTTGGTTTCGAAGGACGTAGAGCGATCTGGGCCATCGGATCATGGCACGGATCTCGAGGCAGGCTCAGTTCTTGAGAAAACACTATCTTGTCGTTTTGTGGAGGTGGCATGATCTGAGCCCTCTGATCGAGATCTTGCACGAATTTTGGGGGAGAAAGTCGTTTTTCTCCAATTCGCAGCTCGGATTGGCAGTTTCTCGGTTTCTGAGTGATGTAGCTCGGATCACCAGTCGCTCAGACTTTGGTTCCGAGGGACGTGGAGCGGTCTGGGCCATCGAATTATGGCACGGATCTCGAGGCAGGCTCAGTTCTCGAGAAAACACTATCTTGTAGTTTTGTGGAGGTGGCATGATCTGAGCCGTCTGATCGAGATCTTGCACGAATTATGGGGAGAAAGTCATTTTTCTCCAATTCGCAGCTCGGATTGGCAGTTTCTCGGTGTCCGAGCGATGTAGCTCGGATCACCAATTGCTTGGACTTTGGTTCCGAGGGACGTGGAGCGATCTGGGCCATCGGATCATGGCACGGATCTCGAGACAGGCTCAGTTCTCAAGAAAACACTATCTTGTCGTTTTGTGGATGTGGCATGATCTGAGCCGTCTGATCGAGATCTTGCGCGAATTTTGGGGAGAAAGTCATTTTTCTCCAATTCACAGCTCGGATTGGCAGTTGCTCGGTTTCCGAGCGATGTAGCTCAGATCACCAGTCGCTCAGACTTTGGTTTCGAGGGACGTGGAGCGATCTGGGCCATCGGATCATGGCACGAATCTCGAGGCAGGCTCAGTTCTCGAGAAGACACTATCTTGTCATTTTGTGGAGGTGGCATGATCTGAGCCGTCTGATCGAGATCTTGCACGAATTTTGGGGAGAAAGTCTTTTTTCTCCAATTCGCAGCTTGGATTGGCAGTTGCTCGGTGTCCGAGCGAAGTAGCTCGGATCACCAATCGCTCGGACTTTGGTTCCGAGGGACATGGAGCGATCTGGGCCATCGGATCATGGCATGGATCTCGAGGCAGGCTCAGTTCTTGAGAAAACACTATCTTGTCGTTTTGTGGAGGTGGCATGATCTGAGCCGTCTGATCGAGATCTTGAACAAATTTTGGGGTGAAAGTCGTTTTTCTCCAATTCGCAGCTCGGATTGGCAGTTGCTCGGTTTCCGAGGAATCGTGGGCCGATCTGAGTGCTTCTTGGTTGCTAAGTAGAGTGCATCGGCGATGTAGCTCGGATCACTAGTCGCTCGGACTTTGGTTCCGAGGGACGTGGAGCGATGATGCTTCAGAACGGGATCATGAGGTCGACCCCTGACTTAGTCGCCTCTTCTCATTTTCCTCTCCATTTTTTTTCTTTTTTTTTGTAGCCTAACTGCGGACTGGCCACCGCTTTTGTGTAAATCTTGGATTTTTAATGAAACGATTTTCTTTTTGTCATTTTGGCTGAATGTTTCGAAATTTTCGAAATTTCGCAAAGCGTTCAACTCTTTTTGCTCGGGTTGTGACCTCAAGTGTTGAAGACTTCTTTTGATATTTCCCCACTTTTCAGGTCGAGTCGAGTGCAGCGGCTAAGGTCTCTCGCCTTCGTACTGAATTGAAAGCGGCGAAGCGGGCTATTTCTAGCAACCGAGAGTACCTCTTCAAACTCATGTTAGATCTATCGGAGGTCAAAGCTATGGCGAGAGGCTATCCCTCTGAGCTAAAACAACTGCGGAAGCGATCTCGCGAAGATCGTCTTGAAGGCGAGGTGGAGTTGCTCCGAAAGGCGCTGTTCGACGTCACTCGAGCGGAAGGTGACCTTGTGGCGGAAGTTCGAGATTTGAAGATAGATGAGGCAGAATTCTTGGCGGAGAAAAACGCGTCAACCTTGGCAGTGGATAAGTTGATCGCCGAGCGCGACGAGTTGAGGGCGAAGGTCGACGAGTTGAGGAAGGTTATGGTCGATCGAAGTATCGAAGTGACCCATCTTCATCGAATTATAGCCGGTAGCTCTGCCGCTGAAGGCTCTGCTCGGCTTCCTCGCGTTGAGATATCTGTGAAAGACGACTCTTTGAAGGATCGGATTGTCGAGCTGGAGGAGGAAGTAGCTCGACTCAAGCCTCAGCCGGCAAGGATCAACATTCGGAGTACGTCGTGTACGCGCGAGGAGAGTGAGAGGGGAATCTCATTTTACGAGCTCGCAAATCGTTTGCCCGTCGTTAGGCGGATCCCGATCGATGCTCAAAGCAGGGTGGCTGCCTCGTCTAGTGGCGCTTCTGTTGGGGCTACGGTTAAGGACAGTGCCGAAGAGGCGTCTCGATCCGTTGGACTACAGACGAGCTCCGGAGTCAGAAGACACCGTTCCCGAGTGTCTTTGAACCGAAACATCCCCATTCCAAAGAAGCGTTGAACAAGTTGTAATTATTCTTCTTTGAACTTTTGTAGTGCCTCGTAGCAGTAACTTGGCCTTGTAATTTGGGTTCCTTTGTCGAACCTTTTTAATGAAATAAACGCTCGTTTTCTTTCTGTTATTCGCGTGCTGGGAGTGTATAGTAGTTTGATTCAAAACGTTTCATAAGAACCAAGCCTTTAAGTACTCTTCTCATATGTTTAGTCTAGTTGTGGGCATTTCGCGCGTGTCGACGATTGTGGGAGCAATTCCGAATGGCGAACCACTCCTAGCCCGCTTAAGAGCGAGCTTGTGAAGCGGAGTCGAGCCAAGTGTTGGACTCCGAACTCGTCGTTAGAGTTTGTCAACGGTTATGGGAGCAATTCCTAATGGCGAACCACTTCTAGCTTGCTTAAGAGCGGGCTTGCAAAGCGGAGTCGAGCCAAGTGTTGGACTCCGAACTCGTCGTTATAGTTTGTCAACGGTTGTGGGAGCAATTCCGAATGGCGAACCACTTCTAGCTCGCTTAAGAGCGGGCATGCGAAGCGGAGTCGAGCCAAGTGTTGAACTCCGAACTCGTCGTTATAGTTTGTCAACGGTTGTGGGAGCAATTCCGAATGGCAAACCACTTCTAGCTCACTTAAGAGCGGGCTTGCGAAGCGGAGTCGAGCCAAGTGTTGGACTCCGAAATTGTCGTTATAGTTTGTCAACGGTTGTGGGAGAAATTTCGAATGCCGAACCACTTCTAGCTCGCTTAAGAGCGGGCTTGCGAAGCGGAATCGAGCCAAGTGTTGGACTCCGAACTCGTCGTTATAGTTTGTCAACGGTTGTAGGAGCAATTCCGAATGGCGAACCACTTCTAGCTCGCTTAAGAGCGGGCTTGCGAAGTGGAGTCGAGCCAAGTGTTGGACTCCGAACTCGTCGTTATAGTTTGTCAACGGTTGTGGGAGCAATTCCGAATAGCGAACCACTTCTAGCTCGCTTAAGAGCAGGCTTGCGAAGCGGAGTCGAGCCAAGTGTTGGACTCCGAAATTGTCGTTATAGTTTGTCAACGGTTGTGGGAGAAATTTCGAATGGCGAACCACTTCTAGCTCGCTTTAGAGCGGGCTTGCAAAGCGGAGTCGAGCCAAGTGTTGGACTCTGAATTCGTCGTTATAGTTTGTCAACGATTGTGGGAGCAATTCTGAATGGCGAACCACTTCTAGCTCGCTTAAGAGCGGGCTTGCGAAGTGGAGTCGAGCCAAGTGTTGGACTCCGAACTCGTCGTTATAGTTTTTCAACGGTTGTGGGAGCAATTCCGAATGGCGAACCACTTCTAGCTCGCTTAAGAGCAGGCTTGCGAAGCGGAGTCGAACTAATTGTTAGACTCTGAACTCGTCGTTATAGTTTGTCAACGGTTGTGGGAGCAATTCCGAATGGCGAACCACTTCTAGCTCGCTTAAGAGCGGGCTTGCGAAGCGGAGTCGAGCCAAGTGTTAAACTCCGAAATCGTCGTTATAGTTTGTCAACAGTTGTGGGAGCAATTCCGAATGGCGAACCACTTCTAGCTCGCTTAAGTGCGGGCTTGCGAAGCGGAGTCGAGCCAAGTGTTGGACTCCGAACTGGTCGTTATAGTTTGTCAACGGTTGTAGGAGAAATTCCGAATGGCGAACCACTTCTAGCTCGCTTAAGAGCGGGCTTGCGAAGCAGAGTCGAGCCAAGTGTTACACTCTGAACTCGTCGTTATAGTCTGTCAACGATTGTGGGAGCAATTCTGAATGGCAAACCACTTCTAGCTCGCTTAAGAGCGGGCTTGCAAAGTGGAGTGGAACCAAGTGTTGGACTCCAAACTCGTCGTTATAGTTTGTCAATGGTTGTGGGTGCAATTCCGAATGGCGAACCACTTCTAGCTCACTTAAGAGTGGGCTTGCGAAGCGGAGTCGAGCCAAGTGTTAGACTCCGAACTCGTCGTTATAGTTTGTCAACGGTTGTGGGAGCAATTCCGAATGGCGAACCACTTCTAGCTCGCTTAAGAGCGGGCTTGCGAAGCGGAATCGAGCCAAGTGTTGGACTCCGAACTCGTCGTTATAGTTTGTCAACGATTGTGGGAGCAATTCCGAATGGCGAACCACTTCTACCTCGCTTAAGAGCGGGCTTGCGAAGTGGAGTCGAGCCAAGTGTTGGACTTCGAACTCGTCGTTATAGTTTGTCAACGATTGTGGGAGCAATTCCGAATGGCGAACCACTTCTACCTCGCTTAAGAGCGGGCTTGCGAAGTGGAGTCGAGCCAAGTGTTGGACTCCGAACTCGTCGTTATAGTTTGTCAACGATTGTGGGAGCAATTCCGAATGGCGAACCACTTCTAGCTCGCTTAAGAGCGGGCTTGCGAAGCGGAGTTGAGCCAAGTGTTGGACTCCGAACTCGTCGTTATAGTTTGTCAACGATTGTGGGAGCAATTCCGAATGGCGAACCACTTCTAGCTCGCTTAAGAGCGGGCTTGCGAAGCGGAGTTGAGCCAAGTGTTAGACTCCGAACTCGTCGTTATAGTTTGTCAACGGTTGTGGGAGAAATTCCGAATGGCGAACCACTTCTAGCTCGCTTAAGAGCGGGCTTACGAAGCAGAGTCGACCCAAGTGTTGGACTCCGAACTCGTCGTTATACTTTAAAGAAGGTAAAAACAGAGAGATACAAGTAATTCATAAGTAAGATACGAGGAAAAATGCTCTTTATTGAAGACTAATACTCGGCTGCTTCTAAGTTGCGAGCCGTTATTACATGGGAGAAATAAAAAGCAAAAGTAAAATACAAGTGAAGGAGAAGGAACGGTTCGACATCTGATGGTACTTGGAGAGGCGTTCATGCGCTCTCTTGGTACTTCAAGAGATGGTCGGCTTTCCAAGTCCAGGGAATCTCTCTGCCTTCAAGGTCTTCTAGTCGGTAGGCTCCTGGCCGAACTACTTTGGTGATTTTGTAGGGTCCTTCCCAATTCGGAGCTAGCTTACTCTTCTGACTGGGGAAGGAGATAGCTAACTTTCTGAGGACTAAGTCTCCTTCTTTGAGATCGGTAGGACGGACTCTCTTATTATAGGCCAGCTCGATCTTTCTCCGATAGCTTTGTTGACGAATGGCAGCTCTCTTACGGAGCTCATCGATCAAGTCCAGATTTGCTCGGAGCTCTCTGGCATTCTGGTCTTCTTCATAAGCAATAAGACGAGGAGAGGGTACGCCGACTTCCAGGGGGATTACAGCCTCAGCCCCGTAGGTGAGGTTGAACGGCGACTCTCCTGTAGGGGTCCGTTTGGTAGTGCGGTAATTCCACAGTACGTTCGGGAGCTGATCAACCCATAAACCATTAGCGGACCTATCCAGCCTCTTCTTGATACCGGAGAGAATCTGTCAATTGGCATTTTTCACTTGGCCGTTTGATTGAGGATGGGAGATAGAGGAGAAGCGTTGTTGGATGGCGAGGTCTTCACACAGAGCTCGAAATGCGGCGCCTGTAAATTGTGTTCCATTATCGGTTACGAGGACTCGAGGGACGCCGAACCTGCAGATGACGTTCTTCCAAAAGAACTGGAGTACTTTGTTCTTAGTGATTGCGGCCAGGGGCTCGGCCTCTATCCACTTTGAGAAGTAGTCGATTGCCACGACTAAGAATTTGAGCTGGCCGGGAGCTGGTAGGAATGGCCCTAGTAAATCCATCCCCCACATTGCAAAGGGGGTCGGACTTGATAGGGAAGTGAGGTGAGCTTGGGGTAGGCGACGAATGTTGGAGTACTTTTGACAAGAGCTGCATTGCCGAACATGTCATTCGGCATCTTGTAAGAGGGTGGGCCAGAAATATCCATAATTTAACACCTTCCGAGCTAGGGATCTGGACCCTGAGTGTGCTCCGCCTATGCCTTCGTGAAGTTCTTGCAAGGCGTATGTGGCTTGTTTGGGGGAGAGGCACCTCAGATAAGGTCTGCCGTCAACTTTGGGGGAGAGGCACCTCAGATAAGTTCTTGCAAGGCGTATGTGACGTTCTTGCAAGGCGTACTAAGGCGTATGACATCAGATCGACATCCCGAAGTACCTTGCTCACGTAATAGATGGGATTTTGAGTCTTATCTTCTTCCCTCACGAGGACAGCGCTGAGGGTTTGCTCGGAGGCAGCTAAGTAGAGGTAGAGGGCTTCCCCGGGAACAGGTTTGTTGAGGAGAGGAGGATTGACTAGGTAAGCCTTCAGCTGGTCGAATGAGTCTTGTTGTTGCTGACCCCACTCGAAGCCTTTAGCCCCCCTGAGAGCTTTGAAGAAGGGAAGATACTTCTCCCCTAACTTGGAAAGGAAGCGTCCTATGGCTGCAAGGCGACCCGTTAGCCTCTGAACCTCTTTCACATTCTTCGGGGGAGCCATGTCCAATATGGCCTTGATCTTCTCGGGGTTAGCTTCGATTCCTCTTTGGCTGACCATGAAGCCTAGGAATTTCCCCAACGAGACTCCGAACGCACACTTGTTCGGATGGAGCCTCATATCATGTTTCCTTAATACATCGAACGCCTCTTGCAGATCGGCCACATGATCAGCCCCATGGATGCTCTTCACAAGCATATCGTCAACATATACCTCCATATTTCGGCAGATCTGTGCTTGAAAAACCTTGTTGACGAGTCGTTGATAAGTGGCACCTGCATTCTTCAACCCAAAGGGCATTACCCTGTAGCAATACAGCCCCTGATCGGTTACAAAGGAGGTCTTCGGGATATCCGGGGGAAACATACGAATTTGATTGTAGCAGGAGAAGGCATCCATGATGCTGAGGAGTTCATGGTCTAAAGTTGCGTCGGTCAGATCCTCCAGGTCCCGTTGGACTTTTTTACCATCACTACATTCGAGAGACATTTGGGATAATTGGCCTCTTGTATGAACCGAGCCTACAAGAGTTTGTCCACCTCCTTTTTTATAGCTTGCTGGCGCTCGGGGGCAAACTTGCGCCTCTTCTGTTGGACCGGTTTGGACCCCGGAGCGACGCTGAGGTGGTGGACTAAAAGCTCTTCGAAAATTCCAGGCATGTCAGCGGCCGACCAGGCAAAGAGGTCGCGGTTCTTTCTGATACATTGAACTATGTCCGAGCTTAGGGCAGATGGGAGGGTCTTGCTGATAAAGAACTTGCGGCTCCGATCTTTCTCAGAGAAGATCACTTCCTCCAATTCATCCACCGGCTCGGACATTGGCCGAACACCATCTTGGGGATTTCAAGAGTTTCGAAGGAGAGGACTGGACCCATAGTTGAGGTCATGTAGCATCTGTGGGCCATTTCCTGACTGCCTCTTACTTCCCCTACTCCTCCCCGAGTGGGGAACTTCATCTTGAGGTGATAAGTGGAAGGGACGGCTTCGAGAGCAGCTAAGCCAGGCCGGCCCAGAATGACATTATAAGCTGCGGGGACATCCATGACCATAAAGTCCATCGACTTCAATCGGGTAGTAGGAGTTTTGCTAGCGGTTACGTCGAGGGTGATGACCCCTTCAATAGTTACTGGCACTCCTGTGAACCCATGGAGTGTGTAGCCGGCGGGCTTAAGTCTGTCCCGGGATAGTTTGAGGCCTTTGAAAGGGGCGAGGAAGAGGATGTTAACGGAGCTGCCATTGTCCACCAGGATCCTCTCCACTTTAAAGTTCGCCATATGGAGGTTGATGACAAGCGCGTCACAATGGGGGGTTTGGACGCCCTCAAGGTCTTCATCTGAGAATGTGACGGGTACTCCGAGGCCTTTAGGAGGAGGTATGGCACGAACCGAATTAACTTTCCTTATAAACGCTTTTTGAGAGGAGTTGGAGGAGCCCCCCATTGGGCCCCCATGAAAGAGGTGTAGGACACGTTCCTCTTCAAATTCGGGCGTTTCATCGCGTTCAGGATGCTTGTTAGCCCCCGAGGCGGAGGAGGAAGATCGGTTCGGTCCTTTCTCACGAACTTGGTTAACTGCCCCCTCTGGATGAGGTCTTCTATCTCGTTCTTCAGGGCCCGACAATCATTGGTGTCGTGTCCATGGTCCGGTGATAGCGGCACCACTTCTCTTTGTTCCTCTTCTTGCCAGGGGTGTTCATTTTTGGCGCAGGTGGTATCACCCCCTCCTTCTCGACTTCCATGAGAATTGTGGAAATGTCGGCGTTAAGAGGAGTGAACTTTTCAAACCTGGGGGGAGGTCTGCGCTGTCCGCCATTGTCCTTCTGGAGCTTCTTGACTCCTTCTTCTTATGTTCCCTTTCTCTTGGACCCGGAGGAAGGCTCCTCTAAGTTGGGACGGTGCTCGGCTTCCTCGGCCCGAATATACTTTTCGCTCTGGAGGAAGAGGTCGGAGAAGTTCTTTGGTGGCTTCTTGGCAAGGGAGGAGCGGAGGCTGGAGTTGAGGACATTCGACTGGAATGCTGCTGCAGCGACCGACTGGTCAAGGGAGGCAATGGACCTGGCTTCCGCGGTGAACCTTTTCACGTAGTCTCTCAGCTTCTCACCCTTCTTCTGGTTGAGGTAGAGTAGCGAAATGCTGGTCTTCTTAGTTCGGTGGCTACTCACAAAGTGGGTGACAAAGAGGGTCTCGAATTGCTCGAAGAAGAATATTGAGGATGGAGCAAGGCGAGAGTACCATTCCCGAGCCGGACCCTTTAGAGTAGTGGGGAAGGTCTTACATAGCAGAGCATCGGAAGCTTGATGGATAAGCATGAGGGTCTTAAAGCTTTCGATGTGATCGACGGGGTCAGACTCCCCGGAATAAGTCTCGAATTGGGGAGGTTTAAAGCCTAGCGGCACAGGTGCCTCCATGATGGTTCGAGAGAAAGGAGGTCAGCTCGGGCGTAGGGTCCTTCCTCTAAGCTCTTCTTCTCTGTCTAGCTGACCCAAGTGCCTCTTCATTTTGTGGAGATGGCGGTAGACAGCGTCATCCTTTCGACGGTAATCAACCGAGCCTCTAGACTCGTCTTCGTACGAGGGAGAGCGGGGGCTACGACGACGGTAGCTCCTGGAGCGGCGAGGACTAGAAATGTGCTGGGGGTTGCTAGGAGCTGGGGGAGGAGTTAAGGACCGTTGGCGAGGACTTCGGACCGGAGGAGGAGTGGGGACCCTTGGAGCATTGCCGTTGTTGGGTCGGAGATTGAGAGCCTGTAAGATGGTTGCTTGGAATTGCTGGAACTCGGCACGAGTGATGGGTGCGTCATCGTTCCTGGGGGGTCGCCGATCTTCAGGAGAGTAAGGTCTTCTCCTATGGTGGCCGGGGGACTCTCTCTGCCTTCTGTGAGGGGGGGACCTTCTATGTTCTCGGCGATAAGGAGATCGCTCATTTGGACGGTGTTGGCGGGAGGCCCCCTCTCGGGCCCGCCTTTCATCCAAACGGCGGCGAAGATCCTCTTCTTTGTGCCGATTGTCGAGGGTGTTGCGGAGGTCATCTGAGGCTCGGGGGTTGTGAGATCCCATGGAATCGGAAGAGGGGTTGTGTATTGAGACGCGGTTCTGATGGAGTGGTTGCTTCTGAGGATCGACTCGGGGGCCCCCCGCACCGGCATTCTGGGGATCGGTTTGACCGTGAGGGGGTTGATGATTCTGAGGAGGAGGTTGGTTCTGCTGAAGGGCCTGATTAGGCTGAGGGGTAGGTCCCGTCGGCAGAACGGTTTGCTGGGGGATCTCTTGTTGTGTTGGAGGAGGGGTAGGTCCACGGTTGGACCCTCTGGATCTGAGTGTCCTTGGAGGCATGGCTGGAGAAGATCTGGCCAACGGGAAGAGGGAAGGCTGCTATTCGTGGTGATTCCCACAGACGACGCAAATCTGTTACCGCTAAATCTGGTGTAGGGGCAAACAGATAGTATTTGTGGATTCTTGGAAAACTTAAATAGCAAACCTGAAACCTGTTCCACCGGAGTTTGACCGTTGACTCCCGCCGTTCACCTGCAAAAAGTGCGAGACACCGGGGTTGATCCCGGCGATGCACCCTCCGACGCTCAAGTCAGTAATCAAGAATGATTATGAAAGAGCGTAAATTGGCAAAAGATTGATTACCTCTTAATGGTGATGGATGGGGGGTATTTATAGTCGCCTTAGGGATCAGATTAGGAATGTAATCCCTGTGATCAGATAAGGAATGTAATCCCTGTGATCATATTAGGAATGTAATCTCTAATTCCCAGTGAAAGGATAGATATGAATCAGGGTCGTTGATTTGGATTAATCAGAAACCCTAATTCTATCCTGCTGTACCGGGTTCATTTCGGGTTGGGACCCGTACCCAGTTGAAGTGGATCCGTTCGCGGGTTATTGGGTCTTTGGAAAAAGGACCCAGTACCCGTTTCAGACCCGTTTGTAGGTGAAATTACTGTTTTATCCCCAAACTTTAAGATTCGTGCCCGATTTGGACGGTTCCGATTTAATCCCATTTTTAGCCATCTCAATGACGAACTACCAGATGAATATATTATAAAGATAGGGATGACTACACAAATCCTGTTTAGAGCAACCAATATTATACCATATAAAAATGAAGAATTTGAAAAACTGATCCCAGAAAGAAGAGCCACGGGATTTAGAACAATGTATTATGAACTGAAGGAAATACAAAATAGAGACAGCAACATATGGATCTATGACAGCCATGACCTACAAAAATTAATGATTTACAACATAGCAAAGATTAAAAAACCACAGTCAAAGAAAGAAGTCTTTGACAGCTAGTACCGTATTCTGCATAAAGGAGTCATGACAATGATGGAAAAGACAGCTGTCCATTACTGTAGATTGATGAGGATGGAACCACAGCATGAATGCGGACAATGCAAAAAATAACAAGAGAAGGCTGACGAAGAGCTATTTCTGATGTAAAGCACGTGAAGATGTCAGCCAGAAAAGAATCTTTAACATAAGCAATGACATAATTGGCTCAATTATTTATCTACGATGTAAGCAATGGTGTAATGAAAACAATAATTGTAACTGATGTAAAGTCATCCCTTCTTCTATAAAAGGGAAGTTTGGGTAAGGGAGAAGGCAGATTATCTCCATATAAGTTTGTAAGAAAAGTTTGGTCTGTAAAGGGATCAAGAGAAATAAAAAATTATCTTTCTATGAGTTATGCTACAAGATCTTATAGAAAATAAGGTATGAAAAACTAATTTTTCTTACTTAGTGAGAGTTTTGTAAGGCTCTGTCTGAAGGATCTTGCAAAAAGACCCATTTGTAACCTTCTATAATTAGACTGTACACCTAGTAGCAGGAAACGAGCTAGGTTGTGGTTGCCTGTATCGAAGTACTACTAGTTGTTCCAGACGTATCTCTCGGATAAATCTCTCTTAAGAGCATAATAATCCTGAGATGGGAGGAACGTAAAAGGAGCACTGAAATCGAGATGCATACCAAGGGTATTTTATTCACTAGTAGTAACTGGTACAGAGCAGTTCAAAGAGGTTTAACTAGGTCGGAAGCATGATGGGTCATTTTGTTTTGATTTTTAGGGTATCCTTTGAAATCTCTCTCTAGTCCTGATTTTATAATTATTGTTGCTAAATAGAACTAATGGATAATAATAATTTCAGTATTGCCTCAGAAATTTTTGAATTAATGATTAATTATTAAGGAAGTGATAGAATGCTAGTTTTTTTGTTTATTATCCTCATAGATTAACAAGCATGAATGATTATTATGAATTCAAATTTTTCTTCTTTAGTATACAACGAGTAATAATTATAACAATAAATCAAATAAATCTTGGAGAAACTAGTAATATAAATGTCGAAATAATTGATGATCTAACTTTTTATGAAAGATCTTTATTATTTTATGAAAATGGTGTATTTACTAGTTATATCTGGAGCCTTACAACATCATATAGACAATTTCTAGAAGAAAATGAATATATTTAAGAAGGAAATAGACATATGGAAGAACTCGAAGAACCCCCATATGATAGTAGTAGTGAAATATTTGAGACAGTCAGATTCTATGAGAGATATCGAACTCATGCTTGATTACTTTAATATTTTTGAGATAGACAATGCACATTATTTTGAAGAATATTATTTTGCAGATCTTTAAAGTTTTTTAATACTCTGTTTAATTCTATTTTTCAGGAGATTTCACGCTTCGCACCCAAGTTGGTATCAGAGCCACGTTTTTAAGTAAGTAATTCTCATCTAGTTTTCTCAAAATATTTAGTACAATTTAAGTAGTTAAAAAAAAATAATTAAATAAGATAAATAGAATATATTACAAAAATAAATTTTAAATTTGCAAAAAGATCATACATCCTATAGAAAAATCTATAGGATAGTAAGCATAGAATATTAATTAAAAATTATCCCTAAGTTACAAATATTTTGGTCATTGTCCTCTTTTTGCAAATATTTTTAAAAGGGTAAAAGGGATATGAGCAATTTGCTTATTTAGTAAATGAGCAATTGATTATGTGGCATGCATGTGATACATTGGACAACTAACCATTTTAAGGTTTATCCAATCACATGTATGCCACATCATCAATTGCTTATTTACTAAATGAGCAAGTTGCTCATACCCCTTTTTACCTTTTTAAAATTAGTCCTAAAAAAACAATTAAGTCTGCATGGGAGTGTAGGAAAAGTTGCAATATCTGAAGCGAACTTCCATGGAAAAGAAGAAGCCAACACAAATCACAGGCTGGTTTATAGTCGCATAGGGTCCCATTGATTACAGAGGTTTCACAACGGAAAATCATCGTTAAATGTTGATTGTTCTAAATCAACATTATGTATCGATCAAACATTATTGGGCCCAATATTTGGGTTGGGCCCAATAAATGTGTCGTGACTCGGAGAAATATTGGGCCTATAGAGGGGTCCAACTCTGTCAACCAACTACCAATTGTGGATCTTGTTTCATCTATCGGGAGTGGGCCAACAGAAGGGTCCAATGAACAACAGCTGCAGGGAACATGATGGGGGCCGCTTAGGTTGCAATTACTGAGTACGCAGATAGCGATGAGGACATGGAAGGGCGCTTAAATTTGGATGAAGAGTTCTCATTTAAGAATGAGGAGTCAGAGGATCTTGAGTTTGTTGCTGATACATAGAGAGAGATCTCACCAGAGATGGTCTTATCCACCTTTCCAGAATCAGCGCCTGACTATAGTACTGGAACGTCAAGTAGGGCAGTTGGGTTCAGGGTACAGCGGACGCCTAAGAGGGCTCATGTGGAGTCCCAGGATGACTATCTGGAGGTGGCTGCGGCGGCCAAAGCTACAAAGTTCGATGATGGAGGAACGAGAAGTTTTTTAGCTTCTATATTAAATTTCATGTCAGATTCTGTTGTTTTTATCCTAGCTCAAATCTGTGGCTTAGAGGTGTGTGACATAGAACGTAATGCTCTACTGCTCAATAAAATTAGGGGCTGGGAAATTGAACGGGCTAAGGCTAGCTATCAGAAGGACCTGGGGTCCTACTCTGTGTCGACGGAGGTCTTCGAAGAAGACACCCGTCCCACACCCACGATCAACCTAGAATCGGTTCCCCAATGAATACACTATTCTGGAACATTAGGGGGTTGGGGGATAGGGGTAAGAGAGATATGGTTAGGGACATCATTATGAACTCCAAGGCGGAGGTGGTAGGGTTACAGGAGACCAAGCTTGCACACGGGTTTAAACTCAAAGAGTAGGGGAAAATAGAATCAAGGAATGGGTGCTACGCCCATCCTCAGGAGCTTCGGGGGGCATTGCTATTGGGTTCAACCCGGATATTTTCACCTATTTCGAGGAATACAGTGGAACGTTCTCCCTGACTATCTGACTGAGGCGACGGTCTGACAATTGGGTGCATACGGTCACTGTGGTTTATGGGCCGAACGTGGCAACAGATCGAGATGCTTTTTGGCAAGAGCTATCGGTATTCGACAACGATGGTCAGGAGCTTGGACCGTTGGGGGAGATTTCAATATTACTAGATTTGCATTCGAGCACAGGGGAAGAGGCTCGAGCGACAGACATAGAGAAGAATTCAATAGGGTGATCACGGAGCTGGAGCTTATCGATATCCCAATTAATGACAAACTATTTACCTGGTCAAACATGCAAGCGTCCCCAATTATGGCCAAATTGGACAGGATCCTAGTATCTATGGATTGGGAGGCTAAATTCCCATTGGCAACCGCTAAATCTATTCCTAGACCTACGTCGGATCATACCCCGGTCCTACTCGATGCTGGGGTACAGGGATCTCAAATGCCAAGGAAGTTCAGATTTGAAAAGACATGGCTAGAAATCCAGGGATTTTACCACATGGTGATGGAAAACTGGGTGCTCCCAACTACTGGATCGAACGCTGCAACCCGATGGTGTGAAAAAATCCACAGATTGCAAAAGAGGCTACGTAGATGGAATCGGTCTAGATTCTCGACTATCTGGCGTGCAAAAGATTCCTTTTTGGAAGGAATTGATGAGCTAGAGAGATTGAAAGAAACGAGAGTCCTGTCACAAGACGAAAGAAACAGGCTACTAGAGCTCCGAGAAAATATTGTCAATCTTTATAAGCTGGAGGAGATGAAATGGCAACAGAGTCGAGATTTCGTGGCTCAAAGAGGGAGACGTGAATACAGCCTTCTTCCACCGAGTGGCAAGCGCAAGACGTAGATCCAATCTAGTCCTGTCAATACAAACGGAAACGGGAACATCCCAAGACAAAAATGTGATTTCCAAAACCTTTCACGACTACTACAAAGGCGTCTTTGGGAAGAAGAATGACTTCAGGATACCACTTAGGGACGATTTCTGGCAGGGTTGCCAGAACGAGTCAGCTCATTTGCTATCCACATTGGAAGCACCTTTTTCGGAGACGGAAGTGAAAAAGGCCATCACTCAAATGGGAGCAGAGAAGTCGCCTGGACCAGACGGCTTCCCAATGATATTTTTCCAAGTTTTCTGGGAAGAAATAAAAGGGGACATTATGGATTTGATGGATGAATTCTTCCACAACAACCTCAGATTGGGCATGTTCAACTTTGCGGAAATAATTCTGATACCTAAACGTGTGGAGTCTACTCGGGTAGGGGATTTTAAACCTATTAGCCTCATAAACTGCTCGGTTAACATCATCACAAAGGTCCTGGCCATCCACCTGGGAAGCATAATGGACAGTTTAATTAGCAACACCCAGTCTGGTTTCATCAAAGGCAGATGTATCCTGGACTGTGTGGCCACCGCAGAACAAGTTATCCACCATTGCCATTGTAGAGCCTCGAATTTCCAATATGATATCTTAGAAATACGTGGCACAATTCCAAGCATCAACTTCAATTGCAATAGTACACATAGCCAAAAACACATATAATTTTTATTTCAACTTTATTACAATAATCATTTACAACACACAGCGGAAATACAAAACACCTTGAATTACGAACTTTCTTTTTACAACACTTCTTTTACAAAATTTACACAAAAGCTCTACTACATCAATTTATCTCAAGCATCCAAACCCCAAGCTCTAAGAAACAATATGTAAAACATGAGGCTAGAGATGATCCCTAACCCCCAAAACTAAAGGGGTCAGCCATAACGATGTGAGTGACATAAAAACAAAGCAACATAATTAAATCATAAAACATAGAGTCATCCACAACATGTATCATCAGCAAGAATAAAGGAATGAGAAATAACAAATAAGTAAAGCATGAAAACATCAAGGAATATAAGATAGTAGATAATAATACAGGAAAACATCAAGTGAATCTAGACTAAGTGTCAAGTGTAGAAGAAAACAGGAAAACACAAGCATAAAACCAAGTCAAGAAAATACATTTCTATATGCTGACTCTCTAATGTGTACTTATCGGATTCTATGCATTCTATAGTACATAGGTCCGGTGCATGCCCTTAACGATCTCCACTTTATAGGGATAACCCCTCGTTATGCAACTAATCCTACTACAGTGATGGGAAACAAGATCCAGAATACTCTGCGAATAGGCACCACAGCCCTCGACGCGCAAGCATCATGTAAGATAGCTCAAAAACAACCGGGGAATCATCTCCCAAACCTGTGTATCCCACGAATAGGCTTGCAAGTCCCTCGACGTGCAGACACACCAGGTACATTCCGTGAATAGGCCTGCCGACCCTCGACACGCGAATACACCCTGCATGCTCTGTGGATAGGCCTGCGGACCCTCTACACGCGAACACACAAATGTCCTCTCAGGACAGAACAACAAACAGTCCTGGAACGCATCCGTTGGACTAAACAAACCATGAGCCTATACTTACGTTTCCCAAGTTCCATCACATCCCCACTAGTGCATGTCCTTAAGTTGGTTATTATTATTAAAACAAAAAAATCCCCATCTCTAGAGTTTGTGTATCCTGCCGGACTTAGATACTCAACAACAACTAAACCAAGACCCCCCAGGTCTAACTCAACAATCTCAACTTGCCGGTTCACAGGATTCCCACTCAACTCCTAGAGATCTCAACAAGACCAAAATTCACAAATCTATCGTCAAAACGATCATAGGGAGAAACCTCTCCAATCAACAAAACCGAAATCTTTATAAAATTCCAGAATCCAAATCCAACAATAAAATATCTTGAAAACATATGTTTTGTAGAAATAATAATATTTGGAATAGTAAGTTATAGATCCAAAAACTTTTAAAGAATCAATCGTTTAAAGAACATCAGAATGACTCAAGAAAGCATCAGTAACAGTCGACTGCAAACCAGAGTCGGTCGACTGTCCAGAGCAAAAATCCAACATCTTTAAGAAAATAAATTCTAAGTATTGACTGTTGACTGTAAAAGTCACCAGTCGACTGTCCAGAGCAAAAATCCAACACCTCGAGAAAATATCAAAACAGAGCAGAGACAATCGACTGGAGAAATGGTTCAGTCGAATGTTCCGCACGAGATTTCAACAAAACGAGAAAAACACAGCAGCCAGGTAGCAACGGTCGACTGTCGAAATATTCCAGTCGACTGTCACACCTACAGATTGTAGTTTGGGTTGTGCATACTTCAACCGATACGAAGATTTACTTTACAAAAACAAAATCTATAAAAATTATATTTCTGATATGATCAAATAAAACTTATAGGATATACAAAGATCCATAAAAACTAATCAAAAACCAATTGAATTGATAAAATAGCTTTTTGATGAACTTCTTCAAATAAAAATAGGAATGTGTGCATATATCAAAATTAGAGTTTTTAAGAATCAGTCATACATCAAAATAACTTTTTTTTATATTCCAAACCTTATCAGTACCAAAATAAGTTAAGATATAGTAAAATCCTTCGAAAACACATAAAACTCAATTTTTCTAAAACACAAAATACGATACTCATGAAAATGTTTGTGCATGTTTGTGCACCAAAAGAACTTCACAAATCCATAGATTTAAAATAACGAAATATTCAGATTAAAACTTAGTATTTGAGTAAATCCAAATTTAAGTAAAATCTTTCACAAAATCATAAATCCCCAAATTTAGTCAAAATGTATCAAATCCAAATTTAGACATCAAAACTCAAATCCCTAAGACATGGTCTTTTAATCCATTACTCCTTCTCAAACTCAACTATTCTCAATAGTTGACTCATAAATAAATTTATCATTAACATGGCCAAGTTGCTTTCATCCAACTCACCAATAGTCCCAAAAATCTCATCTTTAATCAATTAATGCATAACTTTCACCATACTCAATCAAATCAGTAATAACCCAAAAGAAATAGCCTAATCACAATTTATATTGGGTTTTCCAACAATCTAAAGTCATCCACATGCAACTCTAATCACAAATAACTAGGGTTCTTATCAAAAGATCCAATTTTAACTTATCCATTCATTCAATCCACCATATGTATTCATATCAAAATCCTAGCATGCTTTCTAATAGATGAAACACCACATACAATATTCAAAGAATAAAACAAAACAAATTTACAACATGCACAAAACAAAATAAAACAAAACAAGTCACTCACCTTGTTGAGAGATCAAACAAATACAAATAGAAAATAGGGAAAAAGCCTCTCATTCGCAAGAAATCCAAGATCTTCTCTTTAAATCTCCAAAAAACATAAAACAATGAAACCTTTGTGTTGTGCAACGAAAGACGGCTGCACTCCACCTTTTAAATAATCCGGAATTAGGAGAATTAGGGTTTTGAACACATTTGCAAAATAATCCTTTTAAAATATAACTTTACATAAATAGATTCCTATAATTGAAAACTTGATCAAACCAATTTAATTGAGGTTTAAAAACAAAAAGAACAATTTATTTCCAGTCGTCACTGTTTGAAAAGTCCAGAAAAATATTTTTGCACTTTCATCCCTCAAAATGACAATTTTGCAAAAAGATCCCCTTTTATCAAAACTTGTAAAATAAACCAAATTCATCAAAACAAAAAGTACACTTTTTAAACCTGAGTTGACTAGGTATCATACCCAGTCCAAAAATCTAAAAATCTGGGGTTTTCACCCCCCCCATTTGGTAATTTTGTACAAAAGTCCATCTTTTTGAAATATTTGCAAATAAGTCCAATAAATATCAGAAAAATCTAGAAAAATTACAAATAATCCCAAATAATAAATAATGATTTTCCACAAAATAATTTTGGCTTTTGAACTTTCCCAGAAAATATTTGCACATGTTTTGCACGTGTAAACAGATAAATTTTCATAAAAACATTTATTAAATCTCAAAAAAATCATTTTAATCTATTTTCAGATTTCAAAAATAGTATTTAAAAATACAATGTACTACAGCCATACAGTTTATTCTAAGAATTTCCTCCTCAAACTGGACTTTGAGAAAGCATATAACTCCGTCGACTGGGATTGCTTGCTGGAAGTTCTCAGAGGGAGAGGCTTTGGGGTTAAATGGATCAGGTAGATTAAACAGTGTTTATACACTAGTAAAATGGCAATCTCAGTTAATGGACGGCCAGGACTACCGTTTTCTTGCAAGAAGGGTCTTCGACAGGGGGATCCGCTGTCACCTCTTCTATTCACTATCGTAGCAGATGTTCTGAGGGGCATGCTAGATAACTGTCAGAGAAAATGTTGGATAAAACCTGTGGCTAGCAGCACCTCTAACCAAGGGTGCACGATTTTTCAGTAGGCTGATGACACCCTCCTCTTTGGTAACGGGAACAAGTCAGAAAAAGTTTGCTTTGAAGGGGCCCTCTACTATTTTGAAGTCTGATCAGGTCTCAGGATTAATTTCCACAAGAGTGCTTTGATTCCGATTGTACGTTCCGATGTACAAGAATAGGACCATGCTACCATACTGAATTGTATGAAAGACGATTTTCCAATCAAATTTTTAGGGCTGCCGCTCAGACCAGAGAAGCTTACCAAGACGGACTGGCTACCTATCATAGATAGGGTGGAGGACAGATTGTTTGGACGAAAAGGAAAGTCGCTTTCCCTCGGGGGTAGAGTGGTACTTATCAACTCGGTGTTGTCTAATCTGCCCATTTACTACATGTCGTTCTTTGAGCTGCCTAAGTGGGAGATCCAAAGGATTGACCGAATTCAAAAGCGATTTCTCTGGAAAGGGGCAGACTCGAATAGGGGGGATACCACCTGATCAAGTGGGGGTATTGCATGCATGAAGAAGAAACATGGAGGGCTAGACATCATCGACTTAAGAGACATGAACCTTGCCCTACTAGGAAAATGGTGGTGGAAGGTTTTCCACCACAGCGGGGAAGGATGGCAGGAGTTCATTCAACCATACCTTAAGGGAAAAGGTACGAGAAGTTTAGGCTTCCGGGTAGGGTCTAGAGTTTCTCGCTTCTGGAAAGGGATTGCCAAACCAAGCAGGCCTTTCAACTCAGCAGTTACATCGGCTATTGGTAATGGACGGTCCACCAGATTCTGGTGGGACAAATGGGGTGGTGCCCAAACCTTTAAGGAGACTTTCCCAGATTTGTATGAGAAAATGACTCGCCCGAATGTATCTGTGGCCAAGACATAGAAGAGGGGCAACTGAAAACCGTCTTTTCGAGGACCTCTTAGCCAAGGGTTACAGCAGCGACTGAATGATCTGAAAACACACATTACACGAAACGGGACAATGTGTGCTCAAGGCCCAGACCAAATGCGCTGGGAACTAGAGACCAAAAGAGCTTTCACTGTTAGGTCTCTGTATCATCTCATTCACTATCGAGGATGTAGACCCAGTTGGGCACAGGTGTTATGAAAAGCCAAAATGCCCCTTAAA
This sequence comes from Hemerocallis citrina, assembly GCA_017893485.1. NCBI lineage: Eukaryota > Viridiplantae > Streptophyta > Magnoliopsida > Asparagales > Asphodelaceae > Hemerocallis > Hemerocallis citrina. The sequence goes on along the minus strand of CM030364.1, from coordinate 274,033,266 downwards.
GTTAGGGGCTTCCTCTGGCTAGTGCTCAATAATGCAATCCTCACCAGAGAGAACCTTGCCAAAAGACAACCCCAGATCGCAACCAACTGTGGATTCTGTAACGTACATACGGAGAATATGAATCACCTTTTCATTCATTGCCAAAGGAGTAAGGCAACTATGGTAGAGGTATTACGGGCCTTAGGGACATGTGACTATCCTAGCGAATACGAGAATTTGTGGGTTGGCCCCAAATTTACCTCTGTTCGCCCCGAAATGAAGGATGCTTGGTACATAGCCATTGCGGCAACTACTTGGGTGTTATAGCTAGATAGAAATAATTTTTATTTTCGTGCTTCATGTAATAGTGTTTCTGGTAATCTTACTCATATCATGCATCTTATTTCCTTTTGGGCCACAGCTGCTGCTACAGGAGCAAGAGGGAGGATTGCCAGAGTCTTCTAGGTGGAGGAATTCGATGATGAGGAGGTCGATTTTGGACCGACACTGGACTGACGGGTAGGCGCCCTTGATACTCACATGGAACAGGATACAATTGGGAAATCCACAGTCCGCATCTAGCTCTATTTTGTATTTTGTTTCGGTCTATTGTACCTTTGGTTGTACTTTTGTACTTTTGGTTAGACCCACCTTCCAGGATATTGTTGGGGGGTTATGTTCTATTTTTTGCACTGTTACTTTTTGTATTTTCTCCCGGTACGTTGGGGTTGTTTTATTAATCTCTTATTAATGAAACAGGGTGGTGTTATTCCACCTTTAACCTAAAAAAAAACATTATGTACCGATCATATAATCATTTATTTTTGAAGGACATGTACCAATCATATGTTAGGTAGTAAACATTATGGTAAATTATGGTATGAAAGAAAGGCATTAAGAGGGTAGAGAACTCATAAACAGAAGAGCGTTAAATATACTGATGTTTCGCAATGTGCACTTTATCTGTAACGCCCCGAATTTTCAAAATAGGAAACTCGAGACACAAGTCAGAATCTTTCCATTAAATGAGTCCAAACACAGTAAAATCACAAAAATTTTAAAACTGTTATTGCCACCAAAAATATTATTACAAGTTCAAATTGTATAGCCAAAAATTACATCCCTAAAATATACTGTACAACACTCATACTCGCACAGGTACAATAATCAGGTGACTCTGCAACACACTGGACAACCGCTACGACTGATCGCTCCCCCCAGCTTGAGTCTCCTGCTCCAAGATATGCATTCCTGTACTAAATAGAATGTGAGCACGTTAGTTGAATACAACTGACACAATACTTGATAAAACCAACGGCTTCCCAAAACTTAATAGGAGCACCTCCCATTCTTACCACTAGATCCCAGAAATAAACAGACGAGACTACACCGCCCGTCCCCCATACTGGCTAGATGGCACCGCACGTGTCCCTTGACAGGCGAGTACAACCACCTGACTAGCTAGTCTCTATCCTATCACTACATAAGATTGCTCATAGGATACTACTACACATCAATCCTAACTTAGAATTGAAAAATAACTATTGATCTTAAATGCAGAGAATATAGATTGTCAGCCGATTACTAGCTAGTAAAAACCCAGTCATAACCAAAATAATAAGCCTTAGAGAAACCCGCACGAAAACTAGATTAGGCTCAAGAGTTTTCCCAACTTGGTCCAGACTTGACCCAGCGATATTCGACCTTTGTCGATTGCCAGGCATCCTTTTGCTTGGATCTCGACCTCGTCTCCGGCCCGCGATCAATCCCTCCTGAGTTAGTGATCCGTCGTCGCCCGAAGACTGTCTTCATCTATAACACTCGAGGTAAGGAAGTTACTAATCCTCAAGGGTCAAAATGAGTTGATAGTTTTAGGGTGATAACCACTACCCTAGACCATTATCAAGCTAATACATAGCCAAACACAACTCAATTCGGTGGACATCACAAGTCCAAATAAACATGATCAATCCATAATTCACAAACTAAGCACCAGCTATCAAATTTCAAATTATGGCCTTAGCATTACAAGGTAGCTCGACTTAACCCTAGGACACTACCATGCCCAAGGATACCAACGTTAACCAAACTATGGCCAAACTAAGTGGTGAACTGACCACCATCAATCGCCACCCTGGCTTCCACGCTTGGAGTTGATTATGATCTCGGCTCGACCAACATGTTGCTCTCGTTAAATAATTTCGCTTCATGGTCTCTTGACCAATTGGTAGCACCAATAACAACGGACATCCCTCCGTACACAGCGAGCACGCCGGCGGGTGAGTCGTCTCCTCCAATACGTTCGAGGCGACCCGACTACCAACTACCCAAAAGTTTGAGTAGTAACGATAGCCGGCCCCGCTTCCCCCCCGAGGTAAAAATTCATTACACTAAGCAACAGCAAGCAACGTACACACCAGGGTAGGAATAACCACCCCGAACAATAACACATCATAAACTATTCTAACTTTAGCAAGCTATAAAGCTAGAACAGCAAGCAAATTACCCCCAAGCAACCACGTGACAGAAAGCTATTTCATTCATAAAACATACTAAATGCATACAAACAAAACTTCAACATAGTCATCACGATCCCATGGTTGGAATAAACACAATTCTAAGGCCCATTTCAAAGACCTATTATGATGAAATACACACATTCAATCAAAACAACTACTTAGTCATCCAATATAGACTTGGTGTTGTTTGCGAAAATCACCAAAAATCACACACTCAATGAAAATCAAAGTTCTTAGAGTTTTTGGAAAGTTCATCAAGTCTACTACAACATCTTAGTTGAAAACATTCTCAAATTACTCCATTTTGATGCTGAAAAATGACAAAAAACAGATACGCATAAAAACTTCCAGCTTTGACAAAAACTGTTACCCAATCAAGCGATAAAACTTCTTAAAAATAACAAATGATCTCAGAAGTTCAAAAAATGTCGTAGTAATGCTCCACACACATAGAGTAACCACATATCCAAAATTTAACCAAGAATTCCAAGTATACAAAAAGTTATGACTATTTGAATGAGGTATAAATTTACAGAACAGAAATTTCTTTGTTTTTTGACAACTGCATCAAAAATGATTTAAAAGAAATAACAAATCTTGATAAAAAAATCAAGAAACTTGGTAGAGTGGTTGTGAACACATAGAAGAACCACACATAAAAATTTCAGACAAAGAATCCAAGTATTTAGAGATTTATGCTAATTGGAATAGGATGCTGATTTTCAAAACAGCAGCCGCGCTGTTTCTCAACCACAGCGAGATTTTGCATTTTTATAAAACGTCAAAAATTCTCCAAAAAATATGAAATTTGGGAGAATTGACAAAAACATGTAAGATCTCATGCTGTAAAAATTTCAACTCTAGATTCATAGTATTCAAGGAGTTACGATTTTTTTACAAGTCAAGTATATTAAAATTCAATACAGCAGAAATTCTTTCCCCAAACAGCAAGAAATAGAATTTATTAAAATATCATAACACGTCCAAAATTAATGAAATTTTGTGGATTTGTTTTTAACATTCATAAGAGGCTCCAGTAAAAATCTCAGCTCCATATTCATAGTGATCATGGAGATACAAATTTTATAAGTCGACATGTTAGATTTCGCAAATAGCAGTTTTCCTTTTCAAAACATCAACTTAATAGATTTTAAAAGAATATCAAACCTTCTCCAAAACTCACGAAACTTGGGGTGCACATTAAGGACATAGTCAAGATACTATCATAAAAATTTCAACCTCACTTTCTCTCACAACACCAAGTTATGATCTTGTAAATCAAACATACTTAATATTCAACAAAACTGTAACTTTTGCTCCCAACAGAAACTTCAACTAACTTAGTAAAATATCAAATTACTTCCAAAATTCACAAAATTTGGGATTTATATTAGGAATACAATCAAGATGCTACCATAAAAATTTGGAGTCTAAATTCCAACAAAGCAAGGAGTTATGAATTTTCTAATCAAACATGCATAATTTTCCACAAGATTCAATCTTTTCTCATTAATTGTCATTCTTAGCTCTAGTATTGAACTACATAGATAAAAAATTCTTCATGCATACGCCATTGCATTCCAAATCAGCAACTTTTCATCACAAGAAGCAAAATTAATTAACAAGCATAGAGTTTGAAAGAAGTCACCCACTATGAAGGTTTTGTTGATCTTCTCCTTCACCTAGCTCCTTGCTCTTCTCCTCCAACATTGCTTCTTCTCCTTAGGTTTAAATGAAGAGAAATATATTTTTGAAGCAGTGGAAATGCTAGGAATTGAAGTAGGAGAATTTTAGGGTTTTTTTTTGGAGGAGTGAAGAAAAATAGGTGGGGGGGGGGGGGGGGGGGGGGAGCATACCCAAAAACTAGCACATAGTTTTATAGGGTGGATTAGAGTTTCAATAAATAGTTTTAGGGTTTGTATGGATGATAGTACAAAATACATACATACATGTATACACACATCTACATGCATGACAAATGCATACACATCTCAAAAGAAAACATTTGTATGTTTGAATAAAAAGAATTTTATCAATATAGAATTACTACACGCGTTCCATCCCAATTATAGTTGAGATAAACGTACAATTTAATTGAGAAATTATCCCAACTCCGGTTCTACAATTGTACTATTGTCGGGCTCGAAACATATTAAACATTATGTCCCAATACTTACTCAATTAAAACAATTGAGAAAATTTCATTAATAAGTACAAATCTTAATTGTGCACGGATTAATGTACAAAATAGTTATATACTATTTTGCGGGATCTTACATTATCTAATGAACTCGACCAAATAGGAAAAAATCCTTTACATTTAGCAAGTTTGTTGGCAAGTAATTGAGGTAATTGGCAACACAACTAACGACGGCATTTACTGATTTTGAAGTACCAATTTTAGATATTTTTGTATTATGAAAGACTTTACTCGATACTCGTACTTGTAGTCATCGGGGGCAACGATAGCCCCCGTTGTGAGGTAGCGGTGTTAATCAACTGTGATCAAGCTAGGGGGTGAGAACGAGGTCACAATCTAGACATGGATATATCAGATTGGTGGGTACTTGCGGTGTATCATGTATAGTGCTTGAAGTTGACATATGGGACACTGTTGGGGGCGACGGCGGGGCGGTTGCGGGTGACGGAGAGGACAAACGGAATATAAGAGAGGGAATGAGAGAGAATGAGCTCAAATTGGCATGGAAACTTATTGTAGCGAGGTCGGACAACCAGTAGAATTAGGTTTGTTGTATTTATTGTTTGTTGGTTGGAATGTATGAGTTCCAGGACCCAACTTGTTGGGTTTCCTGAATTTCATAAGCCTTATTTTTTGTTGTATATTTTGTTAAATCATTTTTAATGAAATGCGGGGAGCTCTTAACCCACTGTTTAACGATCAAGAAAGACTTCACTCGTACAAGTGTATGGACGAACTCCTCTCTAGCATATATATATATAAACAGAGGTGGGCAAGCATCAATCCTTTGTATACTCCAGTTACAGCATAACTTGTAAAGGTACTTAAACTATTTGTTAATCGAGCAGAGTGACTATACTCATTTGTAAATGAGGGTTGTTCTCCTTAATTTGTATGTATATCATTTAGGAAGGAATTGACATTGACGGCATAGTAAAATATACAATGATGATGTCAGGTAAAAAAAAAAAAAAAATTTGAAATCACATTAACGAAATGCAGGGAGCTTAGTTCAGCTCAAAAGATACATAGAAATACATTGACCAAGCAACAAACATAGGGAATCTAATAAAACTAGTAAAATTCACCTACGTTGTAAATCTGTGATCGAGACTTTGTTCACAGAAGCAGGCAATGCCTGATTTGCAGGGCCATCACCAGAAACCGAGTCTGTTTGATTTCCAGGTGTACTGAGTTAACCAAACTAATATTAGTGAAAAATCTTGGTTGCATTGGAGCTTGTAAAGGCACAGACGGGCAGTAGAGCTTAGGTACTACCGACGACATGGGAGGCCTTTGTGTTGGAATTCCTTGAACGCATAACAGTGCAATATGAATGCATCTCATTACCTAATTTCTTGAATACGATGCATCCAAGGTGGGTCAGTAAGGTCCAATATTGTTCCATTGCACCAGTGCTCCCATACATGCAGTAAGGTGAGAACTAATATATGTCAACCCATCAAAATCATATTTAGACACCAAAGTTTATTCTCAATATATGTTTGTGAAGGAGAAAAAGACTAGTGTCTGATATAATAGTTGGCTTCACAGCCAAATGGACAGAGAGACCTTCATAAAGATGATCCGGCTTAAATATTTTTTTTTATATTAAAACCATGGGCAAGAAGCCCCCGGTGTATCATTAATAAAAAATAAATAGATAGAAATGACTCTTGCTTTCGTAACGTTAATTGTACTTTTCGTCTGTTGTTATATAAAATTGGGTCTCTAATCAATGATTGTGGACAGGTACGACATGGGCGAGGAAGAAGCTTCGCATAGATCGTGCGGGATAGTTCAGTGATAGGGTGGTGCTGATACCGCTAGGCACGGTCGAGACAGTATCAGATGACAGAGGAGGCGGGTGGGTCTTCTATTTTGATAGCTTGACGAGCGTCGGGGATTATAAACACTTTTTCATGTATTTTGTTGTATTTTGTCCTCTTGGTGGAAAGAGAGAGTTAGATGTATTTGGTTGATGTATTGGGTTGGGAGATGATAACTTTTATGTATGTGTTTCGTTAAAACTTCATTAACGAAACAGGTGACTATAGTCATTTTTTATCAAATAAAAAATTAAAAAATTAAAAAATTAAAAAATAAATAAAACATATAATCAGAGTACATAAAACCTTACAATCCAAGGCTTTTAATATATATTGCTGACATCAGGCTTAAATTTTTGCTTGTTAACAAATTAAGAAGCATTGACCGCATACTTACACAACTTAAGATATCTTGATTATTTTCGAAATCAATAAAGCTGCTATTCTTTTTTCCAGTCACAATTTCTAAGACTGGAACTCCGTAGCTATAAACATCAACCTTGGTAGAGAAATGGTCATGCCATGTATACTCTGGTGCCATGTAACCACTATAAAAATCATCCAATGATAAATGTACAGTCAGTTTAGTCCACTATTAAACCAGTAAATTAGTTAAAAGCTTTGAACATACAATGTCCCAACTACTGATCTACTAGTCATTTCCTGTGTTTCATCTCCACCAAATAACCTACCCAGAGACCAAAGTCGGAAATTTTTGGGTTTATGTCAGCATCCAACAAGATGTTGCTTGCTTTTAAATCTTCGTACGTGCACAATTTTCAGGTGAGATTCTTGGTGTAAGTAGGACAGACCCCGTGCAATTCCACCAATTATATTAAATCTTCGTGCCTAATTTAGTTCTTTGCATATCATCGGATCTGCATGTTCAGGTGGTTCAAAAGTAAGTTTAACAAAATTAATTTTTAAAAGATATATCCAGATTAAATTGATAAGAATATTGGGTAGATTAAGTTATATACCAAATAAAAATTTGTCCAAGCTTCTATTGTAAATCACCCTGGGGGTGAGGGTGAATAGGGTGATTGTACAGAAATTAATAACTTAAATAAAATGTGTAAATTAATTAAGGAGATAAAGTTAGAGAAAGCAAACACAGCAAGCCAAGACACAGAGATATAACATGGAATTCGACCCTCAGGTCTACGTCCACACCATCTACTTGTAGTAATTCTCCGCCACAAGCATTTCACTATACTTTAAACCCTTGTACAATGATTCTCAAAGTTCAGGCCGAGAGTCCTATTATACCTACAGAACTTCTACAAATAATCCCCGTAAAACTCACCGAAGTGGAAGAAAAAAAACTTTCAAGATCTATAACGATCTTTAATGAAGAAAACAATAAAAGTTCACACACTCGGATCGTTAATTGAATGATTAGTTCAGAAGAATAATAATAGTAAACGGTGAAGAATACTCAGTGAATTCACTTCTATTTATAAAGCGAGGAATTGTATCTTTCCAAAAATAAAAATATATTTCCGAAATAGTCAATTCTGCAAGATTACGGTCAACCGCTTTGTTGAGCAGTCGACCGTCCACCTTTAACTTGAAAGTTGAGAGGTGGCCGGTCGATCGACTCATCTTTGCACTATGATGAGCCGTCGACTGTGTGACGATCGACTAACATATGTGCGGTTGACCGCTATCGTGCATACTTGATATTTATTTGGCGAATCCACCTTATATTATTTCCAAAACTGATTATTCAATCAACAATTATTTACATGGTATTTCCTAACATAATAGAAATAAATAATTAATATTTGCAGGCTTCCTTGAGGATTTAAAACACTTGTTTCTTGAGTTAAAATCTTCTTGATATTTGCAAGACACCAAGAGAGACACCCAGCCCGTAAGAGCTGTAAGTCAAATCCCTTGTTCCCATAAAAAAATAACCGTATCTATCTCTTCAGGGGGAGAAGCAAGATGAGATAACAGATTTGTATCAATTTCCTAACTGTTTCTTAGGCTTCTTGTAACCCTTGTTTTCGTAAATACATATTTTCTAAATATTCTCTGTACTTTGATTATTTATAAATTCTTTTTTTCGTGTTATATTCGTTTTGGATTCTCTATTAAAATATTTTCTAATCTGAAATTTTATTTATTTCGAATAATTGTATATTTTAATTTTAATTTCTATTTCTATTTGATCAACTATTTATATTATATATTGTTTGGGATCATTTTAATAAATCTTTTAAACTCGAATTTGCAGTTTGATATACATATATTATTATTATTACTATAATTATAATTATTTTTATCATTTTCTTATTATTATTAGTGTTATTAGTACTATTATTATTACTGTTATTATTATTATTATGTTTGTGATAATTGTTATTATTGCTATTATTATTATTATTAATTTTGACTGTTTATTATAAACCCACTTCTGTGTACTGATTGTATTTGTAGCTATTTCAAATAAATTCTATATTGTAATGTAAATTACATTTTATTATAAATTATATTTTTGGTTATTCTATTTCTCCTATTGGATTTAAACCCAAAACCCTACATCCTAATCTCTTATTTGTTTTCATACCCAATAACCCGTATACCCAATAGCCTAATTCCATATTTAAACTCCTCCAAATAACCCTAGCTAACCCTAACCTACCTCCTACTGTACAAACACAGCCGCCCCTTCAGTATTCCTTCATCCCCTACCTCATCATCGTCTTCCTCTCCCCGCTCGCCTGTGCCTCCCGTCAACCCCTGCATCATCCTCACCCTCACCATTGGCTCCGCGACCTCCTCGACTGCAGCCGCCTCGATCCGGAACACCCCCAGTCGCCGCCCTGTGCCCCTGTGCCAATCGCCGTTGCCGAAGCCCTGTCGCCGTTGAAGTCGCTGGCTGCCATCGCCGCTCGCTGCCACCGCAGAGCACTTTCCCCCTTACTATGATTTTGTGATGGCTTTGAATCTTGGCCGTCCGATCCCCTTGAGATCGCGATCATCACCTTGATCTCACCTGATTGGGATTTGATCTGATAGATTGAATGTGGGTCGTCCGTTTGATCTGATTTTGATCATCCCGATCATGATGATCCTTGATGAAGCTCTCTTTGATCTCCAACCTCCCAATCTATCATCAACATCTTGATCTCTTGATCTTGATCTTCGATCTCAGTCGTCCGATCGTGATCGTGATTATTATCTTCATCAACATTGAGATCCGTGCCCGGTCGTGATAATCTCATCAAGACTCGCTCGGTTTGTGCGTCATCGTATTTGTGTTTGTCTCCCGGGATCCATTCTCGTTATTCTATTTCTTTCGTCGGATTCGTCGCTACCCCAAAGCAAGTATCTTCTTGTACAATTTGTTGTTCTAGTAAAAGCTTTTATTTGAAAATACTGCAAGTAGATCGTAGTTGTGACTCCCCTTTAGCTTATCGTTTGACGATCTTATTTTATTCCTTATCAACTCCATGATCATAAGAGTCACAATCTTTTGTTGATATATTCATTTCACAATTTGTTGGATCCATTTTATCTCATAATTATTTGAACACATGAAACTAAGAACCACCTTGACTTGTAGATGTATGTTGTATGATGTATGTATTGATCTTACCTTCTTTGAGTTGAAAAATAAATGTGACTTGCTGATTTGATATCCATTAAATCCTATTTGTATCAGACATTAATCTAGGCTCATAATGGTCATTTATCATCCTACTTGTTCTATAAAAGAATTCACATATGCCGCTATTCCTGTCTTTACTTGCTGTTTTCACTCCGATAAAATCAGAATTTGGACTTGAGTTCTAAACATGAAATTTAGCCCCAGATGTCTAGTTTACTACCCTTTTGATAGAATTGAATTCTGAGTTATGGTTTGTGAATTATCCCTGTTTTAGTACTGTTGTGTCGTAGAATTTCAGATTCATAAATTTGCTGCATCACTTTGATTTACAATTAAATTAGCTATACTGCCTGTAAGATAATGACTTGAAATTTTGCATGCTGATAATAGACACACTAGAGAATATTCCCTAATTTTCCTGGAATTAACTAATGAAATTTCAGACCTGTTTCACATTTAAAAATACAGTTTTACAAATTCTGGCTGAACACGAATCTGGTATAGTTTGCTGTTTTGACACCTGATTCTACCACTTTCATGTATCTTGTTTATATGCGCTGGATTCGGTAGAGAGTCTAGTTTCTAGATTTTCTGACGGATCCATATTTTCATTCCTTTGGTGGCGGTAATCTCAATTTTGATGCAGCAACGTCATGCTGTCCAAAATTGGAATTCTCGTCGTTCTTGATATTTTAATTTATTATGACCCTCGAATATGTGTCCTACCTAGCCTAAACTTGTTCCATGTTCTCGATCATGTAAACTTGCCTTATTTGGCACACTTTCATACTTGTCTTGATAATAGTAATAAATAAAAAGCTGGGGGTTTAAGAAAAAGACCATAGTAGTGGACAATATAGGTAAGTGTACTCAGATGGGGACCCATGTTTTCCATTACTTGGCTCATGAACTTTTTGTATCTTGAGTGTATTCATGAGCCCATTATTTGGTTCATGAACTTGTTGTATTATTAGTGCATTCATGAACCCATGGTTTGGTTCATGAACTTGTTATGGAGTTAGTGCATTCACGAACTGGTACTTGGTTCGTGAACTTGTTACATTATTTTTGTATTCATGTACCTTGCTAGCTTGATACTTGATGCCTGAGTACACTATCCTGTAAAATCCACCACTAGGCCTAAATGTAACTTGTTTATAAGTAGCAAGCATGTAGTAAATAGATGAGACACATGAAGTGCTACCTAGATAGAATTAAACAATAGACTTAAGAATGACTTGTCACTTGTACACACTTGACACATTACTTGATACTCGTTACTTGACACTTGTTACGTGATACTTGTTACTTGATGCTTGATACAACTACATGCTTACTTGTCACTTGTTCCTGCCACTTGTATTTGTTACCCAATCCTGTTACTTGAGTTATCTTACTTGCTAGCTAGTCACTTGAACTCCACTACTTGTTGCATCCCTATCAAATCATGTTGTATATTCTTGATTCCATATCTTTGTTTCGTATTTTCTTGCACTTATTTACATACCCTTGCTTGTACTACTTGCGGCCCTAACTTGTACTAAGGGCGTTTGTCTTTGTTTCTCCATTTTCTTCTACATGATAATACATGTTTTGGAGATCAATTGCCTGCTGGAATTGGTGAGCCAACATTCTAGGCTTTGCTTAGAAAAAACTTGTTTTAGTTATTTTGTATTTGAGTTTATTTAATTTTGTTGCTACTTAAACTTGTAATGGGCATGTAGTCCCGAAGTTTTTACTTTTGATCCAGATCTTGAATTTATTTGGGATATTTATATTTGTTTCAAATATTTTCTGTTGATTAATAAATTATTCATGCATGCGTGGTTGTGTATATTTTGCTATATTTCTTGTTATGATGATGAGTCGATTCTAAAGCTTATGAATGATGAAAATCATTCGCTGGGCTTTGTCACGTACTCGTATTCCATATTCCTTTTGGGAAGCGGGGCGTGACACCTATAAATGCCCTCCCCACTTCCCCCCCTCTTCAGTCAGAAGGTAATCAACAATTTCTCTCTCAAACTCTCTTTCTCTCTTTGGTTATGACTTGAGATTTGGAGGGTCGGTCGTCGGGGCCATCCCCAGTGTTTCAGGCTTTTTACAGGTCCATCGGCCAAATCAGCAACCGTCTCCGACGGAGCAACCTCAGTCTACCAACTGGGTCTATAGCCTCGGAGTCCACCGCCGACTATATAGAGCACCCCACTTACGTTTCCCCAGGTTTACTACAACTTCACCTAAGTGCCTAATTATCTTAGTTCAAGACACAAATAGATTTCCAAGTCTAGAATTAGTCTTATCTCTTACCTATCTTAATCACCATTACCGAGATAGATTTACAACTCTATCTGAAACTTTATACCTCAATTCTTTTATTTCAACATTTGCCGGTAACAAGATTTTACTAACTCAAAACGTAACCATTCATGCAAAAGGATTTTGGGTACACATACCCTTTAATAGTCATGTCTTAAATCTAGATCACTTCATCATTTTAATTGCTCACAAAAAGTATGATTAATGTTCGTCTTAACTCTGATTCATGATTTCATAAAATTATCAACATAATAATTCTTTTCACCAACATAATTTGATCACTTGCAAGTCTAATAATCAAGTATAAAAATAAGCCATTTCCATCAAAGACAGACATCTCAAAATTTTACTTTTCTTTTAATAACACAAATCAGGGTATTAAGTGTCTTAGTTTTGAAGGCAAAAACACAATCTTTTTCAAAAGTTACTTTTATTTACTTCAAATTTCTAAACTACATTTTCAAATAATCCCCTTTCATTTTAATTGAGTACTAGAATTCAATCTCAGATTTTTTGTCTATCTCAAAAATCCCAAAACAAAATAATAAACACAATTAAAACAACACAAAAAAATAAAGCTCACAATGGGTTTTGAACCCGTGAGCATCTGGTCAGCAACCTAAACACCCAGCCGATAGCCACTCAGTCCTTATGGACTGAGTATCCAAATATACACTCTACCTCCTTTTGTTTTATTTTCTGATTTAATTGAAAACAACAAAAAGAAAAGTCTTTGGGGTCTGTATGAGTCAAACCCGAGCCAACAGAAAAGGCAGCGCCACCCCCGACCACTAGACCAAGGGCGCTGGACGTCACAAAGGTCATCCACATTCTTTTAATTCGCTTTCTGTTAATTCTTTGTTCTTCAATAAAAGCTCGTTTTCTTTATTTGTTCTATTCTTTCGTTAGATTGAATTCATAAGTTTTGAGTTTACTTTTTAACAGTAAAGTATAAATTCATAAATTGCATTTTCAAAAATTACAATAACTTTAAAAATCGTTTCTTTTTATTAATAGACACAAATTGCATTTATTCCTTTTAATCAAAGATAGCATATTATATTTCTTTATAACAATCCAATGAGTTTCATTAGCAAAACTGATCCAAAAGTTACTATATTTGCTATCAATAAAATATTTCTAATCTTTTTCATACAATCTACTTTTTCCTTTTATTCATGCATGGCAAAAATAATCACCTCTTATTTTTCTCACTTTCCATTTACATGATTTACTACTAATTTTCCATCACAAAGGTGTAAACTAAAACTACTTTCTATTCAAAATATGCATTTACCAAAAGTGAAGTTTTATAAGTACTTTAACATGAATCATGGAGTCAAAAAAATCTTCTATTATTTAATCACACCCATATCATTCATATCATGTATATTGGCATAGAGTTTTCTACATATCAATATCTTCTCATCAACTAATTCAAAATTACTAGCATGATTTTCAGTCATAATTTCTTGTTGAAATGATACACATATGTTAACACTATTATAACCACAAGGTTATGCAAATATATTAGTATGGTTCATATTATCAAGTACTTCTTTTCTTTAGTTAGCAAGGTATAACCACAACATAACTTTTATTTTAACATGAGTCTATTCATTCATACCAACATTCTACTCATTTTTAGCATGCAATATCCTACATTAGCAAGTAAGAAGATCATCCACTAACATAATGTTAAACTATTTACCAACATAGCATTTCTCGTTACTATCCATGTCACACACAAATCACAATTTCTCATGTGTTATTATTAGCATGCATGTTCTACTACTAGAAAGAAACGAGATCACTCACCTTATAGAAGCTTGATCAAATGAAGGAATGAACACTTCTCCTAGCTCCAACGACTCCAAGCTCCGCAAGCACTTCTAGCTCCTAGCAACCTTCCTCTCCTAGCTATGGCTCCACGCAAGCACAAACTCTCTTCTCTCTTTCTTTTATTTCTCTTTCTTTTTCTTAAGTTTTGGTGTAAGAGAATGTAGGAATTTGGGGTTCTATTTATAGGATAAGGTTAGGGTTTATTTTGCCAAATTCTCCATCCTAATAACTCCCCCATTTAACACATTAAATCTTTATTCTCATAACCTCCCCTTTAAACCCTCCAAGTCTTAACTCTCCTTAAGACCCTCCAAATGCTATAACTCTCAAACCCCCCAACTCTAACTCACATTCATTTCCTCCTTCTAAAAACCAAAACCGGCCTTTCTTTTTCCTTCTTTTTTTATTATGGTGACATCTCACAAATAGAGCACTAACGTGCTGCACTTCATGTCTATCGCGGGCCCCAGGAAGCATGGCGTCATTAGCCATTTTTACAACAGCACAACCATGTTGTTAAGTACTCGTGGGCCCCCATTCATCATTAATACAATTCATTTTCCAAATTTAATCACAAATGCCATCCATGCATGCATTAATTTTTATTTTATTTTATTATTAATTTTTTTTTTTCAAACAGCAGCTTACCCTTTTTTATATATACCTTTTCAACATATATTCTGTATATATCTATTTTATATACTTTTAAAAACGACGGGTGTTACACACTCCGAAATTTATTTTTGAAAACAAATATGCTTACATACGTTTACCGAAAATACGTGCGTCGCACGTAAAACATAAAAATACGAAATTTGGTTTTATCAACGGAAAAATGTTTAAAGATAATAAAATGTAACATAAGAAAATATGTTTATTAATTTTACGATGTAATTAACACGTACATAGAAAACACGTGTATTTCACGTACGAAAATTATTTTAATCAAAATGGAGAAAATGAACTTCCGTTTATAAAACGAGTTCAAATACTAAAAATAAATAATCAATACTCATAAAAGTATCATACGTAATGATGGAAAACTACGCAACTGATACGTGCATCGAAAGCACGTAAAAATACAGAGATTGAAATATTGACTCAAATAGGATAAAATCGACACGGGAAATGTATAAATAGTCGGTAATCAAAACACGTGGTGAAAACACATTACAAAATACATGTGCGTAACACGAGGGAAAAATTGTAATTTTCAATTTTGCGGGGTGTTACATTGGTGCTTGCCCTCAAACCTATGTAGTATGGGATGCATAGAATCCGAAAAAGTATGCATTAGTGTCATCCTAGTATAAAAATGTGTGCATTAGGCATTAAGGCATCGCATACACTTACTTGTTTAGAATAATCACTTTTAACACCTTATTGTTCATTCAAATTGTGGTTTGTTAAAGTAATGGAATTGTTATATGTATGGCATATAGAGGTTGACCGAGTATAACATTTTCGTCAGTTATAAGTGACTGATGTGCCCACTGCTTAAAATGCAGATAATAGACATTTCCATGAAGAAGTAAAGATGTTATGATGCAGTTGATGACTTACATTGATAAAGTTGTATAAGTTGTATTTTATTTTCAAAGTATCTCTTTTATTCTTCCGCTGTGTAAACAAAATGTAAAGAACTCTGTTGTTGTTGAAAGGTTTTAATTTTCTTGTAAAATTGTACGAAGTGAAGTAAAGATCCTATGAAATCTCGAATTCGGTCTTATTTGGAATTCGGGTGGTTACAAGATGTTTGCTTGGAATTCCTATGAATTCATACATGGAGCAAGGACATTTAGCCATTTGACGGACTTTGCAAAAAGAAATCACCCTTGCCGGTTCTGAATTTCCACAAATCGTTACAGAAAAAACTGAACTATCGGGTCTATCCATACTCGGAATGAAATTCACATTAAGTAATAAGCTTTTTTGGACTTCTTGTTGGAATTTGTAGAAAATCTTTAGTGTGTATGTTCCCGCCATTTGTGACTCCAACGCCCATTCGGTTTTCAATTTTGGCCTCTCCTCGCGATTTCGATGAGTTTCTTTAAGTTCCTCGTGTCTTTGTTTTGCTAAGACCCGGTCAAAGATCATGAAAAATTCATGTAATGAGTACTTCTTATGGGTATGTTGCATTAAGAATGAATGTAGCGATTCGCTATGTTGGGTACTCAATATGCCGCCCCAAAATGAATCTTTTGCGTAGACGGGAGCCCATTTCTTGCGAATTTCAAATTTTTTGTTTAACCATTTGTTATTCTCAAGTTTGTATCGCGAAATCAAATTTTTTCACTTCTCTTCAAATTCAGTTTTAAATTCCGTCGTATAGATGATGGTCTTCAAAGCATCCCTAAACTCATCGATATTATTTGACATACGCACCTCATGCGGCAACTTATCCAAAATATGCCAAATGCAATATCTGTGATCAATGTTAATGAAAACTTTCTTCAATGCAGCACCTATTCCACGATCCTCATATGTCACGATGCCCAACGGATCGTGACGCATTACTCCTCGCCACTTTTCAAAGAACCATTCAAATGAGGAAGCTTTCTCATTTGGAATGAACCCACAACCTAAGAATGTTGATTTCCAATGATGGTTGACTCCAACAAATAGTACGAATAACATCCCGTATCGGTTCGTGTTGTAGGTGGCATCAAAGCAAACTACATCCTCAAATACTTCACAATTCTTCCTACCGATACCATCTTCCCAAATACAATGGAAAAATCGCCCTTCGGGATCTACTTGGTAATCATAAAAAAATAGAGAATCGGTCTCCTTTTTTTATTCAAAGAACTCAATTAGCATTTGCCCATCATGTCCTTTCAAACCTTCCAACTCGTCTCTCCTGAGATTTTTAATATCAGTTTCAGTGCTTGTTGTTGGAAATCTAGTTACCTAATTAATAGATAAACTAGACACAAATTATAAAAAACCTCGCAAGTGCACGAATCGAATCGTAGTAATAGCAAGGGTCGATCCCACAGAGATTGTAGATTTCAACTAACTAATCAATAGAAAATAATAAAAATCATAAGGAGTTGTTTTAAAAGTCTAAAAGGAATAAAAAGATTAAAACTAAGAAGGAATTATTGAATCACAAATATCTCTTGAATAGTTGGGTTGTTGATCTCCACCAATAGTTAGTAATGCTAAGCTACCTTCTGAACTTACTTCTAATTACTCATGTTTGTTCACTTCAAGGGCATGGTATCTACTCCTTAAAGTAATGTTTCCCTAAGCCAAGAATTAGGCATGGTATCTACTCTAATTCGTTTCTTTCCGTAAGTATCTAGCATGGTATCTACTAAGTTATACTTAGAGAAAACATCAGAACAGTGGAAACGAACAAACACTTAAAGTTCTAGAAATTGGTATCAGGTCTAGATCCTCTAAGTTGATTGAACCAAGAACCCCTAAAGATTCTTTTGTTACAAATTATGAGCACGAGATTCGGTCGTCTCAATATGCTTCATATAACAGATTCAGATAAAATGATATCCAAACTTGAGCTTCCCAAGTTCTGTACGTCAGTCGACTGGCTCTCACCTCAGTCGACTGCTCTCAGTCTTGAGAACTAGTTTGACTATCATAAACCTATACCAATTCAATTAGATTCAATCAATAAGTAACATAGAAGAGTTCAGAAGAAAATAGCATTACATAACTACGGTTTCGATCTACCCAACTATGAAATTAGTTCCACATAATAATAACTTTATTGCTTAACAAGTTTGAATACATGATCAACATAAAAGAATAAAGAGAGAAGAAGAAATAAACTAATGGATTCCGGCAATATGGTCGGCTGTCTGTCACACAGTCGACTGCCTTCTGGTTGCTGGATCTTCTCTCTCCTTTTTCGATGTTGATGGAGTGATGCTCTCGATGTTTTTCAGGAACTTGGTGATTGAGTTGCTTTCCAGAGATATATCTGATCGTCCTTGGATGGAGTCGTGGAGTCCAGAGAGTGGGGGGGGCCGTTCAAGAGATGGTATTCTGATATTTATAGAACACGGCTGAGAATTAGGGTTTCCACTTTTTCAGGAAGATCCTTCTTTATTTGATTTGATGATTAATATCTTTCTCTTTTCTCCTTTCCTTCCTTATCTGTTTGCCACGTCCACTTGGAAAATACCCTGTCTTTTGATTTGATTCGCTGCATAAAATCTTGATTCAAATAGATTTGAAATCAGATTCAGGTGTATCTTCGAATATCTTATCTGTTTACTCCGCCGCAGACCAGTCGACTTATCTTCGAACCAGTCGACTGAGTCGAGACTTATGTAGATTTCATCTGTGATCAGGCCAGTCGACTGCTCTTGGGAGTGAGTCGACTGTGTCGAGAATTGTGGAAAATCAGCTTCTCCTGTCCAGTCGCCTGTGTTGGGGAACCAGTCGACTTATCCTCTGCAGTTTGCTGTGTATTATCCTTGAAGTCCTGAAACTGCTTCGTTTTGCTGTTATAAGCTGTTTCCTATGGAAAAGAGAAAATAGGAGTTAAATACCACATATAGAGCTTTTAAATGTCTAATTATATTAAGATTATTGCTCTAAAAAGTGAATAATATTGTGTTCATCAGTGAATCCAATTTTCTCATTATTCCACTTGCATCTTCGAAGAAAAGCATTTGTTTGCATATAGAGGCATTAACTTCGGTAAGTTGACCAATCACTTTTTTATCTAAATTTGTCAATACACGGTTTCGAGGAAGCAAGTGACGTCTACCGGGTGAAATAAATTCGTGATTGTATGGTTCATTAAATGAATAAATAATCCACGAATTACTTTTTGAGTTTAGTTTTACACGAACGAAAGCTTTACAGCCTGTTCTAGAAGTAGTTCTCCGTCTAGCTTCATTATGATTTTTCGGTGACTCCCCGGCTTTATTACATACATATGATTTATCTACTACATCATTTTCCTTGTATTTATTTTCATCCTTGCGCATAGCGAAACCTGCACATCTACAATATGTGGAATAAAATTTCTCCGCTTCCTCTAAAATGAGAAATGTCATACCAATCTTCAGTTTTAGGTGCTCGTCAACATGAGGCCGAAATTCACCAATTTCTTGTGCACGAACATATTTTTCTCTTGTAACGGAACTTTCTTCAAGATTGTCCATATCTAAGATAAAAAAAAGTATAACAGTTAGGGCCACGAACCCTTGCGGAATGCGAGGAATAAGTTCTAACTTTATTTAGTTATAGTTCAATGAACGTGAGAAAACTGCACAAACGGCATCCAAATTTTAAAAAACTTTGCAACTTGGTCGAATTCACGTAACACAAGCCAGCCCAACTTGTAGAAATGAGTTTCGAGTCACGATTTGCGAGATACGGCCGTGTACCGCATTATTTGATTTTTTGGGACCAAAAGCGATACACGGCCGTATCTGTCGAACCGTGAATCGAAACTCAGTTCTACAAGTTGGGGTGGCTTGTGCTCGGTGAGACCAACAAATTCACAAAGTTTTGTATTTTTTGGAGGTCGTTTGAAGGGTTTTCTAGTCTAACCGCACTAAAAGCTTTCTAAGTGATTTACTTTTTATGCGAGAAACATGAGAAAACCGCACAAACGACATCCAAAATTTATAAAACTTTGTAATTTGGTCGTATTCATGTAGCACAAGCCATCCCAACTTATGGAAGTAAGTTTCGACCCACGGTTCGAGAGATACGACCGTGTTTCGCTTTACAAGGGTTTTTTTCAACCAAAAGCGATACACGCCCGTATCTCTCCAACAGTAAGTCGAAACTCACTTCTACAAGTTGGGAAGACTTTTGCTATGTGAGACCATCCTACTCGCAAAGTTTTGTATTTTTTGGAGGTCGTTTGAAAGGTTTTTTAGTCTAACTGTACTAAAAAAGTTCTAAGTCATTTACTTATACTTCGATGAACGTGAGAAAACCGCACAAACAGCAACCAAATTTTATAAAACTTTGCAACTTGGTCGAATTCACGTAACACAAGCCATTCCAACTTGTAGAAGCGAGTTTCGAGTCACGGTTTGCGAGATACGGCCGTGTACCGCTTTATTTGTTTTTTTTAAACCAAAAGCGATACACGGCTGTATCTCTCGAACCGTGAGTCGAAACTCACTTCTACAAGTTGGGGTGACTTGTGCTACGTGAGACCAACCTACTCGCAAAGTTTCATATTTTTTGAAAGTCGTTTGAAGGATTTTCTAGTCTAACCGCACTACAAAAGTTCTAAGTAGTTTACTTCTTGTGCGATGAACGTAACAAAACGGTACAAACAGCATCCAAAATTTATAAAACTTTGCAACTTGGTTGAATTCACGTAGCACAAGCCACCAAAACTTGTGGAAGTGAGTTTCGACCCACGATTCGAGAGATACGGGCGTGTTTCGCTTTACAAGGATTTTTTTCAACCAAAAGTGATACACGCCCGTATCTTTCCAACCGTGAGTCGAAACTCACTTCTATAAGTTGTGGTTGCTTGTGCTACGTGAGACCATCCTACTTGCAAAGTTTTGTATTTTTTGAAGGTCGGTTGAAGAGTTTTCTAGTCTAACTGCACTATAAAGGTTCTAAGTAATTTAATATATACGGAACGATTATAAATACGACTCAATCTACAATATCGTCGAGCGATCAACAACAACTAGGACTACATTTGTACCGTGTAAATTCATCAAATGACTAATTACAAATTTCTACATCTAGAATTTTTTTAGGCATTTTTTTATATATGGTCAATTATTGGAAAGAGACCAAAAGAAAATTAAAAGTCTACAAATTTTCGGCACATGAATATATTACAAGTCTTCCCAATTTTACATCTACAAATTACTTGGACAAATTTTTTTTTTTGCCACTTCCTAAATAATTTACTATGGAAAGATATAAAAATCAACACAATTAAGTAAATTAAGGCAAAGAATTAGTCAATACCTTACAAAATAACTCCGAAAATAGCAAATGTAAGTGTTGTGGCCGAACTACGGTTTCGATTGGCTTTCGAAGATGGGATGAGAGACTAGGGTTTGAATGTTTAGAGGAGGAGGAGGAAGAGCGTACGGAGGAGGAGGAGCAAGCAGAGGAGGAGGAGGAGAGGTCTGTGTTTTGATTAGGGTTACTTAGAACTTTTTGGGTTTGGGTTCGGCAGAAACGAGAGAGAGAGTGGGGAGAGATCGGTTGAAGAAGATGATCTGTATACAAATCTAAACAATTTAAGATAGCCTTAACCTGTCCTTGGGAACGACGGGTTAAAAAAAAATGCCTTAACCCGTCTTCCCAAGGACAGGTTAAGGCTAAATTTTAGGAAAAAAAATGTGGGCCGCTGGATCAAAGATCCAACGGCCCAGATCTCCGTCCGAATAGGTATGTGCACACAGAACCGTTTGCAACGGAATAAAACTCATATATATATATATATATATATATATATATATATATATATATATGGGAAATGTTCTATTGAAAATGCAAATGTCTGTGAAAACATGGAAACCACCTGCATTATAACCTAGGCCGTTGTTGGAAACAACGGCCTAGATTGTTTTCACGGATTTTCACAACATTTGCGTTTTCAACTGAGCATTTCCCTATATATATATATATATATATATATATATATATATATATATATATATATATATATATATATATATATATATATACTATTTTAATGGGAGAGTTGGAATTTGTAACCAAACAAATCCTAACTTTGTAACTAAACAAACACGTGCAATATACATTCAAACTATATCTAACAAATATAAACGTGCACCGCACGTGTAGCCCAAATCAAAACATTCAAATATAAACTATTTTTTTCTTATTCAATATATATTCATTTAATTTGTTCACTATACTTTTTGTAGACGTGCATCGCACGTACATTATACTAATATATATCTCTACTATTTTAATGGGAGAGTTGGGGTTGTAAACAAACAAACCCTAATTTTGTCACTGAGTAAACACGTGCAATATACGGCAAACTAAATCCACCAAATATATCCGTGTGATGCACGTGCAGCTCCTAAGAAAGGGATATTTTAGCAAATGCCCCCATTTAAAATATGAAAATTAGCATATACCCCCACTATTTTTAAAAACTAAGAAATACTCCTATTTCTAATATTATAATGGGAGAAGACCTTAGTGTCATTTGTAAATGTTTTGTCAATCTACCAACCCGTGCAATACACGTGTATAACTATTATAAAGGAGGTTCTAAGTTCAAATCTAAATTATGTCTAAATTTTTATTTTAAAAAACTATATTTATTAAGACGTGCATCGCACGTGCAAATTACTAGTATATATAGAGAGAGAGAGGTTTCTTCCATTACAAACGGGTATGCAAATGCCAATGTGAACCGTTCGATCATAAGATTATGATCTTGATCGGGCGGCTGCAGTTTCTCCCACTCTTCTCCATTATACGAAGGGGTATTTTGGACTTTTAACTCATTTTCTCTCTCAGTTTCTTCTATCTCCTCTCTCTCCCCAAATCGATTTCTTTCCGAAACCCTAGCTCCCGAGCTTCTTTGTTACCCCCAAACTCCCGATGCCCGATGCCCGATGCCCCTCGCCCCCGACCCTAATGCTTGCGTTGACTGAGATCGGAGAGGCGTTCCATGCGCTTGCTAAAGATGACGACTTTCAGGTTGTTGATTTCATTTTCGGGTTTTTTAAGGATTTCTTTTTTTAGGGCTAATTTTGGTGCTTTGTTGAGTTTTATGACTGAAAGAAGGGATTTTGACGGAATTAGAAAACAGCATTGGTGAAAATGATGTTAGGATATGCTCTGTTAATTTAGTGATTGATAAAGGAAAGGCCTTTTTGGAATTGAGATGGTATTGAAAGGGTTAATGGTAGATAGATGGGGTTTAATTTTAAATAACCTCCCTAATAACTCAGACATTGGAACCTAGCATCCGGTTTAATTGCATGTAAAATAGTGCTGATTCATGTATTCTTATCTGTTAAAATTCTTTTCATTGATATAATTCATGAGAAGGCAATATCTGTACAAGTCTGGGAGCAATGTTCTAAAAGTCGCTAGGCGGTAGTCGGGCGGCCGATGGGTGCCTAGCGCCTAGGCCTTGTAAGCGGAGCTTGAGCGGCTAGGCGCTAGGCGGTTTTATTTACATTATATATATATATATATATGTATATATTTTATTTATATATTTTTTCATTTTGTTTTGTTGTTACCAATTCTTACCCTTGATATTTGTCCTTACAATTGCAGGATGAGATTTACAAAATCGAATCGGTGTATTATAATTAGTCATTTTCCTTTTTTTGTATATTCTTATACTCATCTATTAAACTAGTATTAATCTATGGCGAAGATCAGTAGTGGAGATTACCTGTTCGGCTATTCCAGTCCAAGGAGCAAACAGTGTGGGGGAGGGTTGCGTCAGGAGAAGTTTGAGAGAGAAGAGGAGGACGTAGTGTTGACATCGGAGGTGAAGCAAGGTGTGAGGCAGTGTGTGGTTGTGTTGACGACTTGACTTTGAAGCTGAAGAGAGGAGAAAGAGGTTGTGTTGACGCCGGTTGAAGTTGAAGCGAGTAACGACTGCAAAGAGGGAGGTGGAGGAGGAGGTTTTGACGACTGAGTGACAGAGTGAGTGAGAGTTGCGACTGCGAGGAGGGAGGCGGAGAAGGTTGTGTTGACGATAGCGAGGAGGGAGGCGAAGGAGGAGGAAGGCGGAGGAGGTTGAAATTGAAGCGCGTTGCGAGCTGCGAGCCTCCGTCTGCGAGGAGGGAGGCAGAGGAGGTGATTTGGGGGGTTTTAGAGAAGATGAATTAGGGATTTAGAGAATAGAATTGATTTGGGGTTTTTTTATGGGGGATTTAGAGGAGAAAGAGAAGTTGTAGGGGTTTGAGTGTATTAGAGCGGGTCGGGTTGGAATAAGTCGGGTCCTTTTTTTTAATAATTAAGTTCTAAGCAGGTCTAGCCCGCCTAGACCCGCTTACACCGATTAAGCGCCGCTTAGACCCGCTTTTAACCGCCTAGAACCATTAACCGATTTTCTTAAACGCCTAGCCCCTAGGCGAGGCGTTGGAGGGCCGCCTAGGCCGCTTTTTAGAACACTGTCTGGGAGAGTTAAAAGATGATGATGAAAACACTTAACATATAGTGTAGATGACTGTGGTATATGAATCAGCAATATTTTGCTTCCTGTGATTAAAATCACTCCCTTCATGGCTCTAGTACTTTTTTTTTAATGTAATGGACAGAGTCTAATGACTCTAGCCCGAGCATATATATAAATAGAACCAAAATATTAGAGAGAAAACACAGAGAAAAGTAATACAAGACGTAGTACAGAAGACACTCGGCAATCAAAGATTTCTAACGACACTAAACAAATAAGTAAATGAGACATTTACAAAAGACCAAACGCATCCACAAAATGCGAGAATCAGACTCGGCAGCCGAACTCTGAATAGAGAAGAGTACACAGGCGCACTTCTCAGGTAAGCAGAACAACCAGACAACAAACAGACAAGCCTCAAAACACCGCCCGAACATTGAAGAGGAGACCAGTAGAAGTTTTGTTGCTCTCTGTGTGGTTCTGATTGTCTATGGATTTTGATTAGAGGAAGCTTCAATATGGTCTTTAAAAATCTTCAAACAAAAAATCTTCAAAATTTTGCAACAACCTAGCTCATTATTGGCGATAATGGGTTAGGTTAAATTAACCCGTTATTGGTGGTACAGAGAACTTAATTTTTTAAATAAAATTTTTCAACCTAATCCGTTGTTGGTGATAACGGATTAAATGAACTGAATCCGTAAAATAGTTATTCTGATTGTTGTCGTTTGTTAGTATTATTAATTCCTCGAAACCTGTGTTTCTTGGATGGCGATTTCTAAATAATTATTCTGATTGATTTTGGTTGGTTGAAGAGAAGAACTAATTAAAGAATCTTGCTCCCCATCTCAGAGGGAGATTCCTAACAGATTGTTTATTGTAGATAACTTGGTGCGGGTGTGCTATCTCGTTACCGAAAGATTTTTTTTTCGTAAACTAATTTCTAAAATAGGTATGTTCGAAACTAATTCCAAAAATAGGTCTGTTTTCATAGGCCACAGTACCGAACTGCGATCTTCTCGTTAACGATACCGTAGTTGTGAATTGCGATCTCCGTATATGCAATATAATGCTAAATTTTCCCAAGCTGGGTATAAATCAAGGCCGCAGTTGAGTACCGCGGCCTCGATATAACATAGGCTGCAGCCCACAACTGCGGTCTCAATTATATGCTAAAAACGGGTTCTACGAAACATATAACTGAGGCTGTTATATCGAGGCCGCAGCAGTCAACTGCGGCCTCATATTTTTCAAATTTTACACTTAAAATTTTTTTCACAACTCTCAGAGCATATTAGCTAAGATATGTAATTAGACCTTAGTTGTGAACTGCGGCCTCGAAATCGAAGAGGCCGCAGTTCAGTACTGTGGCCTATGGTATATCGAGGCCGCAGTACCTAACTCTGGTTCACATTTTACACTTCGATTTTTTTCCATGTATGAGAGTTTAGAATTGTATGATATGTACAGAGGCGCGCAGTTCACAACTGCGACCTCGTTTTCGAAAATTTCGCAATTTGATACTGCGGCCAATGAAGACAGACCTATCTTCGAAATTAGTTTCGAAATAGACCTATTTTGAAAATTAGTTTGAAAAAGAGACCTATTTCCGGGAGAAAAAAATCGTTGCCGAGATACAAAAGTAGTGGAAAAATAATAATTTAATTAAAAGAATTAACTGGATAGTAATTCTTTACCATTCCGATTATCTGTTTTTGTCATTGGAATAGCTGCTCCCCTATTATTTACTACTATCTCCTAATTTTTTTAGCCTCCATTTCATTGCAGGACTGAGTTCCCTGGCTCTTGGGCTCAGCTTTTCCGGGTTGTTTTGGCTGGTTTTGTGGTTGCGCAGGCTGGCTTTTGCAGCTTGGTCCCCTCGCTGTCCTAGCTTGGTGGCTCTTGGTATTTTGGGTTCTAGTTAACCTTGTTTTCTCTGGTTGTTGTCTATTACTCTTTATCTTTTATCTAATTTTGTGTTCTTTGCTAGCGGATAACACCCCTAAATGTTCTGGTGGTTTGGGCAACAAGTCTGTGCTGTGCTCGTCCTAGGGTTTGGTTGTTTAGGGCATTTTTCGGTGCTGGGTTTGTGTTATGGTGGCCTATGTTAGTATCTTCCTTCGCTTATTGACTTTTGTTTCTGTTCATATCATTTTCTTTCGTTTTTTGCGACTTTGCTATGGCTGTTTGCCGTTTCCTGGCGCTTGTGTTGCCTGGCTGGCTCTGTTTTGTTTGGTGCGGTGGTGCTTGGTTTATTGTTTTGTTGGCCAGCCTGTTGTTTACAGTGGCGTTGTGTTGTGGTGTTGCCTTCCCCCACTGCTCTGGTATTGCCGAGCCTTAGCTCTGTCCTTCCTAAGTTCGTTCTCTTCGCTAGCAGGTTTTTTGGACTGCGTTTTTGTCCCTAGTTCTCTGCGCCCGGCATTTAGATGCTGGTGTTGGGGCAATCGCCGTCCTGCTGCGGGGTGCTCTTCATCGTCAGAGGGCGAGCTCTGGTGTTGGTGGTCTCTCTGTTGCTGGATCGAACTTGGTGGTGAGGGTTTGCCAGGTCCTGCACCTAGCTTATCTAGCTCGCTCGTCATCCTTCGTTTTGAGGTTGTACTATATTGGTAGACCGGTCCAGCTATAGTTTCCTATTTCTGTGTTATATTCTGTGTTCATTTCGCCCTTTGTAGTTGGCTTGATGGTTTTACCTCTTGTAAAATTGACGATTGTATGTTTCTCGTTATTATATGATTTTTTGTGCTGGCTGGAGTCGTAAGACTATCCGTTTCCTTTAAAAAAAGGAATAGATGGTGAAGTAATCATCGGTGATAGTGCAGGTGAAGCAGTAGAAGTAGAATCCGACCAACATCCGTCAGTTCCCCACCAAAGAATTTCACAACATGTTACCTAAAATTGCAACTCTTACCAAGAACCCCTCCATAACTCTGGTTCTCACACCTGTAATCCCCAAGAACCTCCTGAAAACAATTCGAACAAGTATCCATTGAAAGATCCCTCGAGCACTCTGCCATCCCAAACACCCTCACCTCATTCTCACCACCATACACTAACTCCCCCGTCGCGCAAACCACAGTCCAGATGAGTCATAGTCAGCTTTCTTCGACATATATTGGTCATCAACTCCTTCACAATCCCGGCAAATGCATCAGGGTCGTTTGCAGTAGGCCCACTTGGGTAGGATCTGGTTGTGATATTGCCGGAGTTGGAGAAGAATGAGGTGTCAGAGTATCAAAGTTGGCAGTTGTCATAGAAGAAGGTGACTTGTGTGAGGTTGAGACAGAATCTGGACACAGGAAAATGACCCAACGTGTTAGATTTCAGAGGAAGAAGATAACAAAACTGGATGACAGAATAATGAGAGAGAGCTGAACTTTCTACTTAATTAAAATGCTGAACAATACAATGTTTAAATACTAAAACTTGGCTAACAATCTCCACTAACCACGTCTAACAAATCCTACGTTAGTGGTGCTAAAAATAACTTAAAAACAGAAACTCAAATTTGCTCCTAACAAATAGCCAAAAAACTAGCAACAGACTTTTGACAAAGTCCTCCAACAAAGTAGCTAATTTTCTCTGACTTTTATTCAGCTTCTTACGTGCACATATGAGCTTGAATTATGTTGCAACACCTCCCCTTAATTCAAACTCATACATACCAATTTTCTCCATAAAGAACTGATGTTTGGCTTGAGCTAAAGCCTTGGTAAACAGATCTGCATTTTGGACGTTTGTGCTGCAGAATCTTAGAGCGATTGTTTCCTCTGACACAAGCTTCCTTATGAGGTGATGTTGAACTTCAATATGCTTGGTTCTTGCGTGAAACGCTGGGTTTCTTGTCATAGCAATCGCAGACCTGTTATCACACCATATCTCAGTTGCTCCTTCCTGCTCACAACATAAATCTTTCAACAACTTTCTAAGCCAAACAGCTTGTCTTGCTGCTGCACCAGCAGCACATATTCTGCTTCAGATGATGACAGAGCAACAGTATCTTGCTTCTTTGAGCTCCAAGTGATAGCTCCTGAGCCAAAACTGAAAACTGACCCTGATGTACTTTTCCTGTCATCCAAACTGCCTGCCCAGTCACTGTCTGTGTAGCCAACTAACTTGAACTCACTGACTTGTTCATACAAGATTCCAAAACGAGTTGATCCTGCAACATACTTCAGAATCCTTTTTACTGCACCTAGTTGTTGCTTTGTTGGAGAGTGCATGTATCTGGATACCACACTTACACTATGAGCAATGTCAGGACGTGTGTAAGTGAGATAATTCAGACCTCCTACAAGACTTCTGAACAGCTTTTCATCAGCTTTTCCTGTGCCATCCTCCTTCTGCAGCTTCTCATTAGGATTCATAGGAGTTCTGACAGTTTCACATTTTCCATTGAAAATTTCTTCAGCAGATCCACTGCATACTTCCTCTGGCACAGAAATATTCCATCTTCTCCTTGCTTTACTTCTAGACCCAAGAAATACTGAAGCAGTCCCAAGTCTGTCATCTCAAATTGCTCCATCATTAATGCTTTGAACTCATTTAGCAGCTTCTGAGAGGAGCTAAAGTAGATGATGTCGTCGACATAAAGACAGACAACAATGAATCCATTCAAGCCTTCCCTTTTCACATAGAGAGTTGGCTCATTCTCACTTCTCTCAAACTGATTTTGAAGAAAGAATGAGTCAATCTTGGTGTACCAGGCTCTTGGAGCCTGTTTCAGTCCATAAAGTGCCTTTTGCAGCTTGTAAACCTTGCCTTCTTCACCATCTTTGACAAAGCCGAGTGGTTGCTCAACAAAAACTTCTTCTTGTAAGTCTCCATTGAGAAATGCAGATTTTACATCCAGCTGAAACACATCCAATTTCCATTGAGCAGCCAAAGCTAATACCACTCTCACAGTTTCAAATCTTGCCACTGGTGAGAATGTCTCCTCAAAATCGATTCCTTCTTGCTGTGCATACCCTTTTGCCACCAACCTGGCTTTGTGAATCTGAATACTCCCATCTGTATTGAACTTAGTTCTGAATACCCACTTAAGTCCAATAACATTCTTCCCTTCAGGAAGATCAACCAATTTCCAAGTCTCATTCTTTTGAATGGACTTGATTTCCTCCTTCATTGCATCTTGCCATTCAACTTCATCTTTAGCTTCATCAAAACTGGTTGGATCTGCTGCCATCAGTGCAAAGTCGCAGTTTGCATACAAGTCAGCAAGAGTCCTGTATCTTCTTGGTGCAGAATCATTCGATGAACTTGATGATGAAGGACTTGAAGAAGATGATGAGCTGTGATTTGAAGATGATGGTGTTGTAGGAGGATTTGGAGACTGCTGATTATTTGTTGGCACAATTGAGTCCTCCCCTGAACTATCAGTCCCAACTGTTTTCTGCTGAATACTGTCACAACTTTCTCTTTGCTCCCAATTCCAGCCTGCATTCTCATCAAACACAACGTTCCTACTGACCATAATCTTGCCAGTAAGAGGGTTATACAGTCTATATGCCTTGGATTGAGCAGCATAGCTAATGAATACACATTTCACAGATTTATCATCTAGTTTAGATCTCAAATCAACCAAAGCATAAGCTGTACAACCGAAAACTCTTAAATGACTTACAGATGGTTTTTTTCCTCTCCATGCTTCAAATGGTGTCATGTTCATGACTGCCTTTGTAGGAGAGACATTGAGGATGTACACTGCAGTAGCTACAGCTTCACACCAGAAGTTGTTTGGTACACCTCTAGCTTTGAGCATGCTTCTTGCCATCTCTACAACAGTCCTGTTCTTTCTCTCAGCTACTCCGTTTTGCTCTGGAGTATATGGTGCAGTCAATTCTCTTCTTATTCCTTGCTCCTCACAAAATGTGATGAATTCATTTGACAAAAATTCACCACCACGATCTGTTCTTAAGGCTTTCACACATAAACCAGATTGTTTCTCAACCATAGCCTTAAAAATCTTAAAGTTTTCAAAGGCTTCAGACTTAGCCTTTAGAAAGTAGACCCAACTCATTCTACTGTAGTCATCAGTTATGAGCAAGAAATACTTACTTCCACCAAGAGAAACTGTCTGCATTGGTCCACAGAGATCAGCATGCAGCAGCTCCAAACTTTCACTTGCTCTCCAGGCTTTGCCACTAGGAAATGATCCTTTTGACTGCTTTCCATATAAGCATCCTTCACACAACTTAAGCTCACCAATTTTAGGCAGCCCTTGCACCATGTCTTTGGAACTCAGAAGCTTCAGTCCCTGCACATTCAAATGACCATACCTCAGATGCCACAACTTGGCATCATCATCTCCTTTAACTGTCAGTGCTTTGCTCACATTGCTAGATAAATCAAGAGGGAA
Organism: Hemerocallis citrina; assembly: GCA_017893485.1. Lineage (NCBI taxonomy): Eukaryota > Viridiplantae > Streptophyta > Magnoliopsida > Asparagales > Asphodelaceae > Hemerocallis > Hemerocallis citrina. Next base: position 274,002,508 of record CM030364.1, on the reverse strand, counting down.
CATTCTGTTTCTCCCCATAACAATCTTTACTACAACTTCTTTGGATTTCTTATCACAGATCAAACAGAAATCATTCTCAAACAGTACTGAATATCCAGAATTGAGTAATTGACCCACACTCAGCAAATTGTGAGCCAAATTTGGTACATACTGCACATCGTATAAGAGCTTAGTGTTTCCTTGCTCAGTTTTGATTGCAATCGTGCCTCTTCCTTCCACTTCAAGTTGTTTTCCATCTCCAAGCCTCACCTTGCTCTTTAAAGATTCATTCAGTTCTTTGAACATAGACTTGGCACTTGACATATGGTTGGAGCACCCACTGTCAACATACCACACGCCACCTCCTGTATCATTGCCGCTGCACTTTGTGCTAAGAACAACTTTTGCTCATTCTCCACAAAATTGGACTTTTGATCACCCTTTTGTTCATCCTCCTCCTTCTTCCAGCAGCTAGCTTCTTTGTGGCCTGGCTTCTTGCAATAGTAACATTTGAGTGGACCTTTATATGATTGCTCTTTTCCTTCCTTATTCTGTCCTCTTCCACGGCCCCTTCCTCTTGAGCCAGCTCTTCCTCTACCTCTTCCACTGAATTGCCCTGTCTTTTCCTTGTTTGAGGATTCTCCTTTCACATGGAATGCCTTCTCTTCCTTCTTCTCACCATTTCAATTGCTGATCAGGTTCTGGAGGTTGAGCATCTTCAAATCCATCTTCAACAAAACCCCACAGTTCTTGAGACTTGAATAATGTTTTCATTTTCAAGCTCCAAAACTGATAATTTATGCCTTTAAAGATAGGCAATTGTGAAGTGGCGATTCCAGATCCGTTGTTCTGCATTATGAACAACCTTTTCACTCTCTAACCTGTGTTTACCCTTGTGTTTAAGTGCTCTCTCTTCTCACTCAACAAATTCCCTGGATATGAACCCGGATAATTAGTTAGCTTTGATACCAAATGTTAGATTTCAGAGGAAGAAGATAACAAAACTGGATGACAGAATAATGAGAGAGAGCTGAACTTTCTACTTAATTAAAATGCTGAACAATACAATTTTTAAATGCTAAAACTTGGCTAACAATCTCCACTAACCACGTCTAACAAATCCTACGTTAGTGGTGCTAAAAATAACTTAAAAACAGAAACTCAAATTTGCTCCTAACAAATAGCCAAAAAACCAGCAACAGACTTTTGACAAAGTCTTCCAACAAAGTAGCTAATTTTCTCCGACTTTTATTCAGCTTCTCACGTGCACATATGTGCTTGAATTATGTTGCAACACAACACAAATTATTTTTTCAACAAAATTTTCAAACCCATGCGTTCGGGTTTTGAAAAACAATGACTCCAAGCCAAAAACTTATCGGGTTGGTAAGACAGATTTGGGTGAAACCCAACCCGATTGACCCGACTATACTCCACAATTTCAAATGAGGATCATTCTATTCTAAACGAACCGTGTAGCTCGAAACAGAAGAATATACAATGATGATCAGGCAGAGTGGCTTAAGAAATTGTATTACTTCCCATCAATGTAACATTGTGGCCTTATTTCAGCTCAAGAAATACATATTTTACACCATCTTACGGTATCCAATAAAACTAAATTCTATCATCTAGGATATAAATCTGTGATTGAGACTTCATTCACAGAAATAGGTGATGTCTGATCAGTAGCGCAATTAGCAGAACCCGAGTCTTTTTGCTTTCCCGATGTATCTGAGTTAACCTGACTAGTTTTAGTGACGATTAATCTAGGTTCCAGTGGAGCTTCTAGAGGCACCGAGGGACTGTGGAGCATAAGTACTACTGAAGACATTGGAGGCCTTTGTGTCGGATTTTCTTGAACACATAACAGGGAGATATGAATGCATCTCATCACCTCATTTCTGGAATTAGTTTCATCTAAGGATGGGTCCATAATGTCTAATACCTTTCCGTCACTCCAAAACTCCCATACCTGCAATAAGGAACGAACTCATGTAAATCAACTAATTGGAGTTAATATTATAATTTTGTAAAAAAATTTACAAGTTTATGCCACATGTAAAAATGCGCACAATACAGAGATACACTGTCTAAACCTACTTTTCGAAGAAATAAATTAAAAAGAAATTACATGTTTTTCATCTTAACAGTAATGTTTCACGATTCTAATTTCTGAGTATATGTTTGAGAAGGAGAATAACACGTGTTACATGTTACATGTGAAAGCTGTCGTCACTTGTAATATCAAAAGACTGCTTGAGATGACCTAATTAGTAAAGACAATTTTGGCTTATATTTTACATGTGCACAACTTATTAAGAAGCTTTGAAAGCATACTTACATAGCTTAAAATGTCTTGGTTATGTTGAGAACCAAGAAAGCTGCTATTCTTTCTTCCAGTCACAATTTCTAAAGCAAGAACTCCAAAGCTATAAACATCAACCTTTGTCGAGATGTGGCCATGAAGTGCATACTCTGGTGCCATATAACCACTACAAAAAACATCCAACCATTAAATTTAAAGGGAGAATTTCACAAGCAAATTAATCAAGAGGATTGAACTTACAACGTCCCAACTACTCTACTAGTCAGTCCTTGTGTTTCGTCCCCACCAAACAGCCTAGCCAAACCGAAGTCTGAAATTTTCGGGTTCATGTCCGCATCTAACAAGACGTTGCTTGCTTTTAGATCTCGGTGCACAACTTTCAGGTGAGATTCTTCATGCAGGTAGAAAAGTCCTCTCGCAATTCCTCCAATTATATTAAACCTCCGTGCCCAATTCAGTTCTTTGCTTTTGATCGGATCTATTTATGTACATCAAAATCATATAAGATACATATATGAGACTAAATCGACAACAATAGGCAGATGAAGTAGTTACTATATACCGAATAAAAAGTTGTCCAAGCTTCTGTTAGGCACGTATTCATAAACAAGCAACTTCTCTCCTTCTTCCAAACAAACACCACACAATCTAACAAGGTTTCTGTGCTGAAGTTTAGCAACCAGGAAGAGTTCATTCTTTAACTCGTCTTCTCCTTGCGTTGAGCCTATAGCGAGCCTCTTCACTGCTATCTCTCGTCCATCCGAAAGTGTACCCTATATATATGCAATGCAATCTTTCTAAGTTACACAAATTATAAATTTACGGAAGAAATCAAGAGAGTTTCAGAATAGACAATTTATCTACCTTATAAACTGAACCAAATCCACCTTGTCCAAGCTTATTTGATTCAGAAAAGTTATCTGTTGCGACCTTGAGGACGGACAGATCAAATAACAGGGAATCGACATTCGAGATTTCCACCAAATCAGTTATTCCTGGAAGATTAAGGAGAAAGTTTTCAAGCAATCATTTCTGTTGTTTCCATGAACAACAGTCAAATTATACTACACTAACATATAGCTCTAAACCATCTGATAAACCAAAAGAAAATCTTAATTAAAGAGGTAGACCAACACTTACCAGTCTGAGTTGGTGCTGCTCTCTTTCTCCAGAAATAAATGAACATAGCCAAAAAGAGAATGAACACGGCCGCAGAGGGGATTACAATAGCCAGTACCTTCCCAGTGTTATTACTATTGCTTCCTGTATCAAGTTTTTTTTTTTCAAAATAAAATAAAATAAAGTCTCTGTTATAGTCAAAAATAATAAGAAAAGTAGACACTGAACTAATTTAGTTAGGAAGAAACTGGCAAGGTATTATTTTTTTCGTACCTTGTTCTTGTTCTTTTGGAGGATTAGGTGGCAACAGAGGAGGAGCCGGAGGCGGTGAAGGCGAAGGTGTAAAATTAAAATAAATTGTGGGTTTTCCAATATAAAAAGAATAAATTTCATAACGAAAATTACAGTTCTTGCCAAGAGACCTCCCTCCAACCTTCAACGCTAAACCATTTGAAGCCCAATATTCCTGAGTAATCTGCTGCAAGCACTGATTACAATCAACCGCGCTTATATCCCTTGTGCACTGCGCCAGTCCGTTTATCATCAAGCTCCCGTTGATCGCAGTACCCGTCGCAAACAACTCCTTGGACGAATTAAGAGCAGCTTGATTGGTAACCTTTCCCACCAACTCCTTCTCCAGCTGAACAAACCCAGTTGGGTCCGTCGCGTTGTTGACGTTGTACAAAATTTCCCCGTTGGACTGGTCGACGGCGGAGAAGAAGCTGCGGTCGGAGTAGCGGAGCTCGCAGTAGTCGTACCAGACAGTGGCACGGAAGGAGGTGGGACAGAGGGAGAGGATGTCGCTCGCAGCATTCTGGATGCAGGTGGTGCAATCAGTGGGGCCAACATCGCCACGGCAGAGGAAGAGGCCGTAGGTGGAGTTGGTGGTGTGGGTGGCGAAGGTGGTGTTGGAGCCGAGGGAGGTGAAGTAGTTGAGGAGGTGGTGGAGGTTGGTTGGATATGCGCTGTTGGCGGTGTAGTTACCGCCTTCGCAGACGTTGTAGAGTGGATCGGCTGTGGCGAAGCGGAGGGAGTGGAGGAGGAGGATGAGGAAGAGGGAGAGATAGATAACCGTCATTGAGTGATGATTGTCGTGTGAGTAATTGATGAGATTATTTGGAAAGAGAATGAATGGATAACAATCCTAGTGCTATGTATTAATTTAAGATTGGAGCTGGGACTTAATTTGAGGCTGTCTTGAGCTCCGTTCAGGTGAAGTCACAAGTCAAGCCTCCAATGCGTTTGCTTATTCTCACCGGTAGTGCACTGGAGTCTAGAGTATAGCTTACGGAAGACACGGAAGTCTTGCATAGACTCCCCCAAGTAGGACTTGGACGAAATGACTTTCAAATATTGAATTGTATTTTACGACGGGGTAAAGTCATGAAATTAATCTCTCAAAGTTTAGGCCCCAAATTAAGAAGTCTCTGTCAAATTCTAAGACCAGACTATGTTGAAATTTTTAATTTTTAAAAATATGTTTATTAAGATATGCACCGATACCTGGTCCACTCTCCGATCATAGTTTCTTCCCATCATTCTAACTCCATCTCCATTTCGAATTCGGTGGGTACTAGTGTTCACATTACCCTTCCCGCTCCCTATATAGAAGATATGGTTTTGATTGCCACTGGTTCGAGCTCATCCCCCGTTGTTGAGGCTGTACCTCCTCCCGTAAAGCGTAATCGCAAGAAGCTGGTTGATAATCTACGGCCGATTCGAGTGAGTGCGCGTATCCTCGCCAGGCAAGCTAATGCGTTGGCAGCCCGTTAGTCAGTGCTCAGATGATTTCTAGCGTTGTTTGATAGGTGGTATTCCGTTGTGCCGCTAGCGTTTCTCCTCGGTGGTTGCCGCTGGCTTTTGGTAGCTCCTGGTTGGCTGGCTTTCTTTCCCAGCGTTCCGCATGCCGCTCCTATGTTTTCTTCTCCTCTGGTGGGTTTGCAAGGGCGGTCGTCTTCTCTATTCGCGAGTTTTTCTCCCTGTTCAGCGACTGCTTCTTCGTTATGTATTTTTGCTTCCTTATTGGCATTCTTTGCCCCCTAGTTTAGATTTCTTTGTATTTAATTCGCTCTTGTTGTTTTACATCTTGTAAAGCCAGTGATTATTTCTTTGTATATGTACTGTTATTATTGATTAATATATTTTTGATGGCTGGAGCCTTTTGGCTCTATCCGATACATCAAAAAAAAAGATATGCACCGATCGTGTAGATTACTAGTTTACTTTAATTAAATAGATAGAGAATTTTTTACCAAACTATCCCACTTTTTGTAAGTATGTACAAAATTGTCTCTGTTCGTAAATTTAAAACCAAAAAGACTTTGTCGCTAACTGAGTTAGCACCCCTAGTAATTTTCTTCGCGTTATCTCAGTTAGCGTGTGTTAGGGGATACCACTTATCCCCTTAAGTGGAGGTGTGTGAAAAACTCACCAAAAATAAACACATCAACTCCGTTAGCGTCTTTATTTAAACCACTCGCGCTAACGGGGTTAGCGTGATAGATAGACAGTAGCGAACACTACTCCTCAAGTAGGGGTGTAGGCCAAAAAATTTCAAGTATAGACATGCCAACCCCGTTAGCGTGCCTCTTTATACTAGGCGTGCTAACCGGGTTAGCATGCTATATCGTTTGGGACCCTATTAAATCACAATCGCTGACGTTGTCTCCTTATATTTATAGTGTCTCTCTCTCTTGTCTATCTTCTCTCTCTTCTCTTTCTCCTTATATTTATAGTGTTTGGCTTTATTTTGATGGTGAAATTATCTGTGCCCCAAAAATAAGTTATTGTTATAGTGTCGTTGATCCTGAAATAATTTAGCTACCCCGTACAATCACAATGGAAGAACTTGTTGAGAAGGTTTATAAGGTTACTAATTGGGATAGAGAACGATGGAATTTAAAAATTTTAGCATGTTATGCAGCGGGAAAAGGTGATGGTCAATATTTTATGACTGTGCCCGTAGGAAACGACAACTTTCTGAAGTCCATGATTGGTAGTACACTTGATCCGAATTTTAGTTGGTCTGCATTAGAGCTATATATTTAGCAAACTGAAAATATTAATGCCCAAACACATACTAACCCTCGTCCAAGCTCCACACGTGAACTGCCGATCCATAAGATCATTTCGAATCCAGTTTAAACATCCCCATGCAATCCCACCATCTTCACAAGAAGAAACGTTTACAAATACTACAAGCTCGGATCTTGCTGAATTTTAATTGCTACGTCAACCAAGTTTGGTTAATGATTACGTTCCGAATACCAATGTTTTTGGGATATTTGAAAATGCTACCGTTAATAATGATTTAGTCAATGATGATAAAGAAGACGAAGAAGCAGACGATGAACTTGAAGAGAGATTACAAATGAAGACGAGGAAGAAGAAGATGAATATGTAAATATTAATATAAATGAGAGTAATGATTTCGATGTGAACCTGACTGATGGCTTCAATAATGTCAACGTTCATGTTACCGAGGAAATGACACAAAGTGCGAGAGTAAATCATGGTCCACAAGAGTCATCCAGTTCATCCACCGTAGAAGAGTTCTACATTGGGCAAGAGTTTCAAAGTAAAGAATCGATTCAACATGCGGTAAAGCTTTACTCCATCAACAAACATCGGGAATTTATCACAATGAAATCTTCACCGACCATCTTTGTTGTAAAATGTAAATTGGCTCCGAGAAAACGTTCACTTGAGGATATGGTGCAAATCCCACCGGTTGCAAGCGAGGGTGGTTGTCCGTAGAGATTACGTGCAATCATTCCGAAGGGCCGGACAAATTTTTTGGTTAAAAACTAGTAGGGCCGCATACATGCGTGAATCCTGCATTGAATCAAGACCACTGCAAAGTTGACGTTAAACTTGTATGCAATTTGATTATGAATGTTGTGAAGGTCTAGATAGGAATTACACCGCGGGCCATTATTGAGATAGTCAAACTACAATTGAATTATCAGATATCTTATAGAAAAGCTTGGATTGCAAAACAAAATCTCTTGATAATTTGTACGGATCATTTGAAGGCACGTATAATAAGTTGCCTTTACTTTTATCAGCAATATAAGCAGCAAATCCAGGAACTTTTGTCTATTGGGATAAGTATGATTCCAAACATTCAGGGAAATGTTTTGGGCATTTGGTGCTTCAATTGAAGAGTACATATCATGCAGACCTGTTATAAGTGTTGATGAGATACACTTGTATGAAAAATATAAGGGTTGTTTGTTAATAGCCGTATCACCGGATGCGAATGATTGTCTGTTTCCATTTGCCTTTGCAATAGTTGGCGGAGAGAGTGTTTATACATGGACATGGTTTATGAGCTGCATTCGTATTTATGTCACCGATCGATTTGATTTATGTGTTATCTCTGATTGCCATGCCGATATTTTGGCTGCCATGGACTTGCAGAACGGAGCGTGGAACGAACCAGACTGGAGCGTGGAACGAACCAATTAGCCATCAACCCGAAGTTTTTGCAGTCAAAATAGGTATACGAAGAGTAGGTGGGAATCAAAAGGGTAACTTGCACACAATTAACCTGGGCACTAAAACATGTACTTACCAAAATTTTCAGCTTTTTCATATACTATGTTCTCATGTTCTAGCTGCTTGCGCATATCGCACTATTGATTACAAGCCGTATGTTGATACACTCTATTCAACTATTTTCGTTAGCACAAACATGAGCTCCCAATTTTCATCCTACACTAGATACTGCATATTGGCTTGTTAATACTGAAAATAGACTTGTAACTTATCCGAGCCTTCGACGTTCTCGGAAAGGTCGTCCGAAGAGTATGAGAGTTCGTAATGATATGAATGTAAGAGATGAGTCTAGTAAGGCTTCCGGAATGACGTGTTCAAAATACGGTTTGAGAGGTCACAATAGGCGCAGATGTCGGAAAAACTCAAGTCAATCTACTCAAAGCCATCATTGAATGATTTTAATATTGTATTTTGTTGAATATTTTGAGATCTTTAATATTTTGGTTTGTTATTTTGAATGTATGGTATTTGTATGGTATTTTGTTATTTTGGTCACAATAGGCGCAGAAGTTACTGAATGAATGTATGTTATTTGTTATTTTGAATGAATGTATGGTAGATGTAATTTTGAATCTCAGTAGATGAGGTGTATTCACCTGTGTGTTTCTGAAAATTTGAGATAGCCACACTCGTTAACTCAGTTAACGTGCCCCTTTTTACCAAGGCCGTTAACTAAGTTAATGACTGTCGTGATATAAAATTTCCAAAAACTTGAATGTTTCTGAAAATTTGAGATAGTCACGCTTGTTAACTCAGTTAACGTGCCCCTTTTTACCAAGGCCGTTAACTGAGTTAACGACTGTTGTGATAAAAAAATTTCAGAAACTTGAAAGTTTCTGAAAATTTGAGATAGCCACACTCGTTAACTCAGTTAACGTGCTCCTTTTTACCAAGGTCGTTAACTCGGTTAACGACTGTGGTAATCTCAAATTTTCAGAGACTTGAAAGTCTCTGGATATTTGAGATAGCCACACCCGTTAACTCAGTTAGCGTGCCCCTTTTTATCAGGGCTGTTAACTCAGTTAACGGGTCTTTCTATATTCACAAACAGACTTGTGAACTTCTGAAGCTGATACATGTACACAAACACACAATCCAAACAACATCACAACAACATTTTTAGCAACATTCTCAACATATCATCTCTACAACATTCTCAACATATCGTCTCTACAACAACATTCTCATATTTTCAAAATCTCATCATCGCATCCACAACACATCTCCACAAAATTCAAATTGCCAACACATCTCATATTTTCAAAATCTCATCATCGCATCCACAACACATCTCCACACAATTCAAACACAATTAGTACGACGTAGACTTAGTTAATATTGGTTTAATTTTTATTAATTACAAAACCTAAATTTAACACATGCATTGCCCGTTTTTATGAATTTTACACGTACATACAAAAATGAACCCAACATTGCAAATCCAACCCTACACTCAAAATCACAAAAATTAAATAGCATAAGTTACGAACACTTACAAACGATTGTAGGGTAGACTGCTCCACTACCGTTCCTCTCCTTCCGAAAATTTGGGGTAAAGGGTTTATGGGTTAAATAGGCATTTTTTGGGGAAATTGTTGTTTCAGATGATTGTTTTGGGAGTGATGAAGAGATTCCACCAAAAATTTCGAGAGATTGTGATGGGTAGAGGGCAAAACCGGAGACTAGGGTTTGGGGGTTTGGGTTTAAAATCGTTTAATTTTGGTTTTGGGAGAGAGGAGAAGTGAGATGAGAGTGAGACAACGAGCTTTATTTAATTTGATTCCAATCGACACTCGCTAACCCGGTTAGTGCGCCTAGTATAAAAATGCACACTAACAGGGTTAGCGTGTGTCTATACTTGGAATTTTTTGGCCTATACCCGTACTTGAGGAGTAGTGTCCCTACTGTCCACCTATCACGCTAACCACGTTAGCGTGAGTGATTTAAATAGGCACGCTGCCTATATTTGGTGAGTTTTTCGCACACCCCCACTTGGGGGATAAATGGTATCTCCTAACACATGCTAACACAGCTAGCGACATGAACTTTTTGGTATTAAATTTACGAAGATGGACAGTTTGGTACATACTTACAAAAAGTTGGATAGTTTGGTAAAAAAATCATAGATAGAGCAGGTATGTGTACGAGACACGAGTGTATCAAGAGCACATGTATTGCAACACCTAAAAATGATGACCTTAAATAGTCACCGTGTTTTGCAGTAACTAACCAAATGCATTATTAAAATAACGTGCATTGTATGTGCTGAATGAGCTAATTGAAGGCTTGGGAAAATTCCAAACCGAGGAAACTGGAGTCAAGTCTTCCCTTCCCATTTTTCTCATGTTCTTTCCACAACATTGAATGTGAACCAAGCTAGCGACCACAAAAAACATAACCACCCATTACTTGTGTCTCTCTCTCTCAATTCATACTATCACATTCCTAACTCATCGCCTTATTTCTCTTGACTCTTAGGGTCTTGCGTGACCCACTAGCTTTCATATGCGTGACGATCTACGTGTGATGCATTGCCGTGGCATAATTTCCATTGACCAATTCAAAACATTCTGGCCCCCCCCCCAAAAAAAAATTATTTCTGCAGACTAATTAATTATGAATTATCTTGAAGGATTTTTAACACGTGTATCCTAATAAATATGCTAATATCATATATGCCCTCACAAATGTGTATTTTCATATTTATTCCTAATAATATGGGCTTTCTTATTTACCCCTAAAAGTTGTCTCAAACTACTTATATTAGAAATTCATAAGATTAATGTCGAATTTAGATAGAAAATGTGAGGAAAAAGATGACGTTACAAAGATATACTATAAATTTGTCCATTTTTAAATAAAACTGAAGAAAATTTGTGAAGAGTTGATCTATTTCTGCTGAGATTACAGATGATTGAGATTACCAAGAATAAGATGATAAAGTTTGGACGGTAGGGAAGGACATTTCGATCATTTTTCATCAAGTTTATTAAAGAAATTTGAATATTTTATACTCTATTGTTGATTGTTTAGTAGTTTTGAGTAGAGGGATAATTAGGAGATGAAACACATATTGTTAGGAGTAAATATGAAAATAAACATTAATGAGGGATATATATGATATTCACATATTTATTAGGGGTATACATATTTAAACACTAGGATAAAGATATTTAAGTTATTTCAGATATCATTGAAGTATTTTTTTTCTTCTTAAGATGATGTCATATGTGAGGGTAAATGATGGAAAAAATGTACGGACGTTTCGTAATTAAATTGTCAAACATTGGGAGATTTCATAATTTTTATCCTTTTTCTATATCTTCAGGTTTTTGAAGAGCTTCATTAGTTGCTAATTGTGCAAAAGTTCTAGTTCCGTTTTCTAACGCCTCCAACAACTGTATTCACATGTTGAGAGGAGTTTTACAAGTGCAAAATTTACCATCAGATAATTCTAGAGCATATATAAACTTTATAAAGATGGAATTACCTTAAAGTATAACTTACTACATAATTTATTTACTTATAAAATACAACTTTTTGTGAGCTTGATATCATACAAGCCTTCTTGAAATATAAGCTAACTTTAATATAAGCACTTTGTAAAGCTATCTCTTGTGCACTTTAGTATATCAAAATGTTCCCGTATCTCATGCATTTTCTCTTTTCTTTCAAGTGTAAACCTGAAACTGGAAAAAAGGGGCGCACGAATTGCCCAGTAAAGAGTTGCACCATATAGGTGCTACAAAGATGAACAATATAAGAAGAGATTACAAATGTGATAGAAAAAATGAAAGATATTCAATAAATATATACTAGTAATTAACAAGTGCGATGCACGTCTGAATAATAATTTTTTAAAGTAATTGATGAGGTTTGTTTTTGGGGTATGGAGGCAACAAGTGTGAGTTTTTATAATTTGTATAGTGGAAATCCTACTGCGGTACTGGCCCTGGTCCGATCCCGGGTAGCGAGAGCCGGCTCGGAAGTAGGAGCAATGAGGCGGGGACCTGATGCTCGGCTCGGATCCAGCTGGTCGGCTCGGTCCTGGGTACCTGCATGCTGCCTAGAAACACCGGGAGAAGTCCCGGTGACAGGCCCTTCGACGATCTAGTCAGTTACTCGGAAAAGCAACAGTAGCTAGGGTTCAGGGGCAGAAAGTTCGATTACCTTTGAATGGAGGAGGGGGTCTGGTATTTATAGGCAGAGGCAAATGGGTCTGGGATCTGAGCAGGCCGGGTCGGACCCGTTTGCCTGTGGGCCTGAGGCGGTAACGGCCCTTTGGACTTCTGTTGACCTGATGATCAGGGAAGAGCGGGTTTTGAGGAGATCTGATGGTCCAGGAGGGGCCACGTCATCTAACCCATATCAGGAGCCCCCCACTCCGGGAGGGCTGGGTAATCCAGCCGTGGACGAGTGACTAGTCTCTGTAGGAAGACCGGAGCGGGGTGTACGGCGAGAATGTGGTTCGTATCTTCTTATAGAGGCCAGCGGGGTAGGATGAAGAGGATCTCTTTTGAAGGTATGAGGGGTGTTGAGAGCTGAAAACAGGGGCTCTCTTAGCCGAACATCGAGGATCGGGAGACGAGCCCCCATACTTGTTGGAAAAGCTATAGGGACGTTGAGAGCCGAAGAGTAGGGGCTCGCTTAGCCGAGCGTCGAAGGTCGGGAGACGATCCCCCATACTTGTTGAAAAAGCTATGGGAACGTTGAGAGCCGAAGAGTAGGGGCTCGCTTAGCCGAGCATCGAAGGTCGGGAGACGAGCCCCCGTACTTGTTGGAAAAGCTATGGCGACATTGCGAGCCGAAGAGTTGGGGCTTGCTTAGCCGAGCATCGAGGGTCGGGAGACGAGCCCCCATACTTGCTGGAAAAGCTATGAGGACGTCGAGAGCCGAAGAGTATGGGCTCGCTTAGCCGAGCGTCGAGGCTCGGGAGATGAGCCCCCCTGCTTGTGGTGAAGGCTAGGGGTGGCTAGAGGATACCACCGAGTGCCGAGCCCCATGCTTGTTGGAAAAGCTATGGGGGAGTTGAGAGCCGAAGAGTAGGGGGTCGCCTAGCCGAGCATCGAGGGCTAGGAGACGAACCCTCTGCTTGTAGCGAAGGCTAGGGACGACTCGAGGTTACCACCAAGCGCCGAGCCCCCCACACTAGTTGGAGAAGCTGTGGAATGGCTCGAGGTTACCACCGAGCTCCGTGTAGCGCCCCGAATTTCCGATATGATATCTCAGAAATATGTAGCACAATTCCCAGCATCAACTTCAATTGCAATAGTAAACATAGACAAAAACACAGATAATTTTTATTTCAACTTTCATTACATCACATATTACAAAACACAGCGGAATACAAAACACCTTGAATTACAAACTTTTTTTTCTACATCACATTCTTTTACAAATTTACACAAGCTCTATTATCTTTCTAGCACAAGCATCCAAATCCCAAGCTATAAGCAGCTACCTGTAAAACATGAGGGTAGAGATAACTCTAACCCCCAAAACTTCAGGGGTCAGCCATAACGGTGTGAGTGACATAAGAGAAAATAGCATAAATAAAATATAGAGCATAGAGTCATTAACAACATGTATTATCAACAAGAATAAATGAAATGAGAAATGACAATAAGTAAAGCATGAAAATATCAAGGAATATAAGATAGTAAATAGTAATACATGAAAACATCAAGTGAAACTAGACTAAGTGTCAAGTGTAGGAAAAACAGGAAAACACAAGCATAAAACCAAGTTAAGAAAAACACAATCGCTATATGCTGACTTTCTAATGCATACTTGTCAGATTCTATGCATTCTATAGTACATAGGTTCGGTGCAAGCCCTTATCGATCTCCACTTTATAGGATTAAATCCCTCGTTATGCAACTAATCCTACAACGGTGATGGAAAACAAGACTCAGATTACTCCGCAAATAGGCACCACATCCCTCGATGCGCAAGCATCAAGTAAGAATAGCTCAAAAATCTGAGAATCACCTCCCATCCGTATACCCCACTAATAGGCTTGCGAGGCCCTCGACGTGCAGATACACCAGGTATATTCCGTGAATAGGCCCGCCGACCCTCGACACGCGAATGCACCATGCATGCTCCGTGAATAGGCCTGCAGACCCTCGACACGTGAACTTACAAATGTCCTCTCGAGACAGAACAACAAAAAGTCCTTGAACGCATCCGTTGGACTAACAAAACCAAGAGCATATACTTACGTTTTTCAAGTTCCATCACATCTCCACTAGTGCCTGTCCTTAAGTTGGTTATTATTAAAACACAAAATCCCCATCTCTAAAGTTAGTGTATCCTGCCGGACTTAAATACTCAACAACAACCCCAAGACCCAACTGGTCTAAATCAACAAATCTCAACTGCCGGTTCACAGGACTCCCACTCAACTCCTAGAGATATCATCAAGACCAAAACTCACAAATTCATCGTCAAAACGATCATATGAAGAAACTTCTCTAATCAGCAAAACCCAAATATTTTATAAAATTCTAGAATCCAAACCCAACAATAAAACATCTTGAAAACATATGTTCTGTAGAAAGGATAATATTTAGAATAGTAAGTTATAGATCCAAAAAATCTTAAAGAATCAATCGTTTAAAGAACATCAGGATAACCCAAGAAAACATCAGTAACAGTCGACTGAAAACCGGAGTCGATCGACTTTCCAGAGCGAAAAACCAGCACTTCAAGAAAATAATTCTAAGTAATGGCATTCGAATGTAAAAGTCATCGGTTGACTGTCCAGAGCGAAAACCCAACACATCAAGAAAATAATTCTAAGTAATGGCAGTCGACTGTAAAAAGTCATCGGTCGACAGTCCAAAGCGAAAATCCAAAACTTCGAGAAAACGTCAAAACAGAGTAGTCAGTCGACTGTATAAATGGGTCAGTCGACTGTTCCGCATGAAATTCCAAAACTCCAAGAAAACACTACAGTCAGGATCACGACGGTCGACTGTCGAAACATACTAGTCTACTGTCACACCTACATGCTGCAGTTTGGGTTGTGCATGTTTTAACCGATACGAAGATTTACTTTATGAAAACGAAATCTATAAAAAGTATATTTCTGATATGATCAAATATGACTTGTAGAGTATATAAGAGTCCACAAAACCAGTCAAAACTACTTTGAATTGATAAAAATAGCTTTTTATGAATTCCTTCAAATTGAAACATGAATATGTGCATATATCAAAATAAAGTTTTTAAGAATCAATCATACATCAAAAGACCATCGTATTATGTTCCAAACCATATTAATACCAAAATAAGTTGAGATATAGTCAAATCCTTCGAAAACACATAAAGACTCAATTTCTTCAAAAACAATGAAGTACGATATTCATGTAAATTGATTGTGCATGTTCGTGCACCAAAAAAACTTCACAAATCCATCGATTAGAAAACAACATATTCAGATTTAATCTTAGTATTTGAGAATTCCAATTTTAAATAAAACCTTTCACAAATCACAAAATCCCCAATTTAGTTGTATTACATCAATCCAATTCAATTTATCCTAAATCTAATTCACAAGACATGATCTCTTAATTCATTAGTCGTTCTCAAAATTTCCTCAACTCAAATCACTATCTTTAACTCATGAACATAAACAAATTTAACATTACCATGACCAAGTTGCATTCATCCAACTCACCAATAGTCAAAAATCTCATCTTTAATCTATTTATGCATAACATTCACCATATCTAATCAAATCAGCAATAATCCAAAAGAAATAGCCTACTCATAATTTATATTAGGTCCTCAATCAATTTTGAATCATCAACATGCGATTTCAAACATAAATAACTAAGTTTTCATGAAAGATCCAAATTTTAACTCATCAATTCATTCAATCCATCATATAAATTCATACCCAAACCCTACCATGCTTCCTACCAGATGAAACACCACAGAGAACATTCAAAGAACAAAACAAAATAATTATATCACTCACCTTGTTGGAGAGATCAAACAAAATATGATAAAGCAATAGGAAAAATTCCTCCTTCGTAAGAAATCCACGATCTCCTCTTTTTTAAATCTCTAAGAAATAATAATAATAAAATTCTTTGTGTTGTGTACCAAAACTGGCTGCACTCCACCATTTAAATGGGCCAGAAATCAAGAGAATTAGGGCTTTGAACACATTTGCAGAAATACTCCTTACAAATATAACTTTACATATATAGATCCATATACTTGGAAACTTGATAAAACAAATTTATTTGAGATTTAAAAACAAAAAAAAAACCATCTTAAAGTCATCCAGCACTGTTTGAGAAACCCAGAAAACGATTTTGCATTTTCACCACCTTCTAATAGCAATTTTGCAAAAAGATCCCCTATTAGCAAAACTTGTAAAATAAATCAAATTCATCAAAAAAAAAGTAAAATTTTTAACCCTGAGTTGACTAGGCCTTATTCCCAGTCCAAAATTCCAAAAATCTGGAGTTTTCACTCCAATTGGTAATTTTGCACAAAGGCCATTCTTTTTGAAATATTTGCAAATAGGTCCAATAAATATTAGAAAAATTCAGAAATTTCACAAATAATATCTAATAATAAATAATGATTTTTCATAAAATAATTCTTGACTTTTGAACTTCCCAAGAAAATATTTGCACGTGTAAAAGATAAATCTTCAGAAAAATATTTATTAAATCTCCAAAAATCATTTTAATTCATTTATAAATCTTAAAAATAATATTTAAAAATATGGGGCACTACATCACTCCCTCCTTAGAAGAGTTCTTTCCTCAGAACTATTACTAATAGGGTCCAACAAAAAATAAGCAAAGAAATTGAAATATCATAAATGGAAACATAGTCTAAGAAATGCAATCACACACGAGAATGTAATGCAATTCAACTCAAAGAGCACAGTCATAAAAAAGAACACTATCATACAAAAGTTTAGGAAAAACCTTCTGCTGCGCAACTCTGATAACTTGCCATCGGGAACCTGCTGCAACCACCTCTGAATCCTGCATCCAACTCTGACCTTCCACAATATGCTTCATCCTTCCGAGGATCAGTGACCACTCCCTCCTTAGAAAGGACATGACCAAGGAAATACACCTCAAACTTGCAGCTCAAAAGAGATCAATACCAAATGATCTCTCACCACTCTCGATATCACATTCTTCGTAATATCGATCAGCAATCAATTCTTTCCCTGATGGTGTTACCACCGTCAAGGCTCCGTCTTGAAACAACTTAGGTACCACACCTAAGACTAGAAAAAGTTGGGCGACATAAATGTATGCAAGAAACCAGTATCAAATAAAACTTTTGTTATTATTCCATTAACCAAAACAAATTCTGTTACATGGAGAACGATACTCAAATCTCCAATTTATTCTTAAACAAAGTTTTACTTAATACATAAATGAATGAATTCAAAATTCTTGCACACCCCGGATCACATCCCTGAGTTACCCGTATCCTCCTTAGTCAATGCGAACACTTGCCCCTGCCTCAGAACTTTGCCTCCGCCTGCACCATCCTTCTTCAACTGCGAACAGTTTGGTCGGATATGCCCTTTACGACCACACTGATAACAAACCTGTGCCCTCCGAGGCTTGGTGCATGTTTCCTGATAATGACCTGCCTCTCCGCAGTTGAAACAAGTCACGCCTTGAATTACGGGTGCCTTCTGCACTAGCCCACTGAACGTGCCCTGCTTCACTGGGAACTCCTTCCCACTCTGACTATCTATTGGCCTCTTGCTCTTGTTCCAGATTTCCTGCTTCTTCTGGGATTAGTCCATATCTTCTTTTGTCATAGCCGTTCTCCTGACCAGCTTATCAAATCTCCTGATGCCCAAAGGAATCATCCTCGACTTCAAATTCGGCCTCAAGCCCTGGTCGAATTTCTTGGCCTTCTTTGCTTCATCAATAATCAGCTCCGGTGCATACCTTGACAGCTGAGCAAACTTAGTCTTATATTCACGCACTATCATGCTGCCTTGCTGCAGATTCAAGAATTCTGTTGCCTTCTTCTCCTGAATATCGAGAGGAAAGAAACGATCCCTGAATTCATCCGGAAAATCCTTCCAAGTCACTAGCTGATCTCCCAAGGTCCTCTTCACTGACTGCTACCGGACGCCAGCATCATTCTCTAACTGCATCACAGCCAATTTCACCTTATTGACTGCTGGAGTCTCCAAGACTTTGAAGACCATCTCCATCTGTCTAATCCAATCATCAGCCCTATCAAATTAAGAAGTCTCTGTTAAATTAAGAAGACTTCGAAGACCATTCCATAGTTTAGGCCCCAAATTAAGAAGTCTTTGTCAAATTCAAGACCGGACTAAGTTGAAAATTTTAATTTTCAAAAATATGTTTATTAAAACATGTATCGATTGTGTAAATTACTAGTTTAGAAAAACTCACATTGGGTTTAGGGATAATCAGGCTCGAACTGATGACTTCCACCACGTCAAGGTCTTTCTCTCTGACACCATCGGAGCACGCTTCACCTGCCGCCATCATTCATTGAAGTCATCAGTCTCCGGGCATAGAAAATCTTCGGCTGATCTCAAACTTAGAAGTAGCAGGGGTAGCCGGGAAGAGAGCTAGCAGCGGTTGAGGCCATTTTACTGATCAAAGTTCTGTGCTGCTCGCCACTCCCCGAGGCCAAGGACGGGGTCGAACCGTCATTCCAGGATTTGCAGTCCGATACATTTCCATTATGTTACCTAGCCAAACCCACCACATCATTGCAAGGGGAGCTCGCTCGATTCGCGGATTGGTCCGACTCGTAATTCACTTCTAACTCCGTGTTCGATAGCCCGACCGTAGTGATGTTAATTGTGGTTACATCCATAAGTAGCTTGGTCCATCTTTATTCAATTTCATATATGTCCGGCAAAGAAGGAGATACTTAAGTTCACAAGCCTAGATAGAGATTTTTTTACCAAACTATCCCACTTTTTGTAAGTATGTACCAAACTGTCCCTGATCGTAAATTTAATAGCAAAAAGTCCCTGTCGCTAACTGAATTAGCACCCCTAGTAATTTTCTTCGCACTATCTCAGTTAGCATGTGCTAGGGGATACCACTTATCCCCTCAAGTGGGGGTGTGCGAAAAACTCACCACATATAGACACATTAACTCCATTAGCGTGCATATTTAAACCACTCGCGCTAACGGGATTAGCGTGATAGGTGGACAGTAGGGGACATTACTCCTCAAGTAGGGGTGTAGGCCAAAAAATCTCAAGTATAGACACGTTAACTTCGTTAGCGTGCCTCTTTATACCAGGCGTGCTAACCGGGTTAGCGTGCTATGTCGTTTGGTACCCTATTAATTCACAATCGCTGACACTGTCTCCATATATTTATAGTCTCTTTCTCTTCTCTTTCTCCCCCAATTTCGAAACCCAACTCCAAAATCCTAGCATCCCAATTGTAGATCTTACTCAAAAAAACTCTACAAATCTTAAATGATCTTCTTCTTCTCTCACATTCATCTTCTTCTTCTCTCACATTCATATCTCCTCCCACTTTGAAAACCCTAAATCCATGTTTAGGCTTTTCTTTGTTTTGGGCTTTACATAGCGGATTTGTTATCAACCCATTCACTACGCTGACTTCTCGAAGCTCGAAATTGCTCATCTTTTCTGATCATTAATTTTAAGGTATGATTTGTATATCATTTTATCAAAAATATTTTGTTTAGTAGATAATAATTATATTTTTTTTATAAATATGTATAGGTATGGATTACGATATTCCTATTTGGCTCTATTTTGGTGGTGAAATTATCCGTGACCCAAAAATAGGTTGTTGTTATAGTGCCGTTGATCCCGAAATAATTTGGGTACCCTGTACAATCACAATAGAAGTACTTGTTGAGAAGGTTTATGAGATTACTAATTGGGATAGAAAACGATGGAATTTTAAAATTTTAGCACGTTATGCAGCGGGAAAATGTGATGGTCAATATTTTATGACTGTGCCCGTAGGAAACGAAAACTCTCTGAAGTCCATGATTGGTAGACCACTTGATCCGAATTTTAGTTGGTTCGCAATAGAGCTATATATTCAGCAAACCGAAAATATTAATGCCCAAGCACATGCTAACCCTGATCCAAGCTCCGCACGTGAACTGCCAATCCATAAGATCGTTTCGAATCCAGTTCAAACATCCCCATGCAATCCCACTGTCCTTGCAAGAAGACACGTTTACAAATACTACAAGTCCAGATCTTACTAAATTTGAATTGCCACGTCAACCAAGTTTGGTTAATGATTACATTCCGGATACCAATATTTTCGGGATATTTGAAAATGCTACCGTTAATAATGATTTAGTCGATGATGATGAAGAAGACGAAGAAACAGACGTTAAAATTGAAGAGGGATTACAAAATGAAGGTGAGGAAGAAGATGATGAATATGTAAAGATTAATATAAATGAGAGTAATGATGTCGATGTGAACCTTACTGATGGCTTCAATAATGTCAACGTTCATGTTACCGAGGAAATGACACAAAGTGCGAGAGTAAATCATGGTCCACAAGAGTCGTCCAGTTCATCCACCGTAGATGAGTTCTACATTAGGCAAGAGTTTCAACGTAAAGAATCGATTCAACATGCAGTAAAACTATACTCCATCAACACACATCGGAAATTTATCACAATGAAATCTTCACCGACCATCTTTGTTGTAAAATGTAAATTTGCTCCGAGAAAACGTTCACTTGAGGATATGGTGCAAATCCCACCGATTGCAAGTGAGGGTGGTTGTTCGTGGAGATTACGTGCAATCGTTCCGAAGGGCCGGACAAAATTTGTGGCTAAAAAACTAGCAGGGCCGCATACATGTGTGAATCCCGCATTGAATCATGACCACTGCAAAGTTGACGTTAAACTTGTATGCAATTTGATTATGAATGTTATGAAGGCAATGATAGGAATTACACCGCGGTCCATTATTGAGATAGTCAAACTACAATTAAATTATCAGATATCTTATATGAAGGCTTGGAATGCAAAACAAAAATCTCTTGAGAAGTTGTACGGATCATTTGAAGGTGCGTATAATAAGTTGTCTTTACTTCTATCAGCAATACAAGCAGCAAATCCAGGAACTTTTTTCCATTGGGATAGTATGATTCCGGTCCTGGCGAAGAAACATTCAGGGGAGTGTTTTGGGCATGTGGTGCTTCAATTGAAGGGTTCAAGTCATGCAGACCTATTATAAGTATTAATGGGACACACTTGTATGGAAAATATAAGAGTTCTTTGTTAATAGTCGTATCACCTTCGCAATAGTTGACGGAGAGAGTGTTTATACATGGACATGGTTTATGAGCTGCATTCGTATTTATGTCACCGATCGATTTGGTTTATGTGTTATCTCTGATCACCACACCGGTATTTTGGTTGCCATGGACTCGCAGAACTAGGGGTGGCAATAGGTCCGGGCCAGCCCGGGACCGGCTAGACCGGCCCGCCCGGGCTCTGGCCGGGTCCGGACCGACCATTGCTACAGTAATTTTTTTCAGAAATTAAAATTTTTTTAAAATTACGAAATTGCCCCCCAACAGATCTATACTGGCTAGTTTTGGGGGGTACTTTAGAAAATCAAAAAATTTGCATATTCTATACATACCACATTATTTCTTTCATTTCTCTTCACTAATTCACTCAAATCTCTCATTCTCTCTACTATCTCTCAATACTACTAGTCTACAACAACAATCAAGTGATCAACAACAACAATCAAGTGATCAACAATAATCAAGTGATCAACAACAACAATCAAGAAGTCTACAATCAACAACAATCAAGTGATCAACAATAACAATCAATACTACTAGTCTACTACAAGCTCTCAACTCTCAACTCTCTCAACATTTATTCTTCAAACTTCAAACACTCATACGGTATTTTAGTATATGTTTAATTTGTATATTTAACATAGTTGATTATTCACATCTATATCACTTAATTAGTTTGGATTTTCTTGAACTTCTTCCTCTCATTTTTTTAGATTTTATTTATAAATTTGGTAAAGTAGTAAAAACATACATACACTACTCATTCACTAGTTCTTGTTATTATTGTTATTTTTTAGTTGAGATAGATTGTTGTTCTTTTTAATTTTTAAAACATACATACAATTTCTTTCTCTCTAACTATACATACACTAGTTTTTAATATTTAAATGGTCTCTAATCGATCACGCGGTGGTAGACATAGTAGTCAAGAGTCCACTAGTCATCACATTCATTCCATTCCAAATCCATATATAGATAGTGAAGAAACATTCATGAATTATGATAGTTTTCCCGATTTGAGTGAAACACACTCAAATCCTATAGAAATAGAAGATCATGTAGAACCATAACCATCGTTACAAAAAAGGTATACGAAGAGTAGGTGGGAATCAAAAAGGTGGTAACTTGCACACTGTTAACCTGGGACTAAAATATGTACTTGCCAAAAATTTCGACTATATCATATACCATGTTCTTATGTTCTAGCTGCTTGTGCATATCGCACTATTGATTACAAGCCGTATGTTGGTACATTCTATTCAACTATTTTGTTTACACAAACATGGACTCCTAATTTTCATCTTACATTAGATCCTGCATATTGGCCTGTTAATGCTGGAAACAAACTTGTAGCTGATTCGAGCCTTCGACGTTATCGGAAAGGTCGTCCGAAGAGTACGAGAGTTCGTAATGATATGGATGTAAGAGATAAGTCTAGTAGGGCTTCCAAAATGACCTGTTCAAAATACGGTTTGAGAGGTCACATTAGGCGCATATGTAGGAAAAACTCGAGTCAATCTACTCAAAGCCATCATTGATTGATTTTAATATTGTATTTTGTTGAATATTTTGAGATCTTTAATATTTTGGTTTGTTATTTTGAATGAATGTATGGTATTTGAATGGTATTTTGTTATTTTGGTCACAATAGGCACAGAAGTTACTGAAGAATGTATGTTATTTGTTATTTTGAATGAATGTATGGTTGATGTAATTTTGAATCTCAGTAGATGAGATGTATTCACCTGTGTGTTTCTGGAAATTTGAGATAGATACACTCGTTAACTCAGTTAACATGCCCCTTTTTACCAAGGCCGTTAACTGAGTTAACGAATGTTGTGATATAAAATTTCCAGAAATTTGAATGTTTTCGGAAATTTGAGATAGCCACACTCGTTAACTCAGTTAACGTGCCCCTTTTTACCAAGGTCGTTAACTGAGTTAACGACTGTTGTGATATAAAATTTCCAGAAACTTGAAAGTTTCTGAAAATTTGAGATAGCCACACTCGTTAACTAAGTTAGCGTGCCCCTTTTTACCAAGCCGTTAACTCGGTTTAACAACTGTGGTAATCTCAAATTTCCAGAGACTTGAAAGTCTCTGGATATTTGAAATAGCCACACCCGTTAACTCAGTTAGCATGCCCCTTTTTACCAGGGCTGTTAACTCAGTTAACAGGTCTTTCTATATTCACCAACAGACTTATGAACTTCTGAAGCTGATACCTATACACAAACACACAATCCATACAACATCACAACAACATTTCAGCAACATTTTTAACATATCATCTCTACAACAACATTCTCAACATATCGTCTCTACAACAACATTCTCATATTTTCAAAATCTCATCATCGCATCCATAACACATCTCCACACAATTCAAACTGCCAACACATCTCATATTTTCAAAATCTCATCATCGCATCCACAACACATCTCCACACAATTCAAACACAATTAGTACGACGTAGACTTAGTTAATACTGGTTTAATTTTTATTAATTACAAAACTTAAATTTAACATGTGCATTGCCCATTTTTATGAATTTTACACGTACATACAAAAATGAACCCAACAATGCAAATCCAACCCTACACCCAAAATCACAAAAATTATATAGCATAAGTTACGAACACTTACAAACGATTGTAGGGTAGAAGGTCGAAGTCAACTGCTCCACTACTGATCCTCTCCTTCCGAAAATTTGGGGGAAAGGTTTATGGATTAAATAGGCGTTTGTTAGGGAAATTGTTGTTTCAGATGAGTGTTTTGGGGGTGATGAAGAGATTCCACACAAAAATTCGAGAGATTGGGATGGGTAAAGGGCAAAATTGGAGACTAGCGTTTGGGGGTTTGGGTTTAAAATCGTCTGATTTTGGTTTTGGGAGAGAGGAGAAGTGGGATGAGAGTGAGATAGCGAGCTTTATTTAATATGATCCCAATCGACACTCGCTAACCTGGTTAGCGCGCCTGGTATAAAGAGGCGCGCTAATGGGGTTAGCGTGTCTATACTTGGGGTTTTTTGGTCTACATCCTTACTTGAGAAGTAGTGTCCCCTACTGTCCACCTATCACGCTAATCTCGTTAGCGCGAGTGGTTTAAATAGAGTTAGCGTGTTTATATTTGGTGAGTTTTTCGCACACCCCCACTTAAGGGGATAAGTTGTATTCCCTAACACATGCTAACTGAGATAGCATGGAGAAAATTACTAGGGGCGCTAACTCAGTTAGCGACAAAGACTTTTTGGTATTAAATTTACGAACATGAACAGTTTGGTACATACTTATAAAAAGTGGTATAGTTTGGTAAAAAATTCATAGATAGAGCAGGTATGTGTACGAGTGTATCAAGAACACATGTATTGCAACACCTAAAAATGATGACCTTAAATAATCACCGTGTTTTGCAGTAACTAACTAAAATGCATTCTTAAAATAACGTGCATTGTATGTGCTGAATGAGCTAATCGAAGGCTTGGGAAAATTCCAAACCAGGGAAACTGAAGTCAAGTCTTCCCTTCCCATTTTCCCACAACATTGAATGTGAATCAAGCTATAGCAACAACAAAAAAGCAACAACAAAAAACATAACCATGGCCCAACATGACAAAGAAAGACCATCCAAGTGCTAGTCTCCTTGTGTCACTCTCTCTCAATTCATACTATCACATTCCTAACAAACTCATCGCCATATTTCTCTTGACTCTTAGGGGGCGTTTGGTACGCGGTAATGTATAAGGGAATCTAGGATTACCCTCTTGATTACCTGGTTTGGTAAGACATAGGTATAGTTTTGTAAATAATTTTAAATTCCCAGGGTTATCAAAATAATTAGTTTGGAAGGATAAACATTCTCCTTGAAAAGGGTGGGATTTGTGGATTCCTCCCTATAAAAAATGAGTGAGATTATTGCATACCCAAAACACCCTCCAGATTTCTATCTTATCATATAACCTGCTCTTATCAGATTTCTCCCCATCACTGAGAGAGAAAGGAAACGGGATAAAGAGAGATAATGAGAGGGATTGTGGGCTGGGTTTCGGTTGAATTTATATCAAGCCGAGTTCATATCCATCCAAATTTGTAGAGTTTTTGCCTGGTCCTGTAATTTATTGGGTTTGGGTTCTTGGATTTAGATGAGGAAAACCAAAAGCATACATACAAAAAAAAAATGTGTGTAAATTACTTACAGCAGTAAACGATGTAAATATGCTTTTCGCATCTTCAAAAACCTAATCAATTGACTCCGCCAAATGCTACATATACATCAACTTTTATCCACAAATTAAAAAAAAAATTAAAATATTATTAAAACCCTATTTTTTAAGCGATTGATATATATATATATGTTTAGAATAAAAATTGATCTGATCATGTATAGTCTTTTCCATTCACTCCCTTTCATATCCTGCTTTTTGTAATCATCCCAAAAAATTTCTCTCTTCTCTTTCCTCATAATTAATTAATCACTACTACTAATAATAAAATATTCAGTTCGGGCTCAGACTTGTAACTTGTTCGTCGTCGTCTTCTTCATCCTTCTTCGTCCATTTCTGTTGTGTTATTGCTTATCAGCATCAACCTAAGAAGAAAAACTAATCAGTCACTCAACAAAGTATATAATTAATATTTATGGCTTCGACGGTAGCTTTAAACATAGATCCATAGATTGCAAAGGGGGAAAAAAAGAGGATAGTATACTGTTATGATCACTACCCATTAGTGTGCTACATATGCTCCACTGCTTAATTTGGCACAAATTTGTTCAAGCTTCAGCTCCCTAGAAATATCCGAAGTGCATGTAGCGCACTCCTATGCGGGTTATTACTTGATGTGGGCAGTCACAGCCGAATGCCACAAACAAAAGGACAAAACAATATAAGACATGCTATATGTTAGTATGCTATAACTTGTATAGCAATTTAAACTTGTATAAGACATTTCATTAATATATACATCATTTACTAAATTAGATAATTTTTATATTTATTTATTTTTAAATAAAGCCAAAAGGGTATTTTCGGTAATGTCTACTATAGAGATGGATTGATGGGAATGAATTGTTCTATACCAAACACGGTAATAAAGTATTCCCAGACATGTAATGTCGTATACTAAACACAGTATTGCAACATTCCTGGAAATCTTCATTCCCACCCTCATATTCCTGGGAATCCACTAATTCCTGGGAATTCTCCAATCCGCGTACCAAACGCCCCCAAAGGGTCTTGCGTGACCCACTAGCTTTGATATGCGTGACGATCTACGTGTGATGCATTGCCTTGGCATAATTTCCATTGACCAATTCAAAACATTCTAGGGCAAACACCCCCCCCCCCCCCCAAAAAAAAAAAAAAAAAAATTAAAAACATTCCCCAAACTAATTAATTATGAATTGTCTCAACCATGCACATTCTTCATTAAGAAATATCATTGAAAGGACAATTGAAGTTTAGAAAAAAAGATGGCATATATTATGTGATATGAGACCATTTTTCTTGATAAAACTACAAAAAATTATAATTGCAACAACAGCACTTCATAACTTCATTAGATTATGTGGTATTGAAGATGAGGAATTCAACAGGTGCGATCATTTTCTCGGATATATGGATGACTACGAAGGGGAAAGATACAATGATGTGGAAATGATTTCATATAATACTAGAAGAGTAGTAGATGGTGGTTATATGGATACAGTTCGCACTCAAATAGCAGTTGCATTGATGAAAAATAGAAATCGTTAATATCCCATTTTATGATATTGTAAACACTTTGTCACTTTCATTGTTATTGAATAACCCATTTTGAATGGAATGATGCATTTCATAAAGTATCGTAGCCCTTTAATTTTTTATTTACGTACATTTCAAATATATATATATATATATATATATATATATATATATATATATTTCTTTTTTACAAGTTTTCTAGGTTATTCTAAATATTTCATTTATTAGTAATATAAAGATTTTTTTTGTAATTTGATAACTTATATTTTATTCATAAATAGAATCAAAAGCTTAAATTGAGTATAAAAGCAGCTTACAATTGATATCTTATGCCAAACAACTTCTAACTTAAAAGTAGCTTTAAAGTTTAAAAAAAGCTGACTATCCAAACAGGTTTAGCTTTTAATTTCAAAGCTCTACTTTCTGGCTTCTCCTGCTGAAATAGCTTTAAAGTCCAAAAAAGCTAGGCCAAACGCAACCTAAATAACGTCAACTCATTTTTCTGTACTTGTGACAATATTTGACATAACTTCAATGCCCTTATACTATTTATTTATTCCAACAAAAAAGAAAATCATTTTTTGGAAATAATAGGATAAAGGGTTTTTAACACGTATATCCCTAACAAATATCCTAATATCATATATGCCCCTCACAAATGTGTATTTCATATTTACCCCTAACGATATGGGCTTAATTTCTTATTTACCCCTAAAAGTTGTCTCAAACTACTTATATTAGAAATTCATAAGATTAATGTCGAATTTAGGTAGGAAATGTGAGGGAAAAGATAATGTTACAAAGATATACTATAAATTTGTCCATTTTAAAATAAAACTGAAGAAAATTTGTGACGAGTTGATCTATTTCTGCTGAGATTACAGATGATTGAGATTACCAAGGATAAGATGATAAAGTTTGGACGGTAAGGAAGGGCAATTCGGTCATTTTTCATCAAGTCTATCAAAGAAATTTGAATATTTTATACTCTATTGTTGACTGTTTAGTAGTTTTGAGTAGAGGGATAATTAGGAGATGAAACACATATTGTTAGGGGTAAATATGAAAATAAATATTTGTGGGATATATATATACTAGATTTGTCCGTGGGCACATGCCTACGGCACGTCTTCGGAACGATACAAAACACGAAAAGCCTGTAAACAGTAAAACAACAATTATGTAGCTCAAGTTTGAATAATATGACAATAATTAGTTGTAAATAAAAGTCCATGTTTCCATTAGTATATGTTGAAAAATAATTATAAATATGAGTATAAAATCTAACTTTTTAGAACTTTAAGTGTGAAGTTGAAGAAATATTTGCTATTTTCAATATAACATGTGCAAAAAAAAAACATTAAAATTTTGAAAATCTAAATTTCTAAATAAATATAGAAATAATGGGAGAGGGAGATAGGGAGAGAGAAAGAGAGAAATATGAAAAAATGAAGAGAGAAGAGAGAGATAATAATAAAGTAATAAGTTTTTTAGTTTTGGAGGGAAAAATTTAGTTTTGGGGTTTGAAATTTTGGAGGGAAAATATGTTTTGTGAGGTTTGATCTAGGCCTTTGATTTTATGGAGGATTGATTGTGAGCCGCTTGATAGCTTTCTTTGTAATTTATTATATAGATATGAATATTTTATACTCTATTGTTGACTGTTTAGTAGTTTTGAGTAGAGGGATAATTAGGAGATGAAACACATATTGTTAGGGGTAAATATGAAAATAAATATTTGTGGGATATATATATACTAGATTTGCCCGTGGGCACATGCCTACTGCACGTCTTCGGAACGATACAAAACACGAAAAGCCTGTAAACAGTAAAACAACAATTATGTAGCTCAAGTTTGAATAATATGACAATAATTAGTTGTAAATAAAAGTCCATGTTTCCATTAGTATATGTTGAAAAATAATTATAAATAGGGGTATAAAATCTAACTTTTTAGAAATTTAAGTGTGAAGTTGAAGAAATATTTGCTATTTTCAATATAACATGTGCAAAAAAAAAACATTAACATTTTGAAAATCTAAATTTCTAAATAAATATAGAAATAATGGGAGAGGGAGATAGGGAGAGAGAAAGAGAGAAATATGAAAAAATGAAGAGAGAAGAGAGAGATAATAATAAAGTAATAAGTTTTTTAGTTTTGGAGGGAAAAATTTAGTTTTGGGGTTTGAAATTTTGGAGGGAAAATATGTTTTGTGAGGTTTGATCTAGGCCTTTGATTTTATGGAGGATTGATTGTGAGCGACTTGATAGCTATAGCTTTCTTTGTAATTTATTATATATATATATATATATATATATATATATATATATAAACATATTTGTTAAGGATATATATAAACATATTTGTTAAGCATATACATGTTTAAACCCTAGGGTAAAGATATTTAAATCATTTCAAATATCATAGAAGTATTTTTCTTAAAATGATGTCATGGAGGTAAATGATGGAAAAAATGTACGGAGGTTTCGTAATTAAATTGTCAAACATTGGGAGATTTCATAATTTTTATCCTTTTTCTATATCTTCAGGTTTTTGAAGAGCTTCATTAGTTGCTAATTGTGCAAAGTTCTAGTTCCGTTTTGTAACGCCCCCAACAACTGTATTCACATGTTGCGAGGAGTTTTACAGGTACAAAATTTACCATCAGATAATTCTAGAGCATATATAAACTTTATAAAGATGGAATTACCTTAAAGTATAACTTACTACATAATTTAGTTACTTATAAAATACAACTTTGACAAAATTGCCGGGTCGAGAAACTTCCAATCAAATATCTGGGGTTGCCTATCGGGACGGGAAAGGTGAGGAGGACTGACTGGAATGAGATCATTGACAAAATTGCCAGTAGACTAGAAGGATGGAAGGCAAAAGCTTTATCTCTGGGTGGTCGGCTGATCCTGCTCAACTCGGTCATCAGCTCCTTACCTATATACTTCATGTCATTTTTCGAGATCCCGACTTGGGTGGTCAAGAAGATTGATAGACCGAGAAGGCGATTCTTGTGGCACGGATCAAGACAGGAAGGGAGGGGATACTTTCTTATCACATGGGGGATCATATGCAGACGTAAGGAATTTGGTGGCCTAAGGGTGGTAAACTTAAGACAAATGAATCAAGCTCTCCTTTGTAAGTGGTGGTGGGAATTGAGGACAAAGCCGAAGGCAAAATGGGCTGTCCTCATCAAGGAAACGTATTTAAGGAGTGGATCCATGTACCGAAGATAGAAAAACAAGTCTTCCATGTCGGGGTTTTGGCAGGGAGTTACGCGAACAAAAGCAATATTTCTTAAAGGAGAAACTTTCTCCATTGGAAGCGGGGAAACCATTTGCTTCTGGAAGGACAGGTGGTGCGGGCCTATAATGCTGAAGAGAAGATTTCCAGTTGTTTATGAATTTGCAACTGACAAAAATGATTGGGTTTCGCGAAACTGGAGAAACGGAGAGTGGTGGCCGAGACTTACGGCCGGACTTAGCATCGAGGGAAGGAAACAGAAACAGGACCTTATATGTTTTCTAGAAAGTTGGAAGCTGACGGAAGGTGAAAATTACGACAAAATCAAATGGGAAACGGGGAAAGGAGGGGTCTTCTCGGTTAATTCAGCCTATAAGTGGCTTAACGACGGAGGGGTTCGGACCAACGACCCGCTTTGGAAAGTTAGGGTACCTCTGAAGATCAGGGTATTCAATTGGCTTCTATCCAAAAATGCGATCCTTACCAGGGATAACTTGGCAAGACGGAAGTGGGTAGGTCCAGGAGACTGTATCATGTGCAACATGGGTGACGAAATAGTGGATCATCTTTTCATCAACAGTAAATTTGTTGCGGAAATTTGGGGAGATTTTATGAATATATTACGTATATCCGGGCAAGTCCCGGAGACGGTTCAAGATTTGTGGGGAAATTGGCGTCAAAGTAACTTATGTAAGGGAGACTTAGACATTTGGGGGGTTCGGGTCATGGCTATTTGCTGGGGGATATGGTTAGAGAGAAACTGTAGAATTTTTAGGCCACAGCACAGACACATCATGCATCATCAACTGCTGTTCAAGATCAATACTCTTATTTTTTTCTAGTCTGTTACGACAGGTGGGGAAGCATCCAAAAGGGTCAAGGAAATGTACAATGACGCCGAAACAGCCAACAGCGAGCCGGTCCAAGAGGAAGGGGGGAAACACCGAGGAAGAGTGAGGGACAACTGGTGCTAGGTTGGGGGGAGTCTTTTGGGTAGTCCTTTTTGGATGTTCGTTCCACTTTTTGGGGGGGGGGACGACGGCGGAAATTTGTTTTATGTAATCTATTGTAATTATTTATTTTGGACATGGGAACGATCTTGTAAAAGAGGGGGATCTATGTTTTGACGGGGAATGAGACTCATGGATCTCCTGTTGGGTGTCATGATCATCATCTTCCCTTTTTTGGCTGTATGTTTTATTAAAAACTTTTTAATGAAACGCGGGGAGTCTTATGACCCACCGTTTTTAATAAAAAAAAATGCAACTTTTTGTGAGCTTCATATCATACAAGCCTTCTTGAAATATAAGCTAACTATAATATAAGCACTTTGTAAAGCTATATCTTGTGCACTTTAGTACATCAAAATGTTCCCGTCTATCATGCATTTTCTCTTTTCCTTCAAGTGTAAACCTGAAACTCGAAAAAAGGTTCGCACGAATTGCCCAGTAAGGAGTTGCACCATATAGGTCCTACAAAGATGAACAATATAAGAAGAGATTACAAATGTGATAGAAAAAATGAAAGATATTCAATAAATATATACTAGTAATTAACACGTGCGATGCACGTCCGAATAATAATTTTTTAAAGTAATTGATGCGGTTTGTTTTTGGGGTGTGGGGGCAACAGGTGTGAGTTCTTGTAATTTGTATAGTGGAAGTCCTACTGCGGTACTGGCCTTGGTCCGATCCCGGGTAGCGGGAGTCGGCTCGGAAGTAGGAGCGGTAAGGCGGGGACCTGGTGCTCGGCTCGGATCTGGGGGCTCGGCACGGTCATGGATACCTGCACGCTTCCTAGAAACACCGGAAGAAGTCCCGGCTATAGGCCCTCCGACGATCTAGTCAGTTACTCGAAAAAGCAACAGTAGCTAGGGTTCAGGGGCAAAAAGTTTGATTACCTTTGAATGGAGGAGGGGGTCTGGTATTTATAGGTAGGGGCAAACGGGTCTGGGACCTGAGCGGGCCGGGTCGGACCCGTTTGCTTGTGGTCCTGAGGCGATAACGGCCCGTTGGACTTCTATTGACCTGATGATCAGGGAAGAGCGGGTTTTGAGGAGATCTGATGACCCATGAGGGGCCACGTCATCTAACCCCTATCCCCCTCACTCCTGGAGGGCTGGGTAATCCAGCCGTTGAGGAGTGACTAGTCTCTGTAGGAAGACCGGAGCGGGGTGTACGGCGAGAAAGTGGTTCGTATCTTCCTAGAGAGGCCAGCGGTGTAGGATGAAGAGGATCTCTTTTGAAGGTATGAGGGGCGTTGAGAGCTGAAAACAGGGGTTCGCTTAGCCGAGCGTCGAGGGTTGGGAGACGAGCCCCCATACTTGTTGGAAAAGCTATAGGGACGTCGAGAGCCAAAGAGTAGGGGCTCTCTTAGTCGAGCGTCGAAGGTCGGGAGACGATCCCCCATACTTGTTGGAAAAGCTATGGGGACGTTGAGAGCCGAAGAGTAGGGGCTCGCTTAGCCGAACATCGAGGGTCAGGAGACGAGCCCCCGTACTTGTTGGAAAAGCTATGGGGACATCGAGAGCCGAAGAGTAGGGGCTCGCTTGGCCGAGCGTCGAGGGTTGGGATACGAGCCCCCATACTTGTTGGAAAAACTGTGTGGACGTCGAGAGCCGAAGAGTAGGGGCTCACTTAGCCGAGCGTCGAGGCTCGGGAGACGAGCCCCCCAGCTTGTGGTGAAGGCTAGGGGTGGCTCGAGGTTACCACCGAGCGCCGAGCCCCCATTCTTTTTGGAAAAGCTAAGGGGGAGTTGAAAGCCGAAGAGTAGGGGGTCGCCTAGCCGAGCATCGAGGGCCGGGAGATGAGCCCCCTGCTTGTAGCGAAGGCTAGGGACGACTCGAGGTTACCACCGAGTGCCGAGCCCCCACACTAGTTGGAGAAGCTGTGGAATGGCTCGAGGTTACCACCGAGCGCCGTGTAGCACCCCGAATTTCCAATATGATATCTCAGAAATACGTGGAACAATTCCCAGCATCAACTTCAAACTCAATAGTAAACATAGACAAAATACAGATAATTTTTATTTCAACTTTCATTACATCACTTATTACAAAACACATCGGAATACAAAACACCTTGAATTGCAAACTTTTTTTTCTACAACACATTTTTTTACAAATTTACACAAGCTCTATTATCTTTCTAGCACAAGCATCAAAATTCCAAACTATAAGCACCTACCTGTAAAACATGAGGATAGAGATAACCCTAACCCCCAAAACTACAGGGGTCAGCCATAACGGTGTGAGTGACATAAGAGAATACAGCATAAATAAAACATAGAGCATAGAGTCATTAAAAACATATATTATCAGTAAGAATAAATGAAATGAGAAATGAAAATAAGTAAAGCATGAAAATATCAAGGAATATAAGATATTAAATAGTAATACATGAAAATATCAAGAAATATCAAGGATATTCTCTAACTGCATCTCAGCCAATTTCACCTTATTGACTGCTGGAGTCTCAAAGACTTTGAAGACCATATCCATCTGTCTAATCCAATCATCATCCCTATTTGGGTCAGACTTCCCTTCAAACACAGGTGGCTTCATCCGCTTGAAGGACTCAACTTGCTTGATCGGATCAGCATTAACAAACATTGGTCCAGCTCCCTGATTCTGATTCTGATTCTGTGCCATATTAGCTACCATGAATGTATTCAAGGTTTGATACACCCTGGAAATCTCGGTCTGAAGATCAAGTCCAGCCCCATGGGAACTACCAGCCCCATCACCATTAGCACCATTCCTGGTCCTGGGTCCTGCCATTCTACTGAATACTGTAAAATGAGGGTAAAGTTAGAGCATCACAATACAATTCACATTCACATTAATATCCTATGGCAAAACCTCAACCATACCCCAAACCAAAACATCATGTTCTAACTCTATGTGATACTCACACTCTAAATTCCACGCCTAGGTACTCACGCTCTAGTGTCCACACCTAGGTTCATTTTTATACCATGTTCATTATTACTATTGAAGCATGCTCTGATACCAATCTCTGAAGCGCTCCGAATTTTTAATATGATATCTCAGAAATACGTGGCACAATTCCGAGCATCAATTTTAATTGCAATAGTAAACATAGATAAAACACAAATAATTTTTATTTCAACTTTCATTATAGCACTTATTACAAAACACAGCGGAATACAAAACACCTTGAATTACAAACTCTTTTTTTACAACACATTCTTTTATAAATTTACACAAGCTCTATTATCTTTCTAGCATAAGCATCCAAATTCCAAGCTATAAGCACCTACCTCTAAAATAAGAGGCTAGAGATAACCCTAACCCCCAAAAATACAGGGGTCAGCCATAACGGTGTGAGTGACATAAGAGAAAACAGCATAAATAAAATATAGAGTATAGAGTCATTAACAACTTGTATTATCAGCAAGAATAAATGAAATGAGAAATGACAATAAGTAAAGCATGAAAACATCAACAAATATAAGATAGTAAATAGTAATACATGAAAACATCAAGTGCAACTAGACTAAGTGTCAAGTGTAGGAAAAACAGGAAAACATAAGCATAAAACCAAGTCAAGAAAAACACAATCGCTAAATGCTGACTTTCTAATACATACTTGTCGGATTTTATGCATTCCATAGTACATAGGTTCGGTGCAAGCCCTTATCGATATCCACTTTATAGGGTTAAATCCCTCGTTATGTAACTAATCCTATTACGGTGTTGGAAAACAAGACTCAGAATATTCCGCGAATAGGTACCACAATCCTCGACGCGCAAGCATCATGTAAGAATAGCTCAAAAACCGGTGAATCACCTCTTAACCGTGTACCATATTAATAGGCTTACGAGGCCCTCGACGTGCAGATACACCAGGTACATTCCGTGAATAGGCCCGCCGAACTTTGACACGCGAATGCACCCTGCCTGCTCCGTGAATAGGCCTGCAGACCCTCGACACGCGAACATACAAATGTCCTCTCGAGATAGAACAACAAACAGTCCTGGAACGCATCCGTTGGAGTAACAAAACCAAGAGCATATACTTGCATTTCCCAAGTCCCATCACATCTCTACTAGTGCCTGTCCTTAAGTTGGTTATTATTAAAACACAAAATCCCCATCTCTAGAGTTAGTGTATCCTATCGGACTTAAATACTCAATAACAACCCCAAGACCCAAATGGTCTAAATCAACAAATCTCAACTACCGGTTCACAGGACTTCCACTCAACTCTTAGAGATATCATCAAGACCAAAACTCACAAATCCATTGTCAAAACGATCATATAAAGAAACTTCTCTAATCAACAAAACCCAATTTTTAAAATAAAATTCTAGAATCCAAACCCAACAATAAAACATCTTGAAAACATATGTTCTGTAGAAAGGATAATATTTAGAATAGTAAGTTATAGATCCAAAAATTTTTAAAGAATCAATCGTTTGAAGAACATCAGGATAACCCAAGAAAACATTAGTAACAATCCACTGTAAACCGGAGTCGGTCGACTGTCCAGAGCGAAAAACCATCACTTCAAGAAAATAATTCTAAGTAATGGCATTCGACTGTAAAAGTCATCGGTCGACTGTCCAGAGCGAAAACCCAAAACATCAAGAAAATAATTCTATGTAATGGCAGTCGACTGTAAAAAGTCATAGGTCGACTGTCTAGAGCGAAAATCCAAAACTTCGAGAAAACGTCAAAACAGAGCAGAGTCAGTCGACTGTAAAAATGGATCAGACGAAAATTCTGCACGAAACTCCAAAACTCCAAGAAAACATTACAGTCAGGATCATGATGGTCGACTGTCAAAACATACCAGTCGACTGTCACACCTACAGGCTGCAGTTTGGGTTGTGTATGTTTCAGCCGATACGAAGATTTACTTTATAAAAACAAAATCTATAAAAAGTATATTTCTGATATGATCAAATATGACTTGTAGAGTATATAAGAGTCCACAAAACCAATCAAAACTACTTTGAATTGATAAAAATAGTCTTTTGATGAATTTCTTCAAATTGAAACATGAATATGTCCATATATAAAAATAAAGTTTTTAAGAATCAATCATACATCAAAAGACCATTGTATTATGTTCCAAACCATATTAATACCAAAATAAGTTGTGATGTAGTCAAATCCTTCGAAAACACATAAAGACTCAATTTCTTCAAAAATAATGAAATACGATATTCATGTAAATTGATTGTGCATGTTCGTGCACCAAAGAAACTTCACAAATCCATCGATTAGAAATAACAACATATTCAAATTTAATCTTAGTATTTGAGAAATCCAATTTCAAATAAAACCTTTCACAAATCACAAAATCCCCAATTTAGTTGTATTACATCAATCCAATTCAATTTATCCCAAATCCAATTCTCAAGACATGATCTCTTAATTCATTAGTCATTCTCAAAATTTTCTCAACTCAAATCATCATCTTTAACTCATGAACATTAACAAATTTAACATTACCATGACCAAGTTGCATTCATCCAACTCACCAATAGTCAAAAATCTCATCTTTAATCTATTTATGCATAACATTCACCATATCCAATCAAATCAGCAATAATCCAAAAAAAATATCCTACTCAAGATTTATATTAGGTCCTCTATCAATTTTGAATCATCCACATGCAATTCCAAACATAAATAACTAGGTTTTCATGAAAGATCCAATTTTAACTCATCAATTCATTCAATCTATCATATAAATTCATACCCAAACCCTAGCACGCTTCCTAGTAGATGAAACACCACATATAACATTCAAAGAACAAAACAAAATAATTATATCACTCACCTTGTTGGAGAGATCAAACGAATATGATAAAGCAATAGGAAAAATCCCCCCTTCGCAAGAAATCCAAGATCTCCTCTTTTTAAATCTCCAAGAAATAATAATAATAAAATAATTTGTGTTGCGCACCAAAATACGGCTGCACTCCACCTTTTAAATGGGCCGGAAATCAAGAGAATTAGGGTTTTGAACACATTTGCAAAAATACTCCATTTAAATGTATCTTTACATATATAGATCCATATACTCGGAAACTTGATAAAACCAATTTATTTGAGATTTTAAAAAAAAACCATCATAAAGTTAGCCGGGACTGTTTGAGAAACCTAGAAAATAATTTTGCATTTTCACCCCTTTCAAATAGCAATTTTGCAAAAAGATCCCATTTCATCAAAACAAAAAGTAAAATTTTTAACCCTGAGTTGACTAGGCCTTATATCTAGCCCAAAAATCTGAAAATCTGGAGTGTTCACTCCAATTGGTAATTTTGCGCAAAGGCCCTTCTTTTTGAAATATTTGCAAATAGGTCCATTAAATATTAGAAAAATCCAGAAAATTCACAAATAATATCTAATAATAAAGAATTATTTTCCACAAAATAGTTCTTGAATTTTGAACTTCTGAAGAAAATATTTGCACGTGTAAAAGATAAATCTTCAAAAAATATTTATTAAATCTCCAAAAATAATTTTAATTCATTTATAAATATTAAAAATAATATTTAAAAATACAGGACACTACACGCCTAGCACCCCTCACTAAAAATACAGGACACTAAAAATATTTTCTCAACTCAAATAATATTTAAAACCAACATGAATCACACGAAACTTGGTTGAAACATAACTAAACATGAATTTGAGTCTACTGAGTGTCCAAACATCATGAAATAGGGTATACGATATGTCCACAACAAGTATATCACATGGATCTCACAAGCACACAAGTTCTCATAAGTGTTTCACATATACATCACATCAAGAAACGGTCACTACTAGGTTAATTCATGTCATATGTGTCATGAGGCAACTATGGTCTATAGCACTATAGAGACAATACTCATCAAGATAACACACACACGAGTTGTCTCTAGAACTCAACTGCACTACGAGCGGT
This sequence comes from Hemerocallis citrina, assembly GCA_017893485.1. Lineage (NCBI taxonomy): Eukaryota > Viridiplantae > Streptophyta > Magnoliopsida > Asparagales > Asphodelaceae > Hemerocallis > Hemerocallis citrina. The sequence continues at coordinate 273,964,277 of CM030364.1, read as the reverse complement.
ATTTATGACTTGTATCATACAAAGGAATTTGAGTACAAATTACTTGCCTGAAAGACGATGACAAGAATGGAGCAAGAACAAGAATAACGGGAATGGATCCTTACACGAACTCAACAACACGAACGAGCGAACACGAAAAAATCACGAACACAATCAGACGGCTGAGATCGAAGATCAAGATCAAGATGATCATATCAGATCGGACAGTCAGATTTCCCTGATGATGAAGATAATGATGAAGATCAAGATCGATCGATCGAACGGCTGCGATCAAAGGAAATTGATGATCATCATTATCGTGATGATCAAGAGGAGATCGGACGGTCCAGCATCACTTGATGATGATGATGATGAAGATCCAACGGTCAAGATCAAGGGATCAAGATCACGGGCGATCGACGACCCAAATTCACTTGATCAAAAACCCATGATCAAAACCCACTTGATCAGAACCAATACCAACAACAACTACATCAACAATGGGTTCGGCCCTGGTGGCAGGGCTCGACTGCGGGCGGCGACACGGGGGGGGACAAGCGGCGTCGGTTGCTGACTGCGGAGACGGCAGGGAAGAGGGCACACAGGGGAGTGTGGCACGATACAGGGAAGTTGGGGGAGGATGCGACAGGGCTTCGCAACAGGGGAGGACCAGGAGATGTCTAGGGGTGGATCAGGGTGCTGTCAGGTGGTTGCATCGGCTGAAGGCGATGCTACCCAAGAGAGGTGTGACAGTCGCGAGGAGCGGGAGGAGGGAGATGAGAGGAGAATGGGGGAAAAGATGAAACAGTGAGTTGGCGGTTAGGGTTTTGCATGGGTTTAGAAGAGGTCGGGGAAGGCCATGAGGATCGGGAGATATGGGATGAGTTGCGGCTAGGGGGTTAACACAGGTTTATATATAGGGAATATGGCAGTTGGGTAATATGGTGAACATGGTATAAGGGGCTAACGGGTAGGGTTATTAGGGTAAGGGGGTTTTAGTAACGTGTTTGGGTTGGAGTTTAAACGGGTCTGGGGAAATTAGAAATGGGGTTTGGGTTATAAAAACAGTGGGTATTGGGTTTAGGTTTAGTAATAAGGTAATGGGTTTGCAAACGGGTATTAAATGGGTTTTAAAATAGATTAGGGTTTTCAAAAATTCAATAGAAAAATAAATTAACATATTGTTTATAATAAAAATGTAATTTGCATTACGAAATATAATTTATTTAAAATACTACAAATACAGTTAGAAGATAAAAGTGGATTTTTAATAACTAATCGAAAATAACAATAATAAAAATAATACTAATAATAATGATAATAAGAGAAATAATAACAAAATATAAGAATTGTATTACAATATAATAATCATAGAAGAAAAGTTACAGCTAAAATTATTGATCAAAAGTAGATTTTAATAGAAGATCTAATAATACATTTTAACAAAAATAGTTCGAAAGCGGAAAAATAATTTACAAAAAAAAAATTTAATACAGAAAATATACGGAAAATACGTTTTTGGGGGAACAGGGGTTACAATCTGGTTCCGATGCGAGCACTTCGGATCGCGATATAGTGGAGGTCGAGTCAGAGTCGACGTCTTGGTCCCTTGATGACCATACTTTGGGGGAGGAAGAACAGTTAGATGTGGGGTCCGGGGGCACACACGATGTTGTTCTTGACGTGGCCCCTTTGCAAAATCGTATGCCAGAAGAGGGGACGTCGAGGGAGGAGATTGAGTAGGAGGAGACTGAGGAGGAGTTCGAAGAGGAGCTTGCAGAGGAAGAGGGTGAACAGGAGGAGGGTGTAGGAGGAGCCGAGAGAGTGTCCACGGAAGAGGGCGAACAGGAGGAGGGCATAGGAGGAGCCGAGGGAGTGGCCGTAGAGGAAGAAACGGGTCTACCTCCTCTGCCCCCATTGTTAACTCTGTCTCCAGAGTGGAAGCCTCACCCTCGTAGGAGGAAAAGAAAGTTTATCCGTCCGGATAGTCTGAGCACACCAGATGAGCTCGGAAAAGGGCTGGAGGATCCTCCCCTGACCAATCGGAACTCAGGATCTATCAGGATGTATCCTGACGATGTTGAGGAACTTGTCCAATTTGTCATTGGGGAGCATGCCTCTGATCGGACAATGATAAAGATGGACAACGTTCAGTGTGCGCTGAAGGCGAACTACTTGCCGATATTAAGGGCGGCTTACTTCACTCCTCGGGAGTTTGAGCTGCTGATTCCGAGCCCCAATTTTCGTCCAACTACTGAGTTGGAGAAGAGTTTCTGTATGTTTCCCGAGGATGCTTTCGTCTCGGGACTGAGATTGCCGCTACACCCGTTTATCAAGACGGTGCTAAGGTGGGGGGGGGGGGTGAGTCCGATGCAGTATGGGCCCAACTCGTGGAAGCACCTGGTCTGTTTTATCCTAAAATGCCAGGAGAAGGGGGACAAGCTGAGTCTCAAGTATTTTCATGCTGTCTTGGGGGTGAGCTCGCTCAGAGATATGGAGGGGATCTTCTACATGTCACCACGCCCCCACAAGAGAGTGATGCACAGACATCCGAACACGATAAAGGCATGGAAGGAGAAATACCTTGTGGTCCGGAGCGAGACGCCTTGGAAAATCCCCACAGTCTAGAATTTTTACAAGCCGAACCATAAACCCCCGAGGCGGAGGGACTTGACGGAAAAGGAGTGGGCGGAAGTGGACAAAATTGTAGAGGGGCACAACATCGGTTGGCCGCGCGTCACAGAGTTACATCTGGCCTGAGCCGGACTGAGCCCAGCGCCCCCTTGTATGTTTTTGTTTCTGCTTTGGTTAATTTTCTGCCTTCGTGTTAACATTTTTTTCTTTTTCTTTTTGTAGCGATGGATGCGAAGAACCTTAAGAAGAGGAATACCCTCCTGGCCCTGGCTACAAAAAGAAGGGCCGATAGGAAAAAGGCTGCCAAGGAGAAGGCTGCCCCGTCCACAGGGCCCGCTAAGGGGGCTGCCCAAGGATCTTCGGAGCTGCCATCGAAGAGGTCGAAGAAGAGTCATTCGTCCAAAGGGGCCCAACACCAGTAGTCAGAAGGTGGTGGAGGTCCTGAAGACAGGGACCCCAGGACTTCGACCGGAGGCCCAGGAAATGGTGGGACAGAGGGGACTAAGGCCGTTTGCCCCAGATTGGGCGGTTAAGGAGGGCAACACTCTGACGGAGGGCCCGATCGCGATGGAGGTGGCAGAGAAGCTCATCATGGAGCGTGACCGGATTAATCTGGCAATGGAGACGTTCGAGACGACCTACATGAAGTGGGCTCAAGTGCCGGTCACGGTAAGTATTTGTTAGTTATCTACTTTGTGCTTTAGTATTTATGAGTTTTGCATCTAATGCAATTCTCCTCGGCCAGGCGAGGCTGCACGGGGCACACCTAAGGAAGTGCCTGGAGAAGGAGGTTCAGCTCAAGAAGAGGAATGCCGAGCGGTACGTCCGAGTGGTGAAGAAGTTGAAGGACGAACTGATGGCGGCTTAGGGAGCTCACGCGCTCGTACAAGCAGAGATGGCTATTCTGCAGGATCAACACTCGCGCAAGATTGCGGTGGTTCGTTCAGTGGCCAAGTTGGCCTATGAAGAGCTGGAGATGTCCTCTGCGGACGAGCTGATCCAAGCTCAGGACGACGCCTACGGTAGGGCCAAGGAGCACTTCCTACACATATACCCGGAGGCCAAGATCGACCACCTAAATTATGGGTGGGCGCCTCCCGTGCTTCCGACCCCCGGGGGCAAAGAAGATGAGGCTCCGAAGGACCCTCGTCTGGAGGAGGAGGCAGGGGGTGATCCGGCTGCCGAAGAGGTGCCAAAGTAGTGTAGGATTTTTTGCTTTCTTTTTTATTTGTACTTGCCTAGTGTGGACTGGCCACCTCTTTTTTGTAACAGAATTTTTGAATTTATAAAAACAAAATTTTGGCCGACCCTCTGTGACTTGTTATTTTTTGGCAAGCTTTCTTAGTGAATCATTGTCTCTCCCCTGTTTTTTCTAGATGAACGAGACTACTGGGGCCGACCATAGTTCCACCGAGGTCCGGCGGCAATAAGTTGGAGTCCAAGGAGAATGTGCTGATTCTCTATCGTAAGCAGGCTCGCGATCGAGAAATTGCGGTGGACTATTTTATGAACAAGTCCAAGGAGCTCAGCCTAGAGGCATCTCGTCTGAAGAAGGCCCTAGCTGACTGTGATTAGGGGAGTGCTGAGACAAACAGGTCTCTATCTGATGCCTCCACCATGCTCCAGACCTCCGAATCCATTCTTCGTGAGGTTGTTGTTGAGAAGGAGCTGGAGATTCAGAGGCTAAATGTGCTGCTAGGCGTCGGACGACCTCATCTCGGTCGTCCGGAGCCAGGAGGCCCTTCTGTCTTTGGCTCCTTGCCAACCCTATATCTAGAGATGGCTAGGACTGCTGAAGCGCAAAGCTTGGTTGCAGGGACATCGACATTGGCGATGCCCAAGTTGGGGGATGAGATTGCTGGAGAGCGGAGTCGCTCCGCCGGGCTTGAGGCGGTTCTTGTGAGCCCGGAGGGTCTGGGGAGGGACCCTTAGGTAGAGGTATAGGGAGAATGCTATAACAATTTTCAATTGTATCATAACCTTTGAGGGCGTTTATGAATAAGACTTGATTTTTCCGACCCTTGGTGACTTGGGAGAATTAGGATGTTGACTAGCCCTCAAACCGTGATCCGAACCTCTGCTCTGCTTGGGAGTCGAGCCGTGTCGTTCTCTGATAGCACATGATGGGGGATGTTTCATCTTTCGATAACACTTAATGGGGTACGTTTCATCTTCTGTCGTTTGGACTCCTCAATGTCATAAATGCGCCTCAACGGAGGGCTATATAACCCTCACCCCTTCAGAAGAAGTTCATCAGAAATTGTCTCACTTCACCGAGAAAACTCGTCGCCGGTGACTTTTCTGCCACCCTCTGATAATTCGGGGTTTCGGGTCCGAGGGACGTTTACCCCAAGTTGTCAGCGATTGAAAGGTGGGTCGATCCCGGGGGGCGGAACTCGGGGTGCTTGCCGAAGGCGGGTGCCCCAAAGCAAAATTTTTTGGCCGAGAGTGCCGGATTGGTGGCTCCCTGCCACCCTCTGACTATTTGGGGTTTCAGCTCCGAGGGTGGTTTACCCCGAGTTGCCAGCGGGTGAGAGGTGTGTCGACCCAAGGTTCGGGACTCGGGGTGCTCGCTGAAGGCGAGCGCCCTAAATCTTAATAAAAACTTTTGGGTAGGGAGGAGAGATGGAATCCCGAGGGCCGAGCCCCCGTAGCTTGGAATAGTTATTAGGTCATGGCTCGGGGGCACTGCCGAGCGTGAAACCCGGTTATCCTGAGGAATCTAGGGTGTGGCTCAAGGTGGGTGCCGAGGGCCGAGCTCCTTTTATGCAAGAGAAGAGTTATCGGATTGTGGCTCGGAGGCACTGCCGAGCGTGAAGCCCTGTTACCTTGAGATAGCTAGGGTGTGGCTCGAGGTGAGTGCAGAGAGTCAAGCCGCTTTAACTTGGTGGAAAAGAGTGTCGGGTTGTGTTTCGGAGGCACTGCCGAGTGTGAAGCCCTGTTAGCTTGAGAAGGCTAGGGCATGGCTCGAGGTGAGTGCCGAGAGTCGAGCCCCTATAACCTAAAAAAAGAGTTTTCGGGTTGTGGCTCGGAGGCACTGCCGAGCGCGAAGCCCTGTTAGCTTGAGAAAGCTAGGGTGTGGCTCGAGGTTAGCGCCGAGATTCAAGCCCCCTTAACTTGGCAAAAAAGAGTTTTTGGATTGTGGTTCGGAGGTACTGCCGAGCGCGAAGCCCTGTTAGCTTGAGAAAGCTAGGGCATGGCTCGAGGTAAGTACCGAGAGTCGAGCCCCCTTAACGTAAGAGAAGAGTTGTCGGATTTTGGCTTGGATGCACTACGGAGTGCGAAGCTCTGTTTGCTTGAGAAAGCTAGGGCGTGGCTCGAGGTGAGTGCCGAAAGTCGAGCCCCCTTAATGTAAGAGAAGAGTTGTCGGGTTGTGGCTCGGAGACACTACCGAGCACGAAGCCCTGTTAGCTTGAGAAAGCTAGGGCGTGGCTCGAAGTGAGTGCCGAGAGTCGAGCCGCCTTAATGTAAGAGAAGAGTTGTCGGGTTGTGGCTCGGAGACACTGCCGAGCGCGAAGCCCTGTTTGCTTGAGGAAGCTAGGGCATGGCTCGAGGTGAGTGCCGAGAGTCGAGCCCCCTTAACGTAAGAGAAGAGTTGTCGGGTTGTGGCTCTGAGACACTGCCGAGCGCGAAGCCCTGTTAGCTTGAGAAAGCTAGGGCGTGGCTCGTGGTGAGTGCCGAGAGTCGAGCCCCCTTAACGTAAGAGAAGAGTTATCGGATTTTGGATCGGAGACATTGCCGAGTGCGAAGCCCTGTTAGCTTGAGAAAGCTAGGGCGTGGCTCGAGGTGAGTGCCGAGAATCAAGCCCCCTTAACGTAAGAGAAGAGTTTTCGAGTTGTGGCTCGGAGACACTGCCGAGCTCGAAGTCCTTTTAGCTTGAGAAAGCTAGGGCGTGGCTCGAGGTGAGTGCTGAGAGTCGAGCCCTCTTAACTTGGCAAAAAGAGTTGTCTGGTTGTGACTCGGAGACACTGCCGAGCGCGAAGCCCTATTAGCTTGAGAAAGCTAGGACGTGGCTCAGGTGAGCGCCGAGAGTCGAGCCCCCTTAACTTGGCCAAAAAGGAGTTGTCGGGTTGTGGCTCGGAGGCACTACCGAGCGCGAAGCCCTGTTAGCTTGAGAAAGCTAGGGCATGGCTGGAGGTGAGTGCCGAGAGTCGATCCCCCTTAACGCAGGATAAGAGTTTTCGGTTTGAGTCTCGGAGGCACTGCAGAGCGCGAAGCCCTGTTGGCTTGAGAAAGCTAGGGCGTGGCTCGAGGTGAGTGCTGAGAGTCGAGCCCCCTTAACGCAAGATAAGAATTGTCGGGTTGTGTCTTGGAGGCACTTCCTAGCGCGAAGCCTTGTTGGCTTGAGAAATCTATGGCGTGGCTCAAGGTTAAAACTGAGCTCCGAGCCCCAAGACTTGTTGGAAAATTCTGTGTATGGTTCGAGGTTACAACCGAGCTTCGAGCCCCAAGACTTGTTAGAAAAGTCTGGGTGGATCAAGGTTACAACCGAGCGCCGAGTCCCAAGACTTGGAGTTTTGGTTAAAAAATTTAAAAAAAATGTAGAGAAAACATAAAGTTTACACTTTGTTATTTACAAAAGGGAACAGGACGCAAGTGTCGATTACAATAGATCGGTTACATAAGTCTAGCCCTCTCCTTCGAGGATCTTGATGATGTGCTCTGCATTCCAGGGCCTCTTGATCATCCTGTCCCTCAGGTCTGCGAGTCGGTACGTGCCAGGACAGACAACTTTGGAGACCTTCTAAGGGCCCTCCCAATTAGGCAAGAGTTTCCACTTTCCTCTAGGGTCGGATACTGCGAGCTTTCTGAGCACGAGATCACCATCCTTGATGTTCGTTGGGCGGACCTTCTTGTTATAGAATTTCTCGATCATTTGTTGGTATATGCTTCTGCGAATGGTGGATATTTCCCTAGCCTCGTCAATGAGGTCCAGATTTTCTCTGAGGTCCGAAGAGTTGTCCTCTTGGATGAAGGCCATGATCATGAGGGAGGGGAGACCAATCTCGAGAGGGATAACAATCTCGGTGCCGTAGGTAAGGTTGAAGGGGGATTCGCCCGTAGGGATCCTCTTAGTTGTTTGGTACGCCTAGAGTACGCTTGGTAGCTCGTCAACCCATAGTCCCTTTGGCAAATTATCCGGCCGCTTCTTAAGGCTGACTAGGATCTGGCAGTTCGCATTTTCGGCTTGGCCATTGGAATGAGGGTGGCACACCGATGAGAAGCATTGGCAAATGCCGATGTCTTCACAGAACTTCCAAAAGTTTTTACCAGCGAACTGGGTCCCGTTGTCGGTGATGAGTACCTATGGGATCCCGAATCAGCAGATGATGTTCCCCTAGAAGAATTGTTGATTCTGATGTTCGGTAATCGTGGCCAGGGACTCGGCTTCGATCCACTTTGGGAAGTAGTTGATGGCTTCCACAAGAAATTTCCTTTGACCCGTTGCTTGTGGGAAGGGGCCGACCAGGTCCATCCCCTACATGGCGAAAGGGGTCGGGCTGGATAGAGATCAGAGTTTGTCCTGGGGAAGCCTCTTTACCGACGAAAATCTTTGGCACGGGCAACATCGCTTGAAGAGGTCTTGGGAGTCTTGCAGCATTGTAGGCCAGTAGTACCCATGATTTAAGGCCTTTCGGGCGAGTGACCTGCTCCCCATGTGGCATCTGCTGATCCCCTCGTGCTGTTCCTTCAGAGCGTACTTTGCCTCGTCTGGAGTTAGGCAACGGAGGTAGGGCCTACCATCGACTGATGTGTATGAGCGCTTGAAGAGCATTCCTTCAATCAGGGTGAATCTTTCGGAGCGGACCCTAATCCTTCTTGCTTCGACTCGGTCTTGAGGGAGCTCCGAAAGGAGTTTTCGAATGGGAGTTGTCCAGTTGTCTGGTTGGAGATCAGTGGTGAGGCAGGAGGCCTCGGGGAGGTCGATGCTAAGCTTAAAGAGAACTTCGATCAGAACGGTGCGGTCGAACCCTTCGAATGATGATGAGGCAAGCTTCGATAGCGAATCCGCCTAGGCGTTCTATTCCCTGGGGATCCGTTCTACCGAATGGTATTTGAAAGACGCTAAGAGGTGAAGGACTATAGCCAGGTACTGCACCATTCGGTGGTCACGAGCTTCGTACTGCCCGGTGATCTGGTTGACCATAAGCTGGGAGCCGCTGAAGGCCCTGATGTATCTGGATCCGGCCTTGTGTGCTAGGGTGAGCCCCGCGATCATAGCTTCATACTCTGCTTCGTTGTTTGAAGCTGAGAAATTGAGACACAGAGAATTCTGAAGGACGAAATCATCGGGCCCTTTCATAATGACGCCTGCTCCACTTCCTCCCTCGTAGGATAAGCCATCGACATAAACCTCCAATATTGGGTCGATCTCCCGTACGTCGGATGGCTCGGGAATGTTACATTCTGTGATAAACTTGGCGAGGGCCTACCCTTTGATGGCTGTCCTGGGCTAGTAGCTGATGTCTTATTGACTCAGCTCAATCGACCATTTGACCAAGCGACCGGAAGTCTCGGGCTTGTGAAGGACGGCCTTGAGGGGCTAGTCCGTGAGGACCTGAATGGAGTGTGCTTGGAAATAAGGGCGAAGCTTCTACACGGCCATCACAAGTGCGTAGGCCACCTTCTCCATTTTAGCATACCTCGTCTCTGCCGGGAGCAAGACCTTGCTCACGTAGTACAGAGGCTTCTAGACGCCGTCATCTTCCCGAACGAGACCGACACTGAGGGCGCTCTCCGAGGCTGAGAGATATGGTTGTAGTGGTTCGCCTGGTTCGGGTTTACTCAAGAGTGGAGGTGGCGAGGTAGGACTTTAGTTGTTCGAATGCGTGCTGCTGGGCGTCCCCCCACTCGAAGCCTTTGGCTCCCCAGATAGCCTTAAAGAAGGGGAGTGACTTCTCCCCTGATTTTGAGAGGAAGCGGCCGATGGCCGCCAGCCTCCCTGTTAGGCGCTGAACTTCCTTAATATTTCGGGGAGGGGCCATATCGATAATGGCCTGGATATTCTCGGGGTTTGCCTCGATGCCGCGTTGGCTAACAACGAACCTAAGGAATTTCCCGGAGGATACGCCGGAGGCGCACTTAGCGGGATTGAGCCACATGTCTTGTGCTCAGAGGATGCCAAATGATTCTTTAAGATCGTTGATATGGTCCTGACCTTGCCGACTTTTGACGAGCATGTCGTCGACGTATACCTCCATGTTATGACCGATCTGATCTTTGAAGATTCGGTTGAAAAGCCTCTGGTAGGTGGTTCCAGCATTCTTCAGCCCGAAGGGCATAACCCGGTAGCAGTATAGACCTTGGTTGGTTACAAAAGACATCTTGGCGATGTCAGGAGGGAACATGTGGATTTGGTTCCGTGAAAGTCAGAAGCTCGTGACCCATGTCGCATCCATCAGAGCGTCGATGCTTGGGAGAGGAAAAAGGTCTTTCGGGCACGCCTTGTTGAGGTCTGTGAAGTCAATGCAGATCCTCCAGCTTCCACTGGCCTTCTTCACCATAACAACGTTGGTCAGCCACTCTAGGTAGCTGACCTCCTAAATGAAACAAGCGGACAACAGTTTGTCCACCTCAACCTTCAGGGCTTGTTGCCTCTCCGGAGCGAACTTGCGTTGCTTCTGATGAACGGGCTTGGAGCCCGAGGCGATGCTCAGTCGGTGTATGATAAGGTCCTCTGAAACCCCAGGCATGTCGGACGGGGTCCAGGTGAAGAGTTCGATGTTGCGGCGGACGCAGTCGATCAGGCCTGGCTTCAAGTTTGGGGACAGGGTGCAAATCACACAAAAATGTTTGCATTTGTCATCTGCCTCGAACGAGACTTCCTCCAGCCTGTTCGTCGGTTCTGACTCTGGATGGTCTCTCTTGGGAGGGAGTTCAACCGCGTCGAGGGGGAATACATCGCCCCCGACCGCTGTCATGTAGCAAGAATGTACCGACTCCTGGTTGCGTCGGACGACCCCGACCCCGAGGTCAATGGGGAACTTTAGTTTCAGATGGTAGGCCGATGGGACGGCCTGGAACGATCAGAGCCTGGGTCGGCCGAGGATGGCATTGTATGCTGCCTTGACGTTGACCACCATGAAGTCCATCGAATCGGTTCGGATGATGGGGGTCATACCTGAAGTTACATCCAGTGTCACAATTCCCTCAATTTGTACGAGGATGCCAGAAAAATCGAGAAGGGTGTTGCCGACGGGCTTGTGCTTTTCTCGGGGGAGCTTGAGTTTCTCGAATTCTTCTAAGAATAGAATATTAACCGAGCTGTCGTTATCTACCAGGATACGGCAGACCTCAAAGTTGGTCATGACGAGGCTCATGACAAGGGCGTACGCCTTCGAGGTCTTCTCCCGAGAATGAGATGGCCAGCTACTGGACATGGGGGAGAGATGGTCCCGGACTAGATTGACCTCTCAGACGAAGGCCTTGCGGGAGGTATTGGAGTCCCCTCCCATGGGTCCACCGTGGACGCAGTGAAGGATGTTCGGTTCCCCTACTTCCCTGGGTTCAGGATCCCGCTCGGGGAGGCGGTTGTTTGCTCGAGGAGGAGGCGAAGGCCTCGGATTCCTCGGTTCTCTTCGGTCTTCGAGATTGGTCCGGGCAAACTCTCTCAGATACACTCGTTGGATGAGGGCTTCGATCTCGTCTTTGAGGTCTCAGCAATGATCTGTGTCGTGCCCGATGTCTCGGTGGAAGCGGCAATAGAACCTTTGATCTCGCTTCTTGCCATTGTTCATCTATCGGGGAGGGAAGCGGACGATCCCTTTTTCCTCGATCTCCATCAAGATTGCCGAGACGTTATGAGTCAGTAGCATATATCTCTCGAATCGGGGGACTGGGGGGACCCTTTTAACACCAGTTGCTTCTCTCACGGGCCTCTTGGAAGGCTCAGCATCATCGACCTTACGCTTCCCCTTGGCAGTGGCTTCCTTGGCACCCTCGGGATTAAGGGCCTCCTCATCCTGGATATACTTCTCAACCCTGTTGAGTAGGTCAGGGAAGTCCACGGGTGGCTGCTTGGCCAAAGAAGCCTTGAGCTGGCCGTGGCGGACGTTGTGTCGGAAGGCTGTGGAGGCGAACCCTGCGTCAAGGGAGGAAACCGACCTCGCCTCAATGGTGAACCTCCGAACAAACTCCCGAAGGGATTCTCCATCCTTCTGTTTAAGGTACAGAAGGGAAGAGCTCGTTTTTCGACCTTCCGACTGGTCACAAAGTGGGCAAGGAAACCAGCCTCTAGCTACTCGAAAGAGAAGACCGAGCTGGGGTAAGTTTGGAAAACCATTCCCGAGCCAGTCCACAGAGGGTAGCAAGGAAGGCACGACAGAGGAAGGGATCCGCAGCATAGTGAATCATCATGAGGGTCTTAAATCCTTCCATGTGATCATCAGGATCGCCCTTGCCATTGTAGGTCTCGAATTGGGAAGGCCTGAAATTCTGAGGGATCTCAGCTTCTAGGATTTGGGGGGAAAAGGAGGCCCAGTCAGGCAGTGTCGGCGACCTGGTGCTGGTCCGCCATTGCCGAGATGGGCGAGGCGGTTCTCCATTTCCTTCAAACGAAGATGGACGACATCTGCCTATTCCTGAGGACGCGTCGATCCACGGGACTCGTCGGCTCCTGTTCCTGACTAGGGGTTAGAACAGTGGCGGACCTCGGTAGTCTGGCCGCCTCAGATGGCTTGGAAAATTTCATCCTGGAAATTCTAGAATTCGACCCTTGTGACGGGGGCTTGCCCCACCAGGTTCTGCAAGGGATCGCGCACCTGGGAAGGCTGTCGACGATGTTTCGAGACCTAGTTGGAAGCGGTCTCTCCCCTCGTCCGGCTGGCCTGCATATCTGAGATGACGCGACGCAAATCCGACGCGCTTGATGGTTGGGACGCATTGTTGACCCGAGGTTGGTTGGAACCTTGGTCATTCATGCGGCTATAATGTAGGGGGTTCGGATGTCGTGCCGAGGTGACGGCCCTTCGGGCTTTGGGAGCCATGGGAGGGTTCGGACCCGAGGTGACGATTCTGGCTGAGCTCAGAAGGACGACAATACTTAGAAGGAACCTTCCCACAGACGGCGTCAACCTGATGCGGTTTGTTTTTAGGGTATGGGGGCAATAGGTGTGAGTTCTTTTAATTTGTATAGTGGAAGTTCTACTGCGGTACTGGCCTTGGTCCGATCCCGGGTAGAGGGAGCCAGCTCGGAAGTAGGAGCGGTGAGGCGGGAACCTGGTGCTCGGCTCGGATCCAGCTATTCTGCTCGGATCTGGGGGCTCGGCTCGGTCCTGGGTACCTGCACGCTGCCTAGAAACAACGGGAGAAGTCCCGACGATAGGTCCTCCGATGATCTAGTCCGTTACTCGAAAAAGCAACAGTAGCAAGGGTTCAAGGGCAGAAAGTTTTATTACCTTTGAATGGAGGAGGGGGTCTGGTATTTATAGGCAGAGACAAACGGGTCTGGGACCTGAGCGGGCCGGGTCGGACCCGTTTGCCTGTGGGCATGAGGCGGTAACGGCCCGTTGGACTTCTGTTGACCTGATGATCAGGGAAGAGTGGGTGTTGAGGAGATCTGAAGGCCCAGGAGGGACCACGTCATCTAACCCATATCAGTAATAAAGGGTAGAATGGGAGAATTAGAATTACACGTTGAATACACATAATTGATGAAGAGTACAATGGAGCACGTGTGATGCACCTCTGAATAATTTTTTTTTTGGTAATAAATAGTAGAATGAGAGAGTTGGAAAGTTGTAGATTTACACAGTAAGGTCTTCTCCCATTATAATATTAGAGGTATTATTTTTATATATATTATTATATGTATAAATTATTTTATATATATATATATATATATATATATATATATATATATATATATATATATATATATATATATATATATATATATATATATATATATATATATATATATGCTTGATTGAAAACGGGTTTGTTTTCATCGGGTTGGAAAACAGCGATCTGAGCCGTTGGATCGCTCTTGATCGTGATCAGCGGCTCAGATCGCTGCCGCCCATCACCCGTCTCACTTAAGTGGCGGAGGATTAATTTGGGAATTTCGTCCTAAATAACTCTTCGCCTGTTTCGCTCTAAGAAATGAATGGAAACAACTGCCTTCATTCAATTTTTTTATAACCTAGGCCGTTGTTCAGAACAACGGCCTAGGCTATAAAATTTCATTGTTTCAAATAACCTAGGCTATAAAATTTTATAGCCTAGGCCGTTGTTGGGAACAACGGCCTAGGTTATAAAAAAATTGAATGTAGGCCGTTGTTCCAAACAACGGCCTATGATTCAATTTTTTATAACCTAGGTCGTTGTTCCCAACAACGGCCTAGGTTCATTCATTTTTTTAGAGCGGAAGTGGCGAAGTGTTATTTGGGACAAAATTCCCAAATTAACCCTCCGCCACTTAAGTGATATTGGGTGATGGGCGGCAGCGATCTGAGCCGCTGATCACGATCAAAAGCGATCCAATTGCTCAGATCGCTGTTTTCCAACTCGTGAAAACAAACCCGTTTTCAATGGAGCATTACTCTTATATATATATATATATATATATATATATATATATATATATATATATATATTTGTTTATTATAATAAATTATTTTATATTATTGTATATTATTATATACTAGGTTTTGACCATGGACACGTGCCTATGGCACGTCTTCATGAACGATGCAGCATATGAAAGCCCTGTAAACACATAAATAAAATGTAGGCAAAGCAAAGTACATAAAGAAATTGCAGGCAAAACACATAAAGAAGTTTTAAAAAATCCAGCATGCTAGTGTTACTACTAACCATCCATCTGAAAAGTGAAGAGATATGAGAGTAAGTGAGTGAGAGAGAGAGAGAGAGAGGGAGAGGGAGAGATTAATAAAGTTAGGATGATTTATGGGGGGGGGGGGGGGGATATAGTTTTGGAGGAAAAACTTTTGGGAGAATAATGTCTTTTAACAGGATAAATGTTAGTTATTTATTTTATTTCAATTGAAGGAGGGCCACTTGATAGCTTTTTTTTTTTCAAATTATGTTGTGATTTATTAGATAGACGTGGTTTTCCCGTGGACACGTGCCTACGAAATGTATTCATGAACGATGCAGCATTTGAAAAACACTACAAACTGATATATAAAAAATGCAGGCAAAACAAATTAAGTACATACAAAAGTTAAAGAAAATACAGCATGCTAGTGTTACTACTAACCATCCATCTAAAAAGTGAAGAGTTAAAAGAGAGAGATGGACAGAGTAATAAAGTGAGGATGATTTATGTTTTGGGGGAAAAAAATTTCGGGGAGAAATATCTTTTCGAAGGGTAAAAATGAGTCATTGATTTTGTTTTAATCGAAAGATAGCCACATGATAGCTTTTTTTCAAATGCTTTGCAATTTATTATATAGATTATTATATATCTGTATGTATGTATCAGTATGTATATATGTATATGTATACAGTATGTATGTATCAGAGTATATATATCGTAGAAGCATACATACAAACCCATACATACTGTATATATAACGGTATACAACATACAGTATTTATGTATATACATATATACATAAATACGGAGAATATATATATATATATATATATATATATATATATATATATATATATAATAGTTTACCAAACAACACTATATTTTCGGAAATCACAAAATCAACTTTATAATTTTTTAAAAAAACTAAGTTTAAAATGAATTTTCAAAACAACGAACCAAACACAGCCTTAGCAATTTTCAGCTCTTTTCAATATCTCATGCTCTAAGAATGTTGAAAGTGTAATTTATGGCTTAACCATACGATGGTGCATAGGATTCTCTTCCGTAAGAAATAAACTAATAATGCTCTAGAATACAAAATTTTCTTAAAGGTATCCTTGCAAAGAATTGTTTCCAAGATTGCATGATCGATAGGTTGAAAAAGATAATTTGTTGCCTTCAAATCCTTCAGCTGGAGTGCTTCCAATTCGTACCTTTGTGTCTCTGACAATGTCTAACTGGCTGCTAGTTTTGTTACTCCAGAATCAACCACCTGCCAATACTCTTTGGACCTCAAGAAGTTTTCCATCAACATGCTCCAATGGTCATAATGACCATCAAAGTGAGGAATTGAAGGTTGGACGAAATTTTCAGATGACAAGTAGCTGCAATGAAAGAAAAATTGAACTTGCTACACACTTTCTTACTTTTCCCTCTCAGTGGCTCTGATACAACTATTTCGAATAAAATCTAGGCAGTTAAAATCAATTTCGCATACTACTTGAAAATGAAATTTCCTACTGACCACGGAGTCGGCGTGGTCCGAGGAAATTGAGAATCGGCTAGGTCTTGCTACATGGCCGCGGCAGGAGGCAGAGATTTTGCACTCGACACGATCGAACTTTTGTTTGACAGGAAATCGTCGGGCTCCGAGCCCGTCGAAAAATTAGAAGAAATTCCCTTAACCGAGGAGGACAGATCCAAGTGGTTCCGAGTCCTCGCCCCAGACCTAAAACTGGCCATAACTAACTGCATCAGGCGGAATGTTGATCTTTTTGCCTGGATGCCCTCGGACATGCCAGGAATCTCAGAGGGCCTCATCATTCACCGACTGAGTGTCACCCGGATTCAAAACCCGTCCAGCAGAAGCACCGCAAGTTCACCCGTAAAAGGCAGCTGGCGACCAAAAAGGAAGGGAACAAGCTCCTCTCGGCTCGTTTTATCCAGGAAGTCAGCTATCCCGAATGGCTAGCCAACGTAGTGATGGTGAAGAAACCGAGTGGAAAATGGAGGATCTGCGTAGAATTCATAGACCTCAACAAGGCCTGCCCCAAAGATCCCTTCCCCCTTCCGAGCATCGACGCCCTAATAGATGCGACTTCTGTTCACGAACTACTGAGCTTCATGGAAGCCTTTTCAGGCTATAACTAAATCAGAATTTCCCCCCTGACATCCCCAAGACTGCCTTCGTGACTAACCAGGGATTATACTATTACCGGGTCATGCCTTTCGGGCTGAAGAACGTCGGTGCTACCTACCAAAGGCTCGTCAATCGGGTGTTTAAGGAGTAAATAGGTCGGAGCATTGAGGTCTATGTTGACGACATGCTCGTCAAAAGCTGCCGAAGCTAGGACCACATCACCGATCTCGAGGAATCCTTCAGGGTCCTAAGGTCCTACAACATGAGACTTAATCCCTCCAAAAGCGCCTTCAGTGTCATTTCGAGAAGATCCAGGCCAGAGGATTTGTGGTCAGCCAGCAGGACATTGAGGTAAATTTCACGCCTCGCTTCCCAAAATACGGGAATACAAGTCCGTGACGAAGGCCAAGCGAATGATATTAACATCATTCATAAGCTGTACCAGTCTCAACTCAACAATACTCAGAAAATTAAATCACAACCATGCAGATAATATCATCACATAAACAATATCTGAATTCAAGAATTTAATAATCCAACATAATAACCCATACTGAGAAACAAATGGCAGTTACGGGTCAAAAGCCCAGAATACAAGTTTAATCAAATGAACTACAATGAAATGAAGAAACATGGAAAGAAATAGTTTATTATTAATATGCAGCTGCTCCGATCTAGAAATACTGCTCGCCAATACCTTCTGGTAAATCCTCTGCCTCACCGGTAGCTGGGTTAACTAGGGGAGAAAAAGAAATATCCTTAGAGCAAGTACGGATAGAAAGTAGTGAAAACAGAGAGTAAGAAATAAGGTACATGAAGAATATGAATCAAGATCAAATTGCAACAACAATAATGGTATTAATAAACAATATTCTTAATCAAGTATACACGTGTCAATTTTAGTTCATTAGAATGTCATTTCTCCTATCTAGTGCACGTACTACTGCGTCCCATACCACAAGTTCAATGCACGCAAAACAGTGTTCGTTTTAAAATTCGTGGTGGGATTTACAGAGCATTTACTCGGTGTCAATAATAATCATTTACCATTTACAATCAATCAATTTTCAATTTACAATCTATCATTCACAATCAATACTTCTCCTTCCATGTCAATACGATTTCACGATAGGCCTTGCCGAGTACATTTTCTGAGACTATCCACTACTAAGTCAACCTTTATTAACCCCGACTTATTTAGTATTTTATTATTAATTTACTCATGTCCATGCAAGTGGTTATAAGAATGTCAAGGGGTGATAATAATGCGGCAACATGATGCATTGCACAATAATAGCATGAAGTAGTAAATCTGAAATAGCCGACATAATTTTGCTAAAACAGCGATAACTCCTAGACTATAACTCCGAATTCGAAGTTCCATGATTCTATGGACAACTAGACAGATAGGGCTACAATTTTTATTCAGTGACTTCCTGCTATTTTTACTGTATCTAGGTTAAATACTCTATTCTTTTCAGTTTAGCTGTTCTGGCAGCAACTAAATGTCCACTTCTAAGGGGTGAAAACATGGTATAAATACACTATAAAAATCTACAAAAGTTAGAGATGAACCCTAAGTATGTCTATAAAGTTCCTGAAGAACTTCATGGCATTCTAATATTTTTTACGTGGTATTTCACTAATAAATGTATCAATGTTGCATTAATTCTGCAGTCTGAAAAATGCAGACCAACAGAGACTAAAAATGTGATATCTCACAGCTCGGGACTCCGAATCAGGATCCGTCACTTGGGTTGGAAACTAGACTGAGTAGGCTAAAACTCTCTTTTGTATCAGCTGTGCTAATTCTCAAGTTAACAGGGTCAAAACCTCTGTGCAAAACAGTACAAGTAGCAAAAGTTTATAAAAGCTATCACATTTATATCCATCAAAGTGGGTAATTAACATGCTACTATATCATGAAATGCATTACACTGTTATACAGCAATTAGAATGTTCATTACCGTGTACAGTTCAATTTATGAAGTCATTGATCAATTCACAATACCTAATTCAATCAATATATTCATTCACCGTTCATTTTCCTTATATACAATTTCTAGTCATTTTATTTATGTCAATTGTGTATGTAGGCTTGGGTTTGAGTCAATGGATACTAATAAGATGTCAAGAGTACGTCGAGTTAGCTCGTGTAAACCCTCGATACTCCCAACGGAAGGGCACAATGCAAATTAGAATAATTGAAATGGAACAACTTGCTTAGAGGTCAAAAATCTTGAACTAGAATAAATAACGGAGTTCAAGTGGACTTGCCTTTGTTTTGTAGAAAATTCAATAATATAATATTAAGGAATAACTAGATCAGAATACCGGGGAGCAATCCCAAGAACGCGTGCGAAGACCGTGCGAAGATAATCCAAGCAATCAAGCAAACATCAACAATTTAAGGGGCTATCCCCACACTGGATCCGATCCGAACACGAGACAGCAAAAATGGGATCTGGTGCGGCAAAACACAGAACAACATCAGTGACTAATCAGTTCCCTCCTCCTCACACAGGATCACTCCAAACACGGGACAACGCAGAAGGATCGGGCGTGCCAAAACACAGGACAGCGGAATGGACCAATTGCTCTCCTTCTTCTTCCTTTACTTCGATCGAGCGAGAGCGAGAGAGCGAGAGAGAAACTTCGGCGACAGCGCGGCACCGCAGTGGCGCTACGACGGCTATTGACGACGTTGGTCGGGAAGCGACGCAACAATCGAGACGGCGAAACGAATCCGGCGAAAACTCTGTTTTCGCGCTCGAAAACAGGGGAGAGCAGCGACGGTGCCTTAGGGGCTTGGATGGTGATGGCGAGGCTATGGGGAACTCGCCGGGATGTGGAGGAGGCGATCGAGGAGATTGGGAGAGGGCGATGGTGGTTCGAAAGTGTAGTCGGGGTGGGTTTCGATGGTGCTCCGATGGGTTCGACGAGGTTCTTCGGCAATGGGGACTTGGGCGAGGACTTGGGTGAGGACGAAGCGGAGGATGATGGAGATGGTGGCGACGGTAAGGAGGTGGTGGTGTTGGCGACGGGGAAGCTAAGTGCTGATGGTTTCTTTGTGTTCGGTTTGGTTTTGGCGGTTGAAGAAGAAAACGGGGAAGGGAAAGGGAACGAGAGAGACAGAGAGCGGAACGGGATTGAGAGTGGATTTGGTTTAGGGTAGTTCTGATTTGTGGGAGAGTGGGGAGTATTATTATAATAAAATAACAGAGTAAATAGTGGGGAGTTAGAGATACGTGGGATTGAGGAGAGGGGTATCTGGGGTTTTAGTTAGGCAATGTAGGTTTGGGTAGACTAGGTCCTGGGTTTACAATCCATTAGGGAGATGGGTTGGGCTTGCATATGAATGGGCCAAAAAGTAATAATACAAGAAAATAATTGGAACTAGAAATTCCACAATAGGACAAAAAGCCCAAATACAATCAAATAGGAGGAAAAAGATACCAACAAAAATACAAAGAACAATAATCTGCACAATTGGAAACAGGGGTTACAGCAAACCCCGAGAAGATCCATACCATATTAGACATGGCCCCTCCAAGAAATGTCAAAGAGGTCCAGAGGCTCACGGGTCGGTTGGCGGCCATCGACCGCTTCCTTTCCAGATCCGGTGAAAAGTCGCTCCCGTTCTTCAAAGCCCTCCGGTCGGCTAAAGGGTTCGAATGGGGAGAACCCCAACAGTAGGCCTTCGACTAGATGAAGACCTACCTGGCCAACCCCTCTTTCCTTAGCAAACCAGAATCGAGTGAACCCCTCTACCTCTATCTGGCTGCATATGAACACGGGCTCAGTGCCATACTTTTCAGGGAGGAGGAAGGGGTCTAGAAACTTATCTATTATGTCAGCAAAGTCCTGCACGAAACAGAACTCCGATATGCCCGAATGGAAAAAATTGCTTACTCATTGATAATGGCCGCTCAGAAACTCTGACCGTATTTTCAAGCTCATTCCATTCAAGTCCTAACAGATCAGCCGCTTAAGCTCGTCCTCAACAAACCAGAAAATTTTGGGCGACTAATCAAGTGGTCGATTAAGCTGAGCTAACATGACATCAGCTACCATCCCCGAACTGCCATCAAGGGGCAAGCTGTAAGCCCTGTTCCCATTAATACGTATTTTCATTTATTTTCTGTATTTCAAATTTCTAGTATCTTGTAACTAATTCTTCTCGAATGATTATCGATTTTTAACCTGAATTGTATTTCATTCTATGATTTTTGATATGATACCCAAATATTTTATTTTTTGTTAATTATTTAAACCAATTTATTTATTCGATTACTTGTTACATTCTATAATTATATATATCCATTTTTTTCTATTGCTTGAAGCCTAGGCCGAGTTTAATATTAATATTATTATTCAAACTATTTAAATTGAAGCCCAAGCCCAATTATTTAATTATTTATCATAAGCACAATCCTATAACTAATTTATTAAATTATTTCGAGCCCATAGACCAGCCCAAATCCAAACCCAGTACTCATATATATTTATATAGACTCAATCCTATATGATTGTATTCAAACTCCTATATTTTCTAATCCACCCACTCACTTTCTCTCACGTTCTCAACTCTTTCCCCTTCTATTCTCTAACTGCCCCCATTATCTTCTGATAATCTGAAACTAACTCCATGATCTCCCCTACTATCTTAACTAAACCCTACCATCTTTATTAATCCCCGTTACTAATCAAATCCAATTAACTAAAACCCCTTCCCCGTTACTTTCTCTTCCCCCGGCCTCTCCTTCTCTCTCCCCTCTCTTTCTGAAACCCAAAAAAGAGCACCTACTCAAACCCCTCACCCCTAACCTCCCGCTCTCCCAACAGAGACCTCTCCTTCCCTCCGGTGCAGCACTCCTCCGCCCTCCTCTCCACCGCAACCGCTCGTTTTCCACGTCGAGCTCTACCGCATTCGTTACCCCATCGAAGTGTCGCCATTGCCTCCATCGTCATCCTCCCGAAACCTCATCGTCATCCCCGTCATCCTCATCACCTCATCGCCGCCTTCGCCATCTCCCTTTACCTCTCCGATCGTGACCACTGCAGCGACCTGCGGTCACCACCACAATTGTTGTTGCTTCCTTTCCTCTGTTCAACCCCGAACGAACCCAACTCTGTTGTCGTCGCTTCTCAACCACGACGATTGCAGCGCCGCCATTCCATACGTCGAGTTCTCCCGTCTCTCCATCGATGCCTCGACTACAACCTCCACCTCCAACAATCTCTTCATCAACACCATCGCGCCACTAGTGCAAACCGCAGTCATCCTCCACACCCTGCACCCTCAACAGCCGTCGTCTCCTCCGAGCCTCCATCCTCCTCCTCGACTCCGTCGCAGTCGCTTCCCGACCGCGACGACTTCAACCCACAGTCGATCAGCCCCTGTCTCCATCTCCCACCATTGCTGCAGTCGATCTCCATTGCTACATTCGAGTTCTGTCGACTTCATCCCCGAGACCTATCGATGCTGCTCTTCCCTCTCTCCCTTGTCATCGCTTCTCCGACCACCATCACCGATCGAGCCTCCCGCTCATCCCCTCGTCTCTCAACCACTTGCTTCCCCCAAGTCACCACCTACAACTTTGAGCCTACCACTCGAACCCACATCCATTTCCTCTGCTTCGCTCCCAAAATAGAGCACCACCTCATCATCTTCCTCTAGCATCACCCTCTGCCTACAAGACTTCACCACAGATCCTCCACCCTCATCGACTACACACTGTCGGAGCCTCTGCCATGTCCACGCCACCCCGAACCAGTCGCTGTTGACCCCAGAACGCCAACGGTCGACGCTAGTGTTTCCCCTGTTGCCGAAGCCAGTGCCGCTGCTATTGATTTGGGGGGGGGATTGATCTTTTGATCTTGACCGTCCGATCTCATCTCATCATCAAGTCTTGATTTGGCCGTTCGATCGTCGTTCATCATGATCATGATCATCATCTTCTTGATCCGTTGATCTTGGCCGTTGGATTTGCATTGATTGTCATCACCATCACCATCATCATCACGATCTTGATCTAGACCGTCGGATCTTTTTTGATCATTGCAATCATGATCATAATCTTGATTTTGATCTTGATCTTCGATCTCAGCCGTCCCATCATCGGATCTTGATCCCCATCAAGATCTGTGCCCGATCGTGATCACCGTGATCGTTTTCTCATCGCCATGTCGTCGGGATTCCGATCTCGTTATTATTTTCATATTCGAATTAATCTAATCATCATCTAAAGGCAAGTCTACTTGAACTCCTTTAGTTTTTTTAGTTCAAGATTATTGATCTCCCCAAGTATTTCTCTTTCGATTTTCGTAATATTGCTTTGTGTACCTTCCGTTGGGGGTATCGAAGGTTTACACGAGCTAACCCGAAGTATTTTTGACTTCGTTCCAATATCTATTGATTCAAACCCAAACTTGTATGCACACACGACATGAATAAATTGACCAGAAACTTGTATATAGAAATATATAGTGATTTGATTACATGTTGATTGATTGAGATATCGTGAATTGAATCGTGACATGATAATTTTGCCTTGTATATGGTAGAAATTCATCTTAACTTTTTTACATTAATGTTAATGCATTTCATGATCCAAGAATAAGTAGATTGTTCGTTTTGATGAATGTACGTGATGACTTTTTATGATTGTCTGCTGCCTAATCTGTTTTGCACTGAGGTTTTGACCCTATTACAATAAGAACCAACCAAAACTATATAAAAGAAAATTGTAGCCTAATGAATCTAGTTTCTAGAACACTTTACGGATATAGATTCCGATATGTGAGCTGTGAGATATTGCAGTTTCAGTCATTGTTGGTCTGTATTTTTCAGAATTCCAAATTAGTGAAACATCGACACAACTTTCAGTTGAAACACCATAGTAACTGTAGTGTAATGGCATGAAACTCTCCAAAAACATATTAGACATTCTTAGGATTCATTTTCTAAATTTTGTAGATTTTTATACTGGTTTTACACTTTGATTTCACATATAGAGTTTTGACTATAAGCTGCTGCCAGAACCCGTAAGCTGTAAAGATTAGAGTAACCGACCTAGTTACAATCAGAATCAATTGAAACTTACTGAATATTAATTGTATCCCCATATGTCTAGTTTACAAACCTTTTGACGGAATCAGATTCCGAATTGTATTTTGTGAGTTACTGTTGTTTTGGTACTGCTGTGTCTGCTCTTTTCAGATTCACAATTACATATATTTTATCATGCATAACATCATTTTGTTGCATCTTTATCATCGCCTTGACACTCTTATTTTTACTTTCATGATCATGAATGATATAATAAAATATTAAACAAGCCAGGGTAATGAGGGTTGACTTAGTAGTAGATAATCACAGAAAATGTACTCGGTAGGGCCCTTCGTGTTTACAGGGATTATTGACATGGAAGGTGGAGAAATACTTGTAAACTTGTTATCATGTTATCTTGTTATCTTGTTATCATGTTATCACGTTATCTTGTTATCATGTTATTTGTTATCTTGTTATCATGTTATCAGGTTATCTTGTTATCATGTTATTTTGTTATCTTGTTACACCAAGTACACGCTCTGTAGATCCCACCACTATGTCTAAAACGTACACTGTTTTGCATGCACCGAATCTGTGGTATGGGACATAGTAGTACGTGCACTAGATAAGTTAATAAAATGCTAAGAAACCTAAGTTGACACTTGTACACTTGACCATTGTTTATTGACATTGTTATTGCTTTTGGACTTTGATCTTGCTTCATATTCCTTGATGTACCATGTTCCTTTACTCTTTACTTTTCTCTACTTGTTGACCGTACTTGCTCTAAGGACATTTTTTTCCCACTCTAGTTAATTCAACCACAAGTGTACAAGGAGAATTCCCAGAAGGCATTGGTGAGCAGTTCTTCTAGGATTGGAGTAGGAGCTTGCTTCGCAATAAATTGTTTCTTCCATGTTATTTTCATATCGCATTGTTACTTTTGTTGAACTTTTTATCCCGGGCTTTATTGACCCATATTTGTTGGATTTCCAGTTTGTGGTTATTATATTGGACTACTGCATATTTTATCTCAATATTTGTTTATGTGATTATGTTTTCTGCGTGGTTGTGATTATTTCATTTTATGTTGTTGAGTTAAGACTGATACAACTTATGGATGATATTAAAATAATTCACTGGACCTTCATCACAGACTCGTATTTCCGTATTTTGGGAAGCAGGGCGTGACACAAGCCCTCGCAGAATTTATCACAGAGTGCACCATTTCTGAAGTACCTGAGATCCCAAAGTCAGATCCCATTTGGGATATTTATGTTGATGGATCGTCCTACGAGGGTGGAAGCAGAGCTGGTGTCATACTTCGTGGCCCCGATGATTTCTTCCTCCAGTATTCCTTACGCCTCAATTTCCATGCCTCTAATAACGAGGCAGAATACGAAGTAATGATTGTCGTCCTCACACTGGCTTGCAATGCAGGAGCAAGAAAAGTAAGGGCCTTCAGTGACTCTCACGTCGTGGTTAGCCAAATTTCGGGGGATTACGAAGCCTATGATGCTTAGATGGTTTGGTACTTGATGCTCATCAAACTCATCCTAGTAGCCTTCGAGCACGCTGCCATCAAGTGGATACCCAGGGAATTAAATGGTCAGGCCGACTCCTTTTCCAAGCTTACCTCAAGTTAATTCGAACTGATCCAATTGATGCGGTACACCATCCTTGGTTGGAGAGTTGATCAATAGGAGTGGGCATCGTCCTTCAAGGGCCTCGACCACACGGTTCTCTTCGAGATCCTCTATGAACCAAGCATCGAGAAGCCCGAGGTCATCTGCCTCAATACAGGCATCCAATCGCATAAATTGGATTGATCATATCCACAATTTTTTGGCGGAGGGCCAACTACCTGAAGACCCCGTTGAAGCTAGGAAGCTAAGGGTCCGGTCACAAAGGTTGACCTTGATTGTGAATGTCATCTTCAAACGTAAGTGTAATAGGCACTACACCTCTTTCATGTTGTACCCAAGTGTAAAAATGTACAAAAGCAATGAAATTTCTTTTCTAAACATGCAAACATGTCAAAACTCAACATCGAGCAAGCTACTGGCTTTCGCTCAAGCTCACCTACGAGAGATTTACAAATCTCTCCTGTCCTCGCCTCTCGGCTTGGACTTCGACCACCTACAAGAGATTTCTCAATCTCTCATGTCCTCACCTCTTAACTTGGACTTCGATCACCTACGAGAGATTTCTCAATCCCTAACGTCCTCGCCTCTGGGTTGGACTTCGACCACCTATGAGAGATTTCGCAATCTCTTACGTCCTCGCCTCTCGACTTGAACTTCGACCACCTATGAGAGATTTCACAATCTCTCACCTCCTCGCCTTACGGCTTGGACTTCGACCATCTACAAGATATTTATCAATCTCTCACATCCTCTCCTCTCAGCTTGGACTCCGACCACCTACGAGAGTCGCACACTCACCTACAAGATTTCTCAAAATCTCACTCTCACGTCCTCACCGATGGCCTGGACTTCAAAAATCTAGTAGATTCGCACTCATACTTCCCAGTTCGGAATGCAGCACACAAAAAATCCACAAGAAGCCAATTCACTACTATTTTTCTTATTATTATTATAACCAACAGAAGTGTATCGTGTAACAATCCGGATTTTCCATATGAATATATGTATGATTTTTTAAGCACTAAAATGCTAGTTATTTATTTATTTATTTATTTTGAAGCTTTTAGTATGGAATTAACTCATAAGCTTCAACTAGACCCGATTAAACCCGAGTTGAACCTAGTTTAACTCAACACTTGTAGGGTACCATGGCATGTAACAAAAAAAAAGAGTTGTGCACATGCACAAGGGCATGGCTGGCCAAGAATTGAGAGGGAAAAGGAGGGAAATTGAGAATTAGAGTTAAGGTTTTGACTTGAAACTTGACTCGTGATGGGTCTTTCACCACCCATACAATCCACCTCCCAATTCCCCCAATCCAAGAGAAGATGCCTCTCTCTTTCCCATGCCCCAAATCCGGCCAAGCCCCCCCCCCCCCCCCCCCCAACACACACACACCCTGTTCTCTTTTGTGTTTTAAAATTCTCCCTACTTCTACTTCTCATTTTCCATCTTCTACAACCTCCACACCTAAGAGAAAGAGAGACTTTCTACTGATTTGGAAGGGCAGAAGCCAAGGAGAAGAAGAGAATCCAAGGAGGAGAAACCAAGGAGCAAGAAGGCTAATCAAGGAGCTATGAGCTTGTAGGATCTCTCTTTTCTATCAAACTCATCAAGGTGGGTGATTCTAATCTCTTTGTTTGTTTTGATTGTTAAATGGAGATTGTAGTGACTAATGACATGCATGCTCATGTATGAACTTAAATAACTCGTTTTGTGCTAAGAAACCCAAAACAGGAAATCCTGTTAAAAGGCTGAATTTTTGCTGTCAGTCCGTAGCTCATAACTCGAACACCACTGCTTGAATTCACTTGAAATTTTTATATGATGTTCATTTTTGCGTCGTACACCTTCAGTAAAATTTCCAGCTTTTTATGATTTTTTTTGCTATTAAAATAAAATGCAAACTTGCATGCTGGTCAGAATAAAAAGAAACGGTTTTTGTTGTTACTGTTGTGAAAGGAATGACTTGGATCGTGCTGCATACTTATGGGAATGATCTAAAATTTTAGTACATCTTTTTAAAATGTATCCAAGAACTATTTTTCAATTTTTATGAGATTTGGACCACTGTAGCTATGTTAATAAAATCATGCAAACTCAGCTAGTTTTCTTAGTAAACAGAATTGTTGCTGTTATTGCTCTGTTTTTGATGATATTCAAAGAGACATAATTAAAAATCTACTTGGTAGAATCATCTAATTTTTGGAATTGTTGTAAAATCATGTATTAGGAGCTAGAATATAAAATTTCATAATGTTCTGACATCGTTTACTATTTTAAAATGATTTTATCCCATGACTGTGTTAATATGATCTTCTGTTCTGAGAATCCGTATACTTGTTAAAAATAAGACCATAAGAGTGTGTAAACGACCTTTTCTACAGAAACTTGAAACTAGGAAGTTATAGAAGACACATAGAACATTCTGGATTGAACGAGAAATCATGATTTGGATAAGTGTACGATTTTATATGATTTTTGCAAGTGATGACAGAAACACGGTGAATTTTAGAGCTCACTGTTTTGCACATTGTTCATGGAAATGAGTTTGAACTTGTACTTTACTAGCTTAGAGTTGCTGTTTGAGGTCAAGAATCATGTTATAAATGTGTACATGAGTTAGGACTCAAATTAACTAAGGTTCCTTGCTAAGGGTAGCTTATAGTTGCTCATAGACCCCAATATAGACAACGTTGTTCACTGTTTGAAGTAGAAATTATATTGGATGATGGGGTAATGTTGTTGACCATTTTGGGATAAAATCCATACCCAAAGTGTGCTTATACTTGCTGTCTACCTTGAGTAGAAGTATGGGAGCGCCCGATCGCGATTTCTCAAAGAATCGGAATCGGGAATGACTCCGTTTTGGCATAAATGCCAAATGTATGCTTGCTGTTTAGAATTATAAATTGTCATTTTTAGGGCTCTTAGAAACCTTTTTTGTGGTTTCATGGGTTAGGACTTACTCCTAGTGTAGTGTACCTTGTTGGGATAGATCGGTTGAGTATTGAGACCCTAGGATTAAGTCTTGTTGACAAATCTAGACGGATAGAATGTCGCATCGAACGAGTTGGAGGGGATGACTCGTGCGCCGACATACTCGCCGTGCATGGATGGATTCTATGGCTGTGTTTGGAGCTACCACTTGTCAAGGACCGCGGAGCATTAAGTTTAGCGGGAGCTACTTATTGGTTGGGCCGAGATTGCGATCGAACTCCAAGTGTGGATGGCGGTTGCGGCAATCGACCGGGTCGATTCATCATGGGTTCGTGCCAAGTGTGGGCTAAGGCGGGTCAACCCTTGGGCCGGACTTGAGGGCTAGTTGAGTCCTAGTGTGGGATGAGTTAAGATCCATTATTGATAAAGGGTAACTAACTAGAAAGAGTCTACAAGTAGAACTTAACTAGTTGTTCATAGCAAGCTAAGTTTATTACCAAGTTAGGAATTAGATATGGTAGATAGATCGCCTAACTAAGGGAATGGGTTATATGAGATCGCTCGCCTAGTGGTACATACTTCTAATAAGGAAATGAAAGAGAATTAGAGTTGGGGTAGAGTGATGGCCTTTAGTAATCGGTTGGTAAAAGAAATACTAGTGATCGTGTAATCAACCTTACCTTTAATCTTGGAGTGGGGTAGCATGGATACTTTGGTAGGACTAGATCGAGTCTTGGTTGACTGTAAGGACATGCACTAGCGAGGGTGTTCATCTTTCAGAGGGACGCATGGCATCATCACGCCTGGCCAAATCCAAGGTTCGTTTAACGCGAACAGGAGCTGCCCTGTAAAGGAGTCAAGGAGACTCTGTGGGGGCTCCGCTGTTTCGGAAGGAATAACTTTATGTCCGTAACAACCTTTGAGGAGGTTTGGAGTTTTGGCGTCGTCGCGACTACAAGTTCTGCTCTAGTGTAAGGACGAGTGTAGCGGAGTTGGGGAAACCTTATATCCATCAGGTCTTTTGTTGATCAATGTGGGCAAGGGGTTTAGAGAAAGACCCTACTGAGCGAGACTCTACGGAAAAGGCTCGAAGTCCTCCGGTGGGGAGCCCTGTTGCCCGTATATCAGCTTTTGGTGAGGTCCGAGGAGACGTAGATACAGCAACATACCATGGTTACAGTCATGAAGGAGTAAGCCTGCGACTGGGATCCCGGGTATAGTGGGTAAAACACGAGGATTGGACACCACTAATGACAGCAGTGACGGAGTAAGCCGGATGCCTGCAGCCTCACCATCACTGGAATTAGAAACAGGAGAGAGCACAAGAGTAGGATGCATAGCGAGGGATCGAGCCCCATCAAACTAAAGAATGTCGTTCGGTTGGGGGATGTGTAGTATGGGATGCATATCTTTCAACCAAGCGAGCATTAGCTTTAGGAGCATGTATGCATAGTGTGTGCATTAGATTAGGCCATGGCATACACCAACACTTTTTTGACATCACCTTTTTCTTCGCATCAAATATTTTGTGGATTGTTGAGGTTGGAATCGTTATATTACGGCGTAGAGAGGATAGCCAAATATAGCATTTTCTTCAGTTGTATTCAACTAATGTGTCCACAGTTATCAGAGCAAGATTGCCGACTTGGGATCGTAGGAAAGCTCTAGTAGGGGAAAGCATCCAAGTGAAAGTTACTGTCCAAATTTTATTGTACATTCTTGTAATAACAATTAATTGTAATTGTTGTATTCATTGGACATTGTGTTGATTCTGATTTTGATGATTACAACACAATGCAAAATGTATCTGTGCTATGCTGTATATAATTGCAGGTTGTATCAGAAGATACACAAAGGCCTCATTACTCTAAAGCTGAACAAATGAACAAGCACAGCTCAGGATAAAGACAATGGCTTCACTCAAGACTCAAGACTCAAGTCAAGACAAATGTTTCAATGTCATTTATTTATGTGTCTTGTAAACAAAATGTAATATTTTTCTTTATTGAGCCTTAGAATGATGTACAACCTTGTCACACACACATACACTCACATATAACTTTTTATAACTGTGTGTTTACAAAAATCCAAAGGTCAAAACAGCTTGAACTAGATCAGCTGTTGAGTACCAGTCGACTGCCATTTATACCAGTCGACTGAGTCTATACAAAACTGCCTGATCTTATTCAAACTCTAACCAGTCAACTCATAGAGGCAACTCAGTCGACTGTTCAAGTGTTTTCTGACCGTTTTCTGATTTCAAAAGATGTTTTTCGAATTTTAAAAGAGTTATCCGTTAATTGTCCGTTGATCAAATGGTTGTGGGTAACTACCTTTAACTTCCAGGGATTCTAGTCTATAAATATAGACTAAGAATCACCTTAAAAAGTCTCCAAGCAATTTTTGAAGAATAATTTTAAGATTTGTGCTTTCAAGAGAGAAAAGATTTCAAAATTCACTAAGACTTGGTTCTCTGTCTTCAGTCCAGCATAACATTGAATTCATTTTGAACTGGATTTGGAAGTCAACCAATTAGCCACGTACTATATCACAATCACAACAAGGCTATAGGTTGATTGTAAATAATTTTTTATTGTTTTTCTTTTCCTCTCGGTTGGAGAGTAGGACTCTAGGGTGTAGAGTCAGGTTTGTCACTCTTGGTGGAAGAGTGGATTGCTTTCTCTAGTTGAGAGAAAGGACTACGGGTTGGACAAGGTTGTTGTCTAAACGCCGTAGGGTATTCTTGTAATCTTTTTCAAGAATAGTGGAAAATCTCAAGTGGGTTGCTTGGAGACTGGATGTAGGTCGGGAGGACCGAACCAAAATACATCGTGTGTACTCTGTGGTTGTATCTTTCTACTTGCATTTCTATTTTTCTCAGTTTTTAATTTTTTGTGTGAAACTTGTCTGGACAGTCGACTGCGTACTCATATAAGTCGACTGGCCAGACTCGTACTACTCTAAAGTAATTTGTGTGACTAGTCGACTGTCTATCTCTAAGTCGACTTAACAGACTTCTTTAAAATACTTTTCTTTTTGTGGTTTCAGTCGGCTGGTTTATCCCTCAAGTCGACTGAACAGAAAAAATTCTCAATTCCGCATTTTAAATTTTTATAAAACACTATTCACCCCCCCTCTAGTGTTTCTTGCATTGCCTACAGGATCCAACACTTGGTATCAGAGCAAGGTTGAGTGCAATGGCAACTACTTCAACTGCAAATCAGTACTATGAAGGCCAATCTACACAAAGGCCACCTCTCTTTGATGGAATAAATTACAATTATTGGAAGTGTAGAATGAAGATCTACCTACAATCCATCAACTATGAAATATGGAACATGACGGAAACAGAATACACCGCTCCTACTATTCCATATGCACAATGGAATGATGACATGAAGAACCAAACAATGAACAATGCAAAAACAATGAATTCATTATTCTGTGCTCTCACAAAGGAGAAGTTCAACCGTGTGTCGAATGCAATAACCGCACATCAAATCTGGCACACACTCGAGGTAACTCATGAAGGAACGAACAAAGTGAAAGAATCTAAAATATATGTTCTTGTTCACAGGTTTGAAATGTTCCGCATGAAGGAAAATGAAAGTGTGTCCGAGATGATTACTAGATTTACAGACATCACAAACTCACTTGTGGCACTTGGAAAGATATACACTCAAGCAGAGATGGTGAGAAAAGTACTTCGTGCACTTACCCCCGAATGGGAAAAGAAGACCACTGCCATAGAAGAGGCCAATGATTTATCACAACTTTCTCTTGAGAATCTTGTGGGAAATCTAATGGCTTATGAGGTACAAATTGAAGAACGCAAGAAGGATGCCAAACCACAACAGTCAAAGAAGAAAACATTAGCATTCAAAGCCATGTCAGATTCCGAAGATGAAGAAGAAGATGAGGAGGAGATTGCTATGTTCACAAGGAGATTCAAAAAATTTCTGAGGAAAGTTAAGTTCAATTCTAAATCTAAAGATTCTAATGATCCTCCAACTTGTTTCAGGTGTAACAAAGCAGGTCATATGAAGAAGGATTGTCCACTAGAGAACACAAAGTCTAAGGGAAAGACATCCAACTTCAAGAAGGATAAGTACACAAAGAACAAGTCCGCCAAAAATAAAAAGGCATATCAAGCAACTTGGGATGACAGCGATTCTTCTTCAGAAGAAGAAATTGATGAAACCAACGAGGTTGCAAACTTGTGCTTCATGGCATCACAGAATCAAGTAAGTAATGAGTGTGATTCAGATGGCTTACTTGATGCATTCAATGAAATTTTTCAAGAACTGAAAAAGGAAAAGATTAGAGTTAAGAACTTAGAGAAAGTTAATCAAACACTTTCTCAAGAGAATCTTAACCTTGATAAAGAAGTAAAATCTTTAAATTCTCGTATTTCAAGTTTAGATATGGATCTTGAATCTCTAAAGAAGAATTATGAAGAGATATCCAAGAACGTATCTAAGTTTAATAAAGGAAACGAGAATTTAAACGATATTCTTCAAAATCAAGTAAAATCTAGTCAAAAGTTTGGACTTGGTTTTAAAAAATCTCTTGAAAAGGATCTTTCTTCCAAGAACAGTAGTATTAATAAACCTGAATCTATTTGTAGTGTTAGACATAAATTGTATGAGTTCTTTGAAAAACCTAAGTTTGTAAGTTCTATTGATAATTTATGCACACTGATAATCTACTCTCTGTTGATAGTTTGTTTTATAAAACACTGATAATCTACTCTTTGTTGATAATTTGTTTAATAAGTCGACTGACATTTTTGTGATAAGTCGACTGACATACATTGTTTATTGTGATGTTAATTTTTGTGATAATTTATGCATGATGTATTATTGATAGGGGGAGCATATGAATGCTTGTATTATTTTCTTTTATTATCAGCTATTGTGTTGTCATCATCAAAAAGGGGGAGAATGTTGATTCTGATTTTGATGATTACAACACAATGCAAAATGTATCTGTGCTATGCTGTATATAATTGCAGGTTGTATCAGAAGATACACAAAGGCCTCATTACTCTAAAGCTGAACAAATGAACAAGCACAGCTCAGGATAAAGACAATGGCTTCACTCAAGACTCAAGACTCAAGTCAAGACAAATGTTTCAATGTCATTTATTTTTGTGTCTTGTAAACAAAATGTAATATTTTTCTTTATTGAGTCTTAGAATGATGTACAGCCTTGTCACACACACATACACTCACATATAACTTTTTATAACTGTGTGTTTACAAAAATCCAAAGGTCGAAACAGCTTGAACTAGATCAGCTGTTGAGTACCAGTCGACTGCCATTTATACCAGTCGACTGAGTCTGTATAAAACTGCCTGATCTTATTCAAACTCTGACCAGTCGACTCATAGAGGCAACCCAGTCGACTGTTCAAGTGTTTTCTGACTGTTTTCTGATTTCTGACAGTTTTCTGACCGGTTATGGGTAACTACCTTTAACTACCAGGGATTCTAGTCTATAAATATAGACTAAGAATCACCTTAAAAAGTCTCCAAGCAATTTTTGAAGAATAATTTTAAGATTTGTGCTTTCAAGAGAGAAAAGCTTTCAGAATTCACTAAGACTTGGTTCTCTGTCTTAAGTCCAGCATAACATTGAATTCATTTTGGACTGAATTTGGAAGTCAACCAATTAGCCACGTACTATATCACAATCACAACAAGGCTATAGGTTGATTGTAAACAATTTTTTATTGTTTTTCTTTTCCTCTCGGTTGGAGAGTAGGACTCTAGGGTGTAGAGTCAGGTTTGTCACTCTTGGTGGAAAAGTGGGTTGCTTTCTCTGGTTGAGAGAAAGGACTACGGGTTGGACAAGGTTGTTGTCTGAACGCCGTAGGGTATTCTTGTAATCTTTTTCAAGAATAGTGGAAAATCTCAAGTGGGTTGCTTGGGGGCTCGATGTAGGTCGGGAGGACCGAACCAGGATACATCGTGTGCACTCTGTGGTTGTATCTCTCTACTTGCATTTCTGTTTTTCTCAGTTTATAATTTTCTGTGTGAAACTTGTCTGGACAGTCGACTGCGTACTCATATAAGTCGACTGGTCAGACTCGTACTACTCTAAAGTAATTTGTGTGACTAGTTGACTGTCTCATCTCTAAGTCGACTTAACAGACTTCTTTAAAATACTTTTCTTTTTGTGGTTTCAGTCGACTGGTTCATCCCTCAAGTCGACTGAACAGAAGAAATTCTCAATTCCACGTTTTAAATTTTTATAAAACACTATTCACCCCCCCTCTAGTGTTTCTTGCATTGCCTACTGGATCCAACACATTGTAATAACAATTCGATGTAATAAAAGTTTTTAATTTCCTGTGATTTTTGTTGTGTTGTGACTCATTTGAAGAAAGATCCTGGAGTGTGTCACGAGTTTCTATGTTAGGAATTTGGGGCGCTACATATCGATACAATCGGTGGGACTTTATTACATCGCTCAAAATTGACCTAAGGCTCCAACATAGGAGCCGTATGGTTGGTATAGACCAGTTCAAGGCCGGCCAAATGAGTTAGTTCCTCAGCAGGATCTCATAGGGTTGCTAAAGTGGACACACCCGTAACGGAGCCCTGGGCGTCACCTGGCCTTGTGGGCCCCATCCGCAGGGTGGTAACGAGACTCCGGCTGAAGGGCAAGCACCTCTGAAAGAAACGGACCGGGATCCTGACATCCCAAGCATTATCTTGTATCGTTGTATATCTAACTCTTTATCCACAATGGTCTTACGAAGGAAGGATTCAGACAACGGTCGCCAGGCGAAAGTGCTAGACATCGAAAACACAATCTCCACACTTTTCAAGTCACAGTCGGCTATCAACTTTTTCAAATGTGTCAACTCCAAGCTAAGTCCCTTCAACTTATCCATAAAGTATCAAACGACCACCTCTCGATTGCGAGCCTCTTTACGATACCGGGTCAGTGCATACTCTAACATCGTGACCTTACCCCTAAGCCGCGCCATCTCGGCACGAACAAGGCCTACCCCAGAGGGCACATCCATTTGACAGAGACAAAAGAAACATCATTCCAAGCCTTATACACTTGGCTAAATTCGCAAAATCTTATAAGTCAAAAGGTTTGGTTGAAAAACTCTTTTCATAACTCAAAAATTTCATACAAAGGTGCGTTGGCCATTACGCATTCGGCAATTAAAAAATACAAAGAAGGAAAAGAGGGAAAAGCAAACACAAGGACTACTATTCAGAATTTGGGTGAACCTCTTCTTCAGCGGCAGTTTCAGCATCAGGGTCGGCCACGACAACGTTTTCTTCACCACCTCCTCCGGGAGTTAGCGGGCGGTCGAGTATCTTCATGTCATAGTTGAACTGCCAAGCTGCAGCTCAGGGTGGTAGTACTTGACGTGCTCGATCGCTCGGTTGTACACCTCGTCCCGAGCCTTGATGAACTTCTCGATGCCGGCCCGCTCGATCTTTTGTATCTCACGGGTGGCCACCTTCTGTAGGTCGCCCTCCCTCTTCATGCTGGCATCGGCCTGGGAAGCCAATTTGGCCTGAAGGGCTTGATTACGGGACTCGACCGTCATCAGCTTTAACTTCAGGTCCTTCATCTCTTGCTCATTGATAAATCCAATAATATCCACATTTGGAGCAATAATCTGAATGCAATTAGACAGTTAAATTCTCTATATGTGGTAATTTACTCTTCTTTTCTCTTTTCCATAGGAAACAGCCTAAAAGCAACTAAACGAAGCAGATTCAAGATTTACTCCAGACTGTGAGGATGATACACAGGAAGCTGCAGAACACAAGTCGACTGGTCCTTCAACGACAGTCGACTGAACAAAGGAGGTTGAGTTTCCTAAGCTGCGCAGTACAGTCAACTTACTCCAAAAGACAGTCGACTTGACTGACTGATTTTGAATCTCCAGAATTCACGATACAGTCAACTGATTTTAACACCAGTCGACTGGCATTCAGCGGGAGTTAAAAGATAAGAACAGTTGAGATCCATCCTCATCCTCATCTTCATCCAAATCCGAATCAAAATTAAGTTATCCAAATCCAGGTTATCTGCAAATAACAACTCTCCAACAATCAAAGTTAAAAACCCGGGTTTGGCAAGTAAGAAGATCGACTCAATCCATATCCGATGCGTAAAGAGATAGGAATGTTGGAACTTGAGATCTGCAGATGTAGGCAAAGGAAACTATAAAAAGGCTGGAATACGGAGTTTAGAAGACATCTCTAAATCACGGGACATCAATCATCTGGATAGTGACAATCAGATCAAGAGTAAGAGAGAAGGAATCAACGAAAGAAGATCAAGTACTGCAACTCTGCATTGCTAAGGGAGGAGAACAAGTCGACTGAAGGTGAACAAGTCGACCGAAGGCTGACTGGTTTGAAGTTGATCATCATACAAATCAGCTTTCTGTTGTGCAATCTAGTTATCTAAATAAATAGATAAACTAGACACAAATTAAAACCTCGCAAGTATACGAATCATTTAGAGAAGCGTAGTGACGAGCAAGGGTCGATCCCACAGAGATTGTAGTACTTAACTCACTAATCAATAAAACAAAGAAAAATGCAAATCATAAAGTTTGTTCGAAAGATCTGAGTGAAAAAGAATCAAAGAGATAAAAATCTAAATTAAATAGCATCACAATTTGAGTCAAGAATGTCTATTAAAGTAGTTGGGCGTTGATTTCCACCTATAGTCAATAATGCTAAGTTGTGTACTACTCCAATTGCTCAGTTTGTTCCTTTAAGAGCATGGTATTACTCCTTAAAGTTAATGTTTCCCGAAGCCAAGAATTAGGCATTTCGTTTCTTTCCTTAAGTATTTAGCATGGTATCTACTAAGTTGCACTTAAAGAAAACATAGGAACAATGGAAACGAACAAACACTTGAAGTTCTAGAAATTGGTATCAGATCTAGATCCTTCAAGTTGATTAAACCAAGAACCCCTAAGGACTCCTTTGTTACAAGATATGAACACGAGATACGGGTCGTCTCAATATGCTCATATAACAGATTCAGATCTATACTACACAGACTTGATAAACTCAGGTTCTGTAATGCAGTCGACATACTGTCACATCAGTCGACTGCTCTTCAGAAACATCTGAACAAGTTCGAGCATTATAAATCTATACCAATACTCTCAGATTTAATCAATAAATAATAGAGTAGCATTTAGAAAAATATAAGCATTACATGACTACAGTTTCAATCTACCCAACTATGAAATTAGTTGCACATAATACAACCTTTATTGATTAATATAATAGAGTTCATGACTACAATAGAAATAAAAACTAAAGAGAAAGAACAGAAGAACGCTGATTTATATGATGTTGCACTTCAGCCCAATCAGCAGTCATCTTGTTCTCCTCCTTTGATGCTGATATCGTGATTCTTGCTGATCGATCGATTCCCCCTTGAAAATCGGCCTCTTGGTTGATATTTATAGAACAAGGGAAGAGAATTAGGGTTTGTACTTTTTGCAGAGAAGTCCTCTTCTTTTGTTGCTTTCTTTCCTTATTTTGATCTGCGTTTTTATATCTTTCTCTTTTCTTCTTTTCTTCCTTATCTACTCACCACGTGCTCTTGCTTTGATTGTTGGAGAAGTTGTTATTCGCAGAAAACACCTGGGTTTGGATAACTTAATTTTTGATTCGGATTTGGATGAGGATGCATCTGTTCTTATCTTCTAACTCGCCGCATACCAGTCGACTGGTGTTGGATGTAAGTCGACCGTGTCGAGACATCTGGAAATTCATAATTAATCAGTCCAGTCGACTGTCTTTGAGGACCAGTCGGCTGTACTGAGCAGCTTCGGGATTTCATTCTCCTCTGTTCAGTCGACTGTTTGAAGAACCAGTCGACTTATACTCTGTAGTTTCTGTGTATCATCCTCAAAGTCCTGAATCTGCTTCGTTTTGCTGTTTTAGGCTGTTTCCTATGGAAAAAGAGAAAAGAAGCGTAAATACCACATATAGAGCATTTAAATGTCTAATTGCCTTAAGATTATTGCTCCTAAAAGTGAATAATATTTGGTTCATCACTTTCTTCTTCTCTCTAGTTTTGTTCTTAAGTTGTTTTAATTATTATAATCATGTATTCAAAACTCTTAGTCAATAAAAGTTTTATTATGTGCAACTAATTTTATTGTTGGGCTGATTGAACCCGTAGTCATGTAATGTTTATAATCTTCTAAAACACTACTTTATTCACTTATTGATTAAACCTGGTTGTCTTGATCAAATTTATAATATGAATAAACTTTTGTTAAAAAGTTCGCAGATCAGTTGACTGCATCTAATAACAGTCAACTGATCTGAAGAATCTTACTTCATTAAGTTTGCTTATTATAAAACTGACTCTGTTATATGAGTATAGAGATGATCCATATCTTGTGCTCGTAACTTGTAACACAGGAATCATTTAGGTTCTTGGTTTAATCAACTTGGAGGATCTAGATTTGATACCAATTTCTAGAACTTTGAGTGTTTGTTAATTTCCATCGTTCCTATGCTTTCTTCAAGTACAACTTAGTAGATACCATGCTAAATACTTAAGGAAAGAAACGAATTAGAGTAGATACCATGCCTAATTCTTGGCCTAGGAAAATCTTAACTTTAAGGAGTAGATACCATGCCCTTAAAGGAACAAACATGAGTGATCTGAGTAGTGTAGAAGTTAATTTAGCATTCGTGACTATAGGTGGAAATCATGCCCAACTACTTTAATAGATATTTTGTGATTCAAATTGTGATTCTACTTGATCTAGATTTTAATCTTTTCATTTCCTTTCAAATAGACTTTTAGAAATTTGTATTTCTGTTTTATTAATTAGTAAGTTAAATACTACAATCTCTGTGGGATCGACCCTTGCTCTTCACTACATTTCTATAAACGATTCGTACACTTGCGAGGTTTTAATTTGTGTCTAGTTCATCTATTTATTTAGGTAGCTAAGATTCACAACACTCATAGTGTTCAGCGTTCCTCACCTCCTTCTTCAACCCCTGGTGATGCAGCTTCATCACCTGGGCACTCTCCATGCACGCCTACAGCCGAGGGAATAAGACTTGAACAAAAAATAACAACCAAAATACAAGGGAATCAGAGAGAAACAAAGGTTAGCTGCACGCTCACCTAAACCCACTTCATATAGCTGGACTCAATGGTCTCACACTCCATGGCCTCCCGATCCCGAGGCGGGGTGATTTTCTCAACCACTTCGATCGCCACGGGACCCTTGACAGGATATTTGCGACCTGAACGGCCAGTCAGAGGCCCACAGTCGAAGCCCCATGTTGCCCATGACCTCCTAGGCCTCTGGATTAACGGGAGGGAGGACCCCCCTCAAAACCTCAGTAACATTTAAGTTGATGGAGCTTGGGGCCGCCTCGAAGAAGCCGGGAGTGTCAGGGACCGCCCGAGTTTTCTATCTCTTCGCCACCGAGTGGGAATGTTCTTCGAAACCACCTTGGGAAGATACCTTCCCCTGATTCTTCTTTTCGGCCCGATTGGCCTTCTTCTTCTTCAACACGGCCCTCCTCTCGGCGATCTCCGCAGCATCCATATCTGTAAAATAAAGAGAAGTGTATAAGACGAAGAAAGAAACTTGAAGGAAAAGTAAACGAAAGATATACTAGAAGGAATGGGGTTTATTCCGATACGAGCTAGATGTCTCTCCGTTACATTTGGCCAACCAATGTTGTTGCCCGGACATATTCAATCAACATCCGCCCACTCTTCTGCCGTCAAATCGGCCTTTCGGGGGCCTTTACAGTTGGGCTTGTAAAAGTTCCACTTCGTAGGTATCACCCAGGGTGTCTGACTCCGAACTACGAAGTACTTCCCCTTCCACCCTTTTATTGAGTGCGGGTGATTATGGACGAACCTCTTCCCTTAGCGGGGCAAAATGTGGTAGATCCCTTCATACTTGCCCGACGAATCTTATGGGAATGCCCCTCTCCTTGGAAAGCAACATGAATCACACGAGCTGCTTCCAAGAGTTTGGCCCGTATTGCATTGGACTCAACGACGCCCATGACAGAACCTTCTGGATGAATGAGTGGATGAGTAGACGCAAGCCCGAGCTGAACATGTCCATGGGAAATACGCAGAAGCAGGGTGCTAAGTTATCCGTGGGGCGGAGCCCGGGGCTGGGGATCAACAACTCATGCTAATGACCGATGAAGTTGTTAGGATTATATACTGAAAGCATCACTTTTGTATTAACTTTATTTCCTTATTTTTTTTTGAATGAGAATCATATGGGCATGTGTTTGCATATTGTGTTTATTATAATATTAATGCAAGTATCTGATATTCTATAAGGTTGATAATATGGTGTGAGGTGACACACAGAAGATCATATTATCAGTTACCTATGGAATATATAAATAGTTCACAACCTAGATGGACTTGGGATAATCCATTGGAAAGGTTGTAGTGTAATCTGGTATTAGTCTATCTTGACTATAGGTTTACACTAGTACACTTTGTGTGTATTGAACAGGACCACTTGAGGTTGTTCTCTTTGTACTGACTATAAAAGAGAACAAACACCTCTGTTATTATGGATGCTTATGCTCTTAATCCGGATATAATAACACACATGTATATGCAGTGTGCATTACTTTGACTCATAAAAGAGTGAGATTCATTATGGATCAACAACCTCTATGAATTGGGTAATAGCATTGTATGTATGATGGGCTGTTGATTGTAAAAGGAATCCATGTCCCGATACGTCGGGTTGATGATGTCCCCTTAAGGAGCTCATAAGGATTGTCATGTAAACCCTGCAGGTGGATTACATCCGACATGACAAATAAAGTTGAGTGGTACTACTTAAGGATAAAAGATGTTGATCAATATAGTTGTCAGTAACTTAATTTGATCGACGGACATTCGATATCTTAACATGGGGAGCTCAACGAGCATATAATAAAAGGAGCCCATAAATATAATTTGGGATTAGGAAGGTAGTGCAACAATAGCTCCTTAGTGGACCGAGCTATTGTTAATGGGTCTGGGTTGTGTGTTCGGGCTGAACACGGGATACCCAGATTCGTTAGGAGACCTAACCCTAATTTCTCCTCATGGTCCCTGCCGTAGCCTTATATATATCCTCTATTTCTCTGGCCGTCATTGACAATCTGAAATATAAGAATTTTTTCTCAAAACTCGTGATTCACGTAAGGAGAGAAAGAGAGATCAGCCAAGGAGAAGAAAGGTTGGGAGATCGTCGCCCACACGACGTCCAACCCGAGGAAGGAATACGTGCAGAAGATCATGGGGTCGCTGTCGTCTTCTTCTCACCGCAGGTATAATTTGTGAACCCTAGATTCCGCTATATAGGGTTAGATCACATTTTTAATCTGTTAAATTTTTAACGATCGATACGCACACCAATCCGTAGTCCTGGGAATCATCTCAGTTCCATCAATTGGTATCAGAGCCGGTATTGGATCTGTGTATTGATTGTTACATCCATGTTGTCCAATAAAACTTGTGTTGTATGATAGTCGGTAGATGTAGATCTGTTCTAGATGTAGATCTGTTCTAACTCGATTTTGCAGGCATCTTAGATCCAACTATTATGGTCCAATGCATGTTTTGTTTGTGTTGTTGATGTTTTGTGGATGTAATTATTGTGTTGTTGTTGTTTTGTGGATGTAATTAATATCACGAGGGTTGATCGTGCTTATAATTTTAATTTTTCAATCTAGATTATGTGTGAACTCCTTCGGGAGGCATAGGATTGATGTAATTTTAATTTTTCAATCTAGATTATGTATGAACTCCTTCGGGAGGCATAGGATTGATGTAATTTAATTTTTTTTTG
Source organism: Hemerocallis citrina (assembly GCA_017893485.1). Classification (NCBI taxonomy): domain Eukaryota; kingdom Viridiplantae; phylum Streptophyta; class Magnoliopsida; order Asparagales; family Asphodelaceae; genus Hemerocallis; species Hemerocallis citrina. The sequence goes on along the minus strand of CM030364.1, from coordinate 273,922,238 downwards.
ATCGATCGTGATGGCGGTGGTGGCTATTTCTGACGCCGGAGGAGATGCTGTTTCAGGAAGTCCGGAGATCGACAGATGGTTTCGATGAAGAAATCGGGCAGCCAAACCTATAATAAAAAAATAAAAAAAAAAAAAAAAAAAAAAAAAAAAAAAAATCGGGGCGCTGCCCCTAACCCCGTATAGCTCCGCGCAGGGTCAGATTTGGGCTTCGCACAGTCGGGGAAGAATCAGGAAGGATGGCCATAATAGTTGGATATTTTTTTTCAAATTTATTGCCATTATTGCTTATTCTGATTATGCATGCTTATTATATTGTGATGTTTTTTTTGAAAAACTTGGATCACATTAATAATGGACAACATGGACATAAATTAACAAGTAGAAAAACCCTCATTGTTAAATAACTAAGTGGGAGAGGGAATTCATTTAACATGAATCCCACGGTCTCCATTGCTGGTTTGTAGGTGATATAATCATACTTGCGTGTTGGCTTTAGTGCTTTCCTCCATATCGGATGAGTATAATTATGGATCACCAGTACAGACTTCCTTAGGGATAATTGTAGAAAGTTACCTAGTATGTGTTCACTTCTCCATCTGAAGGAACTCAATACAAGATAATGGACTTAGTATTAAGCAATGGTATACACTTAGATACAAATAATGGTATCCTCCCCATCGGAGTCACTGCTATTATTTGTAGGACCAGAGCAAGACCAACAGATTAATTTTATTTGTCAAAAAGTTGTGTTGACATGATAGTAAAATTAATAGGAAAAACCTACTTGAACAAATATTGAATTTGTATACGTTCACACTATCGTGGCATGCTAAATTCATGGTGTTTAAGGTGTTGGTGAATTTTTTTTATTATTGTTTTGAGGGAATCAATATTTAATTAATTCAAAAAGTTTTGCCCTACATAATTTTTTTTATGTGATTCCCAGGATTTCAAAAATGGGTTCTTTCAGTCCACTTATGGTGATTCTTAAAGAAAACAAACTTACTGGCCCTAATTATATTGACTGAAAACGTAACTTGGATATTGTCTTAACTGCTGAAGAGTACAAATTTGTACTCAATGAAGTATGCCCACCTAAGCCTGATGCTGACTCTGATGAAGAGGCCAAAGAGGCTTATAAGAAGTGGAATAAGGCAGATGAGATGGCGCGGTGTTACATTTTGGCATCTATGTCAAATGTACTGCAGCATCAGCATCAGGCCATGTCCACAGCTTATGATATGATGTACAACCTTAAGGAACTCTTCGGACATCAGAGTAGAGCAGCTAGGCAATTTGCTATGAAGAGTTTGATGAATGCATCTATGGCTGAGGGGACACCAGTAAGGGATCATGTTCTCAAGATGATGGGTCATCTAAATGAGATGGAGATCCTTGGTGCTGAAATCGATGGGGAAACCCAGGTCGATATCATTCTCGGGACTCTGCCTAAAAGTTTTGACTCGTTTTGCCTTAATTACAACATAAACAAAAGGTTGTATACTTTGTCAGAACTTGCAAAAGAACTACAGGATGCTGAAGCTCTCTTCAAGCAGAATGCCCATGTTTATGTGACTGAAAAGGTCTCTACTTCTAAGCCGAAAGGTGGTAAGAAGAAGAAAGTTCAGAAACAAGTAAACTCAGCAAAGAAGGGCATGGGACCTCAAGGTGCTGTGAAAAAGCCGAAAGGCAAGTGTTTCAAGTGCAAAGGGTCAGGACATTGGAAGACTGACTGTCCACTTCTCAAGAACAAAGAAGGTATATCTCATTTACTAGTTGTTGAAACATGTTTAGCGGTGCTATCTACCGGCACCTGGTGTGTAGATACAGGAGCCACTAATCATGTCTGCAATACATTGCAGGGGTTCCAGGAAACCAGACGGCTCAGTGATGGAGAGATATGCTTGTTTATGGGTGACGCTACAAGAGTAGCGGCCGTTGCAGTAGGAGATGTTATTTTATCTTTTAGTAAAAATAAGTCTTTGACATTGAGAGATTGTCTTTATGCACCTTCACTTAGAAGGAATTTAATTTCTGTTTCCATGTTAGTTAATGATGGATATTCAGTTTATTTTAATGACAATATTGTTATTAGAAAAAATAAGCATTTTATCTGTTCTGGTGCATTGGTTGATAATCTATATGTCATTAATCCTATTTCGCCCACGATGCAACTTATGGAAATGAATAATATGTCTTCTAACATAAATAAGAGAAAAGAACCTTCTTGTATGAACCAAACATATCTTTGGCACTTGCGATTGGGGCATGTTAACCTAAGAAGGATTCAAAGACTGGTTAAAGATGGACCTTTGAGTTCATTGGAAGTGGAGGCACTACCAGTCTGTGAATCCTGCTTGGAAGGTAAAATGACCAAAAGGCCTTTCAAGGCAAAGGGGTATAGGGCCAAAGATGTGTTGGAATTGGTTCATTCTGATTTGTGTGGGCCCATGACTGTCCAGGCTAGAGGTGGCTTTGAATATTTTGTCACATTTACTGACGATTATTCAAGGTATGGATACATTTAGTTGATGCGCCGTAAGTCTGAGTGCTTTGAGAAATTCAAAGAGTACGAGGCAGAGACGGAGAAACGTCATGGAAAATGTATCAAGTCATTACGTTCAGATCGTGGTGGCGAGTATCTCTTTGGGGAGTTTAGGGACTATTTGTCAGAGGCTGGGATTACATCCCAATTATCAGCACCTGGAACACCCCAACAGAATGGTGTAGCAGAAAGAAGGAATAGGACTCTTATGGAGATGGTTAGATTAATGATGAGTTATTCAGATTTACCAGATTCGTTTTGGGGATATGCCTTAGAAACTGCAGCTTATATTTTGAACTTGGTTCCTTCTAAGTCAGTACCAATTACTCCCACAGAACTGTGGACTGAGCGTAAGCCTAGTCTGAAACATGTTCGGATTTGGGGTAGTCCAGCACACGTGCTGAATGGGAAAGCCGATAAGTTGGAATCTCGTACAGAAGTACGCTTGTTTGTAGGCTATCCAAGAGGAACGAAAGGAGGTTTATTTTATAGTCCTAAGGATCAGAAGGTCATTGTTAGCACCAATGCTTGATTCTTAGAGGAAGACTATGTAATGAACCATAAACCCATAAGTAGAGCTGTTCTAGAAGAACTGAGAGGTGAGACACCAAATACTTCAGTACCAACAGTACAACAGGATGTACCACCAGTAATTGCACAACGTGTCACAAATGTTGCACCACAACCGATAGTGCCTCGTCGTAGTGGGAGGGTTGTGATACAACCTGATAGATATATGTTCTTGGGAGAGTCGTCAGACTTTGTCCCTGAGGAACAAGATTATGATCCCTGTACCTACAATGAAGCACTCCAAGATAAAGATGCAGAGTCTTGGCAAAAAGCAATGATATCTGAAATAGAATCTATGGATTCTAATCAAGTCTTGGAGCTTGTAGAACCACCTATTGGTGTAAAAGCCATTGGATGCAAGTGGGTCTATAAGAGAAAAAGAGGATCAGACGGTAAGGTTGAAACCTTTAAAGCTCGGCTTGTTGCAAAAGGTTTTACTCAAAGAGAGGGTATTGATTATGAGGAAACCTTTTCGCCAGTAGCCATGCTTAAGTCTATCCGGATTCTTTTATCTATTGCAGCTCATCTTGATTATGAGATTTGGCAAATGGATGTCAAGACAGCTTTCCTTAATGGAAGTCTTGAGGAAGACATCTATATGCAGCAACCAGACGGGTTCATTGAAAAGGGCCAAGAGCATCTTATTTGTAAGCTCAAGAAGTCCATTTATGGACTTAAGCAAGCTTCCAGATCTTGGAACATATGTTTTGATCAGGTGATAAAATCCTATGGATTTGATCAATGTCAAGATGAATCGTGTGTGTACAAAAAGTGTGACGGAAACGTAGTGGTATTCCTAGTACTTTACGTGGATGACATCTTGCTCATTGGAAACAATGTGAAGGTATTATCTAACGTAAGGGTATGGTTATCCAAACAGTTTGATATGAAGGACTTGGGAGAAGTAGGTCACATCCTTGGGATCAAAAGTTCTACGAGATCGCAAGAAAAGGATGTGGGCTTGTCTCAAGCTTCCTATATCGATACTATACTAACTCGTTTTAGCATGCAAAATTCTAAGAAAGGTTTCTTACCTTTTAGGCATGGAATTGCCCTATCAAAAGAGCAGTGTCCGAGGACACCTAAAGAGATAGAGAACATGAAAGCAGTTCCTTATGCTTCAGCAGTAGGAAGCTTAATGTATGCAATGCTATGTACGAGACCAGATATCTGCTTTGCCGTTGGCATGGTTAGCAGATATCAGTCTAACCCGGGACAAGAGCACTGGACTGCCGTAAAGCATATTTTGAAGTACCTGAAAAGGACTAAAGATTACATGCTAGTTTACCAGGTAGATAGTTTAGTTGCCTTGGGGTATACAGACTCAGATTTTCAGTCAGATAGGGATTTCAGGACATCAACCTCAGGTTATGTATTTACTTTGGGAGGTGGAGCCACTATATGGAGGAGTATCAAGCAAAAATGTATTGCTGATTCTACCATGGAAGCCAAGTATGTGGCAGCCTCTGAGGCAGCCAAAGAAGCGGTTTGGCTCAGAATCTTCCTATTGGACTTGGATGTGGTATCTAATTTGCCTAAGGCTATTACACTTTATTGTGATAATAGTGGTGCAGTTGCAAATTCGAAGGAACCACGAGCCCATAAGGCAAGTAAACACATTGAGCGCAAGTACCACCTGATACGAGATTTCGTAAAGAAAGAAAAAGTTGCTGTGATCAAGATAGCATCAGCAGACAACCTAGCTGATCCCTTCACTAAGAGCTTACCAGCTAAGGCTTTTGATAGTCATGTTGAGGGAATGGGAGTCAGATGCGTAGCAGCATGGCTTTAAGTATAAGTGGGAGATTTGTAACAGTATACTGAAAAACAATGCTTTGAGTATAAGTGGGAGATTGTTAGGGTTATATACTGAAAGCATCACTTTTGTATTAACTTTATTTCCTTATTTTTTTTTTGAATGAGAATCATATGGGCATGTGTTTGCATATTGTGTTTATTATAATATTAATGCAAGTATCTGATATTCTATAAGGTTGATAATATGGTGTGAGGTGACACACAGAAGATCATATTATCAGTTACCTATGGAATATATAAATAGTTCACAACCTAGATGGAATTGGATAATCCATTGGAAAGGTTGTAGTGTAATCTGGTATTAGTCTATCTTGACTATAGGTTTACACTAGTACACTTTGTGTGTATTGAACAGGACCACTTGAGGTTGTTCTCTTTGTACTGACTATAAAAGAGAACAAACACCTCTGTTATTATGGATGCTTATGCTCTTAATCCGGATATAATAACACACATGTATATGCAGTGTGCATTACTTTGACTCATAAAAGAGTGAGATTCATTATGGATCAACAACCTCTATGAATTGGGTAATAGCATTGTATGTATGATGGGCTGTTGATTGTAAAAGGAATCCATGTCCCGATACGTCGGGTTGATGATGTCCCCTTAAGGAGCTCATAAGGATTGTCATGTAAACCCTGCAGGTGGATTACATCCGACATGACAAATAAAGTTGAGTGGTACTACTTAAGGATAAAAGATGTTGATCAATATAGTTGTCAGTAACTTAATTTGATCGACGGACATTCGATATCTTAACATGGGGAGCTCAACGAGCATATAATAAAAGGAGCCCATAAATATAATTTGGGATTAGGAAGGTAGTGCAACAATAGCTCCTTAGTGGACCGAGCTATTGTTAATGGGTCTGGGTTGTGTGTTCGGGCTGAACACGGGATACCCAGATTCGTTAGGAGACCTAACCCTAATTTCTCCTCATGGTCCCTGCCGTAGCCTTATATATATCCTCTATTTCTCTGGCCGTCATTGACAATCTGAAATATAAGAATTTTTTCTCAAAACTCGTGATTCACGTAAGGAGAGAAAGAGAGATCAGCCAAGGAGAAGAAAGGTTGGGAGATCGTCGCCCACACGACGTCCAACCCGAGGAAGGAATACGTGCAGAAGATCTTGGGGTCGCTGTCGTCTTCTTCTCACCGCAGGTATAATTTGTGAACCCTAGATTCCGCTATATAGGGTTAGATCACATTTTTAATCTGTTAAATTTTTAACGATCGATACGCACACCAATCCGTAGTCCTGGGAATCATCTCAGTTCCATCAGAAGTAGCTAGCTCGAATGACCGGAAGATCTTCCACAGTCAGAAAAGTTGGCATTTTATCCATAGAGATCTTCTTTCGACCGGGTGAAGATGGTTGCATGGTAAATCTGTTAATGTCCACATTTTTTAGCAATAATCTGAATGCAATTAGACAATTAAATCCTCTATCTGTGGTAATATATTCTTATTTCCATAGGAAACAACATAAAAGCGACTAAATGAAGCGGATTCAAGATTTACTCAAGAGGATGAAACACTGTAATGAAGAAGCTGCTGAATACAGTCGATCGATTCCAAATGACAGTCGACTGAACAGAGGGGGTTGAGTTTCCGAAGCTTCGCAGTACAGTCGACTTACTCCAAACGACAGTCGACTTGACTGACTGGATTTGAATTTCCAGAGTCCTCGGTATAGTCGACTGACTCTTAAACGACAGTCGACTGAACTGACATTCAACGGGAGTTAGAGATAAGAACAGTTGAGATTCATTTGCATCCAAATCCGCAAAACAAATCAGATTTGCATCAGTGTTTCTTCTTTTCTCCCTTTAATTTTTGTTCTTGTTTAATTCATTAGAGTCATGTATTCAAAACTTTTAGTCAATAAAAGTTGGATTATGTGCAACTAAATTCATTATTGGGCAGATTGAAACCTTAGTCATGTAATGTTTATAAATCTTCTAAAGCACTACTTTTATCACTTATTGATTAAACCTGGTTGTTCTTGATCAAATTTGTAATATGAATCAAACATTTGTTAGAAGTTCGCAGAGTCAGTCGACTGACATCTAACGACAGTCGACTGAACTGAAGAACCATATGTTATCAAGTTTGCTTATTATAAAATTAACTCTGTTATATGAGTATAGAGATGATCAATATCTTATGCTCATAACCTGTAACACAAGAATCATTTAGGTTCTTTGGTTTAATCAACTTGGAGGATCTAGATTTGATACCAAATTTTAGAGCTTTGAGTGTTTGTTAATTTCCACAGTTTCTATGCTTTCTTCAAGTGCAACTTAGTAGATACCATGCTTAATACTTAAGGAGAGAAACGAATTAGAGTAGATACCATGCCAAATTCTTGGCCTAGGGAAATCTTAAATTTAAGGAGTAGATATCATGCCCTTAAATGAACAAACATGAGTGATTAGAGTAGTATAGAAGTTAATTTAGCATTCGTGACTATAGGTGGAAATCAAACCAACTAATTCAATAAATATTTTTTGTGATTCTACTTGATCTAGATTTTAATCTTTTTTCCTTTTAAGACATACTTTTAGAACAAAACTTTATGATAAACATTTCTGTTTTATTGATTAGTAAGTTAATTACTACAATCTCTGTGGGATCGACCCTTGCTTTTCAATACGCTTTTATAAATGATTCGTACACTTGCGAGGTTTTTAATTTGTGTTTAGATTATCTATTCAGTTAGATAGCTGAGCATTCAACAATTTTTTGGCACCGTTGCCGGGGATTGTTTAGTATTTTAACTTGCAAATCAATAAAAAAATTTCTTTTTTTTACTTATTAATTGTAAATATTTTCTTTTAGGTTACATGACTTTGGTGTATGCACGGGAGACGATCACTTCATCCCCAGCTACTACCTATTGACCAAGAGATAGAGCACACTCTGCACAGACTGAGTCAGATCAGTCGACTGTCGTTGAGGTGCAAGTCGACTGTACAGCGAACCATTCCAAAAGCAACAATGGGTGAGGAAGTACCAAATCGAGTACCAATGCAGGACAAATTCACTCCTAAGAATATTGAGCAACCTTCTTGCATAGATTATCAACCTAATGTCACAGGGAATATGCACCTATCACCTCAATTACTCAGCATGGTTCGCCTCTTTAGTGGCAGACTAGACGAAGACCCTCATCTCCACTTGCAAGATTTCTTTGATCTCTGCAGAACGCAAAGCGTCCAAGGGCTTACCCCTGAACAAATCAGGTTAATTTTGTTTCCATTCGCATTAAAACTTAATGCTAAACTGTGGTATAATTCTTTGGAACCAGGATCAATTCAGTCATGGGAACAATTGGCAACAAAGTTCTTGAAGAAATTTTTTCCAGCTCAGAAAACCAAACAACTAAAAAGGGAAATTCAACTCTTCCAACAAAAAGATAGCAATTTATTCTTAGAGGCATGGAAGGACTTTAAGAACAAACTTCTCAAGTGTCCTACGCACAACATGCATAAGGATGATCAGGTACAAGCATTCTATGAAGGTTTAAATGACACTAACAAAGCAATTGTAGATTCAGCTTGCAATGGAATCTTGATGAGAAAGAGTGGTGAGGAGGCCATCGAGCTATTCGAAGAACTCAGCGAGAACTCACAACAATTTTCAACAAGGGGAAGGGGATTTTCGAAAAAATAGGGAGTTTACGAAATTTCTACTAATAATAACATGCAATTAAAAATGGTAACCATGAACAAAAAAATTGATATGATTGTTAATGCAATTTCGACAGTAGGTGGCGTAAAAAACCAAGCAAAAGAAATTTGTACAATTTGTTCTCATTCTGACCATACAACTGATGCATGTCCAATGTCTTCTTTCACAGATCAGGAGCACGCAAACTACGTAGGACAGGGAGTGTATCCACCCAAGAACAATCCCTTTTTCAAACACGTACAACCCGGGGTGGAGAAACCATCCAAATTTCTTATGGAACAATAATCAAAACAATCAAGGCACTCAAATCACACAAGGGCATGCGCGGCAATTCCAGATGGGGAATGGGTTTGATCGGCCAGTGCAAGAACAGAAGAAGTTGGATTTCGAATCCACCGTTCTTCAATTGCTCCAACAGCAACATCAAACAAGCAACCAACAAGGGCAGGCCATTAAAAAATTGGAGACCCAAATTAGTCAAATTGCTAAGGAGTTAAGTGAAAGAAAGGCAGGAGAACTTCCATCACAAACTATACCAAACCCTAGAGGCCAAGAACAGCTCAAATCGGTGACAACCCTGAGAAGTGGTAAGATAATCGACAGCAAAGTTGGAACAAACGCAAACGAATCAGACACACAACCATCAAAATCTTTGGGTTCCAGCACGGTAAGTGACAAAGAAAGGGTGGTATTGCCACCATTCCCGCAAAGGTTAGTCAAGCAAAAGAAAGAACAACATTTTCTTGATATCTTTGAAACTCTCAGGAAGGTAGAAATCAATATCTCCCTACTTGATACTATTAAACAAATTCCTTCTTATGCCAAATTTTTGAAAGAATGCTGTACTCACTAGAGAACGTTTCAGGTTCGGGAGGATGTGGCTCTAACAGAGGAAGTGAGTACGGTATTGTTGAGGAAATTACCTCCTAAGTTGAAGGATCCAGGTAGTTTTACCATTCCTTGCCGGGTTGGTGAGCATTTCTTTGAAAAGGCACTGTTAGATTTGGGGGCAAGCATCAATCTTCTTCCATACTCTATGTACGAAGAACTAGAATTGGGGGAACTCAAACCAACATCCATCACCTTGCAGTTGGTTGATCGCAGCATCAAGAGACCTAGAGGTATTTCGGAAGATGTCTTAGTTCAGGTAAATGATTTCATTTTGTCCGCAGATTTTGTTGTTTTGGATATGGAAGACTTTTCAATGCTATCGTCTTTGCCTATCATCTTAGGTAGACCCTTTATGAGTACTGCTGATATGAAAATTTGTGTTAAAAAGGGCACTATAAGTATAAAAATAAATGGTGAAAAGATTGAGTTTAAAATGTTTGATGCACTAAAGTCACCACACGATGATCATGAATGTTATAATATTGATGTGGTTCAGGAGGTTGTCGACCAAACATTTCAGGTACATAGTATCGATCCACTACAGGCCACAATTACACACTCTCTAACACTATCACGAGTTGAACAGGAATATGCTGATACTGATTGGAGGATTACACAGACAGTACACTACCTTGAAACTCCAAAATCATATTCAAGTAAGTTTGCACCTGTGTTTGAAAATCTTGTGTCTAATAATACTTTTGTTTCTTCTGTTACCAGGACACCAGACTTGGAGCTAAAGCCGCTACCTAAACACTTGAAGTATGCATATTTGGGGGGAAACCAGACGTTACCTGTGATAGTCGCTGCAAACTTGAGTGTGCAGGAAGAAGAGAAGCTATTGAAAGTATTGCGAGAACACAATGATGCATTAGGGTGGACCATTGCAGATAGGCTTATGTCAAAATGGTATGGTCCATACATTGTTACAAAGGTTTTCCCACATGGAGCTTTGGAAGTTCATAGAAAAGAGAAAAATCAAACATTCAAGGTGAACGGGCATAGGGCGAAACCTTATATTGAGATGAGTTTTGAGCCGCGAAAGGAAGATATAATTCATCAAACTATTCAACACATTGCATAAACTCGTCAAGTCTAGCTGAAGACAAGAAACACAGGGCTTATTGGGAGGCAACCCAATTGTCAGGGAAGTTCTTACACTTTTCTCTTTACTTATTTCTCTTTATTCATTTCTTTGTTCATTTTCTTTCCTTCAAACTAGATGGTGACACATGCCTATTTTAAGTCTTTGTTTCAAACATTGAGGACAATGTTCCATATTAGTTTGGGGGTAGTGTTTCACATTTAGAGTCTTTTGGGAAAAAAAAAATCTTCTAACAACAATGATGGGAACATGAGCTCAGTTACTATAGGTAGAGAGTGAAGAACAAGTATTAATTGTGGTCTTTATCTTTAAAAATGTTAATAACTTATCATATGGATCATGCTTGAAACTTTTATTCATTTGGCCATGTCAATTCGATGAATTTTGAAAGAGAATAGCGAGTTCAACTTTGAGTAAACTTAAATACACAAATTTTGAGTTTTGAGCCTAACATATATTTTTTGAGAGAGTCATACACTTGAAGATCTCAGTTGACTGCATGTATCTACATTCTTGAGATGAACTAGAACTTGTTTTTGCTATTTTTCGAAACTTATTTTGGATTTTGCATTAAAACTTGGAAGTGATTAAGGAACCTAAGAATCTATCACCAAAGACAAATAGCCTACCCAACATCAATTATTCACTAGTTGCCCCTTTGAAGCCTATAAAAGCTTTCTTTTTGTAAGACACATCATCCTTAACCATGCCTAGATAAATAGGTTACCTTACCTATATCTATTGAGTTAGTAGAGCTAGAATTGTAAAAGAGATGTGGCATGTCAAGGTGAGGGGTTGAAATAATAAAAAAAGAGAAAATGAAAAGAAAAGTTGGAGGATTTGTCATAAGAAATATGAAATGTTGTTCATCTGAAAAAAAAAAATACCGAGTTGTGGGTGGTTGAGAGGTGTTGGTAGAAATAAAGTATAGGCCTGTGATATATGGCCTCATGATTACTATGTGCAAAAAATAAAAATAAAAAAAAAATAAGGGAAAGAAATATAATCTCTTAGAACAATACAAGTTGCTCTACTAATTCTTTAGAAATTTTGTATTCCCTTTTTTCCCTCAATTGTTTTAACCCTCACCCATGGCTCCATTACAACCTATGTAAGACCTTTTGATCCAAGTATTTTGCAAATCAATGGTGTGAAGATGTAGTAGCAAGATCAAGCATATGGTTTCATTTCATTCAAGTCAAGAGATCTAATTTGAACTTCCCATATTAATGAGAGCTATTATTTTTATTGGGAGTGTATGCCATGGTGAGGTTTTGGAGTTGAAATATAGATGAGTTTGCTAACCTTAATCATAATTATGTTGCTTAGGCATTAGCCACCCTACTTATTGATGTTCAAGTTGAGTGTTCCTTTGAATAAGTGATTAACATTTAAACTAAAATCTTTTAGGCCTATCTTAATGCTTATTCTAAATCTTGACATTAAAAGTAGCAAGTTCTCTGAGGTAAATATTGGAAGGGTCAAGTGAGTCTTGCGTTACTTGTAGTTTTAGTTTCTTATTTTTACTTGAGGACAAGCAAAAGCTAAGTTTGAGGGTATTTGATAAATCTGTTAATGTCCACATTTTTTAGCAATAATCTGAATGCAATTAGACAATTAAATCCTCTATCGGTGGTAATATATTCTTCTTTTCTCTTTTCCATAGGAAACAGCCTAAAAGCGACTAAATGAAACGGATTCAAGATTTACTCAAGAGGATGAAACACTAGAATGAAGAAGCTACTGAATACAGTCGACCGATTCCAAACGGCAGTCGACTGAACAGAGGGGGTTGAGTTTCCGAAGCTTCACAGTACAGTCGACTTACTCCAAACGACAGTCGACTTGACTGACTGGATTTGAATTTCCAGAGTCCTCGGTACAGTCGACTGACTCTTAAAAGACAGTCGACTGAACTGACATTCAATGGGAGTTAGAGATAAGAACAGTTGAGATTCACCCGCATCCAAATTCGCAAAACAAATCAGATTGAGCTGTCAAGTGATAGAGGAAACAAATATCATATAACAGCACATAACAACTTCCCAAAAATCAAGAGATCTGATCTGGTAGTGGATGAAGACGATTTGACTCAATCCATATCCGATATGTGAGGAGATAGGAAATCTGGAGATTGAGATCTGCAGATAGGGTCAATAGAAACTATAAGAAGGGGGGAATACACAATCAACTGGATCATCGATCATAATATCTAACAAGAGAAGAAATCGATCATCGACATCAAAGAAAGGAATCGAAGAGGAGATCAGGTACAATCGAACAAAGGAAGAGATCAAGTACCACTGGAGAAAAAGATCAAGTCGGCTTAGAGGCAGATCAAGTCGACTTCAAGGGCTGAACATCATACAAATCAGTGTTTCTTCTTTTCTCCCTTTAATTTTTGTTCTTGTTTAATTCATTAGAGTCATGTATTCAAAACTTTTAGTCAATAAAAGTTGGATTATGTGCAACTAAATTCATTATTGGGCAGATTGAAACCTTAGTCATGTAATGTTTATAAATCTTCTAAAGCACTACTTTTATCACTTATTGATTAAACCTGGTTGTTCTTGATCAAATTTGTAATATGAATCAAACATTTGTTAGAAGTTCGCAGAGTCAGTCGACTGACATCTAACGATAGTTGACTGAACTGAAGAACCAAATGTTATCAAGTTTGCTTCTTATAAAATTGACTCTGTTATATGAGTATAGAGATGATCAATATCTTATGCTCATAACCTGTAACACAAGAATCATTCAGGTTCTTTGGTTTAATCAACTTGGAGGATCTAGATTTGATACCAACTTCTAGAGCTTTGAGTTTTTGTTAATTTCCACAGTTTCTATGCTTTCTTCAAATGCAACTTAGTAGATACCATGCTAAATACTTAAGGAGAGAAACGAATTAGAGTAGATACCATACCTAATTCTTGGCCTAGGAAAATCTTAAATTTAAGGAGTAGATACCATGCCCTTAAATGAACAAACATGAGTGATTAGAGTAGTATAGAAGTTAATTTAGCATTCGTGACTATAGGTGGAAATCAATCCCAACTAATTTAATAGATATTTTTTGTGATTCTACTTGATCTAGATTTTAATCTCTTTTCCTTTCAAGACATACTTTTAGAACAAAACTTTATGATAAGCATTTCTATTTTATTGATTAGTAAGTTAATTACTACAATCTCTTTGGGATCGACCCTTGCTTTTCACTATGCTTCTATAAACGATTCGTACACTTGCAAGGTTTTTAATTTGTGTTTAGATTATTGATGAACACAATATTGTTCACTTTTTAGAGCAATAATCTTAATATAATTAGACATTTAAAAGCTCTATATGTAGTATTTAACTCTTATTTTCTCTTTTCCCATAGGAAACAGCTTATAACAGCAAAACGAAGCAGATTCAAGACGTCAAGGATAATACACAGCAAACTGCAGAGGATCAGTCGACTGATGACCCAACACAGGCGACTGGACAGGAGAAGCTGAAATTCCACAACTCTCGTCACAGTCGACTTACTCTCAAAACCAGTCGACTGGTATGATCATATAGGAAATCTTCAGAAGTCTCGACTCAGTCGACTGGCCCGAAGATAAGTCGACTGGTCTGCGGCGGAATAAACAAATCAAATCTGCAAAGATACACCTGCATCTAATTTCAAATCTACTTGAATCAAGATTTTATGCAGCTAACCAAATCTAGAGACAGGGTATTTTCCAAGTGGACGTGGTGAACAGATAAGGAAAGAAAGGAGAAAAGAGAAAGATATTAATCATCAAATCAAATAAAGAAGGATCTTCCTGAAAAAGTGGAAACCCTAATTCTCAGCCGTACTCTATAAATATCAGGAGAGATCATCAGATCAGAATAATTAGATATATCTCTGAGACGCAACTTAATCACAAAGTTCCTAACCATCGAGTCAACCAGTGCATCACTCCATCATCATCGAAGAAGGAGAGAGAAGATCCAGCAACCAGAAGGCAGTCGACTGTGTGACAGACAGTCGACCATATTGCCGGAATCCATTAGTTTATTTCTTCTTCTCTCTTTATTCTTTTATGTTGATCATGTATTTGAACTTGTTAAGCAATAAAAGTATTATTATGTGGAACTAATTTCATAGTTGGGTAGATCGAAACCGTAGTTATGTAGTGCTATGTTCTTCTGAGATCTTCTAATTACTTATTGATTGAATCTGGTTGAATTGACATAGATTAATGATCATCAAACTTGGATCTTGAAGTCTGAGAGCAGTCGACTGAGGTGAGAGCCAGTCGACTGACATACAGCACGTGAGAATATCAAGTTTATGTTATCATTTATCTAAATCTGTTATATGAAGCATATTGAGACGACCGAATCTCGTGCTCATAATTTGTAACAAAGGAATCTTTAGGGGTTCTTGGTTCAATCAACTTAGAGGATCTAGATCTGATACCAATTTCTAGAACTTTAAGTGTTTGTTCGTTTCCACTGATCTTATGTTTTCTTTAAGAACAACTTAGTAAATACTAGGCTGACTACTTGATGAAAGAAACGAATTAGAGTAGATACCATGCCTAATTCTTGGCTTAGGGAAACAATACTTTAAGGAGTAGACACCATGCCCTTGAAGTGAACAACATGAGTAATTGGAAGTTAATTCAGAAGGTGACTTAGCATTACTAACTATTGGTGGAGATCAACAACCCAACTATTCAAGAGATATTTGTGATTCAACACCTCTCATCTTAGTTTTAATCTTTTAGTTCTTTTAGAATATTATGACAACTTTTATTCATTTTTATTATTAGTTTTATTGATTAGTAAGTTGAAGTCTACAATCTCTGTGGGATCGACCCTTGCTATTACTACGATTCGATTCGTGCACTTGCGAGGTTTTATAATTTGTGTCTAGTTAGTCTATTTATTTAGGTAGCTAGATTTCCAACAACAAGTTTTTGGCGCCGTTGCCGGGGATTGTTTAGTATTTTGACTTACAAATCAGTAAAATCTTTTTCTTTTTTATTCTATTTTATTTCTTCTTTTTCTTTTTCTTGAACTTTCCTTCAGGTTAAACTTTGCACAGAACCAGATCAGTCGACTGTCTCACAGACAAGTCGACTGTACAGAAGCTATTGTACAGGAGCAGACCAGCCGACTGTCCCGAGGATCAGTCGACTGTCCAGAGGATTTTTCCAAAAGCAACAATGGGTGAAATTTTTTTAAACCGAGTACCAATGCAAGACAAATTCATTCCTAAGAATATTGAGAATCCTTCTTGCATAGCTTTTCAACCCAAAGTCACAGGGAATATGCATCTATCACCTCAATTACTCAGCATGGTGCCCCACTTCTTTGGTAGAACAAACGAAGATCCGCATCTACATTTACAAGACTTATTTGATCTTTGCAGGACACAAAGCATCCAAGGGCTTACCTCTGAACAAATCAGGTTAATCTTGTTTCCTTTTTCTCTAAAACTTAATGCTAAGTTATGGTATAATTCTTTGGAACCAGGATCAATTAATTCATGGGAGCAATTGGCAACAAAATTCTTGAAAGAGTTCTTTCCAGCCCAGAAAACCAGACAACTAAAAAGGGAGATTCTACTTTTCCAACAAAAAGATGGCGATTTGTTTTTCGAGGCGTGGAAGGACTTCAAAAACAAGCTTTTCAAGTGTCCTTTGCACAACATACCTAAGGATGATCAGGTACAATCATTCTATGAGGGTTTAAATTACACTAACAAAGCAATTGTTGATGCAGCATGCAATGGAATGTTGATGAGGAAGAGTGCTGAGGAGGCCTTAGAGCTATTTGAAGAACTCAGCGAGAACTCACAACAATTCTCAACAAGAAGGAGCATCTCAAGAAAACAGGGAGTATTCGAAATTTCTCATAATAATAACATGCAATTCGAAATGGAAACCATGAACAAAAAGATTGATATGCTTGGGAATTCAACGTTGGGTGGCGTAAAAAACCAACCAAAAGAAATTTGTGCAAATTGTTTTCAATCTAACCATACAACTAATTCATGTCCCATGTTTTCTTTCGCAGATCAGGAGCACACAAACTACGTAGAACAGGGAATGTACCCGCCCCAGAACAATTTTTTTTCAAACACGTATAACCCAGGGTGGCAAAACCATCAAGACAATCAATTTGCACCAGGGTATACGCAGCAATTCCAAGG
Source organism: Hemerocallis citrina (assembly GCA_017893485.1). Taxonomy (NCBI): domain Eukaryota; kingdom Viridiplantae; phylum Streptophyta; class Magnoliopsida; order Asparagales; family Asphodelaceae; genus Hemerocallis; species Hemerocallis citrina. Next base: position 273,905,418 of record CM030364.1, on the reverse strand, counting down.
CGGGAATGGGTATGATGAGCCAGCACAAGAACAGGAGAAGTTAAATTTCGAATCCACCATTCTTCAACTACTCCAACAGCAACAACAAACCAGTGATCAACAAAGACAGGCCATTCAAAAATTGGAATTTCAAATTGGCCAAATTGCTACGGAGTTAAGTGAAAGAAAGGCAGGAGAATTTCCATCACAAACCATACCTAACCCTAGAGGACAAGAACAGCTCCAATCAAGGACAACACTAGAAGAAGAGACTGAGTTTACAATGTTTGATGCACCACAATTTCCACACGATGATCATGAATGTTATAAAGTTGACGTGGTTCCGGAAATTTGCGACCAAACATTTCAAGAAAATAGCGTTGATCCATTACAAGCAACAATTGCGCACCCTCCACCACTATCTCAAGTTGAAATGGAATACGACGACTGGAAGATTACAGAGACAGTACTTCATCATGGAACTCCAGAGTCCTATCCAGGTAAGCTTGCATATGTATTTGAAGAGTTGGTATCTGATAACACTTGTGTTCTACAGGTTAAGTCGACTTATGAAGAGGACAAGTCGACTGATGAAACATACAAGTCGACTGAAGATCGTGACAAGTCGACTGCTCCTAGGACACCTGATGAGGAGCCAAAGCCACTACATGAACACCTGAGGCCACTACTTGATTATTTGGGGAACAACCAGACAGTACCTGTGACAGTTGCTGCAAAATTCAGGATGAACAAAGAAGCAAGGTTGCAGGGAGTCTTGAAAAATCACAATGGTGCTTTAAGATGGACCATTGCTGATAAACTGATGTCAAGGTGGTACGGTCCATAAAATTGCTGCAAAGGTTTCCCCCACATGGAGCGTTGGCGAAAAATCAAACGTTCAAGGTGAATGGGCAGAGGGGGAGACCTTATAAGTCGATGAGTTGTGAGCCTTGAACCATTCAATACATTGCACAAACTCATCGAGTCTAGCTGAAGACAAGAAACACAGCGCTTATTGGGAGGCAACCCAACTTTCAGGGGAGTATTTACACTTTCCCTTTATTTTATTCATTATTATTCATTTTTATTTTTATTTTTCAGTCTCTCCTTACTAGATGGTAACACATGCCTATATCTTATGTTTTGTGCGAACATTGAGGACAATGTTCCATCTAAGTGTGGGGGTATTAGTTAGTTATATTTGGAATCTTTTGAATTTTTTTTTTAGGATAAACAAATTCTTATAAAGAAAGAGTAAGGATACTTATTTACTTTAGGATTGTTGAGTTTCATAATTCCCTACAAAATTGTGCGAGTCATGCGATTATACATAATAAACAAATGTGATGCTTTTTCTGATAATTATTCCCTTTAGATCTAGTCCTAAATCGAGTTTAAGTAAATAGAGTGATACAATATATATATATATATATATTTGAATAAGTCAGTCTACTCCAATGTTTTGAGTGCTTAGTAACTAGGGGTATTCATCACCAATGTTTACCTTTACGTCAAACGGCAACTTGAAATATGAGTATGCAAAGCACTTTAATGTTTGTGACTTGTTGAGTAACCGGGTGGATACATTACAAATGTTTCGCATTCGCGTCAAAAGACAAGTGACAACTTTAAAGAAGAGACTAAAAAAAAAATATATATATATATATATATATATATATATATATATATATAATAAAACTCTAGTTTGCTACTGGATTTGTAGTAGAGAAAAGGGATAATCACAGACTGAGTAGATGCATACTATAACTACACTAATCGCATGACATATATGACTAAGTTTGGGATTTATGAATAGACAATTGCACTAGAGAAAGTGGGTATGTTTAATTTTACTTTATCTGAAATTGTTTGTAGTTTTATATTTTTCATTTTGATGTCCACATAATAAGAAATCCTGGTGGTTGAATCTATTGTTATTATTATTCTCCCTACTCATAATTCTAGTTTGCTTGAGGACAAGCAAAAGCTAAGTGTGGGGGTATTTGATGAACACAATATTGTTCACTTTTTAGAGCAATAATCTTAATATAATTAGACATTTAAAAGCTCTATATGTGGTATTTAACTCTTATTTTCTCTTTTCCCATAGGAAACAGCTTATAACAGCAAAACGAAGCAGATTCAAGACGTCAAGGATAATACACAGCAAACTGCAGAGGATCAGTCGACTGATGACCCAACACAGGCGACTGGACAGGAGAAGCTGAAATTCCACAACTCTCGTCACAGTCGACTTACTCTCAAAACCAGTCGACTGGTATGATCATATAGGAAATCTTCAGAAGTCTCGACTCAGTCGACTGGCCCGAAGATAAGTCGACTGGTCTGCGGCGGAATAAACAAATCAAATCTGCAAAGATACACCTGCATCTAATTTCAAATCTACTTGAATCAAGATTTTATGCAGCTAACCAAATCTAGAGACAGGGTATTTTCCAAGTGGACGTGGTGAACAGATAAGGAAAGAAAGGAGAAAAGAGAAAGATATTAATCATCAAATCAAATAAAGAAGGATCTTCCTGAAAAAGTGGAAACCCTAATTCTCAGCCGTACTCTATAAATATCAGGAGAGATCATCAGATCAGAATAATTAGATATATCTCTGAGACGCAACTTAATCACAAAGTTCCTAACCATCAAGTCAACCAGTGCATCACTCCATCATCATCGAAGAAGGAGAGAGAAGATCCAGCAACCAGAAGGCAGTCGACTGTGTGACAGACAGTCGACCATATTGCCGGAATCCATTAGTTTATTTCTTCTTCTCTCTTTATTCTTTTATGTTGATCATGTATTTGAACTTGTTAAGCAATAAAAGTATTATTATGTGGAACTAATTTCATAGTTGGGTAGATCGAAACCGTAGTTATGTAGTGCTATGTTCTTCTGAGATCTTCTAATTACTTATTGATTGAATCTGGTTGAATTGACATAGATTAATGATCATCAAACTTGGATCTTGAAGTCTGAGAGCAGTCGACTGAGGTGAGAGCCAGTCGACTGACATACAGCACGTGAGAATATCAAGTTTATGTTATCATTTATCTAAATCTGTTATATGAAGCATATTGAGACGACCGAATCTCGTGCTCATAATTTGTAACAAAGGAATCTTTAGGGGTTCTTGGTTCAATCAACTTAGAGGATCTAGATCTGATACCAATTTCTAGAACTTTAAGTGTTTGTTCGTTTCCACTGATCTTATGTTTTCTTTAAGAACAACTTAGTAAATACTAGGCTGACTACTTGATGAAAGAAACGAATTAGAGTAGATACCATGCCTAATTCTTGGCTTAGGGAAACAATACTTTAAGGAGTAGACACCATGCCCTTGAAGTGAACAACATGAGTAATTGGAAGTAAATTCAGAAGGTGACTTAGCATTACTAACTATTGGTGGAGATCAACAACCCAACTATTCAAGAGATATTTGTGATTCAACACCTCTCATCTTAGTTTTAATCTTTTAGTTCTTTTAGAATATTATGACAACTTTTATTCATTTTTATTATTAGTTTTATTGATTAGTAAGTTGAAGTCTACAATCTCTGTGGGATCGACCCTTGCTATTACTACGATTCGATTCGTGCACTTGCGAGGTTTTATAATTTGTGTCTAGTTAGTCTATTTATTTAGGTAGCTAGATTTCCAACAACAATTATCTATTCAGTTAGATAGCTGAGCATTCAACATTGCACCCCATACCGGACTAATTCCTCGACGTCGTCCGGATACATTCTAATTGAGCTCGGCTATCGAATGAAGGGAATGTCGAACCTGATTCTCAGAGCCATTTCATTTGGACTGTCCGGCAAAACCCACTTCATATTCTTCTGTCGGACACGAGGGCCCTTCAGGGGGGAAGATATTGCCAAAGGCGCGAGACCGGGGTCCTCAGCCAAGGGGTCGACCTCAACAACCTCGTCTTTCTCCACTCCCTCATTTACCTTGTCCTCTTCCACTCCACCAACTACTTCCACATCGTCGCCCTCCTCCATTCGCACACTTCCTTCCGAGTCAGTCGAATCCACTACGAAAGGCTTTCTGCTACGAAGCTGCTTGACGTCGTAAACTGCCTCCCTTGTCTCCTAAGATGTGGAGTCGGAGAGAAGTGGGTCATCACACCGAACCAATGTGGAGGATGACAAACCAGACTGAGCCCTCGACATAACAAAATTACTAACCTATTTAATTTGCCAGAAAGTTTGCCGAAAAAGTCACTGACGGAGTTTGCACTGTACTGGAGATAAAAACTTGGGAACTTAGAGAGAGAAAGATAAAGTGAAAAATAAGAAGGGGTGGGGGATATATAGAGAACCCAACAACTCTTCGAATTCCACAAGCGTGATGTCAGCATCACACATTTCACTACAGGAGTGGCCCACATGCAGCGCAATTCCTCTCCAATTCCAAATTTTCTCCAAGTCCAAAATGCTTGAGCCGCGACATACACTTCGAGCCCGCCATCAAAGAAACAAGCTTTTCTCCAAGTCCAAAATGTTCAAAGCAAGGCCATCAGGCTCGATGCTCGGCATGTGCCTCGAGCAGAAAACCAGCTTTCTCACAAAAAGCACCTCAAAGCAAGGCCATCAGGCTCGACGCTCGGTATGTGCCTCGAGCATAAAATCAGCTTTTTCACAAAAAGTACCTCAAAGCAAGGCCATTAGGATCGACACTCGATATCAGTAGGCAGTCGGCTTTCTCGCAAAAAATGCCTCAAAGCAAGGTGATCAGGCTCGATGCTCGGCATGTGCCTCGAGCAGGAAGTCAGCTTTCTCAAAAAAAGCGCCTCAAAGCAAGGCCATCAGGCTCGACGCTCGGCATGTGCCTCGAGCAGGTAGCCATCTTTCTCGTAAAAAAGTAAGGCCATCAAGCTTATTGCTCGGTATGTGCCTCAAGCAGGCAGCCAGCTTTCTCGCAAAAAGCACCTCAAAGCAATGCCATCAGGCTCGATGCTCGGCATGTGCCTCGAGCAGGCAGCCAAATTTCTCAAAAAAGCGCCATGAAGCAAGGCCATCAGGCTCGACAATCGGCATGTGCCTCGAGCAAACAACCATCTTTCTTGCAAAAAGTGCCTCAAAGAAAGGCCACATGGCTCGGAGCTCAGCACGTACCTCGAGCAGGCTCACAATTCTCTCAGAAAGCACCTCGCTCGTAGCGCTCGACATTGACCCCAAGGCCATATAGCTCGGAGATCGGCACAAACCGCGAGCAAGCACACAGCTTCCTCTCAGAAAGTGCTCGCTCGTAGCGCTCGGCATCAACCCCATGCAAGCTACTGGCTCAGAGCTCGGCACGAACCTCGAGTAAGCACACAACTTTCTGTCAGAAATCACCTCGCTTATAGAGCTTGGCACCGACCCCAAGGCCACATTGCTCGGAGCTCTGCACAAACTGCGAGCAGGCACACAGCTTCCTCACAGAAAGTGCCTCGCTCGTAGCGCTCGACACCGAACCTAAGGCCAAATTACTCAAAGCTCGGCACAAACCGCGAGCATGCACACAGCTTTCTCTCAGAAAGCACCTCGCTCGTAGCGCCCTGCACCGACCCCAAGGCCATATTGCTTGGAGCTCGGCACAAATCGCGAGCAGGCACATAGCTTTCTCTCAGAAAGCGCCTACCTGTAGCGCTCGACACCGACCCCAAGGCCACATGGCTTGGAGCTCGGCACAAACCGCAAGCAGGCACACAGCTTCCTCTTACAAAGCGCTCGCTCGTAGCGCTTGGCATCGACCCCAAGCGAGCCACTGGCTCAAAGCTCGACACGAACCTCGAGCAAGCACACAACTTTCTCTCAGAAGTCGCCTCCCTCGTAGTGCTCAACACTGATCCCGAGCGAGCTAGTGGCTCGAAGCTCGGCACCAACTTCAAGCAGACACACAGCTTTCTCTCAGAAAGTGCCTCGCTAGAAGCTCTCGACACCGACTGATTTGAATTATTTGCAAGTGTACAAAATCGCAACAAGTAGTATAGTTAAGTGAAAAGAATGTCAAACCTACGAGGACTAATTATTTTATTGAGTACAAAAATTGACTAGATCAACTACTATTTGGAAGATCGAAAAGATGAAAAAAATAGCAACTAAATTAAATTAATCTAAATGAAAGAAATAAACTAATTAAAAGGAACGAAATCCGAAATTTGGTTATTAGTTAATAGAAAAATTAATTCTAGGGCTTTTGATTTCACCTAGTTAATCCCACACAATGTATAGCTCCATGTTAATAAAAATATTATTTTTCCAAGTTGTAGACCAAAATATCCAAATTATTCAATATTCTTTCTTAAGAAATATCAAAAATATTCTCAACTAAAAATTTGTCATAGATCATGCACAAATTACTAATTGAAAATTCATTAAGATCTTTGAATTTCTTAACGATCACATTAACAGCGGTTCACTCTTGTAATGGTGTTTAATTTTATTAATTCAAAATCATAAATTACAAGTTCGGTCTCTCCATAATTTAATAAATCATACAAAAGTTGGCCAAACAATTTAAGCATTAAGAACAAAATTCAAACACACAACCGTTGAAAATAGAAAAATAATATGGAATTAAAATTGTGTTATCAAAACTATGCTACATCAAAGGTCTAGAAAAATAAAATTAGTTCATAATAAATTTGCAACTAACAAACATATTCTTTGCTTGCATAATAAAAATTAGAAGAGAAGAAGAAAGAACTTGATTGTTGTTGAAGACTGAAATTAAAGTCTCGGGATTCGTGACCTTTTCTTTCTCTTTCACTCTCTTCCTTCTCCTCTGTTTTTGTTTCTGTGCTCGTCGAAATCCACACCCGCTTCTTCTTTCTCTCTGTTTCAGCTGCTTTCTTTTCTTTCCTTTCTCTCCTTTTTTTTTTCTTTTCTTTTTTCTGGGTATGGAGCCGCTCCCACCAACCTCCTCAGAACCGCCTTTCTTTTCTTTCTTTCTTTTTGTTTTTTTGTTTTTTGATTTTTTGTCCCGCCGCCCACCAAAAACCACAGAGCCTCCTCTGATTTCTTGTTGCCTCTCTCTTATACAGGGGTAGGTGTAGGTTAGGTTAATTAAATTAGGATTAAGCTAATTAATTAATTAATTAAAATATAAGATTAAGATTAATCTTTTAATTAATTAATTAACTAACCCAAATTCAAAACCAACTTTCATCCGTATTTTTTTTGTTGTTGTTTATTTACAAAATTCCATTCCACTCTCTTGTAGACCGATTTATTTTTTTATTGAATTTTCCATGGACCAATTTGTAAACACGCGCATTTGAGTACTCAAAACTTGAAATCTTCAACCTTGTTTTCTTCCATAATTTCACCAAAAATGCCCACCTTTTGCACTTATCCATCTCATTCCTACAAAAATAAATAAATAAATAATATTGAGTAGAAATAAGATAAATTTCAAAGAAATAAATGAGAACTCGCAATTTTAATGCATAAAAGAGTACTAAAAATTATATATAAATTTCACTCATCAAATACCCCAAACTTAATATTTTGTTTATCCTCGAGTAAAAAGTAAAACCATAAATCAAAGAATAATAATCATAAGTAGGCTCAACTCACCACACTAAAAGGTCTTATCATGTAAGCATCAAATTTTCAGCTTAAAACATAAACAATAGCAAATAAAGTAAAACTAAGCATACTCAATTTCTCCAGTGCAGTTATTCATTCGTAATTCCCAACCCAACCATATTTTTCATGCAATTAATGTAATTATATCATGTAATAACTCATTCTTTGATCACCCCTTCTCACTACTACAAAGCGAGTAGCAAACTAGAGTAGTCACTTACCTTTTGATGCGAACGCAAACATTAGTGATGAATTCGCCCGGTTACTCAACAAGTCATAAACTTAGAGTGCTTTCGCTGACTCATATTTCAAGTTGTCATTTGTCGTAAAAGTAAACATTGGTGATGAATACCCCTAGTTACTAAGCAACTAAAAATATTGGAGTAGATAGAACTTCATTCATTCAATTATTTGATCATTATCACTCTATTTATTTAAACTCTGTTTAGGACTAGATCAAATGGGATAATCACAAGAAAAAGTATCACATTTTTCTTTTATGTATAATCACATGACTCACAATTTTGTAAGGAATTTTGAACTTCAATAATCCGAAAGTAAATAAGTATGCTTGATCTTGCTTTATAAGATATTGTCTATCCTATAAAAAAAAGTTATTTCAATTCTTTAGCATAATAAAGAACTCAAAAGTGTAATGGTAAGCCTAATTGAAATCCCTTTTGTTTGGTTTTTCTTTTCAAATATATATAAAATAATAAAAAAATTGTAAAATAATTTGTACCCCTTCCCCCAAACTTGAATATCACATTTTCCTCAATGGTAAAGAAAAAAGAAAAACAAAAGGAATGTGAAAAGTTCGGAATTGCTCCCCTGATTCGTGTTAAAATTCTGGATGCGCGACGTTCATTGTTTCAGTGATATATGGAGTTGTAGATGTCCAAATTGCCTGATTCTTTTTTTTTGGAAAGCTAACACAATTTTCTTCGATTGGTATTTTATACACTTTTCCAGATTCGGATTGTATCCTGCTAAAAAACAGCCATCAATTTTGGTCCAGAAAACAGCTCCGCTCGGCGACCCCCAACTCATGCAATCCTATAAAATAAAACAAAAAATTAAAATTAAAATAAACTAAAGGGAAAATATTATCTAAATGCAGTAAAGAAAGCATGGGTTGCCTCCCAAGAAGCGCTAAGTTTTAAGTCTTCAGCCAGACTTGATAGGGGAGATGGTTATGTAACGCTAAGATCCAACAATATCAAAACATATTTTCTAATAACTTTCTTCATGTTTGGATTAAATTTTCTTTGAGCATCCCCCAAGCTAGATGGCAGTGGTTCAACCGTGAATTTAAGTCGTTTCTTTCTTGATGATGACGTTCTTGATATCCCCACCGCCTTGAATGTTAGCTGAGAAGAAAAATTAATAGATGGTGCAATTTGAGCATATTCCAAAATCTTTTCTTTCTCAGATTTAAGAGTTGCTGAACTTGTTGGACACACTTTAATTGGTAATTTCTCAACTTCCGCTCTATGTGTCTCTCCCACAATTTGATTAGTTTCACAAACTTGAAAACATGAGTGAGCTTCAGCAACAACCTCCATGGATTTAAATACATCAAACATTACTTGCTCATCCTCAACCCTCAAAATAAATTTTTCTTGTTGGACATCAATCAAAGCTTTCCCCGTAGCTAGAAAGGGTCTCCCCAAAATCAAAAGAATTTGTTCATCTTCCTCTATAACAAGCACTACGAAATCAGCTGAAAATATGAATTTGTCTACCTTTACCAAAACATTATCAATTATTCCTCTTGGATACTTGATAGATCTATCCGCCAATTGTAAAGAAATTGTAGTGAGCTTTACTTATCCAATACCAAGTTTCCTGCAAACTGAAAAAGGCATAAGATTAATACTTGTTCCAAAATCACATACTACTTTATGAAAAGAAGAATTTTCAATTGTGTAAGGAATTGTAAAACTCCCTGGATCTTTAAGTTTTGGAGGCAGCTTCTTTTGTAAAATTGCACGGCTTTCTTTTGTTAGCATCACCATCTCATGCTCTTCCAGCGTCCTCTTGTTTGATAAAATATCCTTAAAATTTTTAGCATATTTAGGCATATGTTCCAAAGCTTCAATAAGAGAAATATTAATATGCAATTTCTGAAAAATACTTAAAAACTTAGATAATAGTCTTTGCGGAAAAGGAATAGGTGGATCATAAGGTAAATTATAATAAGTTTCAGAATTAGACTCCCTGGAAACCGTGGTGTTTGAAGCTCCTTTGCTTTTCTTGGAATTCTCAATTTGGTGTTTTCCCACTTGCTGCGTTTGTTCCTCCATAATTTACTCGGTCTCACTTTGCTTTTCAATACATTTTGGTCGGCAGTTTGGGTTTGTGGCTGCTTAATTATTCGTCCACTTCTTAGTGCTATTGCCTTGACATGCTCTTGAGGATTAGTCACTGTGTTACTACGTAAGGTTCCTACTGTTCTCTTTGTAAGAATATTTGAAATCTGACTAATCTGAGCCTCAAGGTTGCTAATTGAAGCTGTATTATTTTGTATCGCCAAATCCATCTTCGGCATATATTGCTCTGTCTTCTGCATGTATTGCATAAACATCTCTTCAAGTGCTGGCTTCTTTTCTTGATGCTGAAAATTTTGATGTGGTATAATTTCTCCTTGATTGTTGTTCCAAGAAAAGTTGGGGTGATTTCTCCATCCTGGATTGTATGTGTTTGCATAAGGATTGTTTTGCTTTTGATAATTCGACACAATTTTCTTGTTCGGCATTTGATTGAGCAAAAGGGTTCCCCACTTGAAAATCTGTACTTGAGTGATTTCCTGCACAAAGATCACAAATCATATTAGTTTGAATAGCATTAACATTCATATTACCTATTTGTTTAGATAAAATATCAATTTTTGCAGTTAAAGTAGTAATAGGGTCAGGTTCAAAAACTCCAGCCACTTTTCTTGGCATTATTCTCTCTGATGACCACTGGTAATTATTAGATGTCATCTCCTCTAAAAGCTCATAGGCCGCTTCATGAGTTTTGCTCATAAGTGCACCCCCAGCTGCTACGTCAATCATAGATCGATTTGTAACTCCCATACCATTATAGAATATTTGAATTTGCAGTCATTTCGGTAGTTCATGATGAGGACACTTTTTCAATAACTCTTTATACCTCTCCCATGCATCATACAAAGACTTAGTCTCAAATTAAGTGAATGTGGTAATGTCATTCCTTCGCTTCGCTGTTTTTACCGGTGAAAATTACTTAGTTAGAAATATTTTTGCAAGTCCTTCCCATGAAGTAATAACACCCGATGGTAGAAAATTTAGCCAAGCCAAGCCTTATCCCTTAGTAAAAAAGGAAAGTGTGCTTCAAACTGTCACAAATTTCTAAAAAGTTTGCAATGTGAACATTAGGATTCTCGTATGATAGTCCCCTAAATTGAACAGTCTGTTGAATCATTTGAATGATCACCGGTTTAATCTCAAAATTGTTAGCTTCAATAACCGGCCTATTTATGCTTGATGTTGCTCCATTAAGTGAGGACATAGCATAATCTCTCAAAGCCTTATTTTTCTCATTGTTTTCCATTATGATACACTTCTATGTCCTGAAATATAGCTATTAAAAAATAGAAAAAAAATAAAAATAAAAACTAAAATAAAATAAAAATAATAAAAGTAATAAGATAGATCCAAATTAGTAACAATCTAGCAACTATCATTATCAAAAAGGTAAAATAATTAGTCCCCGGTAACGGAGCCAAAAACTTGATGTGAATTATTTGCAAGTGTACAAAATCGCAACAAGTAGTATAGTTAAGTGAAAAAAGTGTCAAACTCACGAGGACTAATTATTTTAATGCATAAAAGAGTACTAAAAATTATATATAAATTTCACTCATCACCGACCCCCATGTAACACCCCGCAAAATTAGAAATGGTAATTTTGCCCTCGTGTGTTACGCACTTGTATTTTGTATCGTTACTGGTAATATTTGTAACGTGTTTTCACCACGTATTTTGATTTCAGACTATTTATGCATTTTCCGTATTGATTTTATCTTATTTGAGTCAACTTAAATACAAATTCCGATCTCTGTGTTTTTACGTGCTTTTTCTGTGTTATCGAAGCACGTATCGATTACGTATTTTCCACCGATACGTGTGATATTTCTGTATTTCAATTATTTGCTTTTTGTATTCAAATCCATTTTTATAAAACAAAAATTCATTTTTCTCGCATTTTGATCTAAATACTTTTGTACGTGCAATGCACGTGTTCCCATGTACGTGACGATTTCGTCATAGAATATATAAAAATTAATAAATATATTTTTCTTATATTTTATTTTTATTATCTTTATCATTTTTTCGTTGATAAAAACCGAATTTAGTATTTTTATGTTTTACGTGTGAAGTACGTGTTTCTCGGTGCACGTATTTTGGGCGTATTCGTTTTCAAAATAAATTTCGGAGTGTGTGTATGTTTATTTTATTTGTGCATGAAAATCTATAACTTTTATTTAAACTAATTTTTACTTAAACATTTACAACATATTATAAATTTTATATATATATATATATATATATGAGGCTTCTTCCATTGCAAACGCTACTGTAGCAGTTGCGAACGTGCGAACCACTTAACCCGTCATCCACAATGACGGGTTAAGGCAAAACACATAACCCGTCATTGGTGATGACGGGTTATGTGTTTTGCCTTAACCCGTCATTCCCAATGACGGGTTAAGTGGTGTGCACGAGTTTGCACGACATTTGCGTTTGCAATGGAAGATAGCCCTATATATATATATATATATATATATATATATATATATATATATATATATATATATACATACTAGGTATGCCCATGAGCGCGTGCCTCCGGCACGTATTCGGAACGATAAAACCTACGAAAAATCATGTAAACAGTAAGAGATGATTTATATAGATATTTATTTGATCGTAGACGTTGATGTATTGATATACTTTGAAGTAGAATTGTGAAGTAACTGTAATGTTTATTGTTTTGTATATTGGAAGATTATTTGTCAGCAGCTCGGGATTCAAAAATAGTATTGTGAATTCACAACATTAGTGAATTGGAAATTCCTTGCTATGTGTTACTTGAGCATAAGAGATTTCTTTTTTGATTTGAAGTCTAACATAAGTAGCAATTCATTTTCTAACTTCATGAGTTACGGTTAACGTCTCAAACTACATGAGTTAGTTTTCCTTATTTATTTTTTATGTAGTTAACCATGTATGAATTTAAAAGAGAAAATTTGTTGTGATGTATACGTGAAGTGAAATTGCAGCAAAGCAAATCAAGATACAATTTTGCAGCTGCAAAAATCCGAAATACAGAGATTAAGCATGGATTTGTCCATAAAAGCGCGATCAACCGAGTCTATTAAAAAATTTGTAACGATATTTTAAAGCAGTAAATGCCCAAATACTCAAAAAAAACATAATCCGAAATTGCATCATAATAAAAAAAGCATTCTGATCAAAATTAACTCAGTGAAGCATTCTAATCTAAAACAATTACTTAGTGAAGTATTAAAAATATGGTAATTAAAAATCAATTGAATGGAGATGAATATTATTGAGTTATGAAAGCATAATCCGGAAAAAAACATAATTAAAATTTTGAAATAATAAAAAAAAGTATAATTCGAAATTGCATAACCAAAATAAACATTCACTGTTTAGTTGTTGTTGTTGTTGACATACCTGGAAAAAAAGGGTAAAAAAAAGAGAGAAGAAAGAGAGAGAATTATGAAAAATTAGAAAAGATGGGAAGAGAGAGAGAGAGAGAGAGAGAGAGAGAGAGAGAGAGAGAGAGAGAGAGGAATAAATGAAGAAGTTGTTTTGTTTTGGGGGGGAAATTTTGTTTTTGTTTTTGTTTTTGTTTTTTTTTTGTGGTGGGGGGTGTTTTGTTTTGGGGGGGGGGGGGGGGGGGGGGGAATTTTGTTTTTGTTTTTGTTTTTTTTTTTGTGGTGGGGGGGGGGGGGGGGGGGGGAGAGAACATTTAGGGGGGAAAATATCTTTTGGGAGCAAAAATCTAGCCATTGATTTTCTTCCAAGTGAATGAGAGCCACTTGATAGCTTTGCTTGCGTTTTATTATATAGATGAGTGAAGAGGGTGTTATTGCAAGCACGTGCACATGTGTATGCATGAAAATGGAGCCGGGGGGGGGGGGGGGGGGGGGGGGGAACCGACTGATTTGAGGTTAGAGGGGAAAATGAATTTTTTAAATATGAGTGGAGTTAGTGGTGTGCATGTGGGAGGTGGTTTTTATAACTATCTCCTTAACTTCTATAAAGTACCCCCCTACTCCTTCACATTTCTCCTCATCCTCTCCTTCTTTCCTCTTTATGTCTGCCGAAATCTCCATCCTCTTTTTCCTCCACTCAAAATTCACCATGTCCTTGCTTTCTCCATTCATTATTGTGTGCATACATATATATACATATATATGTATATAGGAAAATCTTCCATTGTTCACCACTCCTCCATGTGCACTCGTGTGCACTCCGCCTTCCCGCCTTCGTATCGACGATCCGAACCATTCACATTGATCTACACATCTAAATTATTCTAAATATGTAAAATCAAATCATTTGAAATTCATTTGCACATCCATCATGTGACTATAAAAAAATAATGATTTTCAGCCATACAATTTTGTAACATTTCAATGGATGAGCAAATGAATTTCAAATGATTTGATTTTATATATTTAGACTAGTTTAGATGTGTAGATCAATGTGAACGGTTCGGATTGTCGATACGAAGGCGGGAAGGCCAAGTGCACACGCCGTGTGCACCATAGGTGGTGCATAACGGAAGACTTCCCTATGTATATATATAGATACATTCATACATTCATTTCATTCTCTCCCATCCTTCTTTACTTTTTCCTCCTCTGTGCACCTCCGAACCCCCCAAACCAACCAGCACATGCCTATGTTGCTACTCCACCTAATCCACCATGCTATACTATATATATATATATTTATATGGATACACTTAATGCATTCTTTTCATTCATCTCTTTCCTTCTTTGATCTCTGATCAAATCCGAACACCCCAATCCCAAGCTAGAAAACCCCTCTGCATTTCTCCACCTACTCACTTTTATACATTTTCTTATACAATATATATATATATATATATATATATATATATATATATAGTCCCCTTCGGTTGCACACTACTTTTGGTGAGCACTCCGTGAACACTCACGAAATAGAGCACCTATGAAAAATCCGAACCGCTCATATTGTTCTATATGCCTAAGATAGCCTAAAATAAAAAATCAAGTAATTTGAAGTTCATTTGCCCATCCATCATGCTGTTAAAATTTTCAGCCATACCATGTTTTGATGATGTAAATCATGGGCAAATGAACTTCAAATTACTTGATTTTTTATTTTTAGGCTATCTTAGGCATATAGAACAATATGAGCGGTTCGGATTTTTCATAGGTGCTCTATTTCTGAGTGTTCAAGGAGTGCTCACCAAAGTAGTGTGCAACCGAAGATTTCTATATATATATATATATATATATATATATATATATATATATATATATATATATATATATATATAGTCCCCTTCGGTTGCACACTACTTTTGGTGAGCACTCACGAACTAGAGACCCTATGAAAAATCTGAACCGCTCATATTGTTCTATATGCCTTAGATAGCCTAACAATAAAAAATCAAGTAATTTGAAGTTCATTTGCCCATCCATCATGCTGTTAGAATTTTCAGCCATACAATTTTGTGATGATGTAAATCATGGGCAAATGAAATTCAAATTATTTAATTTTTTATTGTTAGGCTATCTAAGGCATATAGAACAATATGAGAGGTTCGAATTTTTCATAGGGTTTCTAGTTCGTGAGTGCTCACGGAGTGCTCACCAAAGTAGTGTGCAACCGAAGATCTCTCTCTCTCTCTCTCTCTCTCTCTCTCTATATATATATATATATATATATATATATATATATATATATATAGCTATGAATACATTTGAATATGAGAGATGCTTTCACTGTGTGCATGCCAAAAGTAGGAGCTCAGTATGTTTGGCCGAAAATGGAGAGTTGGGGAGTTGCTCTTGGTGCGCGGATTTCGAGAAGACGAAGCGGAGTTTCTTGGAGCTCTCAGTCTAGGAGTTCAAATTGCTAGAAATTAAATTTATTGGGTGGGTGTTTCTTAAATCCTTTCTAAATTTAGGAGTATGATGCTTAAGTTATTTTGGTATATGTAGTATAGGTTGTTAAATTTATATTATCATGCATGTTGCTACGAAATGTGATTATTACATTAGAATTTGTTTCTATGAAAATATGAATTTTGAACCATGCTAGATGTAGAATGTATGTTTGTAGATGGCTAGTTGGCTAATTGAAACATTGGTTATATGCTATATTAATTAATGTGACACTAGTATGATAAATGAGATTTATGTCCTAAAAATGTTGTAGAAATAAAAGAAAACAAGTAAACAAACTTATGTGATAATTTTGGTGCTAAATATTGTAAGAATCATGGTTGTTTTTAAATATCGAATTGTATACATAGAATACAAACTAGAAAGGAAAATTCATGTTTATATGTCAAAATGATAAGTTTAAAAATACTTTTATGTTGCTAATCTATAATATCAGTAATCTAGAAATTTTCATGAAATAAGTTAGAGGAGAAAAAGAGTTTAAGAGTTTGTATTATGAAATTTTTGTAACAAACAGAGAGTTGGAGTATAAGGAACCCAACTCATTTTGTGAAAGTTAGTCACCTGGATTTACTGGTCTTTGGGTGCGTTTTAAAAACAAGCCAATGGGCCTGGGTTCGAGTCTCGATAGAGACTTTGTTTTCCTAAAATCTGATTTTTACTCAAATACCGAGAGCCAAAACTTATGTATAAAATAAGTCCTTAATGTGACAACTAGTTACTATGGCCATTCTGGTCTTTGGGTGTGTTTTAAAACTGTTACTGTTCATGGCGGGGTTGGGCTCGAGGTCCTGAGTTCGAATCCTGACCTTGCCACTTTGTTTCTATTGATTATTATTTTTGTGTTTTATTGAGTTTTTAAATGAAATAAAATTGGGAAAAATTGTATTATTATTCTAAAATTGTTTAGACTTTATAAAAATTATTTTTATCATATTTGGATATATTTTG
This sequence comes from Hemerocallis citrina, assembly GCA_017893485.1. Lineage (NCBI taxonomy): Eukaryota > Viridiplantae > Streptophyta > Magnoliopsida > Asparagales > Asphodelaceae > Hemerocallis > Hemerocallis citrina. Next base: position 273,888,654 of record CM030364.1, on the reverse strand, counting down.
TGAGATTAAAGGGGGATTTTACATTAAAGAATTCGAGTTTATTTGATTAAAAAAATAAGAAGTTATTTTTATTGAAAATTGTGACTCTTGTATTATTAAAGAGAGATGAATATTTGGATTGAAATTAGATTTTTCTCTTAAATGGGATTTTTATGATTTTCTATACTTGATTGAGATTATTTGTTATTGCATACAATGTTCTAAGTGATTAAATTGACAAATGAGGGTGAATTGAATCGTTTTATTTTATGAGATTTTAAAGAAATGTTTTCTCTTTGTGAAAGAGATATGAATAAAGGAATTGAATTATTATTTTGAGATTGAATATGAAATATTATTGATCTCTAGAAAGAGATAGGTGTTGGAATCTAGAGGCTGGGCGAGACCCTAGTGTTGTCGCTGAAATCGGTGTGGGGGTAAACAGATAAATTTGTGGATTCTTGGGATGTTGAATAGTCAAACCTGAAACACCTTTCCGTTGGAGTTTGATCGTGATCTCCCGCCGTTGACCTGCAAAAAGTGCGAAACACCGGGGTTGATCCCGGCGACGCACCCTCCGATGCTCAAGTCAGTAATCAGAAAGATTATGAAAGAGCTTTGATTAGAAAAAGATTAATTACCTGGAAACAGTGGGGGATGGAGGGGTATTTATAGCTGCCTTAGGGACCAGTTTCGGGATAAGATCAAATCCTTACTTCCCAGTGAATGGATAGAAGTGATCAGGACCGTTGATTAATCATAATCATAAACCCTAATTTTATCCAGCTGGACCGGGTTTCTTGCGGGTTGGAACCCGCACACGGTTAAGGTGGATTCGTTCGTGGGTTATTGGGCCCTTGGAAAAAGGGCCCAGCTCCTATTTCAGACCCGTTTGTAGGTAAAGTTACCATTTTACCCCCGAACTTTAAGATTCATGCCTGATTTGGACGGTTCCGATGTAACCCCATTATTATCCATATCACGAGCCCCCCAATCCCGAAGACTGAGTTTGATCAGCCTTTGAAGAGTAGTTTTTCTGTTTTAATGGCTTGCGGAGTTGTATCGGAGTCCAAATGAGGGGTGTCGAATCTTTGTATGAGGTATTATGGTGATCCTCAGAGTTAGTTGCGTGCTCAAGATTTTTCTTGAGCTCTCCTGGACTTTTGGTAATTTTTCTTAATTTTTATTTAGTTTTCGGACCATTTATTTAATTTTGCGAAGCGGTGATTTATTGTTCGAGGGCCTTAATTAATTACTCTAAGCAATAATTATTTACCCAAGGGCTCAAAAATATTTCCCCGAATTTATAATTATTTTTTAGAATTTTTAATTAATTTTCCCGAATTTTTAATCATTTTTTTTGCAATTTTTAAATAAATAATTAGAATTTAATAAATAAAAAATTAATTTTAATACCATTTATGACGTGGCGCAATCTGGGCCATTCATCAGCCGACAACGTGGTTATCTAAGCGATCGGATGGTCTGAGTGGCTCGACGGCACTTTTCTCCGCTTGCGAAGGTTGGTGCCCCAGTAGCTCGTCCATAGCTCCTCGGTAGCTCGGTAGCTCGGCGCTTCGCGAACTGCCGAGCTACGTGGCTAAATCTGGAGCATCCATCATGGCGCAAATCACGATGCAGGCGGCTCAGTTCACGAGAAAATGTTATCTTGTCGTTTAGTGGTGTGGCATGATCTGAGCCACTCATCATCTTTTGGCCCGAATTTTGGAACAATCTGACGGCTTGAGTGGCACGGCAGAATTTTTCTCCAAATGTGGAGGTCGGTGCCTCGGTAACTCGGCCATAGCTCCTCAGTAGCTCGGTAGCTCGGCCATAGCTCCTCGGTGGCTCGGTAGCTTGGCCATAGCTCCTCGGTGGCTCGGTAGCTCGGCCACAGCTTCTCGGTGGCTCGATAAAGTGCATCAGTGGCTTGGCTCATTATGAGTCGTTGAACCACGTGGCTGAATCTGGAGCATCCATCATGGTGCGAATCACGATGCAGGCAGCTCAGATCACGAGAAAATGTTATCTTGTCATTTTGTTGGCGTGGCATGATCTGAGCCACTCATCATCTTTTGGTGCGAATTTTGGAACAATCTGATGGTGTGAGTGGCTTGGCAGCATTTTCCTCCAAATATGGAGGTCGGTGTCTCGGTAGCTCGGCAGAGTGCCTCGGTGGCTCGGCTTATTATGAGTCGTTGAGCCACGAGGCTGAACCTGGAGCTTCCATCATGGCACGAATCATGAGGTTAGAGGTTCAGATCACGAGAAAATGCTATCTTGTCGTTTTGTGGGCGTGGCATGATCTGAGCCGCTCATCATCTTTCAACGCGAATTTTGAGACAATCTGACTGTTGGAGTTGTTCGGCGGCATTTTTCTTCAAAAGTGGAGGTCGGTGCCTCGGTAGCTCTGCAGAGTGCCTCGGTGGCTCGGCTCATCACGAGTCGTTGAGCCATGTGGCGACACTTGGAGCATCTATCATGGCACAAATCACGAGGTAAGAGGCTCAGATCACGAGGTAAGAGGCTCAGAATACGAGAAAACGTGATTTTATCATTTTGTGGGCGTGGCGTGATCTGAGCCACCCATCATTTTTGGCACGAATTTTGGGACAATCAGACGTCCCATAGAGTTCGGCAACATTTTTCTCCAAATGTGGAGGTCGGTGCCCCAGTAGCTCGGCAGTGTGTCTCAGTGGCTCGGCCCCTCGTGAATTGCCGAGCTGTATGGCCAAGGCCGAACCGTCGCCATCCTTCTGAATCGTCGTCGCTTTTCTTTATTCTGTCATTTAGCTTTCCTTAATGGGCTCGAGGGCGGCCCAAGAGTCGCCACTCTTCGTTACAAAGCCCAAGAGTCGCTTCTTTCATTATAAGTTTTCACCCCCCTCACTCTTTTTTTCATTCTTTCACTTTTCACTCTCAAAGTTCATTTTCGCTCTCGAGTTGCTCAACTAGCGGAGATTTGATCTCGAGGGCGGTTGTGTTAGCTATCGTGGAGGCCAGGCGATTTCCGGCAAAGTTTTTCCGACCGTAAACATCACATCAAGGTCAGTATATTTAACCCCATATATATATACTTCGAGACGTCACGAGTTTCCTCGGGTAGTGAGGCATCTTCCTTGGAGGGTCAGAGTGATGAGCGATTAATCCACGAGGAAGTGGTGAGCAGACAGAAGGGGAAGGAGATAATGGGGTCGTCTGTGGCCGAGGAGAAGGGGAAAGAAGTGGCTCGGTCTTCGGTTGTTGAAATGGTGGTGGAGACCGAGAGACGAGCGGGTGAGATTGGTCGGATGCCGACCGTGTTATCCGGCCATGGGGGGATAAGGTAGTACAACGGCGAGCTGCTGACCAAGGCTGTCTACGGGCGGTCGGAGACCTACGAAGAAAATGAACCGAGGGAGGTTACCGAAGTTGATGACATCCCCTCGGTTCTAACCGAGCGAGATCTGCTTCGGATTTGGAAGAGTTTTTTCATCCCTCCAGAGTATAAGTTGATTCTCCCCGGTCCCGGGGTGCGAGCGTGCACGACCTTTACACCCGATACATGCGTCTTTGCTTACGACGCGCTAAATGTCGGACTGCGTCTGCCCCTCCATCCTTTCGTGACCGAGGTGCTCCGGTGGTACGATCTGAGCCTAATCCAGTTCATGCCAAACATGTGGCGGCATGTGCTCGGATTTCTGCTCCAATGCCGAACAGCGAAGGTGGAGCCGTCGCTCGTCATCTTCCGGAGTTTGTACCGGATCAATAGTGTAACACCCCGAAAAAATAGCATATGGCTATTTTGCATCGTAATCTGTGAGCAATTAAGAATTGCACGCGATTATGTATTTTCTGATAATAATTATTTTTAATTGAGAAATATCAGTTATTGTCTACTTTATTAAATTTTTTTTATACAGATTATTACGAAGTAGTTTTAATGTATTTTGTATTGTTTGGATTATTAAAGTAGAGAGTTGGGTTTTATTTGAAATGTATTAAGACTATGGGACTTATACGAAATATTCCTTTACATTATCTATTTATCTACTTATTTAATTACATTTTTACAAAACCCCCACCTTTTCCTTCTCCCTTCTTCCTTCTCCTTCTTCTTCCCGTTCCCTTCCTGGTTCGATCCCGACCCTAGAAGAACCCCCCCCCCTCCGGCCCTCCTCCTCCCTTCTTCCTTCCCTCGTTCCCTTCCCAGCCGATGGCAAGAAACCCCCACCCCCATTTCCTTCTCCTTCTTTCTTCTTCTTCCCGATCGGAAAGAAACCCACCCCGAACCCATTGCCGATCACTTCCCCATGCTCAAATCCCCTCCATTTCTTCGTCAATTTCAAATTAAATCGAGGGGTAGACTAAATGAAGGGTTCTCTACATCGTGGTAGCATCGGATTTTCGAAAGGATTTCGGGAAGGTAAACCCTAACTTATTTTATTGTATAAAATTGAGTCTGGTTAATTTCTATTGAGTAGGAATATTATGGTAGGAAGATTGGGAGATGTTTGAAATGGTAGATGTAAGAAATTAGTAGATTATTAGAGGATTTGCAAGTTGTTAGTAAATTAGAGTTTTGGGTTTGTAAAAGAGAACTATATGGGTATGAATTAATTCTCATATAGTAGTGGGAAGTATAGTTGGACTATTAGAGAAATTGGGAGTGCTTTTAGTAATTGTTTGAAAATAAGAATCTTGTAAGCATTACGTTATTACGTGCATCACACGTGTATATCCCAGGCGTTCAATAAACGCTTGTGTGATATTGGAATAGTGTTTTTTTAGCTCTTGTGATTGGTTTGAATGAATAGAGTTTTAATTGCTTTGGAAATTTGGTGATAGGATATATTCGCGACTTTGGATGCGGGGTGGCATGGTGGCGCTTCGGATCTTCGCGGAATATGTGAGTACTAATTTTTCTACATATTTTGTGTTTTAAGAAATATGTGAGTACTAATTTATCTACATATTTTGTGTTTTAAGAAATATGTGAGTATTAATTTATCTACATATTTTGTGGTTTAAGATATATGTGAGTATAAATTTATCTACGTATTTTTGTGGTTTAAGAAATATGTGAGTATGATTTATTTATGTATTGATGTTTTAAAAGATGTTTGAATAACATACATGTGTATATGGGAATGAGTTATATTTATATGATGATATCAAAATATGGTGAGTATAGTTCTATATATGTAGTTGATATTTTTAAGAAGTTTGAATAAACTAAAGTATTGATATGATTTATGGATGAGGCGTATGGGGATAACGTGTATTGGTATAAATTTATGGATAAAGGAATTAGTTATGTATGTGGGGATTCTCTACTTCTAATTTAGTTGCTTGCTCTCTTTATTTGTTTATGTATGTGTAGAAAGAACCATCTTTAGGGTTACTACTTGTGTAGGTGAAGAAAAGAACCCATCTTTTAGGTGTGAGTTGTTGTAGGTTGATTATAGCGAGAAACCCATGGTTAAGTTGTAGTAGAACATCATGCTTGAGTTGTGTGAAGAACCCATTCATGCCTATGTGACATTCCAGTAAAACCTACCATGCTCGAGTTGATTTTAGAAAGATACCGTGCTTGAATTGTTTTAGGTTGATTATAGTGAGAAACTCATGTTTGAGTTGATTATAGTAGGTATACCATGATGAGTTGATTTTAGAAGGATACCATGTTTGAGTTGATTTTAGAAAGATACCATGCTTGAGTTGTTGTAGGTTGATTATAGTGAGAAACTCATGTTTGAATTAATTATAGTAGGTATACCATGCTTGAGTTGATTTTAGAAAGATACCATGCTTGAGTTGATTTTAGAAAGATAGCATGCTTGAGTTGCTGTAGGTTGATTATAGCGAGAGACCCATGGTTAAGTTGTAGTAGAACATCATACTTGAGTTGTGTGAAGAACCCATTCATGCCTATGTGACATTCCAGTAAAACCTACCATGCTCGAGTTGATTGTAGAAAGATACCATGCTTGAGTTGGTTGATTATAGTGAGAAACTCATGTTTGAGTTGATTATAGTAGGTATACCATGATGAGTTGATTTTAGAAGGATACCATGCTTGAGTTGATTTTAGAAAGATACCATGCTTGAGTTAATTTTAGAAAGATAGCATGCTTGAGTTGTTGTAGGTTGATTATAGCGAGAAACCCATGCTTAAGTTGATTATAGTAGATTCTTCTGTTACTTTTAATTATAGAAGATCAAGTTTGCTAGTAAGCACAGTTGGTTGCTTCTAGGTTTGATTACCTGTATGGTTGTTTGTATGTGGTTTTGCGCGTACGTGGCTCGACTGGCCCGTATGTAGTTGTGGGTCTCATACGCAGCTTATTTGGCTCGTATGTATGTTGTTGTCTCATACGTGGCTCGACTGGCCCGTATGTAGATGTTGATCCCATACGTAGCTTATTTGGCTCGTATGTATGTTGTTGTCTCATACGCGGCTCGACTGGCCCGTATGTAGCTGTTGGTCCCATACGTAGCTGTTTAACTCGTATGTGTTTTTTTTGGTTACTCGTATGTAGCTTCTTAGCTAATATGCAGTTTGTTGTGCTCATCTAGGTTGATATCATTGTCATAGGGCTATCGACCATTAAGACGTGTGTTTACCTTATTCCTAAGGGACTGTGGATGAGTCAATTCGCGAGTGCCGTCAGATCTTAACCGTTGGTTGATTGCGGACCGGAGTGTGACAAAATCCAAGTTCAGGGTAGTAGCTTGCGAATGAGTTCGTATTGCCGGGGTCTTGGATCGATAGGCCATGAACCGAATCCTGAGGGATTCTGGTAAGTCTAGGTTGAGCAGCCTAGTAGAGTTATCTTGCGAAGTCTAATTTAAGACCTAGCATGTTGTGTTATAATATTCTCATCCCTAGGATTGTTCAGGGTTAGTGACATCGTTAGGGTAATGACTTATAAAGATCCTTTACTTAATTATTTTGCAAGAAAGAGAGGAGTTGGTAGTAGGGGGCACCTTACGACCAACTCGTCCTTTGGGGCCGACCTTAGGTGGTGTTACTGGGTTGTACCTTCCCGTCAAAGGGATACGTATGGTGCCTTCTCACGAGCTGGGAGCACGGGTCGCGTATCTCACACTGTTAATTCCTGAAGTGCCATGATAAGGCGGGCGGAGCTAGGGGACGGACACCGGAACTCCGTCGGGTCCTATGCCAGGGAGAGCGAACAGGTCATAGATCATAGTCTTTGAGTTATGGGTGACACATGATAGGCTTTATGCTATCCTGCGCTCGGGATACCCTATATTCGTCTGGTTTTTGAGTGAGGTCCGGTACGCCGGGTAGTAGTGGCAAACATAGACACCATGAGCGTACTGCATTGGTGGGACTTGACCACGTCTGCAACCTCATCAGTCACGTTGTATCTGTCAGGAACAGGTTGTGTACAAATAGAAATTCATAACGCGAGTTCAAATCCCTATATATGGAGAAACGGCTTGAGATGGGGCGTATGTAGTATAGGATGCATACTGTTCCGGAGACTTTCTTGCATTAGAATAAGAGCATCATTGTATTGGTAATCTTGCATTAGAGTTAAGTCATAACATACACTGGCACATCAATTATATGTACACGTTTCTTTACCATTCAAGATAAATTGCGAGTGTGATAGTTGAAGTAAATTAATAGCCAAGCTATGGGCTTGGTATGCAATGTGATATTACCCAAGTTTGGCTTGAGGTGCGGTGATTATTACCCAAGCTATTGGCTTTGGGGTGTGATATGTTATTGCCCAAACTATGGTTGGGATATGGAGTATATTGTGATGAAATCCAAGTAAATGGTAATGTGCAATGAGATGTTAGGTTGGACATGAATGAAGGTGGTAGTATGAGACTGAATGCATATGTCTATGATGTGATACGTGATATAAGGCAATAAGATCAATATTGTATTATGAGAGTGGTTATTCAAATGGTTACTAAAGATAAGTATGTTATGAGCGGGTATGGATATACATACAGGTGATGACTCAGAAAGTATTTGATGTGAAATCCCATTTATGATGTTTACAGGTTCAGATGTCAAGTAAGATTGATTTATCTTGACATTTGTGAGTTCGTTATGTTTTTACTTGTAAAGTTTAATTTATTTGCTTATTTAATAAATTATACTCACATCAGAAATGGCTAACCCCTTAGTGTTTGGGGGTTAGGGAGTCCCTGGACTACCCTAGGTCCCTACTGTTACAGGTCCTCAGCAGTGCAGAGGTGAGGTGTACATTCAGGTTTCTGTGGAGTGGAGCTTCACTTTACAATTTGTTGTTTATGGTTTAATTGTAAATAGTGAAGGTTTATGGTTTAAATTTTATTTTTGATGTATAAGTATGTGGATGATGATGATGAGTATAGTGTGGAGTGGCATGATATGGTTTTGACCCGTACCCATCTCGTTGTGGAGTACCGGACGCTGTGGTATGTTTTTACAAGTTATTTTCTAAAAATTTACTACGTTTTCAAAGGAATTTATGGTTTTTAATTGATAATTGATATACTGTTATGAGTTTGGCCCCCAGAGCATATATATATATTGCCTGTGTGATTCTGCTCATTTTGGCCTGGGGAGCCCGTGATATTATTGCCTGTGATGTGAGCTACGGAATTTAGAGCAGAATTTCGTAAGTTTTTTGTGTTTCGGGGCAAAAATTACAAGGGAGACTCTCTCCAAATTTTCTTTGAAACATAACTATCTTTGTTTATGTTTAAAGTGATATAGAAATTGGAAGAATTGATTTTGGAGTCAAAAAGAAAAGAAAATGGGCAGGCATTACAGTTTGGTATTACAAATTGATATTTGTAATTACTGCGGAGTAACTCTGTGTTGAATAAAAAGTTTTAAATTTTTTTCAGATTTTTCTGTGTATCGTGACTAATTGAAGAAAAGATATTGGCATGTGTCACGGTTTCCCAGTTACGTGGAAATCGGGGCGTTACAAATAGGATGAGCAAGACCGAACACAGGTATTACCTGTCGCCTCGGAAAGGCGTTAAGCTGATAGAGAACCCTGAATCTATCAAGTCGTGGAAGGGTAAGTACTTCTTAATCCGAGGCCCTTCGGCATGGGACTTCCCGACCCGGTGGAAGAAGGAGTTGCCGAAGTATGCAAAGGCCGAGCCGGTGTTGACTACGGCCAAAGCGGAGTTAGCAGCGAAGCTGGTTGGTCTTTCGATGTTGATTTAGAGAGACATGACCGAGGAGGTGCTTCACGGGTCGGGGCTGAGTCCGATCGACCCGAGCATGCTCCGGACATCACTTTTTCTTGTTTTACTTTCTTTAATGCCTTGTGTTTTTTCTAACTTGGTTTTCTTTATTCGACAGAGGCTCCGAACATGGACTTCAAGGCGCTCATGGCCGAACGAAACAAGGCCACCGATGCCAAGAAGAGGAAGAGGACGAGTGGGGGACCCTCATCTGGCCGACCCACCAAGGCTCCTTCGGCCGTGGTCGGGACCGTCGACCTTCTCCTCAGCCGACCCCATCCGAGGGCTTCTCTGTCTCGATGGCTCTGGCGCTCGAGGCCCCACCTCTAATCGAGCAGGCTGAGGCCATACAGACTAAGGCCCACAAGAAGCTGTTCGTCCCCAATTGGCGGGTGATGAACCATGACGGCTTCTTGGGGGACTCGGCAATGAGTATGCAGGCTCTCCGCCATCTCCCGACCCCAAAGGACTGAGCCGCACTGAAGGCGGGGACGACAGGTGACGACGCTTTAGAGGTAGCTCGGTCGCTCATGTCGGTAAGCCTTCTTTGTTGTCTTTGATAATTTCTTGAAAATTTTCTAAGTTTTTAGCTCGGCTTTCGCTGTGCTCTAACTGTTTCTTTTTGCAGGCCACGTTCCACTTCAGCCACCTTCTCGAGCAATATGACGAGCAAGAGAGGGAGCTGAAGGCCGCTTGCGATAAAGACCAAGCGGAGAGGGTGAGGGCTGTGAAGCAGTTCGAGGCGGAGCAGCGCCGCTCGGACGCTTTGGCGGCCCAGGTCGCCGACCTAGAGGCGGCCTTGGTGCAGGCGAGGGAAAAGCTCGTCTCTGAGGTGACCAAGGCGGCCGAGGAGAGGGCCGGAGCGAAGAGGGCCTTGGAGGTGGTGGAGCGGCAACAAGCCGAGGCCGTGGAAGCGACAAGGGCGGAGATCGAGACCAAGGCCAAGAAGCACATGATGGCCAACATGGAGCAATCTTATGCCACCACGCTCGAGCACGTCGAGGCTCGAGTCCCTGGATTCAACAGGTCGGGGTACGGGCTGTGGGGTCCGGTCGGTGTGGAGGACCCAGAAGTCGAGCAAGGGGCCGAAAGGGAGGAAGAGGAAGAGCAACATGATGATGAAGCTCCCGCCGATCCCGAGGCCTTGGTGGTGGAGGAAAGGGCGACGAGGTTTCGGCCGACCCTCAAGCCATAGTGGCGGAGGAAGGGGAGCCGTCTACCGAGGTGCCTGTCGCCGAGCTACCACTTAAGGTGGCTCCTTGATCTTTTTGTTTTTGTATTTTTTTTTCTTTTTTGTATCGCCTTGTAGCGGACTGGCCACCGCTTGTTTGTTATGAATGAAATTTTGTTTTTGGCGACTCTTGAAGTGTTGGGACTGAAAGTAATTTCGCTTTGAAATCTGACTAAGTGTTGAGCACTACTCACTTTGACGTCTTGAAATTTGACTAAGTGTTAAGCACCAGTCCTTTTGATGTCTTGCTAAGTGTTAGCAACTTTTTCTATGAAATTTAGCTGTGATGCACGAGCTTAGTGTCGTTGTATTCTTTCAGGAGGCGTCGCCAAAAGTGGCAGCAGCTGAGGTTTCTCGTCTCCGAGCTGACATGAAAGCGACGAAGTTGGCCCTCTCTCGCAGTCGAGAGTGTTTTCTCAAGAGCGAGTTGGACTTGGACTGCCTCAAGCTAAAGTTGTCGAAGCATCTCTCCGAGATGAAGCAACTAAAGAAGGCGTTGTCTGATGTCTCAGTAGAGAGAGACAAACTATTAGCAGAGAGGGAAGAATTAACAGCGGCGATGGGCAAGTTGGCGGGCGAGCGAAATGAGCTGTTAGAACCTGTGAGCAAGGCGACGGCAGAGGTTGATGAGCTGAAGAGGGTTACGGTCGATAAGAGTGTCGAAGTTACTCATCTTCGCTGAATTATAGCCGACAACTCTGGTGCCGCAGGCTCTGCTCGGCTTCCTTGTTTCAAGATTGCCGTGAAAGACGCCTCTCTGAAGGATCGCATCATCGAGCTTGAAGAGGAAGTCACTTGGCTCAAACCTCAACCTGAGCAGGTTAATGTTAGAAGCACGTCGTGTACTCATGAAGAGAGCGAGAGAGGAATCTCGTTTTATGAGCTTGCGACTCGCTCGCCTGCTGCTAGGTAGAACCCGGTTGACACTCAAAGTGGTGTGGCTGCTTCGTCGAGTGGAGCATCCGTTGGGGCCACCGTCAGGGGCAGTGCTGAAGAGGCATCTCAGTTTGCTGGTCTGGAGACGAGCTCCGAGGTTAGGCGCCGCTGTCCCCGAGTGTCTTTAAACCGAAACATCCCTATCCCGAAGAAGGGTTGAACGAGTTGTTGTAATTATGGCTTTTTGAGTTTTGTAATTCATCGTAGAGCAGAGTAGTTGGTCTTGTAATATGAGTTTCTCCGAACTTTAAAACTTTATAGAAGTGAAAGTTTTGTTTATTCCTTTGCACTCGTGCGTTTTCGTATTCTGTTAATCATCTATGGTTGTAAGAGTACTTCTAAGGGGCTTATGAGCGAGGAGTAGAAGCAGGGTCGAACCAAGCCTTGAACTCTGAACAAGTTTCAACGGTTGTGGGAGCAGTTCCGAATGGCGAACCACTTCTAGAGCGAGCTTGCGAAGCGGAATCAAGCCAAGTTTTGGACTCCGAACACATCGTTTGAATAAGTTTCAACGGTTGTATGAGCAGTTCTGAATGGCGAACCACTTCTAGCTCGCTTAAGAGCGAGCTTGCGAAGCGGAATCGAACCAAGTTTTGGACTCCGAACACGTCGTTTGAGTATGTTTCAACGGTTGTGGGATCAGTTCCGAATGGCGAACCACTTCTAGCTCGCTTAAGAGCGAGCTTGCGAAGCGGAATCGAGCGAAGTTTTGGACTTCGAACACGTCGTTTGAATAAGTTTCAACGATTGTGGGAGCAGTTCCGAATGGAGAACAACTTCTAGCTCGCTTAAGAGCGAGCTTGCGAAGTGGAATTGAGCCAAGTTTTGGACTCCGAACACGTCTTTTGAGTAAGTTTCAACAGTTGTGGGAGCAGTTCCGAATGGCGAACCACTTCTAGTTCGCTTAAGAGCGATCTTGTGAAGCGGAATCGAGCCAAATTTTGGACTCCGAACACGTCGTTTAAGTAAGTTTCAACGGTTGTGGGAGCAGTTCCGAATGGCGAACCACTTCTAGCTCGCTTAAGAGCGAGCTTGCAAAGCGGAATCGAGCCAAGTTTTGGACTCCGAACGCATCGTTTGAGTAAGCGTCATTAAAGGTCTTAAACAGAGAGATAAAATAATCACAAGAGAATTATGAGGGAAAAGAAGTTCTTTGTTGATAACTACTAATCGGCCGCTTCTAAGTTGCAAGCCGTTAGTACAATGAGAAAATAAAGAAGCAAGTACAAATAGAAGGATAGGAATGGCTCGACATTTGAAGGTACTCGGAGAGGCGTTCAAACACCCTCTTTGTACTTCAGTAAGTGGTCGGTGTTCCAAGTTCTTGGTATCTCTCTGCTTTCAAGGTCTTCAAGACGATACGCTCCGGGCCGGACTACTTTGGAAACCTTGTACGGTCCTTCCCAATCCGGAGCTAGCTTACTCTTTTGGCTGGAGAATGAGATAGCTAGCTTTCTGAGGACTAAGTCCCCTTCCTTGAGATCTGTGGGACGGACTCTTTTGTTGTAGGCCTGCTCGATTCTTCTCCGATAATTTTGCTGGTGAATTGAAGCTCTCTCACGGAGCTCATCAACCAGGTCCAAATTCTCCCGGAGCTCTCTGGCGTTCTGCTCTTCATTATAGGCAATAAGACGAGGGGATGGCAGACCAACTTCTAAGGGGATTACAGCCTCGGAACCATAGGTGAGATTAAAGGGTGACTCTCCTGTGAGGGTCCTTTTCGTAGTGCGGTAGTTCTATAATACGTTAGGAAGTTGTTCTGCCGGTAAGCTTTTGGCCGACTTATCTAGTCTCTTCTTGATGCCGGAGAGGATCTTCCTATTGGCGTTCTCTACTTGACCATTAGACTGAGGATGGGAGACAGAGGAGAAGCGTTGCTGAATGCCGAGGTCTTCACATAAAGATCGGAAGGCTGCCCCTATAAATTGTATTCCATTATCTGTTATCAGGACTCGAGGTACGCCGAATCTACAGATGATATTTTTCCATAAGAACTACAGCACTTTGTTCTCAGTAATAGTAACCAATGGCTCGACCTCGATCCACTTTGAGAAATAGTCAATTGCCACGACTAGGAACTTGAGTTGGCCTGGAGCTGGTGGGAATGGACCTAGCAAGTCCATCCCCCACATTGCGAAGGGAATTGGACTCGAGAGAGATGTGAGTTGTGCTTGGGGTAGGCGGCGGATGTTGGAGAACTGCTGACAAGGGCCGCATTGCCGAACATGTCGCTCGGCATCTCGAAGTAGGGTAGGCCAGAAGTACCCGTAGTTCAAAACTTTCCTAGCGAGGGACCTTGATCCCGAGTGGGCTCCGCCTATGCCTTCGTGGAGTTCTTGCAGGGCATACGAGGCTTCTTCCGGGGAGAGGCATCTCAAGTAGGGTCTGCCCTCTACTTGGGTATAAGAGCGTTTGTACAAGACTCCTTCAACAAGGGTGTACCGCTCCGCTCTCGTTCGGATTCGACGGGCTTCTTTAGGATCCTGGGGAATGGTCCCATCCCTGAGGAACTCTATCAAAGGCTTCATCTAGTTGTCCCGGAGTTGGACGGGAAGCGACTCCATCGAAGCGGGGGCTTCCTCTTCTATGCTTGGTCTTAGGAGCACTTCTATTAGGACGGTCTGCTCGAGACCTTGGAGGGAGGAGGAGACCAATTTGGAGAGGGCATCTTCTAGGGAGTTTTCTTCTCTAGGGATCCGCTGGATTTGTGCCTCTTCGAACGAAGCCATGAGACTTTGGACCTTGGCTAGGTACTTAACCATTCGGTCGTCTCGTGCCTCGTAGTCTCCTAAGACCTGATTAACCACCAGCTGCGAATCACTGAATATTCGGACGCATTGCGCCCCTGCCTTGCGAGCCATACCTAGGCCTGCTATTAGGGCTTCATACTCAGCTTCGTTATTGGAAGCTTTGAAGTTGATACGGAGGGAGTATTGGAGAACGAAGTCATCTGGCCCTGCCAGAATGACTCCGGCTCCGCTCCCTTCGGCACAAGAAGCCCCATCTACATACACTGTCCAGATGGGCAGGCCATTTGCCGCTTGACTCACTTTAAGGATGATGCTTTCTACTATAAATTCGGCGAGGGATTGAGCCTTGATAGCAGTCCGAGCCTGATAAGATATGTCATGTTGACTTAGCTCGATCGACCACTTCATTAGTCGCCCGGAGGTCTCGGGCTTGTGCAGGACTTGTTTGAGTGGTTGGTCGGTAAGGACGACCACCGAGTGGGATTGAAAATAGGGGCAGAGCTTCCTGGCTGCCAGTACCAAGGCGTAGGCTATCTTTTCCAATCTCGAATAGTGGAGATTGGCATCTCTGAGAACTTTGCTCACATAATAGATAGGCTTCTGATCCTTGTCTTCTTCTCTCACTAGGACAACACTGAGGGTTTGCTTAGAGGCAACGAGATAGAGGTAGAGTGTTTTCTCGGGAATAGGCTTGCTGAGGAGTGGGGGGTTGAACAGATAGGCTTTCAGTTGGTCGAACGATTCTTGCTGCTGTTGGCCCCACTCGAAGCCCTTAGCCCCCCTGGGGGCTTTGAAGAAAGGAAGACACTTTTCCCTTGAGTTAGACAGGAAGCGTCCTATGGCCGTGAGGCGTCCTGTAAGCTTTTGAAATTCTTTCACACTTGTAGGAGGAGCCATGTCCAGTATGGCTTTGATCTTCTTGGGATTGGCCTCAATCCCCTTTTGACTGACCATAAAGCCCAGAAATTTGCCAGATGAGACCCCGAATGTACACTTATTCGGGTTCAGCCTCATGTTATGCTTCCTCAACATGTCGAAGGCTTCTTGTAGGTTGGCGACATGGTCGGGCCCATGGATACTTTTCACTAGCATATCATCGATGTACACATCCATATTTCGGACGATCTGATTCTGGAAGACCTTATTGACGAGGCACTGGTAGGTGGCACCGGCATTTTTGAGCCCGAATGACATTACTATATAGCAATAGAGACCTTGATTGGTGACGAAGGAGGTCTTCAGGATGTTTGGGGGGAACATTCTGATCTGGTTATATCCAGAGAAGGCATCCATGAAGCTCAAAATCTCATGGCCCGAAGTGGCATCGATTAAGGTATCTATGCTGGGGAAAGGAAAAGGATCCTTTGGGCAGGCCTTGTTCAAATCTGTGAATTCGATGCAAATCCTCCAACTTCTGTTGGCTTTCTTGACTATAACAACATTAGAGAGCCACTCGGGATAGTTGACTTCTTGTATGAACCGGGCTTTGAGGAGCTTATCCACTTCTTCCTTTATGGCCTGCTGGCGCTCAGGGGCAAATTTGCGCCTCTTCTGCTGGACCGGTTTGGACCCCGGAGAAACACTTAGGTGGTGGACGAGGAGGTCCTCAGAAATCCCTGGCATGTCGGTAGCTGTCCAGGCGAATAGGTCATGGTTCTTTCTGATGCAATGGACTATGTCAGAACAAAGAGCAGAGGGAAGGGTCTTGCTGATGAAGAACTTGCGGTTCGGATCTTGCTCTGAAAAGAGCACTTCCTCCAGCTCGTCTACTGGTTCTGACATAGGCTGGGTGTTCCCTTGGGGAATTTTGAGGGTCTCAAGAGAAAGGATGGGTCCTCCGGTCGAAGTCATGTAGCATTTGCAGGCCATCTCCTGACTCCCCCTTACTTCCCCTACACCTGCCTTGGTGGGGAACTTCATTTTGAGATGATAAACCGATGGGACGGCTTCTAAAGCAGCTAGGCCAGGTCAGCCTAGGATCACATTGTACACAGCTGGAATGTCGACGACCATAAAATCCATTGATTCCATCCGGGTAGTAGGAGTTTTGCCAGCGGTTACGTCAAGGGTTATCACCCCTTTGATAGTCATCGGCACTTTCGTGAACCCATGGAGCATAGCCGGCGGGCTTGAGCTTATCCCGCGATAACTTAAGTCCTTAGAAGGCAGCAAGGAAAAGTATGTTGACAGAACTGCCATTATCCACCAGAATCCTCTCCACTTTGAAGTTTGCCACGTGAAGGTTAATCACCAGTGCATCACAGTGGGGGGTTTGAACACCCTCTAGATCTTCATCCGAGAAAGTAACCGGAACTCCGAGACCTTTGGGAGGGGTTATGTTGTGCACCTAGTTGACCTCTCTGATGAAAGCCTTTTAAGAAGAGTTGGAGGTTCCTCCCATTGGGCCTCCATGGATAAGGTGCAAGATGCATTCTTATTCAAACTCAGGAGTCTCGTCGCGCCTCTCAGGATGCTTGTTAGCCCTCCCTGGGGGGAGGAGGAAGATCGATTCGGTCCTTTCTTACAAACTTAGACAGCTGCCCTCTCTGAATAAGGGCTTCAATTTCATTCTTCAGAGCCCAACAGTCATTGGTGTCGTGGCCGTGGTCTCGATGATATCGGCACCACTTCTCCTTATCTCTCTTCTTTCCGGGGGTATTCATCTTCGGGGCAGGAGGCAGAACTCCTTCCTTCTCGACCTCCATGAGAATAGTTGAAATAATAGCGTTAAGAGGGGTAAATTTTTTTAATCTGGGATGTGGGCAGTGCTGACCCCCGTTGTCCTTATGAAGCTTCTTAGCCCCCTCATCTTCGGCTGCCCTTCTCTTTATTCCTGAGGAAGACCCCTAGAATGTGGGGCGATGTTCAGCTTCTTCTGCCCGGATATACTTCTCGCTTATGAGAAGAAGGTCGGAGAAGTCTCGCGGGGGCTTTTTGGCTAGGAAGGACCGGAGGTTCGAATTGAGGACATTGAACTGGAAGGCGGCTGCAGTGACCGATTGGTCGAGGGAGGCAATGGACCTAGCTTTCGCGGTAAACTGCTTGACATAATCTCTTAGCTTCTCGCCTTCTTCTAATTGAGGAAGAGTAGTGAAATACTCGTCTTTTCGGAGCGGCGGCTGCTCAAAAAGTGGGTGATGAAGAGGGTCTCAAATTGTTCAAAGGAGAAGATGGAGGATGGGGCGAGGCGGGAGTACCATTCCCGAGCTGGACCTTTGAGAGTAGCTGGGAAGGTCTTGCACAGTAGGGCATCGGGAGCCTGGTGGATCATCATGAGAGTTTTGAAACTCTCGATGTGATCCACGGGGTCTGACTCCCCCTTATATGTCTTGAACTGCGGGGGCTTGAAGTTTGCTGGAACGGGTGCCTCCATGATAGTTCGGGAGAATGGAGGTCTGCTTGGACGGAGGGTCCTCCCTCTTAGCTCCTCTTCACTGTCTAGTTGCCCGAGGCGCCCCTCCATCTCATGGAGACGGCGATAAACTGCATCATCCCTTTGACGGTATCCCGGTGAGCCTCTGGACTCATCTTCGTACGAAGAGGAGTGTGGGCTACGGTGACGGTAGCTCAGAGAATGGCAAGGACTAGGGATATGATGGCGGTGGCTCGGAGCTTGAGGAGGACTTAGGGACCGGTGACGAGGACTTTGAACCAGCGGAGGAGTGGGAACCTTCTGAGCATTATTGTTGTTGTTTGGTGGGAGATTGAGGGCCTGCAGGATCGTAGCCTGGAACTGTTGGAATTTGGCTCGGGTGATAGGTCAGTTTTCGTCCCTCGGGGGTTGCCGACCAGCGAGAGAGTGATGCCTTCTTCGACGGTACTCAGGGGACTCTCTCCGCCTCCTGCGAAGAGGGGACCTCCTGTGGTCGCGGCGATGAGGAGATTGCTCATTTGGACATTCTGAGCGGGAGACTCCCTCACGGGCCTGCCTTTCATCCAAACGGTGGCGAAGGTCCTCTTTTTTCTGCCGATTGATGAGGACGTTGCGGACGTCTTCGGAAGGCCGAGGGTTATGGGATGCCATGGAGTCGTTTGAAGGGTTTTGTATAGAGATATGGTCACGGTGAAAAGGTTGCTTCTGAGGGGGAGGACGAGAGGTCCCAATACCGACGTTCTGGGGCCCAGCTTGAGCCAGATGGGACTGAGGGTTGTGAAGAGGAGGCTGCTCCTACTACAGGGGCTGATCAGGATGAGGAGGGAGTTGTCCCTATTGCTGGACGGTTTGGAGGGGAGCCTCCTGTTGCAATTGAGGAGGAGTGGGCCCACGGTTAGACCCTCTAGATCTCAGTTTCCTGGGAGGCATGGCTGGAGGTGATCTTAACCGATGGAAGAGGATGGATGGCTATTTGTGGTTCCCACAGATGGCGCCAATCTGTTGCCGCTGAAATCAGTGTGGGGGCAAACAGATAGATTTGTGGATACTTGGGATGTTGAATAGTCAAACCTGAAACACCTTTCTGCCGGAGTTTGACAGTGATCTCCCGCCGTTGACCTGCAAAAAGTGCAAAACACCGGGGTTGATCCCGGCGATGCACCCTCCGATGCTCAAGTCATTAATTAGAAAGATTATGAAAGATCTTTGATTGGCAAAAGATTGATTACCTGGTAACAGTGGGGGATGGAGAGTATTTATAGCCGCCTTAGGGACCAGTTTCGGGATAAGATCAAATCCTTACTTCCCAGTGAATGGATAGAAGTGATCAGGGCCGTTGATTAATCATAATCATAAACCCTAATTTTATCCAGCTGGACCAGGTTTCTTGCGGGTTGGAACCTGCACCCAGTTAAGGTGGATCCGTTCGTGGGTTATTGGGCCCTTGGAAAAAGGGCCCAGCTCCCATTTCAGACCCGTTTGTAAGTGAAATTACCATTTTACCTCAAAACTTTAAGATTAGTGCCTAATTTGGACGGTTCCGATTTAACCCCATTATTAGCCATATCACCTAGTAACCGGCAATTTTTATTAATGAATTTGAGAGCTAACTAGTGTGAGTTGAGCATCTCTTGAGAAGTAGCCAGGTAGGTTGACTGTCTCTTTTGTTTTGGTTTAAGTCCGGTAGGGTAAGCTAGCTCTAGGTTGTGACTATTTTCTTCTGAAACAAACTGAAATTGTAAGGACTACACTATAGTGGAGATGTGATGATAGTAAGAGAAAAAGAAAGATATGAGGGCCATTGGATTGGCGGTGTGAGAGTGATTCATAGGTTGCCTGCTTGATGCGTCATGTCATGGCGTGAACACTACTCAAGAATTATCGTCATGGTGGCAACGCTTGTGGGGTGTTTGGTGACTACGGGTGGTGCCATCGTTCCATGACGGATGATGAATTATCCATAGGCTCTACATGATGTGTCATGTCACGATGTGGGATTCCCCTCCAGGCTGTCTAGACATGGGCTCGTAACTCATAGAACATCTAGGATACTTACCGTACTTACCGTAGTAGTTTAAATCATGGAGAGGGATCGAACCCTACAAGATGAAGAACGATTAAGGGCTTGCCCTCGAACCTATGTAGTATGGGATGCATAGAATCCGAACAAGTGCACATTACTGTAATGTAATATAAATAAATGCATTAAGGATTAAGTGCACAGCACAACACGACATCAATATGATAGTCCCTTTATAGCTTTGTTTGTGATCAAGTTTGAGTTTGCTAAAGCATTTAAGAATCTTTATACTGTTCGGCATAGCGAGGATGGCCGTGTATAATATTTCGTCGATTGTAAGAAACTGATGTGCCCACAGTTTTATATGCAGGAGTTGGAGTTTACAGGAAGATATAAAGATGAATTTGTTGTTGATGATTATTTAAATGCTAAAGTTGTTATAATTGTGCATTTATCATTGTTGTATTTTATTTATTCTGCTGCGTGTTCATGTAAAAGACTCTGATGTAATCATTGTTGTAAATAAAATTTTAAATTCCTTGTAAAATTGTATGAAGTGAAGTATAAAGATCCTGTAGAACTTCGAATTCAGTCTTATTTGGAATTCGGGGTGTTACACCCCAAGCTCGGCTCTCAGCACCAACCACCCAAGCTCGGCTCTCAGCACCAACCACCCAAGCTCGGCACTCTGCTCGGACAGCGACCAAACCACACACCATGCTCAACTCGTCCCCTACCCCAAACACCTGTTTCGGGTTTTCATTGTCTCATCTTCGCAAAAACACTCTCCTCCAATCTTCTCACAAGAACGGATTACTCCTCGATGGCTGATACACACAACCCTCCAGGAGTGGGGGGCATATGATGTGAATATAAGTTACGAGGCCCAATCAGGGCTGTCAGATCTCCTCTGTATTCACTCATCTCAGATCATTAGATCAAAAGATCCAACGGGTCTTCTACAACTTCAGGCCCACAAAAAAATGGGTCTAACCCAGCCCATTAGGGTTAGATACCCATTTACTCTGCCTATAAATACCATGCCTCCTCCTCCTTAAAGGAAGTAATCCCAAACTCATCACTTGAACCCTAGCTTCCTTTACTTTTTTTAGTGATTGGCTAGATCGTCGGAGGGCCTGTCGCCGGGATTACTCCTGGTGTTTCTAGGCGCTTTGCAGGTATTTCGGTCGGCTAGCCACCAGCTACCCTTTCGATACGACCTCCAGTAATAGACCGGATCTACAGTTAAGACCTGTCTCTTCCACTTTACAAATTACAAGAACCCATACTTGTTCCTCCCTCACTGAAAACAAGCAGCATCAAGTGCCCACTTAAGCAAGCAGGATAAGAGGGTTATTGTATCCTAATAAAGAGCTACCATGTTATTTTATTGTTAAATAAAACTGTAAGGTCAAAACCTCCCACAATTTTATTAAAAAATATTTAACAAACTAACAGCATGAAAAGGAAAACAAATGAGTTTGATATAATATAAAAGCCGACCATTCAAAAGCAATGCTAATAAATCACCCTCCATCATATACAAACAATTTCATACACAAAATTACATTAGAGCCGACCAAGCTTGACAAATACCTCACCATGATCTATCAATTTGGTCCGACGTGGTGCCCTAGCCCTCCTTGGTTGGACTAACATTGATCATTTTTCCTCAATTTGGTGTCTAATCCCTCATTGGCCTTACCAACAACGATCAATCTGACCCGATTTAATGTTCTAGCATCCTTGGCTACACCAATATCAACCTGACTTGGTGTCCTAGCCCCCTTGCTAGCACCAACATCATTCAAATAACCCCAACTTAGTGTCTTAGCCTTCCTTGATTGCAACAACATCGATCAAATGGACCAAAGCCCATTTGACTTCACTAACATCGACCAACTAGTAATCATCTCTAGTGAATATCGGAATGCAACTTGAAATGCCTCCATGATATTTGTATTCAAAATTGAAGCTCACAGGAAAACTCAACCCATCACCAAAATATACAATTTGTCTTGCAATAGGAAAAACAACCACCATAAAACACTAAAAAACTCTACTCAAATAATGATCGACGGTGACTTCCCCAATGCAAAATGAGAAATAGTACACCAACCATGTTAGAGTACACAAATAATTGATACAATTTGGTTGAGAAATTGATTACTCATGTTGCTAGTATTTTTCATGTGGGAGCAAACAGATGATATAAATTCTTCAATCAAAAATTATCAAGATCTAACATTTACTTTGTTCAGAATTAATCATCGTTAAACGTTCCTTAATCTGATTTTTTGACTATTGTAGACGCTTAGATCTGATTTAGATGGCCAAAATGCTCCAGCAAATCAGTAAGAAGTCCAAACACCAGGGAGTTCCCTGGTGAAAGACCTTCTGATGCTCAAGTCAAAACTTAGAAAAATAGTGGAGTTTTTTCATGGAAAAATAATGATTACCTAATTCTGAAAAAGGTAGGGTATTTATATACTATGAGTTATTTACAAAGACCACCTTAAAAAGCATCGTTTGTGCTTAAACTGCTGATTTTTACGTGGTCAAGAGTTAAGGTTAGTTGATAACTCTCTTTTCAATTGAGAATTTGGTCAAGCATTTTCTCTTTTTACTTGTAGGCCTGTTTTGAGTTGGTTTTCAGTTGATGGGCCTAAAAACATTCCATGTTAACCATACAAAGTGTATTCGCTATAAAATTACTGTCTTTCTCCTAGAAGCTACGAGATTCGTGCCTTAATAATATAACCCGATTTGCCAGGATTTTTATCCTCATCATAAGCCCATCCACTCCTGAAGGTTGGTTTTTCAATGTTCTAGGAGTAGTTAGACTTGTTTCAGGTAAACTGAATAGTGTTTTGGCTTTCAAGGACGATTGGAGAGGCTAGAAACTGCTATTGGAGCTTCTTGGAGCAATAGCAGCTTTGCAGAATTCTCGAAACTTTTCCCTTTTTTCTGGATTTTTTTTTAACTTTCGAGAATTTTGTGGACTTTTCCAAATTTATAACCATTTTTTGGATTTTTAATCAATTTTTCATTTTTATTATTAATTTCCACATTTTCTAATTAACTATTCTAAATTTATAATTATTTTTAGAACTTTTTAATAATTTTCTGAAATTATAATAATTTTTCAAAAACATTAATTAATTAATCCCTATTTTAAACTATTTTTCGGAATTTTCAACTAATTAATATGAATTTTTAATTATTAAAAAAGTATTAAATCATGTCTGATGAGATCTGGGCAATTTGATCAAGTAGTGCATTTTTCTAGGAGATCCACCAATCAAAAATGTGCATTTTCCCGTTCTGTTGGGTGGCAGACTTGTTCGGTGGCTGCCACCGGACCAACGTGGCTCGCCACGCGACCCCATGTGGCTTCTCTCTCTCTCTCTTTTTGTGGCTACTGGAGGTTGCTAACGTCAACTATTTTTTTTCTTCTCTTTGTCTCATCTCTTCCATTTCTTTTTATCATGCATTTTGTGCATATTTTTTAGACAACTTTGCCACGTGTTTTGCATGTGTTGTTTACTGCGCTGGGGATGAGATTCAGCTTCTGAGAATTACAATTTTCTTCAAGCTGCTTGTAGCATGCTCTACCCTGTGTGTGACCCCATTTTATTATCTTCATATAAAGGAAAGAAAAAATATGGTGGACTAACTGATCTTTACATCAATCAGTTGATGAAAGAGCCATGCTCAGCGAGATCTAGTAGCTCGGTGTATTTGTCACTGATGAGCTACGGAGAGGTGTTTATTACGGAGGAGTTGATGAGTGAAATTTATACATGAATTTATTACTCTTTTTACCCATTAAAGTTGCAATTTCTTGTTTATTTCTTTATAGTTTATCTTATTTCTACTTAATTTTATTTATCTGTTTGTTTTTGCAGGAATGAGAACGATAAGTACAAAATGAAAGCATTTTTTGTGAAATCAAGGAAGAGTACAAGTATAAAGAATTCAAAAATTCCAATTGATTCTATATGAAAATTTCTGAAACATTCAAGCACTCAACTGCACGTGTTTACAAATTGGCCATTTGAAGAATCAATCAAAAATATTATGGTCAAGTAGGGGATGGAACAATATTTTGTAATATAAAAAAGGGAATTGGAGAAATAGACAGATTAATATATGGGGTTTAAATATTATTTCAGGGATTGATTAGTTTAAAAAGTTAAAAGATTAATCTTAATCTATTAATTAATTAACTAATCATAACCCTAACCCTATGTTTCTCTTTCCCCCTATATAAAGACCCTGGAGGATTGCGGCTCGATGAGGAAAAAAAGAAATTGCTGCTGAGAAAGATTTCGGAAGAGAGAGAAGAAGTGCGGCACTGACTTGAGAAAGAGAAGGGGCTTTGACTTGTGCGCAGATCCCGAGGCTTTTCACTTTCGGCTTCATACAACAATCGAGTTTTTTCTTCTCTCTTCTAAATTTTATTATTATGCAATCTAAAAACATATTTGTTAGTTACAAAATTATCATGAACTAAATTTATTTTTCTAGTGCTTCGATGTAGCCTAATTTTGAGAACACAATTCTAAATTCATGTTATTTGATTCTTCTATTTTTTCATGGTTGTGTGTTTAATTTTTGTTCTTAATGCTCATAATTGTTTGGCCGACTATTGTTTAATTTATTGAATGATGGAGAGACCTAGGGGTAATTTGTGATTTAGAATTATAGAATTGAACATCATTGATTGAGCGAAATTAGAGATAATTTACCACGATTAAAGTGACTGTAAAGAAATCCATACAACTTAATGAATCTTCAATTAATAAAATGTGCATAGAAATATGAAAAAAAGTTAGTTAGAGATATATTTGGTGTTGTTCGAGAGAAAATATTGAATAAATAGGGGATTTTTGCCTACAACTTAGAAAAATAGAATTTCTAGCAAAATGGAATTATGAATTGTGTGGGATTAACTAGGTAAAATCAAAAGCCCTAGAACTAGTTTTTTATTAACAAGCAAAAAAATTTCAGGTTTTCATTATTCTTAATTAGATTAGCTTTTCCTTTAGTTTAATTCAGTTTAGTTTTTATTTTTATTAAAATTTTGATTTTCCAAATAGTAGTTAATCTAGTGAATTTTGGTACTTAATAAAATAATTAGTCCTTGTGGGTTCGACACTCTTTTCTTTTAAAACTATACTACTTGTTGCCATTTTGTACACTTGCAAAATATTCCATCAGGAGAAACGAAAAGGAGATTTGCCACAGAGGAGCTACGAAAAGATGCTTTTCCCCGATGACGTTAGAAGAGAAGCTTCGCTCCCGAGGGGCTAAGAAGAAGAGCTTCGCCACTGAGGAGTTTCACACCCAAAGAGCTATGCGGAGGAGTTTCTCCATATATGAGCTTTGCCCTCGAGGAGCAATGAAAAGGAGCATTGCCCTTGAGGAGCAATGAAGAGGAGCTTTGCTCCTGAGGGGCTTAAAAGAGGAGCAGAATGCCTGTTTGCTGGTTTGAAGTACAGAACGCCTGTTTGCTGGTTTGAAGTGGGGGAGCGACAGATGTTTAGGCCCGAGATCGTGCAATAGACCTCAGAAAAGATCAATTTGATCAGGAAGATGTTAGTGGATGCTCAGAGTAGGCAGAAGAGTTATGTCGACAACTGGAGGAGGGACCTTGAGTTCGAGAAAGGTGACTTTGTCTTTCTGAAGGTATCACCTAGTAAAGGTGTGATTCGTTTTGGCAGATGTGGGAAATTAGCCCCAAGGTATATAGGCCCATATAAGATATTGAAGCGGATTGGAAAAACTGCTTACCGAGTAGATTTACCGGAAGAGTTGTCTCAGGTGTACAATGTCTTCCGTGTGTCTATGTTGAGGGGTTACATTCCAGATCCAAGTCACCATTTACCCGAAGTACCAGAAGGTTTGCCGCTAGATCTGAGCTACATTGAGCAACCGGTTGAGACTGTGGATCGTCGGGAGAAAGTCTTGAGGAACAAGACGATACCGATGGTCAAAGTAGTCTGAAGAAACCAGTTGGTTGAGGAGTCTACTTGGGAATCCGAGGAGAGGATGTTGAAGGATCATCCCGAGCTCTTTATTTGATTGTATTGTTTTTCTTTCTTATTTTATGTTTTGTTTTCTTACTCTTTAAATGTAGTTCTGGGGACGGAACTATTCTAAGGATGGAGTGTTGTAACATCCTGAATTTTCAAATAATTAAATATATATTTTTTTTCATTTGTTTTCACTTGTTTCGCACGTGCAAATTAATGTATGTATTTGGTTTTTAAAAAAAAAATTACTCTTATGTCATGAACAAATAATTTCTTCTCTTTAAAAGAGCATGTTATTAAATCCTAGGCCTAATGATTTAATTCTAGCCCACTCAAAATTAATTAATTAATTAATTAACTAATTAGAAGCCCATGGTTTTAGCCCACTCAATTAGCCCACTAGTTAATTCTATTAGTAATTAATACAACTTGTAGAGTATTCTTGTCATGTAACAATTTAGTTAATTATTAAATGTGCAAACTTAACTAGTGTGCATATAAAGACACGTGCATTGCACATGCACGTGCAATGGGACACAAGGGGGTGTCCAGCCTTAGGCTTGGAGTGGGAGAGATGGAGAGAGTGGAGAGTTGGTTATTTGATGATGGGTAGTTCTTCTAACTCCCAAATGCATCTAAACCCTTCATCCAAACTCATCTCAATCCTTCATTTTGTCTTGAGTTGTGTATAAATAGACCCATTAGTCTTTCAGTTCTCTTTGCACTTAGAAATTTCAAAGAGAAGAAAAATAGAATTTGTGTAAGAGAAAAATAGAATTTGTGTAAGAGAAAAGATAGAGTTGTGTGAGAAAAAGATTGAGTGTTTGTGTGTGTGTGTGTGTTCTTGCACTTGGGTGGCCGGTTAGCACATCAAGGAAGCTCGGGATCATGCTTTGCTAGGAGGAGAAGGCTCGGTTTTGGCACAAGCTAAGAGGAGAAGGGATACGATCTTGCATTCAAGGAGTTTCTTTAGGAGTTTCCATTTGTCTTCAAAGAAGGTGGGTGATTTCTCTACTTCTAATGTAGATACCATGCTAGGGATTTTAATTTCATGAACATACTAAAGAAACCAACTAAAATTGCCATTTATTTGCCTAAAAAGACTAGTAGAGAAAAAAGAAAATTTGATCGTGATTAGTAGATTAAAATTCGTCATGGTATTCTATTAATGAAATTCATGCTAGAATATGTAGTTTTAGATGAACTATGCTAGTGTGATGATCTTGTTAAATGAATGGCTTAATTGTAGATGAATGGATATTGCTATGTGTAGTTATAGATTGAGATGAGTAATTATTGTCATGTTTAGTTGATAAAATACGTAAATTGTTGTTATATAATGTTAGTGTGATAAAAGAAAAAGATTGCTAACTCTTGTAGAATTGAAAAGAGAACAAGAACATGTAGTTAGTGGATTATATATTGGTAAATTTGAGATGGAACTATAGTATATTGTTAAAGTCGATAAGATATTCTTTAAATACAAGTTGTAAAGAAAAACTTATTTTAATGTTACAAACTAAGAGTAAATTGCTGCTACACTGTTTTACTTTTAAGGAAAATAATCGGGACAAAGTTGATTTAAAAGATATTAATGTATTAAGAAATTGAATTTTGTAAAAGAGATTTATAAACAGACAGTAGATACATAATTAATTCGACTCTTAACTATAACAGAAATTGAGTTTGGGCTTACTGGCTTTCGGTGTGGGTTATAGGCGTTGTGTATAGTGCAAGAGGTCTTGGGTTCGAGTCTTGAAGAGGCTCTATTTTTTTATTAAAATTTGATTTTTCCTTAAATATTGTACAGTCAATATATAAAGAACTCGCCCTATTCATATCGGTTAGTCACTCAGGACCAAGTGGTCTTCGGGTGCGCTTTGGGTCTGTTACTGTTCATGGGCGGGGGGTTTGTTTGGTTCTGGGTTTGATTCCGCCGACCCACTTTCTTTTTACTTTTGATTTTTTTTTTAGATTTAAGAGTTTAAAATACAAATAAGAATTTGGGAAAAAACTCTATTATTCTACAAATATTATCTAGACTTTATGAAGAATAATTCTACAACATTTTATGTATTTTGTGAAGATTAGATGTGGTTTTTACATTAAAATGTATTAACGAACTTGATGAATTTTCTTTTAAAATATGGTTTTAATTAAAGAAAGAGGAAAAATGTGAATGTAAGAAATTATGTGGAGATTACATTAGGAGATGTAGTAAATTAAATATGAAGTTTCATGTTTAATATGTGCAAGTGTGCATGGAAAATGAAATAAAAAGATCATGATGAAATGTGGAAAACTTTGTGAGTATAAACATTCATTTTTGGTGAACATGAAAAAGAAGTTAGAACTACAATGTAGCTAAATCCTTATACCAGCATTAATGAATTTTTGAAAATGAATAATGTAGAAAAAGACCAAGATTTTGGTCCTTGTTATCAATTGATAGTTAAGTCCGGTGTAGAGGTGATGCTAACTCTAGGGTGTTAATTTTACTCATGATTCAATTATCTAAGGATTAGACACATAGTGAATATGTGATGAAAGTAAGAGAAAAACACAAGTATGAGGGTCTCGGATCTACAGTGTGAGAGTGTTCACAGGCTGTCTACATGATGTGTCATGTCATGACGTGAATATATCTCTAAAATTATCGGGACCGTGGCGATGCTTGTGGGGTGCTTGGTGAATACGTAGTGCCATTGTCCCATGACGGAGGCGAATTGTCCATAGGCGGTCTACATGATGCGTCATGTCATGACGTGGGATTCCCCTCCAGGCTTCCTAGATATGGGCTCGTAATTCATAGAACATCTATGATACTTACCGTAGTTACCATAATATTTTAACTCATAACGAGGGATCCAGCCCTACAAGATGAAGAACGGTTATGAGCTTGCCCTCGGATTTATGTAGAATGGGAAGCATAAGTTTGAAAAAGTGCGCATTAGTGTCATGAAACAACAAGTAACTACATTAATACTAAGTGCACATTCACACACGATATCCATAAGATAGTCCCCCTTAGCTTTGTTTGTGATCAAGTGTGTGCTTTCCAAGTAAGAGAGATGTATTATATCCTAGCATCAGTTGTATGCAACTGACGTGCCCACAGTTTTTATGCAGGATAAAATGAATGAAATGACTAAAGAGAAATGTTGCTTAAAGAATTATTTCAAGTATTATTTTATTCATGTAATATATTATAATTTGCTTCCGCTGTGTTGATTTTAAACATTATTATACAAAAGTTTTAAATTCCTTGTAAAATTTTACGAAGTGAAGTGTAAAGATCCTGTGGAACTTCGAATTCGGACTTATTTGAAATTCTGGGTGTTACAGAGTGGTATCAGAGCCACGCTTCCGAGTAGTACAAATTTATAAGGAACGACACCCTAGAGTGGACATTAGAGTGTGAGTTGGGTATAGAAATTTAAATGTAAGCTATTTACATTTGTGTTGCTCTATGATTGATGTTTCTTCTTCTCCCTCCCTAAAGATGGCGAACCACCATGACCCCGCAGACGATGATGATTGGCACGTAATTGAGGAGGATTACTATCCCGGACAAGGAGATTCCAACGAAGAAGATCCCGAGAACTATGAAGGAGAATGGCCCGAGTCCCGAGAGATCACTCCGCCTCCGGAATCATCAGGCGTTTCATCCAACGAGGAAGAACCAGTTCTGAAGGATTGCATCGAATCTCTTCAGAGGCAAGTGGAGACTCCGAAGGAGAGAGCAGACCAATTGCAGGCCCAGTGTGCGAAGTTCAAGGAGAACATTGCAACTCCCAGTCATCGTGTTTGGGAACTCGAGAAGAGAAAGAACATATATGATGTGTTGAAGGAAAAAGTAGCAGAACTAGGAGAAGAGAGTGGGAAAGCCAAGAGGAACCGTAGGGATTAGAATGTTGTATCATCTCAATGTTTTTCGCTTGATGTCGGACGATGTTTTAAATTTGAATGTACAAAGTTTGAATTCAATGAAATGGAGTTAATTTAAATTCATGTTTTCTACTTCGAATTTAATGGATCGTTTGAATCAGCGTATGGCTGGAAGAAGAGCAAGGAATGGAGAAGGGCCTAGTTGTGGACTCGACTTGGAAACGGAGTTGGCCAGAGTCTATCAGACCCTCAACGTCGTTGCCATGAACCAAAACCATAGGGGGATGCCTGCAAATTCAATCCCTGAGGCGGTCAAACTTGTGGAATCATTCAAGACGATGAATCCACTAGTGTTCGAAGGGAAGTCAGACCCATATGCAGCTGACATTTGGATTAGCCAAGTCGAGACTATCTTTGAAGTCTTGGAAACTCCAGAAGGTAGCAAGGTGAAGCTGGAAACATTACAGTTCGAGAAGGACGAAGCTGTATGGTGGCAGTCCATGAAGATGACTATAGGAAATGGTGTTATCGGCTGGGAGGAATTCTTGAAAGAGTTACGCGATCACTACTTTCCATCTGACGTCCAAGAGAAGAAGGCGATGGAGTTCATGGCTCTACAACAGGGGAGCATGTCTGTCAGGGAGTATGAGACAAAGTTTACTCAACTTTTGAGGTATGCACCCGAACTTATGATGGACGAGGCGAAGAAAGCTCGAAAGTTCGAGCACGGATTGAGGCCGAGTCTGAGATCAAGGATGATACCCCTTGGTATCAGGAGGTTTGATAAGCTAGTCACACGAGATGCAGCTACAGAGAAGGATATGGAGCAGTTTCATGCTGCCCAGAATAGGAGGAATAATTGGAATGTCGAGAAGAGGCCCGCACTTCCTGGGAACATCAGGGGGCAGCCGCCAACTCAAAGGTTCAAACCTACGGGGGCGAATGCTGTCAATGTGACTGGAAGACCCGGAAATGGTTAGGTGAGACCTCCTGTGGTGACTTGCTTCAATTGTGGAGAGACAGGTCATTACAGATCTCACTGTCCCAAGCAGTAGAATGTCGCCCGAAGTGGACCACCGCAACAGCTTGGGAAGAAGCTGTACCAGCAGGGGCGAGTATTCGCTTTGACTAAGGCTGACGCTGATGAAGTGGATCACGTCATTACTGGTACAGGGGCGGATGTTTAGAAGTTTCTGTTGTTCTTTTTTCCTGTTTTATTTAGTAAAGACTGTTATGTAATAGGAGTTTATTATGTAACAGGAGAACTTTTATTAAATGGAATGAAAGCTGTTATTCTGTTCGATACTAGGTCCTATCATACTTTTGTATCTCCTAAATTTTCTAAAGTCTTGGGAGTCGAACTGAAGGTCTTTCCAGGCAAGTTCCTAGCAGTAGCTAGTCCATCAGGGGAGACTTTAACCACTAATCGGTATTATGCAGACTGTGAAATAGAGATTGGGGACAGGATTTTCGGGATTGATCTGATCGAGCTGAATATCCTAGGGGTCGATGTTGTCATTGGCATTGATTGGATGTCGGTGTACAATGCGAACATCGAGTGTAAGACCAAGGAAGTAACACTGAAGGCTCTAGGAGGTCCTGCAATCACTTTCCAGAGAAAGAAGAGATGTTCAGGTTTGGTGGCAGCTATCAGCAAGAAGAAGGTTCCGGTAGAGGTGCAGCAGATTCATGTTGGATCCGGTAGGCAAGGCAAATAACATTAGAGGGGGGGGTGAATAGTGTTGTTTAAAAATTACTTAAGAAATTAAACTTTTTGTACTATACAGTCGACTGAAAATAGAGATACAGTTGACTATTGCGTCAGAGTAGAAGAGTATCTTACTGAAGAGTTACTAGTCTGATCAGTCGACTTAGCGCGGAAATCCAGTCGACTTACCAAACAAATTTTCGAAATAAAACACAGAAAAATTGAAATTGCAAGTTGAGAAAATAAAACCACCATAGAGTCAATCACAGAGTACACAGGGATGTATCCTGCTTCAGTCCTTCCGACCTACATCCAGTCCCCAAGCAACCCACTTGAGATTTTTCACTATTCTTGAAAAAAGTACAAGAATATCCTATGGCGTTTGAAAACAACTATGTCAAACCCATAGGCCTCTTAGCCACTAGAGAGAGCAACCCCACTCTACACCAAAGAGTGAAAAACTGACTCTACAACCAAGAGCCCTAATCTCCAACCGAGAGGACCACTCTCACAACCCGAGAGTGAAAAGTAACAACAAAAAAAGTTTACAAAAATCTATAGCCTTGTTTGTGATTTGTGCTTTTGTATAGTGGTTATTAGGTTAACTTCTGAAATCAGTCTAAAACGAATTTGATGTTATACTAGACTGAATTTCAGAGAACCATGACTTAGACAATTTGTATGCTTTTGAAATGCTTGTTCTTCTAAAAAAAAGCTTGAAACTTAATGAAATGCTTGGAACCTTTTCAAAGTGATTCCTATACTCTATTTATAGAGTGAGAATCAGAGGGATATTGTAAAACAGTTCCCTAAACCGTATTAAAACAGATAGAAAAGGATTTGAATTTGAAAAACAAGTTTTAAATTCAGAAAAACTGTTGAAACGACCTGAACAGCCGACTGGGTTGCCATAATGAGTCGACTGGCCAGAGCTTGTATGAGTTCAGAAAGTTTTGTACTATGACAGTCGACTGGTTTCAAGGAACGGTCGACCGGTACTTAACAGCTGAACTTATTCAAGCATGTTTTGACCTTCTAATTTTGTAAAACACTCAGTTATTAAAAAGTATGTGTGAGTGTGTGTGTGTATCACGACAGTCGACTGGTTTTGATATCAGTCGACTTAGTCGAGAGAAAATTAAATAAAAAAAAACATCAAGTAAAACTTCTATCAGTCAACTGGTTACTGAAACAGTTGACTGTCCAGAACAAATAAGATCACTCAAAATATGGACAACAAAAATACATTATAAGTCGACAACAAAAAAACGTTTAAGTTGACTTAAACAAAATAGATTTTCAAGAAATGTCATGAAAACAGCAAATTCCTGGTTCTCTTCTAAAGTTGATAAAAGTGTCTTCCGTAAATGGTTTGGTAAATATATCTGTTACTTGTATATCAGTAGAAATAAAATCCAAAGTTATATCTCCCTTTAAAAATGATGTCGAATATCAATATATTTTGTACGTGAGTGCTGAACCAGATTTTTAGATAGATTAATAGCACTGGTATTATCACACATTATAGCAGGTTTTGAAAATGAAATACCATAATCTAATAAAGTTTGTTTCATCCACAAAATTTGGGTACAAGCCAAACTTGCAGCAATATATTCAGCTTCTGTAGTATATAGGGATATCGAATTTTGCTTTTTACTGCACCAAGACACTAGTGAATGTCCCAAAAGGTGACAAGTTCCACTAGTACTTTTACGATCAGTTTTACTACCAGCAAAATCAGCGTCACTATATGACAAAAGTTGAAAATTATCGGTGCGTGGATAAAACAAACCATATTCAGACGTGCCTTTAATGTATCTTAAAATATGTTTCACAACTTTTAAGTGAGATTCTTTGGGATTTGACTGATATCTAACACACAAACATACACTAAACATAATATCTGGTCTACTAGCAGTTATATATAAGAATGAGCCAATCATACCTCGATAGAGTTTTTGATTGACACTCTTACCTAAATCATCTTTGTCAAGTGTAGTGGTAGTAGACATAGGTGTGGTCTTACTACTAGTTCTATCCATGCCAAACCATTTGAGTAATTTCTTAGCATATTTTCCTTGATTAATAAATATGCCATTTTGTGACTGTTTTATCTGTAGTCCAAGGAAATAATTGAGTTCACCCATGTGACTCATCTTAAACTCATTTTTCATGGTATTAGCAAACTCTTGACAGAGATTACTATTAGTAGAACCAAAAATTATGTCATCGACATAAATTTGTATGATTAGAATATCTGTCTCTATTTTCCTAATAAACAATGCAGTATTTACTTTACCTATCTCAAAACCAGTTTCTAAGAGAAAGGTCTTTAACCGATCATACCAAGTACGAGGTGCTTGTTTAAGACCAAATAAAGCCTTTTTCAATTTAAAAACGTGGTTTAGGAATTGTTCATGTTTGAAAGTGGGTGGTTGCTTAACATAAACATCTTTCTTAATAAAACCATTAAGAAAAACACTCTTGACATCCATTTGGAAGAGTGTAAAATTCATAAAATATGCAAAAGATAATAAGATCCTACTTAATTCTATTCTAGCAACATGAGCATATGTTTCATCAAAATCGATTCCTTCTTCTTGATTATATCCTTGAGAAACTAACCTAGCCTTGTTCCTAACGACTTGTCTTGATTCATCTAACTTATTCTTGAATACCCATTTGGTACCAATTATAGTATGGTCAGGAGGTCATGGAACTAAATCCCATACATCATTTCTTATAAATTGGTTTAATTCATCTTGCATGGCATTCATCAAAAATTCATGCTCACAAGCTTCTTGTATATTCTTCGGTTCAAAAGCCGACAAGAAAGCCGTATGAGAAATCATGTTAACATGAGATCTTGTTTGAATACCACGTGAGATGTGACCAATTATTAAGTCATGAGGATGATCTCTAACTTCAACAAACGATTTTGGTAAAGTTTGAGTCATCACAACAGGATCTGTCGACTTAACAAGTCCATCAGCTGACTGATTCACATCAGTTGACCTAATATCCTTATCAGTCGACTTGTCTAGGGTAGTTTGCTCTAGTGATTTAATAACGTTATTTAAAGGTGATGAATCATTTTCAATAATAGTAGAAGAAGTCAAGGATTCATCAAATGAAACATGCATAGATTCTTCAATAGTCAAAGTTGACTTATTGAAAATTCTATATGCCTTACTCATATTTGAGTATCCAATAAAGATACCTTCATTAGATCTAGGATCAAATTTATCTAAATTATCTTTAGTGTTTAGAATGAAACACTTGCACCCAAATACTTCAAAATAAGATACATTAGGAATTTTTTGAAAAAATTGTTCATAACAAGTTTTCTTAAGCTTGGGCTTAATCAATATTCTATTTAAAACATAACATGTTGTAGAAACAGCTTCAGCCCAAAAGTACTTAGGCAAATTGCTTTCAACAAGTATAGTACGTGCACACTTTTGCAATTTCCTATCTTTCTTTCGACCACTCCATTTTGTGGTGAAGCTCTAGGAAATGCAAACATATGTTTTATACCATTCTTGTTGCGATATTCTGAAAACGTTTCATTCTCAAATTCTCCACTATGATCATTTCTAATAGTGACTATGATTAGAGATTTTTGATTTTGAATTCGTTTACAAAAATTTGCAAATTCTTCAAAAGCATCATATTTATGTTTTAAAAAGAAAACCCATGTAAATCTTGAAAAATCATGTACTAAAACAAATACATATCTACTTTTATTTAAAGAAGTGACTCTAGTAGGACCAAATAAATCCATATGGATTAATTCGAGAGGCCTACTAGAAGAAATCATTTCTTTTGTCTTAAAAGTAGATTTGACTTGTTTCCTAGTTGACATGCATCACATAACTTATCTTTCTTAAAAGATAGTCTTAGCAGTCTTTTAACTAGGTTGTACTTAGACAATTTAGCAATATTTTTCATATTCACATGGCCAAATCTCTTATGCCAAAGCTAAGAATCATTGTTAGAAGCTACTAAACAAAAATCATTAGAGAATTCATTGGTTTTTAAACATAATTCATAGATGTTGTTTTTCCTAAATCCTTGAAAATTTACATTTTGCATGGAAGAATCATAAATTAAACATGCATCTTTTTCAAAAATAATTTTATATCCCTTATCACACAATTGGCTAATACTTAACAGATTATGCTTAAGACCACTAACAAGAAAAACTTCTCCTATAGTAGGGGTAGTGTTCTTACCGACCATGCCTATTCCAATAACCTTCCCTTTGTTGTTGTCACCGAATGTGACTGTTCCTCCATCTATTTCTTGTATGGAAGAAAGAAGGTTAGCATAACCAATCATATGCTTGGAGGATCCGTTGTCAAGTATCCAACGTTCTCTTTTAGGTACCTATAAAATAATCATTGTGAATATGGTACCATTTTTATTGGGTCCGAAAGGGATTAGTTTTTGAAAAACCAAACCCAAATTGTGTTTGATTTACCACCAAAAGCAGGAATATAATTTACAGAACTACATACATCAAGAACATAAGAATTTATATAAGTAATTCTATCGTTTAAACTCGGGTTAACTAGAATCCAAATATTTTTAGTCTGCCCAGTCGACTTTATTGTACCTTTCAGTCGAATGTTATAAGAAGTCAGTCGACTGGGAGGGGAAATAAGTCGACTTATCTAAGGTTTTGGTCTCTTTGAATAAGACTCTAATCCTCTAGAAAAACGACTGACATTAGGGTTCAGTCGACTGGTCTGAACTACACAGTTACTATTTTCATGAAAAACAATAGTTTTTGGTTTCTCAAAAAACTCATATAATTTGTTCTTCACACTGGAAATAGAATCAGTATTTTTACTACTAGTATTGTTAGAAGAATGATGTTTTTCAATAGTCTTTTGAAAACCAAGTCCAAATCTTTTATTAGATTGAACTTGATTTTGGAGAATTTCATTTACATTCTTCTTTCCTTTGTTAAACTTAGATACATTCTTGAATATCTCTTCATAATTTTTCTTAAGAGATACAAGATCTATATCCAAATTAGAAAGTCGAGAATTTAACGACTTGACTTCAAAATTTAAGTCAAGATTCTCTTGAGAAAGTGTTTGATTGACTTTCTCTAAGTTTTTAACTCTAATTTTCTCCTTCTTGAGTTCTTGAAAAACCTCATTGAAAGCATCTAATAAGTTATTTGAATCAAAGTTATCACTTACTTCATTTTGTGTGGCCATGAAACATGTGTTCGCAACTTCGTTTGACTCCTCATTCTCTTCTTCCGACGAAGAGTCTCTATCGTCCCAAGTTGCTTGATATGCCTTCTAGTTCTTCATATAATTGTTCTTTGTGTACTTATCCTTCTTGAAGTTAGGAGCCTTTCCTTTTGATTTCGCATTTTCTCATGGGCAATCCTTCTTCATATGAACTGTTTTGTTACACTTGAAACAAGTGAGAAGTTTATTAGTATTTTTAAATTTGGAATTAAATTTACCTTTTCTAAGAAACTTCTTGAACTTTCTAGTGAACATGGCTATCTCTTCTTCATCTTCTTCTTCATCTTCGGAGTCCGACATGGCCTTAAAAGCGAGTGCTTCTTCTTTGCTTGTTGAGGTTCTAGATCCTTCTTGTGATCTTCAAGTTTACTTCATATGCGATGATTTCCCACAAGATTCTCAAGAGAAATTTGTGTTAAATTGTTGGCTTTATAACGCCCCGAATTCCGAATAAGATCGAATTCGAAGTTCCATAGGATCTTTACACTTCACTTCGTACAACTTTACAAGGAATTTGAACTTTTTATAATACAACAGAGTTCTTTGCAATTATTACACAGCGAAAAATAAAATGAATTACAATAATAAAAAATTATATACAATCTGCAACATCTTTAACATGTAATTAATCAACAGCAGCATATCAACTTTATATCTTCATGAAAGATCCAACTCCTGCATAATGAACTGTGGGCACGTCAGTTACTTACAACCGACGAAAATGTTATACATGGTCATCCTCTCTATGCTGGAAATATAACGATCTTAATACTTTAACAGATCACAAACTTGAATGCAAATAAAGTGTTAAATGTGATTACTCTAAACATGTAAGTGTATGCGATGTCTTAATACCTAATGCAGATATTTTACACTAGGATGACACTAATGCATACTTGTTCGGATTCTATGCATCCCATACTACATAGGTCCGAGGGCAAGTACCTATGTACTCCACATTGAAGGGTTCGATCCCTCGTCATGAAAACTACCCAGTAATAAAAGCAAGGTTTAGACATTCTACGAGTACGGATCCCAGTCCCGGAGTACACCGCCTGACTGATATAACATACTCATCATCGTGTGAACATCCCGCAAGTGCACTTCTAGCCCCGGTATACGTATATAGACTGGAGTACGGCAAACTATCCTCCCGACTATGCATAGTCCCGGATTTAAAAAAAAAACTTATCTCCATCGAAGCAACCTCAGTCCCGGAGTACACTGCCTGACTGGGTCTATAGTCCCGGAGTACACCGCCCAACTATATAGAGTGCCCCACTTACATTTGCCCAGGTTTACTACATCTTCTCTTAGTGCCTAGCTCTTAAGTTTAAGACATGAATAAATTATCATACCTAGAGTTAGTTTCACCCCTACCGAACTTAATCACAAATACCGAGATAGCTCCATGGCCATATCTCAAAATATAATTCAAATCTTTTAATTCAACAATACCGGTACCCGGGGTCTCATTAAACCTCTAGATCACAACCTTTCATGTACAAGAATCCATGGGTACTCATACCCTTCAATAATCATGTATTATACTCAATGTATTCTTATCTTCAACTTATTCACAATTTGATCAATGTCTTTTCTTAGCATTACTTATGATTTATTTATTCATTTACAATTCAAAATAAAACAATATTGCTTTTCATGAACATAGACTCATCCACTTTAAGTCTCATTAACAATTCATATCTCAACCCACAACAAGTAATTCTTAAATCAAATAATATCATCATGAGGAATCAATTCACATGAAAATTTTACTCTTCTTCAAAAATAAATGTATTATACTCAAATAAACAATTTTGAAATCAATAACTCATTTTCTATCTCAATTTCTCTTTTTATTTCTCAAAATATTCATGAAAATTTCTAAAACTATTTTTAATAAATTCTATATCATTTTATAGGATTATTAGAATTCTCCCTAATTTTTATTTGCATGAAAAATCACTTAAATCCATACAAAAATAAATAAAAAAAACAATTTGACACCATCGAGTTTCGAACCCAAGCACCCCCCTCCCCGGCCCACACAGTGAACACCCAAGGTCCACTCCTCTAACCAATAAGTCCAAGTGGACTTGGTGTCATGAAGCCATAACTAAATCCCCATATACTTGTTCTCAGGTTCTGGATTTATTTAAACGAAATCAAAAAAATGTGTCCAACAAGTTTCGAACCCAGGACCACCCACGACTACAGTAATAATTTATGGTGCACCGACTAACCAATAAGTCCAAGTGCGATTACTGATATCATGTTATACTAAAATGCTTTTGTTCAATCTTACTGTTATTCAATTATCTTCACAAAACTCGATTCTTCATTTGATCTAATCTTTCATTAGACTGTAATTAGTTCATCTAGACTAAATTTACTTTCTAACAGTAACTCACAAATTCATCATTCATATTTTAGACAAAATATCTAAATTTCAAATTTATTTCTTCTCTTTTAAGAACATGATTTGTATTTCTTCAATTTAATCAAACTAGAAATTTGTACCTCTTACAAACAATTTGAATGAATCCATGTGTACCAATTTAACTTTACAAAAATTCATTTTAACTATAAAGAAAGTCTCTACAATTTTTCTTACAATTACATGTTTCTACATTTGAAAATTAACATGCATATTTGTTCATGGAAAATACTCATTATTTCTTTTTCTCATTTCTACTAACATGATGAAAATTTGTTTCTTAATTATAACAAAATTTCTTCAATTTGGGGTACACACAATAACATGGATTTATTCTACATTTATCATATCAAATTTATCTATACTACTCATTTAACATACTAGCAAGCATTTTTCTAAATTTAGAAAGCACAAGAACACCCACCTCTTATGAAGAATTTGCAAAAGATGGTGAGACAACTTCTAGCTCCAACAAGCAACACCTAGTCCTTCTCCTCCTAGCAAGAGCTCTCCAACAAGCCTCCAATGCAAAAGAACACTCTCTTTCTCTCTTTCTTTTTCCTCTCTCTAATTTGTTTAGTTTAGGTGTAAAATAAGAAGGAAACAAGGGTGTATTTATAGGACAAAAGGAGGGCTAAAATGCAAAACTCCGCCACCTAATAATTACCCACTCAACTATTCACCTCCCGACTACTCCACCCTTTCACTACCCTAACCCCCAAACCGGCCTCTCTCTCTCTTCCACTCCCAATAACCGGCCCCCCTCTCTCTCTCCATCTAAGCACATGCACGTGTTGTGCACTAGTGCACACACATACACAAAATTAAATACAATTCCTATAGTTTTAATATGTGTATTAAAAGTTGTTACATGTCATGTGTGGGTCCATGCACAACTAAAAATAGATTTAATTAATGGACTTGTCTTGTGGGCTTGCTTGTTAATTAATTTAATTAGTTAGTCTAGTGGGCTAGAATCTATCTTTAGGTCCATGGGTTTAATGAAAGGCTAAATAAAAATACTTATGCATGCTAAAATAGTAATTAAGAGTTAGAAAAATAAAGATGGAAAATTAGCACGTGCATCACACGTGCAAAAATTGAAAAATGTATTTTTTATTTAAAAATAAAAATATAGGATGTTACAGGCTTCTTCTATGGCGGTGGTCTTCTTCTCCCATTCGGAGGTTAGAGCACGAAGAACTTTTCTCACCATTTCTGCTTGAGTGTATGTTTTTCCAAGAGCCACAAGAGAATTTGAAATGTTCGTGAACCGTATTATCATATCTGACACATTCTCGTTCTCCTTCATACGGAACATCTCGAACCTGTGAACAATAACAGATATCTTAGATTCTTTAACTTTAATAGTACCTTCATGAGTTACCTCGAATGTGTGCCAAATTTGATATGCCGTTGTTGCATTGGACACACGATTGAACTCCTCTTTGGTAAGAGCATAGAATAGAGCATTCATCGCCTTTGCATTGTTCATTGTGTTGCCCTTCATTTCATCGTTCTATTATGCATAAGGAACTATAGGAGCAGTGTATTCTTTCTCAGTCGTGTTCCAAATCTCATAGTTTATAGACTGAAGGTAAATCTTCATTCTACACTTCCAATAGTTGTAATTTGTTCCATCAAATAGGGATCGCCTTTGTGTGGATTGGCCTTCATGGTATTTGTTAGCATTTTAAGTAGATATCATTGCACTCAAACTCAATTTTTTGAATATGAAGTGAAATTGAGAACTGGAGTGTAGCTAAGCCTTATACCGACATTGAAAGAATTTGTTGAGATAAGATTTGAAATGAAAAAACCAAGATTTGAGTCGTGTTATTTAAATGGTTAAGACCGGTATATTGGGAGTGCTAACTCTAGGGGATTGGTTTTATTCATGACTCAAATAAATTAAGGACTAGACACATAGTGGAGATGTGATGAAAGTAAGAAAAAAATATGAGTATGAGGGCCATTGGATTGACGACGTGAGAGTATTCACAGGATGTCCTCATGTTGCGTCATGATTAGGGCATGAATACTACTCCACAGTACTGTCCCGGTGGCGAGGCTTATGGGGTGGTCTAGTGACTACGGGTGGTGCCATGTCTATGGTAGGAGGTGAATTGACCACAGGATACCTGTATGATGAGTCATGTGTCAGTGCGTGGGATTCTCTCTAGGGTGCCCGGACATGGGCTCGTAACTCATAGAATACCTAGGATACTTACCGTAGTTACCGTAGTAGATTAAGTCATGGCGAGGGATTAAACCCTACAAGATGAAGAATGGTTAAGGGCTTGCCCTCGGAGCTATGTAGTATGGGCTGTATAGATTCTGAATAAGTGCGCATTAGTGTCATATAATATAAATGATTGCATTAAGAACTAAGTGCACATTCACAACACGACATTAATAGGATAGTCTTCGTAGTTCTTATTGTGACAAGTTTGTGCTTTTCAAGTAAGAGAAAATTGATGTATTATATCCTAGCGTCAGTTGAATGAACTGACTTTCCCACTGTTTCTATGCAAGATAAGGTGATTGACAAGATTAATGTATGCATGCTGCTTAAAGAATGATTCAAGTGTTGTATATTTTATTCATGTAATTGTTGTAAATTGCTTCCGCTATATAAGTGTAACGTAAATGTAACTCTGATGTAATAAAAGTTTTTAATTCCTTGTAAAATTGTACGAAGTGAAGTGTAAAGATCCTGTGGAACTTTGAATTAGGTCTTATTTGGAATTCGGGGTGTTACAGAGTGGCATCAGAGCCACGCTTCCAAGTAGTACAAATTTATAAGGAAAGACACCCTAGAGTAGACATTAGTGTGTTGAGTAAAGAGATTTAAATGTAAGTTACTTACATTTGTGTTGCTCTATGATTGATGTTTCTTCTCTCCCTTTTCTAAGATGGCGAACCACTTCGACCCAGCTGGCGGTGATGACTGGAACATAATCGAGGAGGATTACTACCCCGGACAGGCAGACTCCGACGAAGAAGTTCCCGAACAATTTGAGGAGGAATGGCCTGAGTCCCGAGAGATCACTCCACCTCCGGATTCATCTGATGATTCCTCACGAGCCATTTCCAAGCAGTCTCATTGTGTCTCTTCAGAGGCAAGTGGAGACTCAGCGGGAGAGAGCAGAGCTACTGCAGGGCTAGTGTGCAAAGTTCAAGGAGGATATTGCAACTCTTAGTCATCGTATTTGGGATCTCGAGAAGAGAAAAAACACGTATGATGTACTGAAGGAAGAAGTGGCGGAGCTACGGAAAGAGCTTTGAGAAGCCAAGAGGAATCGTAGGAACTAGACTGTTGTATCTTCTTACTGCTTTCATTTGATGTCAGAAATGTTTTAAATTTGAATGTACAAAGTTTGAATTCAATGAAATGAAAAGTTGGTTTAAATTCATGTTTTCTACTTTGAATTTAATGGATCTTTTACATCAGAATATGGATGGAAGATGAGCTAGAAGCGGAGAAGGACTTGACTTGGAAACAGAGCTAGCGAGAGTCTATCAGACACTCAATGTCGTTGCCATGAATCAGAACAAGATGAGGATGCCTGCAAATCCAGTTCCTGAGAAAATAAAACTCGTGGAATCATTCAAAAGGATGAAACCACCCATGTTTGAGGGGAAGTTAGACCCAGATGCGGCTGACAATTGGATCAGGCAAGTAGAGACTATTTTTGAAGTCTTGGAAACCCCAGAGGGCTACAAGGTGAAGTTGGTTGCACTGTAGTTCGAGAAGGACGCAGCGGTTTGGTGGCAGTCCATTAAGCGGATGATAGGAAATTTTGTTCTTGGCTGGGAGGAATTCTTGGAGGAGTTCTGCAGTCACTATTTTCCATTTGACGTCCAGGAGAAAAAGGCTATGGAATTCATAGCTCTGCAGTAGGGCAGCATGTCGGTTAGGGAGTATGAGACAATGTTCACTCAACTCTCGAGGTATGCACCCGAATTGGTGATGGATGAGGCGAAGAAGGCTCGGAAGTTCGAGCATGGTTTGAGGCCAAGTCTGAGACCCAAGATGATACCCCTTGGTATCATGAGGTTTGACAAGTTGGTCAAGCGAGCTGCAGCTACGGAGGAAGATATGGAGCAGTTCCATGCTGTTCAGAATCGGAGGAACAACTGGAATATAGGGAAGAGGCCCACAGTTTCTGGGAATGTTAAGGGACAGCCGCTGGCTCAAAGGTTCAAACCTACTGGAGCGAATGCTGTCAATGTGGCTGGAAGACCCGGGAATGTATGGGTGAGACCTCCTGTGACTTGTTTCAACTGTGGAGAGACAGGCCACTACAAGTTTCATTGCCCTAAGTTGCGAGATATCGTCCGCAATGGACCAACACGACAAGTTGGGAAGAAGCCGTACTAGTAGGGGCGAGTATTTGCCTTGACTGAAGTTGATGCTGATGAAGTGGATCATGTCATCACTGGTATGAGGGCAGATGTTT
This sequence comes from Hemerocallis citrina, assembly GCA_017893485.1. Taxonomy (NCBI): domain Eukaryota; kingdom Viridiplantae; phylum Streptophyta; class Magnoliopsida; order Asparagales; family Asphodelaceae; genus Hemerocallis; species Hemerocallis citrina. The sequence goes on along the minus strand of CM030364.1, from coordinate 273,845,345 downwards.
AGAAGCTTTTCTGTTGTTCTCTTTCCCGCTTTATTTTGTAAACTGTTATGTAACGAGTGTGTGTTATGTAACAAGAGAACTTTATTTGAATGGAAAGAAAGCTGTTATTTTGTTCGATACTGGATCCTCTCATACTTTTGTATCTCCTAAATTTGCTAAAGTCTTGGGAGTCGAACCGAAAGTCTTTCCAGGCAAGGTCTTAGCAGTAGCTACTCCATCAAGGGAGACTTTAACCACTGATCGGTACTATGCAGACTGTGAGATCGAGATTGGGGACATGATTTTTGGGATTGATCTGATCAAGCTAACTATCTTGGGGGTCGATGTTATCATTGGCATTGATTGGATGTCGGTGTACAGTGTAAACATCGAGTGTAAGCCCAAGGAAGTAATAGTGAAGGCTCCAAGTGGTCCTGATGTCACTTTCCAATGGAAGAAGAGATGTTCAGGTTTGCAGCCATAGCAAGAAGGATATTTATGTGGAAGTGCAGCGGATTCCTCTGGTTCGGGATTACCCGACTATATTCTTGGAAGATTTGCCCGAGTTACCCCCGCATCGTGATGTAGAGTTCAGCATCACTATTCAGCCAGGGAGTGCACCCGTTTCCAAGGTACCGTATAGGATGGCACCTGTAGAGCAGGATGAGAACAAACGGCAGACTGAGGAACTAGTGGAGAAAGGCTTTATTCAACCGAGTGCGTCGCCTTGGGGAGCACCGGTGCTGTTGGTAAAGAAGAAGGATGGATCGATAAGGATGTGCATCGATTACCGAGTGCTGAATAAGGTCACTGTTCAGAATGAGTATCATATTCCACGAATTGATGACTTGTTCGATCATCTACAAGGAGCAGCTGTTTTCTCCAAAATAGATCTTCGATCAGGATACCATCAAGTTCGAGTGAAAGCTGAAGATGTGCATAAGACTGCATTCAGAACTCAACATGGGCATTACGCATTCTTAGTTATGCCATTTGGAGTGACGAATGCACTTGCAATCTTTATGGACATGATGAACAGAGTTCTGAGGCCATTCATTGATTCGTTCCTCGTAGTGTTTATTGACGATATTCTTGTGTACTCCAAGTCAGATGAGGAGCACACGGAGTATCTGGCGGTAGTTTTGAAGAAGCTGGAAAAGCAGGAGTTGTATGCCAAGTTGTCCAAGTGCGATTTCTGAAAATCTGAAGTGGCATTCTAGGTCACATCCTTTCTAAGGAGGGAGTGGCAACTGATCCTCAGAAGATAGAGGCAGTGAGAGATTGGGAAAGGCCTACTATAGTGAAGGAAATAAGGAGTTTTCTTAGATTAACAGGATACTACATGAGGTTCATTAAGGGCTATGCTCAGATAGTCGTGTCGCTCACTGCTCTGACCAAGAAGAATGTGAATTTCAAGTGGACCGAACAGTGCGAGGCAGGCTTAAAAATTTCAAGGAGAAGCTAACTACTGCTCTAATTTTGGCTTTGCCTAGAGCAGGTGTTGAGTATGATGTCTATAGCGATGCTTCACTTCGTGGGCTTGGTTGTGTCTTAATGCAAGAAGGAAAAGTGATTGCTTATGGGTTTAGAAAACTAAGACCACATGAGAATAATTATCCGACTCATGATCTGGAGTTGGCTGCGATTATCTTTGCCTTGAAACAATGAAGACACTACTACGTGTACGGTGAGAAATTGAACATGTACACAGACCATAAGAGCTTGAAATACATCTATCAGTAGAAGAATCTGAATCTGAGACAACGGAGATGGCTGGAAGTACTTGAGGACATTCATCCTGAGATCAAGTACCATCCTGAGAAGGCTAATATTGTTGCTGATGCACTTAGCCGAAAGAGCAGTCTGGCTAGTTTGATTACAACTCAGAGTCGTCTTGCAGAGGAGTTGGATTGGAATGGTATTGAAGTTGTTCTGCAAGGCATGGGATCATCCTTAGCTCGGTTGAGGCTTCAACCTACGCTGAATGAAAGGATTCTTGCAAGTCAGAGGGAAGATGCAGAGATTCAGAAGATGAAGGGGCAGATTAGTGCTGGCAGGTTATCAGAGTTTCAGATCAGGGATGAAGTGTTGTGCTTTGGAGAGAGGCTGTGTGTTCTGGATCAAGCAAAATTGAGGGAGAGTATGCTTCGGGAGGCGCATGCTACTCTTTTGTTGATACATCATGGGACCACTAAGATGTACAAAGACATTAAGCAACATTTCTGGTGGTTAGGTCTGAAGCGGAATGTGGCCGAGTTCATGGCAAGGTGTGAGATTTGTCAGCAAGTCAAAGTCGAGAATCAGAAGCCCGGAGGTTTATTGCAACCGTTACCTATTACAGAATGGAAGTCGGATAACATCAGCATGGATTTCATCACGGATTTACCCAAGAGTTCGAAGGATAATGTTGAGATTTGGGTCATAGTCGATCGACTAACCAAATCCGCTCACTTCTTGGCAATGAAACTCACTTCGTCTATGGACAAGTTGGCCGAACTGTATGTTGGAAAGATCGTCAGGCTTCATGGTGTTCCATTAACCATTGTGTCTAATCGAGATGCGCGGTTTACTTCGCATTTCTGGAGGAGTCTTCAGACAGCTCTGGGTACCAAGATGGATTTTAGCACTGTTTTTCATCCTCGGACCGATGGGCAGACCGAGAGAGTCAACCGTATTCTTGAGGATATGTTTGGGTGTTGTGTTCTAGATTTTGGAGGCAGTTGGGAAAGACATCTAGCTCTGGTGGAGTTTGCCTACAACAACAGTTTTCAGACTAGCATTGGGATGGCGCCGTACGAAGCTCTGTATGGCAGGAAGTGCAGGAATGCATGTTTGTTGGTTTGAAGTGGGGGAACGACAGATGTTTGGGCCCGAGATCGTGCAACAGACCTCAGAAAAGATCGATCTGATCAGGAAGATGTTGGTGGATGCTCAGAGTAGGCAGAAGAGTTATGCCGACAACTGGAGGAGGAGTGCTGGAGGGTTTGCAACTAAATCTGAGTTACATTGAGCTCCGGTTGAGATTGTAGATCGTCGGGAGAAAGTCTTGAGGAACAAGACGATACCGATGGTCAAAGTTGTCTGGAGAAACCAGTTGGTTGAAGAGGCTACTTGGGAATCCGAGGAGAGGATGTTGAAGGATCATCCTGAGCTCTTTATCTGATTTGTATTTTGTATTCTCTTTTCTTGTTGTATTGCTTTTCTCACCCTTTAAGTGTAGTTCCGAGGACGAACTATTCTAAGGAGGGAGTGATGTAACATTCGGGATTTTCAAATCTTAATTTAATAGAGTTGCTTGATTCCACGTGTTGTGCATGTGCAAATTTATGCACTTATTTCTCTAAAAACTATTCTCATGAACATTTGATCCAATTTCTTCTCTTTTTAATCTAGAAAACCTAATTAAATCCTAGGCCTAATTGTCTCTTTCTAGCCCACCACAATTAATTTATTTATTTATTAGAGCCCATGGTTAATTAGCCCATTAGTGAGCCCATTAACTTAATTCCCCTTTTAATTAGTCTAACTTGTAGTATAGACTAATTTAGTAAACAATTAATTAAATTACATGAACAAACGTATAAATGGGGGTACTAGTGTAGCATGTGCATTGCACTAGCACGTGCATGGAGCACCCTATAGGTGTGGCCGGATTGTACAAAGAGAGAGGAAGAGATGGGTGTAATGGTGAGTTGGTTATCTCATCATGGGTAGTTGCTACAACTCCCTAATTCATGATAGCCTTTGATCCTTAACTATTTGGACTAATCCTAGCCTTCCATTTGCACTCAAAAATTGTATAAATAACCCCCCCCCCCCCCCCCCCCCCACCCTACTTTCTTCATACTTGCACCTAAAAGTTTGAAAGAAAGAAAGAAAAGAAGAGACAATTAGTAAGTTAAAGAGTAGGAGAGTTGTGGGTTAAAAGATTGAGTGTTGAGTTTGTGTGTGTTCCTCTCCCAAAGTTGGCCGTCCTACCATAGGAGCAAGAAGAAAGGAGTTTCAAGTACCATCAAGCTAGGAGGAGAAGTCAAATTGGTGGCTTAGCTAGGAGAAGAAGGCTTCATTTGTTAATTCTAGGAGACCTTAGGAGTTCTTGGTTATTTTCTCTCCAAATAAGGTGGGTGATTTTCTCGAACTTCTAACTAGATATCATGCTAGGGAATTGTTTGATAAGATTGAGAAGAAAACTATAATTAATTTAGCCATATGTTGTGAAAATGAGACAAACTGCAAATGGTATGAATGCTTATTAAAAAGAATGTTAATTAATGCAAATTGTGATTTGTTATCTTAGAAATTACCATGCTACCATGATTTATATGTTTGTTATGTGCCAAATTAGGAAATTATGCTTGTATGTTTGGTTAATTGAAATGAGAACCATGAAAATGTGATTTGTGTAACACCCCGAATTCCAAACTACAACTGAATTCGAGTTCCACAGGATCTTTACACTTCTTTCGTACAATTTTACAAGAAAATTAAAACTTTTCTTTCATCAGAGTTATATTTACACTTGTACATTATCACAGCGGAAGCAATATTACAATGAATTACATGAACAACATTTAAATCAATCTTGTGCAGCATGTATACTTCAACTGTCAAGCATCTTCACCCTGCATATAAAACTGTGGGCACGTCAGTTCATTCAACTGACGAAATATTATAAACGGTCATCCTCTCTATGCCGGAAACAGTATAACGATTCTCATTTCTTAGCAAACCACAAACTTATCACAAACCAAGCTAAAAGGGACTATCCTATTGATGTCGTGTTGTGAATGTGCGCTTAGTTCTTAATGCAATTATTTATATTATATGACACTAATGTGCACTTGTTCAGAGTCTATGCAGCCCATACTACATAGGTCCGAGGGCAAGCCCTTAATCGTTCTTCATCTTGTAGGGTTCAATCCCTCGCCATGACTTAATCTACTACTGTAACTACAAGAAGTATCCTAGATATTTTCTGACCTACGAACTCAGGTCTAGGCGCACTGGAGGGAATCCCAACACACTGACACATGACTCATCATGCAGGCATCTTGGGGTAATTCAGCTCCTACCATAGACATGGCACCACCCGTAGTCGTCAAACACCCCATGAGCGTCGCCACCGGGACGGTACTCTGGAGCAATATCCATGCCCTATCATCACTCATCATGGGACATCCTGTGAATACTCTCACGCCGCCAATCCAATGGCCCTCATAGTCAATGTTTTTCTCTTACTTTCATCACATCTTCACTATGTATCTAATCCTTAATTTAATTGAATCATGAATAAAATCAATCTCTTAGAATGTAGCGCTTCCACTATACCGGTCTTATTCATTTAATTTCACATGACCCAACCTTGGTCTTGTCATTTCCAAAATATCATTTCACAATTCTTTCTTTGCCGGTATAAGGCTTGGCTATACCCTAATTCTCAATTTCAACTCATAATTACAATGTCATGCTCATAAGATCTTTTCATGATTAATCACAATTCATATTTCAATAGCATAGTATTCATGTATTCACATCTTTCATAATTCATCACAATCAATAATTCAATGCATAGATAACTGAAAATTGAAATTCTTCTAACATGTCATGTTCATTAGTTTATAAGCTCACATAATTCTATTTCAATCCATACCAATTCCACAATTCACAATTTCAATTGGTTTAACAAATTCACATCTTTCAAATTTCTCATTACCAAAATCTCAGATTTAAACTTCTTAAACAATCCATTCGATTTCCTTTATAAAAAAAAGTTAATAATAAGTTCCTCTTTGTAAAAACAGTCTCAAATTCTCATTTATACTAGGACACGGGTCATAGAAATTATCTTACAAAGGAAAATACAAATTTACTTGAAACTTCGGGGAAGTCGACTGTCGAATATGGTTAGTCGACTATGCTGCGAGGTTCTAAAGCTCGAAATTTTTAAATAATCAGAGAAGTCAACTGTCACATATGACCAGTCGGCTGTTCTGTGATGATTTTTGAACTCAAAATAAAAACGTTCACGGCAGTCGACTGATACAATATTCGGTCGACTGTTCCGAGAAAGATTTGAACTATATATTTTTCATTTTCTCAGACCAGTCAACTGTTTCGACATGATCGGTCGACTATGCTACTGAGTTTTCAATTTCTCCAAAAAATGTTTTTAGTTCCCTTTTTTATTCTCTTTTGAAAACAAACATGTCCAGAAAAAAATACATTTAATTTAACAATCACTAGTATTTTCAAAGCTATTTTTCACTCTTTAAAACATGTATTTAGCCTTAGTTTACATTTTATAAACTCCATTTCGACATTTGAAAACTAATACATAATTGGTCATAAATAAAGATGATTTCTCCCACAAAATTCACTACCATGGTGTTGCTTATACATTAATAACTATGATATTGTTAGAGCACAAAAATCAACTTTATAAGTGAGTAAACTTCCATTTTTACTAATTAATCTACACACAATGCATTCGCCTATTTGTATGCAAAAGGACCTTCCTTCTCGTTTATTCAAATTTTCACATGATATGTATAACATGGGAAATTTCATTACATCTATTAACAATAATTTCTATCAATTCATCTTAACACACCATTCTACTCTAGCATTTTTAATCAATCAACATGGTTCTAACTTCTTACTAGCAAATTTTCACATAATTGCAATTTATACATAATTAGCATGCATTCTAATGAGAATATACACTTTTACTCATAGTTAATAAATCTAGTAATCACACATTTGCTAATTATCAATTTAGGCAAGCATGCATTTCATTCCAACTAATAACTCATAATAACAATTCAATTTCATTCCCTAGCATGATTACTACTTTAGAAGTCATGAGAAACACCCACCTTTTGAAGAAAAGTCAAATAGAAAATCTCCTAGAGCCTCCTAAAATGCGAGAGAGTGCATTCTCCTCCTAGATTGCGATGCAAAAAGCCTCCACTTCTTGTCTCCTTGCCAAAACCGAAGACTCCAAATGGGGATGATGAATGGCTGGCCTCCAAGGGGAACACTCACACTCAACTCACACTAATATGTTTCTCCTATATAATTGTTTTCTTCTTTCAATAGATTACTAGTGTAAAATACAAGTAGGTAGGAGGGGCATTTATACTAATTCTAGGGTAGAATGGAGGACTAGGATTTGTTGGATAGTTATAGGATGGAGGGCTGGGATGGGAAAGGAAGTTGTAGCAACTACCCACTCACCAAGTAACCACCCATGCACACTCACCCACACTCCCATCACTCCAATCATAATCCGACCACCATTAGTGTGCTTTGCACACTACGTGCATCGCACGTGCCACCTAGTACCCCTATTTAGAAGTTTGTACAATTTAATTAATCAAAATGTTCACAATTTGTCTCTACATGACAAGTGTGACCATTTAATTGATTTATTAAATTGGTGGGCTTCACAATTAGTGGGCTTAGGCTTGTGGGCCAAGCCAACAACTAATAATTAATTAAAGTGGACTCAACAAATAAAAATAGTGTTTATGCTTTAGAAATAGGCTTTTAGAAAAATAAAGGAAAATAATTGTTCATACTAAAATGAAATTTTATATATAAAATAAATAAATAATATACACATGAAATTTGCACGTGCACAACACGTGAAAAATAGTATTTTTATTAAAATGAAATTTGGGATATTACAAAACTCCCTCCTTAGAATAGTTCCGTCCCCGGAACTACAATTAAAGAGTGAGAAAACAAAACACAATAAGAAAATACAATCAGGCAAAAAGCTCAGGATGATTCTTCATCATCCTCTCCTTAGATTCCCAAGTAGCCTCTTCAACCAACTGGTTTCTCCAGACTACCTTGACCATCGGTATCATCTTATTCCTCAAGACTTTCTCCCGACGATCAACAATCTCAACTGGGAGCTCAATGTAACTCAGATCCAACTGCAAACCCTCTGGCACTTCGGGCAAATGATGACTTGGATCTGGAATGTAGTCTTTCAGCATAGACACATGAAAGACATTGTGCACCTGAGACAACTCTTTCGGTAACTCAAGCCGGTAAGCCGTTTTCCCGATCCTTTTTAATATCTTATACGGGCATATGAACCTCGAGGCTAACTTTCCACCCTTGCCGAATCGGATCACGCCTTTGCTGGGTGATACCTTCAGAAAGACAAAGTCACCAACCTCAAACTCAAGGTCCCTTCTCCGGTTGTCTGCATAGCTCTTCTGCCTACTCTGAGCTTCCACCAACCTCTTCCTGATCAGATCAATCTTTTCAGAGGTCTGTTGCACCATCTCAGGCCCAAACATCTGACGCTTCCCAACTTCGAACCAACAGACAGGCGTCCTGCACTTCCTGCTATACAAAGCTTCGTACGGCGTCATCCCAATGCTAGTCTGATAACTGTTATTGTAGGAAAATTCCACCAAAGGTAAATGCCTTTCCCAACTGCCTCTAAAGTCTAGTACACAACACCGAAGCATGTCCTCAAGAATACGGTTGACTCTCTCGGTCTGCCCATCGGTCTGGGGATGAAAAGCAGTGCTAAAATCTGTCTTGGTACCCAAAGCTATCTGAAAACTCCTCCAGAAATGCAAAGTAAACCGCGCATCTCGATCAGACACAATGGTCAATGGAACACCATGAAGCCTGACGATCTCACCAACATACATCTCAGCCAACTTTTCCATCAAAGCAGTGAGTTTCATTGCCAAGAAGTGAGCGGACTTGGTTAGTCGATCGACTATGACCCAAATCGCATCATTGCCTTTAGGAGTCTTAGGAAAGCCTGTGATAAAATCTATACTGATGTTATCCCACTTCCATTCCGGAATAGGTAATGGTTGCAATAGGCCTCTAGGTTTTTGATTCTCGGCTTTGACTTGTTGACAAATCTCACAACTCGACACAAATTCAGCCACATCCTGCTTCAAACCTGACCACCAAAATTGTTGCTTAATGTCTCTATACATCTTGGTACTCCCGGATGTACAGAAAAAAGAGTAGTATGTGCCTCCTGAAGAATACTTTCTTTCAAGTCCGACTGATCCAGAACACACAGCCTCTCGCCAAACCACAGCACTTCATCCCTGATCTGAAATCCGGGCAACTTGCCAGCACCAACCTGCTCCTTCATCTTCTCAATCTCTGCATCTTCCTTCTGACTTGCAATAATTCTTTCGTTCAGCGTCGGTTGAAGACTCAACTGAGCTAAAAATGATCCCAAGCCTTGCAGAACAACTTCATTACCGGCCCGATCCAACTCCTCTGCCAGCTGCCTTTGAGTTGTAATCAAACTCGCTAGACTGCTCTTGTGGCTAAGTGCATCTGCAACAACATTAGCCTTCCCAGGATGATACTTAATCTCCGGACGAATGTCCTCAAGTACCTCCAGCCATCTCCTTTGCCTCAGGTTCAGATCCTTCTGCTGATATATATACTTCAAGCTTTTATAGTCTTTGTACATGTTCAGCTTCTCGCCATACACATAATGCCTCCATTTCTTTAATTAGAAGATAATCGCAGCCAACTCCAGATCATGAGTCGGATAATTCTTCTCATGCGGTCTTAGTTGCCTAGATCCATAAGCGATCACTCTCCCTTCTTGCATTAGGACACAACCAAGCCCACAATGTGAAGCATCGTTGTAGACATCATATTCAACACCTGCTCTGGACAAAGCCAAAATGGGTGCAGTAGTCAGCCTCTCTTTCAACTCCTGAAAGCTTGCCTTGCACTGCTCAGTCCACTTGAAGTTCACATTCTTCTTGGTCAGACCAGTGAGCGGTACGGCTATCTGAGCGTAGCCCTGGATAAATCTTCTATAATATCTAGTTAGCCCAAGAAAACTCCTGATTTCCTTTACTGTAGTAGGCCTTGACCAATCTCTCACTGCCTCTATCTTCTGAGGATCAGTTGTCACTCCCTCCTTAGAAAGGATGTGACCTAGGAATGCCACTTCAGATTTCCAGAAATCGTACTTGGACAACTTGACATACAACTCCTACTCTTGAAGCTTCCTCAAAACTGCTGCCAGATGCTCCGTGTACTCCTCCTCCAACTTGGAGTACACGAGAATATCGTCGATAAACACCACGACGAAAGAATCAATGAATGGCCTCAGAACTCTGTTCATCATATCTATGAAGATTGCTGGCGCATTCATCACTCCAAACGGCATAACTAAGAATTCATAATGCCCGTGTCGAGTTCTGAATGCAGTCTTATGCACATCTTCAGCTTTCACTCGAACTTGATGATATCCTGATCGAAGATCTATTTTGGAGAAAACAACTGCTCCTTGTAGACGATCGAACAAGTCATCAATTCATGGAATCAGATACTTATTATGAACTGTGACCTTATTCAGCTCTCGGTAATCGATGCACATTCTCATCGATTCATCCTTCTTCTTTACCAAAAGCATCGGCGCTCCCCAAGGTGGTGCACTCGGTTGAATAAAGCCCTGCTCCAACAATTCCTTAATCTGCTGTTTGATCTCATCCTGCTCCACAGGTGCCATCCTATACGGTACCTTGGAAATAGGTGCACTCCCCAGCTGAATAGTGATGCTGAACTCCACATCACGATGCGGGGGTAACCCAGGAAAATCTTCCAAGAACACAGTCGGATAATCCCGAACCACAGAAATCTGCTGCACCTCTGCAGGAATCCCTCTCTTCTGGCTTATAATAGCAACCAAATCTGAACATCTACTCTTCCCTTGGAAAATGACTTCAGGTCCACTTGGAGCCTTCACTGTTACTGTCTTGGTCTTGCACTCGATGTTCGCACTGTACACCGACATCTAATCAATGCCAATGATAACATCGAATCCCAGAACATTCAGCTCCATCAGATCGATCCCGAAAATTCTATCCCCAATCACGATCTCGCAGTCTGCATAGTACCGATCAGTGGTTACAGTCTCCCCTGATGGAGTAGCTACTGCTAAAACCTTGCCTGCAAATATTTTCGGTTCGACTCCCAGAAATTTAGCAAATTTAGGTGATACAAAAGTATGAGAGGACCCAGTATCGAACAAAACAACAGCTTTCTTTCCATTCAAAATAAGTTCTCCTGTTACACAACATATACTCGTTACATAACAGTTCACGAATTATCGGGAAAAGAGAATCAACAGAAAACACTCTAAACATCCTTCCTCATACCAGTGATGATGTGATCCACCTCATCAGCGTCAGCTTCAGTCAAGAAAAATACTCACCCACGTTGGTACAGTTTCTTCCCAGTCTGCTGAGTTGGTCCATTACGGACGACATCCTGCAGTTTGGGGCAATGAGACTTGTAGTGGCCTGTCTCTTCACAATTAAAACAAGTCACTAGATGTCTCGCCCAAGTATTCCCGGGTCTTCCTGCCACTTGAACAACGTTCGCACCCGTAGGCTTGAACCTTTGAGCCGGTGGCTGTCCCCTGATATTGCCAGCAACTGTGGGCCTCTTCCCCGCATTCCAGTTGTTCCTCCGATTCTGAACAGCGTGGAACTGCTTCATGTCTGCCTCCGTGGCTTCCGCTCGTTTGACCAGCTTGTCAAACCTCCTGATACCGAGGGGTATCATCCTGGACCTCAAGCTCGGCCTCAATCCATGCTCGAACTTACAAGCCTTCTTCGCCTCATCCATCACCAATTTGGAAGCATACCTTGAGAGCTAAGTGAATCTGGTCTCATACTCCCTAACCGACATGCCACCCTGCTGCAATGACAGAAACTCCATAGCCTTCTTCTCCTGGATGTCTGAGGGAAAATAATGACTGTGGAATTCTTCCAAAAATTCCTCCCATCCAAGAACCAAGCCACCCATTGTCCGCTTCATCGACTGCCACCACACAGTCGCATCCTTCTCGAATTGCAGAGTCGCCAACTTCACCGTGCTGTCTTCCGGGGTCTCCAAGACTTCGAAGATAGTCTCTACCTGTCGAATCCAATTGTCAGCCGCGTCAGGGTCTGACTTCACCACAAACACCGGTGGTTTCATCCGTTTAAATAATTCCACGAGTTTGATTGCTTCGGGTACTGAATTCGCAGGCATCCTTCCCTGATTCTGATTCATGGCAACGGCATTGAGCATCTGATAGACCCTCGCTAGTTCTGTTTCCAAGTCCAGACCTTCACCATTTCGAGCTCGTCTTCCAGCCATGTTCTGATGCAAAAGATCCATTAAATTCGAAGTATAAAATATGAATTTTAAATCAACTTTTCATTTCATTGAATTTCAAACTTTATACATTCGAATTTAAAACATTTATGACATCAAAATGAAAGCAGTAGATGATACAATGGTCTAACTCCTACGGTTCCTCTTGGCTTCACGAAGCTCTCCCCGTAATTCTTCAACTTCCTCCTTCAGTACATCGGTCATGTTTTTTCTCTTCTCGAGTTCCCAAACACGATGACTGAGAACTGCAAAATCATCCTTGCGCTTCGCCAACTGAGCTTCTAGTAGTCTGACTCTCTCCCGCATAGTCTCTACCTGCCTCTGAAGAGACACAATGAGATTACCCGGAACTGGTTCCTCTTCGTCAGAAGAATCATCAGATGAATCCGGAGGTGGAGTGATCTCTCGGGACTCAGGCCATTCCTCTTCCACTTCTTCGGGATCTTCCTATTCTGAATCAGCTAGCCCGAGGTAGTAATCTTCCTCAATAATATGCCAATGGTCATCTCCAGCTAGGTCGAAGTGGTCCGCCATCTTAAAGATAGAGAGAAAGAAGCATAAATCATAGAGCAACAAAAATGTAAGTGACTTACATTTAAATCTCTAGACTCAACACACACTCTAATGTCCACTTCTAGGGTGTCGTTCCTTATAAATTTGTACTACTTAGAAGTGTGGCTCTGATACCACTCTGTAACACCCCGAATTCCAAAATACAACTGAACTCGAGTTCCACATGATCTTTTCACTTCTTTCGTACAATTTTACAAGGAAATAAAAACTTTTCTTTCATCAGAGTTACATTTACACTTGTACATTTTCACAGCGCAAGCAATATTACAATGAATTATATGAAAAACATTTAAATCAATCCTGCGCAGCATGTATACTTCAATTGTCAAGCATCTTTACCCTGCATATAAAACTATGGGCGCGTCAGTTCATTCAACTGACGAAATATTATACACGGTCATCCTCTCTATGCCGGAAACAGAATAATGATTCTCATTTCTTAGCAAACCACAAACTTATCACAAACCAAGCTAAAAGGGACTATCCTATTAATGTCGTGTTGTGAATGTGCGCTTAGTCCTTAATGCAATTATTTATATTATATGATACTAATGCGCACTTGTTCAGAGTATATGCAGCCCATACTACATAGGACCGAGGGCAAGCCCTTAATCGTTCTTCATCTTGTAGGGTTCAATACCTCGCCATGACTTAATCTATTACTATAATTACGGTAAGTATCCTAGATGTTTTCTGACCTACGAACTCATGTCTAGTCGTCCTGGAGGGAATCCCAACGCACTGACACATGACTCATCATGCAGGCATCCTGTGGTAATTCAGCTCCTACCATAGACATGGCACCACCCGCAGTCGTCAAACACCCCATGAACTTTGCCACCGGGACGGTACTCTGGAGCAGTATCCACGCCCTATCATGACTCATCATGGGACATCCTGTGAATACACTCACGCCGCCAATCGAATGGCCCTCATACTCAATGTTTTTCTCTTACTTTCATCACTTCTTCACTATGTATCTAATCCTTAATTTAATTAAATCATGAATAAAATCAATCTCTTAGAATGTAGCGCTTCCACTATACTGGTCTTATTCATTTAATTTCACATGACCCAACCTTGGTCTTGTCATTTCCAAAATATCATTTCACAATTCTTTCTTTGCCGGTATAAGGCTTGGCTATACCCTAATTCTCAATTTCAACTCATAATTATAATGGCATGCTCATAAGATATTTTCATGATTAATCACAATTCATATTTCAATAGCATAGTATTCATGTATTCACATCTTTTATAATTCATCACAATCAATAATTCAATGCATAGATAACTGAAAACTGAAATTCTTCTAACATGTCATTTTCATTAGTTTATAAGCTCACATAATTCTATTTCAATCCATACCAATTCCACAGTTCACAATTTCAATTGGTTTAACAAATTCACACCTTTTAAATTTCTCATTACCAAAATCTCATATTTAAACTTCTTAAACAATCCATTCGATTTCCTTTATAAAAAGAAAGTTAATAATAAGTTTCTCTTTGTAAAAACAATCTCAAATTCTCATTTATACTAGGACACGGGTCATAGAAATTATCTTACAAAGAAAAATACAAATTTACTTGAAACTTCGGGGAAGTCGACTGTCGAATATGGTCAGTCGACTGTGCTGCGAGGTTCTAAAGCTCGAAATTTTTAAATAATCAGAGAAGTCAACTGTCACATATGACCAGTCGGCTGTTCTGTGATGATTTTTGAACTCAAAATAAAAACATTCACGGCAGTCGACTGTTCCGAGAAAGATTTGAACTATATATTTTTCATTTTCTCAGACCAGTCGACTGTTTCGACATGATCGGTCGACTATGCTACTGAGTTTTTCAATTTCTCCAAAAAATGTTTTTAGTTCCCTTTTTTATTCTCTTTTGAAAACAAACATGTCCAGAACAAAATACATTTAATTTAACAATCACTAGTATTTTCAAAGCTATTTTTCACTCTTTAAAACATGTATTTAGCCTTAGTTTGCATTTTATAAACTCCATTTCGACATTTGAAAACTAATACATAATTGGTCATAAATAAAGATAATTTCTCCCACAAAATTCACTACCATGGTGTTGCTTATACATTGATAACTATGATATTGTTAGAGCACAAAAATCAACTTTATAAGTGAGTAAACTTCCATTTTTACTAATTAATCTACACACAATGCATTCTCCTATTTGTATGCAAAAGGACCTTCCTTTTCGTTTATTCAAATTTTCACATGATATGTATAACATGGGAAATTTCATTACAGCTATTAACAATCATTTCTATCAATTCATCTTTAACCCACCATTCTACTCTAGCATTTTTAATCAATCAACATGGTTCTAACTTCTTACTAGCAAATTTTCACATAATTGCAATTTAAACATAATTAGCATGCATTCTAATGAGAACATACTGTTTTACTCATAGTTAATAAATCTAGTAATCACACATTTCCTAGTTATCAATTTAGGCAAGCATGCATTTCATTCCAAATAATAACTCATAATAACAATTCAATTTCATTCCCTAGCATGATTTCTACTTTAGAAGTCATGCGAAACACCCACCTTTTGAAGAAAAGTCAAATAGAAAATCTCCTAGAGCCTCCTAAAATGCGAGAGAGTGCTTTCTCCTCCTAGATTGCGATGCAAAAAGCCTCCACTTCTAGTCTCCTTGCCAAAACCGAAGGCTCCAAATGGGGATGATGAAAGGCCGGCCTCCAAGGGGAACACTCACACTAATATGTATCTCCTATATAATTGTTCTCTTCTTTCAATAGATTACTAGTGTAAAATACAAGTAGGTAGGAGGGGCATTTATACTAATTCTAGGGTAGATTGGAGGACTAGGATTTGTTGGATAGTTATAGGATGGAGGGCTGGGATAGGAAAGGAAGTTGTAGCAACTACCCACACACCAAGTAACCACCCATGCACACTCACCCACACTCCCATCACTCCAAGCATAATCCGGCCACCATTAGTGTGCTTTGCACACTACGTGCATCGCACGTGCCACCTAGTACCCCTATTTAGAAGTTTGTACAGTTTAATTAATCAAAATGTTCATCATTTGTCTCTACATGACAAGTGTGACCATTTAACTGATTTATTAAATTGGTGGGCTTTACAATTAGTGGGTTTAGGCTTGTGGGCCAAAACAACAACTAATAATTAATTAAAGTGGACTCAACAAATAAAAATAGTGTTTAGGCTTTAGAAATAGGCTTTTAGAAAAATAAAAGAAAATAATTGTTCATACTAAAATGAAATTTTATATATATAATAAATTAATAATATACACATGAAATTTTCACGTGCACAACACGTGAAAAATAGTATTTTTATTAAAATGAAATTTGGGATATTACAATTTGGCTAATTGACTTGATAATGGCATGAAAAAGGAGGATTTGTTGTAGAAATGATTGTGTAATGATAATAAAAATAATAAAAGTGACCTAGGGAAAGTTTTGAGTACAAACTTATAAAGAAACTAAACTTGTATTCTTAATTTCGAAATTGTAGAGACAAATATATGTAGAGAATAAAATTATAATTTTTTCGTCAAAAATCAGGTCTTATTTTAATGATATACTGTAAATATATAGAAACTAAAATCTGGAAATTTTGAATACAACTGGGAAAGAAAAGAACTTAAAAATACTTGTTTCTATAAAAATTCAAAAAGAACAGAGACTTGAATTATAAACCCCGTAACCCAAACCATATCAGGTTAGTCACTTGGACTTATTGGTCAGCGGGTGCATTTGGGTTTGGTTATTATAGTGGGATGGTTGGCCTTCGGTCTCGGGTTCGAAACTGGGCATTAGCCTTTTGTTTTTCTTAAAAATCCAAGAAAACCCGAGAACTAATTTACATACAATTAAACCCCTGTTCATATCGCTTGGGTGCCTTAGCCTTTCTGGCTTTCGGTGGCGCAGTAGTCTACTTACTGTAACGGGCGGGTGTGCCTTGGGTCGCGGGTTCGAAACTTGAGTTTGGCAATTTAAAACAATTTTTCAATTTTGGGTTTTTATTTTTTATTTTTACTTTTAAAAATTCAAAAAATATATTATAATTATTCTGAAAATATATGGACTTCATGAAAAGTACTTATGCAATATTTGATTTAAATAAAAGAGATTGAGGAACAAAAATTGAGTAGAACTCTACAAAAATGATATTTTCATAAGTATGAAATGTGAATTTTTCCATGAGAAAATTCTACACAAATTATAAAAGAGGATCTTGTATAAAAAGAAAAATTAAAGTGTGTTTATTTATGGATTTTCATTCATTAATTTGTGCAAGTTATGCAAATGAAAGTTAAATGAAAAATATAATTGTGATTTTGGACCAAGTAAAGGAAAGAAATAATAGTGTGAGAATTAAATGGAATTATTGAGATTAATTTTGAATGTGAAAGGTATAAATTGAAATTGAACTTTATGTATGAGATTGATTCATAGAAATGAAATGTAAATCATGTTGAATTATGAAAAAAACTTTATGAGTATGAAAACTCAATTTTGTGAATATGAAGTGAAATTAAGAACTAGAGTGTAGCTAAGCCTTATACCGGCATTGAAAGAATTTGTTGAGATAAGATTTGAAATGAAAAGACCAAGATTTTGGTCGTGTTATTTAAATGGTTAAGACCGGTATATTGGGAGTGCTAACTCTAGGGAATTGATTTTATTCATGACTCAAATAAATTAAGGACTAGACACATAGTGGAGATGTGATAAAAGTAAGAGAAAAACATGAGTATGTGGACCATTGGATTGGCGGCTTGAGAGTATTCACGGGATGTCCTCATGATGCGTCGTGATTAGGGCGTGAATACTACTCTAGAGTACCGTCCCGATGGCGATGCTTATGGGGTGGTCTAGTGACTACGGGTGGTGCCATGTCTTTGGTAGGAGGTGAATTGACTACAGGATGCATGTATGATGAGTCATGTATCATTGCGTGGGATTCTCTCCAGGTTGCCCGGACATGGGCTCGTAACTCATAGAACACCTAGGATACTTACCATAGTTACCGTAGTAGATTAAGTCATGGCGAGGGATTGAACCCTACAAGATGAAGAACGGTTAAGGGATTGCCCTCGGACCAATGTAGTATGGGTTGCATAGACTCTGAACAAGTGCGCATTAGTGCCATATAATATAAATGATTGCATTAAGGACTAAGTGCACATTCACAACACGACATTAATAGGATAGTCCCCGTAGTTCTGTTCGTGACAAGTTTGTGCTTTCCAAGTAAGAGAAAATTGATGTATTATATCATAGCGTCAGTTGAATGAACTGACGTGCCCAAAGTTTCTATGCAGGATAAGGTGATTGACAAGATTAAAGTATGCATGCTGCTTAAAGAATGATTCAAGTGTTGTATATTTTATTCATGTAATTGTTGTAAATTGCTTCCGCTGTATAAGTGTAACGTAAATGTAACTCTGATGTAATAAAAGTTTTTAATTCCTTGTAAAATTGTACGAAGTGAAGTGTGAAGATCCTGTGGAACTTCGAATTCGGTCTTATTTGGAATTCGGGGTGTTACAATATATATATATATGCGTGTGTGTGCGCTCGCACGCTAATGTGATGTAGAAATTTATCCTACCTTTTTCCACTATATATATATAGCTGTTGCTGCTTATTTTGGTGTGGGAGTAAACAAATAGTGAGTTAATATTTGATGGAAACTACTAAAAATCTGATATTTGATCGTTGCCGTGAAAAGTGCTTTGAGCTTCTGAGAGTGCATCTGGATCGTTGAAAGAACACCGTGATCTGAATCAGACGGTTGTTGATGCTGCCGATGGACCTGCAAAAAGCCTAAAATACCAGGGGGTGGCCCCGGCGACAGACATTCCGACGCTCAAGTCAGAACCGGAAAGAGAAAGAGAGTTTGAGAGAGAAATTGTCAATTACCTTTTGACTGAGGAGGGGGAGTATATGTATAGGCCTAATAAACAGTACAGGATATTGCTATGAATTTCTTAGTATAGGAGATTGATATTAATCCCTTAGATCGATTATAAATTCCTTATAGGAGATAAGACTCTCATGTATGGGAATAAGAGATTTGACTTACAAGCCCTTATGGGCTAGGTGTCTCTCTTAGTGGGCCTAATCTGTCACTTTTAATGGGCTTGAAAACAGCTCATGTCTTGTAGAGGAGCCTAGAGAAGGTCCGAACCTGTTAAATATGCCCATTATGGTTAATCTGCCTGTAGAAGTTTTGAGATCTGTGTTGAAATCGTACGGCCCTGATTTACTACACTTTTTACCATTATCAATAGCCGATGTAAAATAGGGGTGGAAATTATGTGATGTTTAAATAGAATAGAATCTAAATCTATCTAGTCTTGGTGTTTGCCACTTGTGTATCAATCTCCTTAAAAAATATGGCATATCAATCGCCTAAGAAATTGGAAGTCAAATCATTGAGAGATCATTGTTTTCTTAATCATATTCCACTTAAAAATATTGGAAAGGTTTTATCTTAAAGAAGATAAAAAATGAACAAGAAGAAAAATTAAACCAAGGCTTCTATAGATTTGTATAAATCCAGACTGAAGAACTTTAGCTTTGTCTCAAATACAACTAGAAAAATATTAAACAAAGTCAACAACATAATCCAATGTGGTTTTGGCCGTAATGGGTAAAAAATACATAGATATATGTTTGGTTTTGTAAGGGAATTGTGTCTGTGCATACAGAAATAAAAAATAAAAAAAATTCAAAGAAGGTTTGGAATTAGGAGATGTCATGATTTGGTTTGGATTTTCCAATTCCAATTTTAAGCATATCCTAATTTGGAAATCAATAAATTGTCAAAGTTGAAATCTCACTTTTCTAGGAGATAGTTCGATTTTTAAGGTAATTGGTGCACTTGGCAAACATCTAGGATAGATAGAATTAAATCATATTTTATCAAGATAAAATTTAATCTGAATCCATGAAATAGTTATTCTGATTGTTGTCGTTTGTTAGCATTATAATTCCTCGATTGAAGAGAAGAACTAATAACACAATCTTGCTCTCTATCTCGGAGGGAGATTCCTGACAGATTGTAAAGTTGTGGCAAAATAATAATTTAATTAAAAGAATGAACTGGATAGTAATTCTTTACCATACCTATTATCTTTTCTAGTCCGGAATAGATGGTGAAGCAATCATTGGTCATCGGTGACAGTGCAGGCGCAGGCGCAGGCGAAGAAGCAGAATCCGACCAATTAATCATAACCGTCGGTTCCCCATCAAAGAACTTCACAACAGCACACCTAAAATTGAAACTCTTATCAAGAACTCCCCCCCCCCCCCCCCCCCCCCTAACTCTGGTTCACACAGCAGTAATCCCCAAGAACTTCCTGCAAACAATTCTGACAAGTTTCCATGGAAAGATCCCTCGTGCACTCCGCCATCCCAGACACCCTCACCTCATTCTCACCACCATACACCAACTCCCCCGTTGCAAACCACAGTCCAGATGGGTCATACGCAGCTTTCTTCGACATGTTGGTCATCAACTCCTTCACAAACCCCGCATAAGGGTCGTTTGCAGTAGGCTCACTTGGGTAGTATCTAGTTGTGATATTGCCGGAGCCGGAGAAGAATGAGGTATCAGAGTATCGAAGTTGGCAGGTGTTATAGAACAGGGTGTGTGTGAGGGTGAGACTGAGTAATGGAGCGTTTTCTCGATTGCAGTCTGGACACAGACAATGAGCCAACCCAAATTATTTTTTGAACAAAATTTTCAAACCCATGCGTTCGGGTTTTGAAAAATAATGACCCATACCGAAAATTTATGGGTTGGGTAGGACAGGTTTGGGTGAAACCCAACCCAATTGACCCCGCTATACTCCACCATTTCAAATGAGGATCATTCTACTCTAAACGAACCGTGTAGCTAAAGAAGAGTTGAAATAAACGAAATAGAAGAATATACAATCATGATCATGCAGAGTGGTTTAAGAAATTGTAATACTTCCCACCAATGTAACATTGTGGCCTTATTTCAAGTTAAGAAATACATGTCCATCAATCTTACACCAACTTGTGGTATCCAATAAAACAAAATTCTATCATCTAGGATATAAATCTGTGACTGAGACTTCATTAGCAGAACCCGAGTCTTTTTGCTTTCCCGATGTATCTGAGTTAGCCTGACTAGTTCTGGTGGGGATTAATCTTGGTTCCAGTGGAGCTTCTAGAGGCACCGAGGGACTATGGAGCATAACTACCGCAGACATGGGAGGCCTTTGTGCTGGATTTTGTTGAACACACAGCAGGGAGATATGAATGCATCTCATCACCTCATTTCTGGAATTAGTTTCAAGTAAGGATGGGTCCATAATGTCTAATACCTTTCCGTCGCTCCAATGCTCCCATACCTGTAATAAGGAGCGAACCCATGTAAATCAATTAATTGGAGTTAATATTATAATTGTGTAAAAAGACTTGCAAGTTTATGCGATATGTAAAAATGAGCACAATACAGAGATATACTGTCTGAACGTACTTTTCGAAGAGCTAAATTGAAAAGAAATTATATATTTTTCATCTTAAAATAATGTTCACAATTCTGATTTCTGAGTATATGTTTGCGAAGGAGAATAACACGTGTACATGTGTCCAGGTGAAAGCTGTCGCCACGTACAATATCAAAAGACTGCTTGAGATGACCTACTAATTAGTAAAGACAATTTGGGCTTATATTTTACATGTGCACAGCTTATTAAAAAGCTTTGAGAGCATACTTACATAGCTTAAAATGCCTTGGATATGTTGAGAATCAAAGAAGCTGCTATTCTTTCTTCCGGTCACAATTTCTAAGGCAAGAACTCCAAAGCTATAAACATCAACCTTGGTTGAGATGTGGCCATGAAGTGCATACTCTGGTGCCATATAACCACTACAAAAAACATCCAACCATTAAATTTAAAGGGGGAATTTCACAAGCAAACTAGTGGAAAGGATTGAACTTACAATGTCCCAACCACTTTACTTGTCAGTCCTTGTGTTTCATCCCCACCAAACAGCCTAGCCAAACCAAAGTCTGAAATTTTTGGGTTCATGTCCGCATCTAACAAGATGTTACTCGCTTTTAGATCTCGGTGCACAACTTTGAGGTGAGATTCTTCATGCAGGTAGAGAAGTCCTCTTGCAATTCCTCCAATTATATTAAACCTCCGTGCCCAATTCAGTTCTTTGCTTTTGATTGGATCTATTTATGTACATCAAAATTATATAAGATACATATATAAGATTAAATCGATAACAACGGGCAGATGAAGTTGTCTATACCGAATAAAAAGTTGTCCAAGCTTCTGTTAGGCATGTATTCATAAACTATCAACTTCTCTCCTTCTTCCAAACAGACACCACACAATCTAACTAGGTTTCTGTGCTGAAGTTTAGCAACAAGGAAGAGTTCATTCTTTAACTCGTCTTCTCCTTGCGTTGAGCCTATAGCGAGCCTCTTCACTGCTATCTCTCGTCCATCCGAAAGTGTACCCTATATATGCAACGCAATCTTTCTAAGTTACACAAATTATAAATTTACGGAGGAAATCAATAGAGTTTCAGAATAGACAATTTATCTACCTTATAAACTGAACCAAATCCACCTTGTCCAAGCTTATTCGATTCAGAAAAGTTATCTGTTGCGACCTTCAGGCCCGACAGATCAAATAACAGGGAATCGACATTCGAGATTTCCACCAAATCAGTTATTCCTGGCAGATTAAGGAGAAAGTTTTCAAGCAGTCATTTCTGTTGTTTCCATGAACAACAGTCAAATTATACTACACTAACATATAGCTCTAAACCATCTGATAAACCAAAAGAAAATCTTAATTAAAGAGGTAGACCAACACTTACCAGTCTGAGTTGGTGCTGCTCTCTTTCTCCAGAAATAAATGAACATAGCCAAAAAGAGAATGAACACGGCCGCAGAGGGGATTACAATAGCCAGTACCTTCCCAGTGTTATTACTATTGCTTCCTGTATCAAGTTTTTTTTTTTCAAAATAAAATAAAATAAAGTCTCTGTTATAGTCAAAAATAATAAGAAAAGTAGACACTGAACTAATTTAGTTAGGAAGAAACTGGTAAGGTATTATTTTTTTCGTACCTTGTTCTTGTTCTTTTGGAGGATTAGGTGGCAACAGAGGAGGAGCCGGAGGCGGTGAAGGCGAAGGTGTAAAATTAAAATAAATTGTGGGTTTTCCAATATAAAAAGAATAAATTTCATAACGAAAATTACAGTTCTTGCCAAGAGACCTCCCTCCAACCTTCAACGCTAAACCATTTGAAGCCCAATATTCCTGAGTAATCTGCTGCAAGCACTGATTACAATCAACCGCGCTTATATCCCTTGTGCACTGCGCCAGTCCGTTTATCATCAAGCTCCCGTTGATCGCAGTACCCGTCGCAAACAACTCCTTGGACGAATTAAGAGCAGCTTGATTGGTAACCTTTCCCACCAACTCCTTCTCCAGCTGAACAAACCCAGTTGGGTCCGTCGCGTTGTTGACGTTGTACAAAGTTTCCCCGTTGGACTGGTCGACGGCGGAGAAGAAGCTGCGGTCGGAGTAGCGGAGCTCGCAGTAGTCGTACCCGACAGTGGCACGGAAGGAGGTGGGACAGAGGGAGAGGATGTCGCTCGCAGCATTCTGGATGCAGGTGGTGCAATCAGTGGGGCCAACATCGCCACGGCAGAGGAAGAGGCCGTAGGTGGAGTTGGTGGTGTGGGTGGCGAAGGTGGTGTTGGAGCCGAGGGAGGTGAAGTAGTTGAGGAGGTGGTGGAGGTTGGTTGGATATGCGCTGTTGGCGGTGTAGTTACCGCCTTCGCAGACGGAGATGAGTGGATCGGCTGTGGCGAAGCGGAGGGAGTGGAGGAGGATGAGAAAGAGGGAGAGATAGATAACCGTCATTGAGTGATGATTGTCGTGTGAGTAATTGATGAGATTATTTGGAAAGAGAATGGATAACAATCCTAGTGCTATATGATCAAAAAAAAACAATCCTAGTGCTATGTATTAAAAAACAATCCCCATCATATAACTTTTTTTTTATTTTCAACGAGATATCTTTTCAATCTTAAATATTCTTGAATTAATTTTTATATAAGATTTTTAATTTTAGCTTTTAT
Source organism: Hemerocallis citrina (assembly GCA_017893485.1). Taxonomy (NCBI): domain Eukaryota; kingdom Viridiplantae; phylum Streptophyta; class Magnoliopsida; order Asparagales; family Asphodelaceae; genus Hemerocallis; species Hemerocallis citrina. The sequence continues at coordinate 273,821,434 of CM030364.1, read as the reverse complement.
CCTTTTTTTTTTTAAAGAAAAGGAAAAAAAAATATTATAGAGGATGACAAATATGACATATTATAGAGGATGACAAATATGACATTGTACAATTGATAGCTCATTTACGTGCTTCAAAAATGAGGAATATATTGTACTTTTACTTAATCCTATTGAAACCTAGAATGATTTGTATTTTGAAATGCATGGAGTAGTTCCTATGCCCCTTGTTTAGCTTAGTACTAGGTTGAGTAACATTTTCACTTTTAATTCATAATTCAGTATCTGTGACTTTTGGAAAATAGATTCTGGATTAATCTAATGTCATTATATGATAGACCTTGCTCCTAACAAAAAAATTTGAAATTAGGCTAAGGGAAGTCCTTTTACAATTTTACTTATATTCTTATAGCCTTATGGATCAAACTCAAATGGTCAATATAAAATAATTTAGCAAAATAATTAAAACTTTTGGAAAATTTTGTGAAAAGAGCAGAGGTATACCCTTTGTCAATGCGCAAGATGTTCAAAGTTTGGGCCAAGCTTCCACCTTTATTTGTATTTTGTATATGAAGAATGCGATCTGTAAGTGTAGTACATATGTTTTCCTATCTTATTTGCCATACTAATTATTATAAACAAGATTAAAAATAACAATAATCATTTTGCATTGAAAGCTCACTAACATTATTCTCCCCATATTTCAAAATATAAGTTTTTCTAGCTTTTTTTTTCTCCATAATATAAGTCATTTTAAATTTTTGAGAAAATATTTTGTGATTCTTAGAATCTTAATAATACTCCATGAATTAATTTTCTATAAGATTTTCAATTTTAACCTTTTTTTAAAGAGAAGTAATAAAAATTATAGATAAGGACAATTAAGACATTGTATAATTGATGACTCATTTATGTGCTTCAAAAATTAAAAAAATGAAGTAATTTTACACAATCCCAGGTTGTTTCTTAATAGTAATGTAGAAACCTATAATGACATATATTTTGAAACAGAGCGAGTATTAAAAATGTGTATATTTGCCAAGTATTATACATCTAATTTAGTTTAATTAAAGAGATAGAGCAGGGATGTGTACGAAGTGTATCAAGAGCACATGTACAACACCTAAAATGATGACCTTAATCACCGTGTTTTGCAGTAACTAATCAGATGCATTATTAAAATAACGTGCATTGTATGTGCTGAATGAGCTAATTGAAGGCTTGAGAAAATTCCAAATCTAGGAAATTATAGTCAAGTCTTCCCTTCCCATTTTTCTCATGATTTTTCCACGGTAGAAAGATCATCCAAGAGCTAGTCTCCTTGTGTCACTCTCCCTCAATTCAAACTGTCACATTCTTAACAAACTCATCGCCATATTTCTCTTCACCCGTAGGGTCTAGACTCACCCACTAACTTTCATATGCGTGACGATCTACGTGTGATGCATTGCCGCGGCATAATTTCCATTGACCAATTCAAAACATTCTATGGCAAACCCCCCTAAACATTCTGCAATCAAATTATGAATTCTCTCATATTTGTTTTATTTGTTTTCGGCCAACTTACCCTCTAAATTACTCAACTGCTACTTCAGTACTTGTGACAATATTTGACATAACTTCAATCCCCCTATACTATTTATCCCAACAAAAAAGGTACGCACGAATTACCGAGTAAGGAGTTGCACCAAATAGGTGCTACAAAGATAAACAAATAAAAGAAGAGACCAAATGTGGTAGCAAAAGTGAAAGATAATCAATAAATACAGGATCTCAAGAGAAGTATTTTTTATTTTTCAATCACCATAAATTTAGGTGCACTACATCCTCTATTCGGTGGTTCCTCCTCCTCGAAGATTTTGATTCAGAAGTCAGCAAAGAGAACCACTTCCTCAGTAAAGAGCAAGAAAAAGTCATCAAGCTCAGGTACCAGAATTTACAATTCCTTCAAATTGTTATCGGAGGAAACTCTTAAGAATGCTTGGGAATGGTGGCTAAAGGGCCTCATGCCATAGCAAAGGTTCAGAATTATGCGACGAATGTAGTTGGCCTCTCATTGCCAACTGCTTTTTCAAAATGAATCACGTCTTTTTTGTTCTGTGTATGTTACTTTGTTTAGCTAAAGTTACTGTTGGTAGGAAACTTTTCTTATTAAATGAACATAGCAAGTTGGAATGATAGAGGATTGGGTAGCCCTGAAAAGTGCTCCATGATCAAGGATGAGATCAAAATTGTAAAACTTTTCTTAGTGTGTATCCAAGAATCAAAGTTGTCAAAGCCTAGTCAAAAGAAGCTTCCATCAATTGGAGGAAATGCTATCACCAAATGAATGAGTTTAGATGCTATTAATAGCTGTGGAGTAGTTTTGATAGGCTAGAATGATGATCAATTTAAAGAATTCTACACAACCACAAACATATTTTTTGTATATGTTTCACTAATAGATACTGTGATACCCCTTTTGAGAAAGATGATAGAGAACTATGTTGGCAGGAGATTATCCAGAGGACCCTCCATATGCTCATGATGGTGTTTATGTGGAGATTTCAATGATACATTGTCTGATCAGGATAGGAACATGGGAAGAAGCTTTCTTAGAGATATGAGAGAATTTGTTGATTTCATTGCTCATATAAACCTCATTGACATGCCTCTATCAGGAAGGAAATACATATGGTCTAATCTCAGAGACAAACTCTCCATGACAAGGACAAACAGATTCATAATCACACAAGAATGGGATATTGCTTTCCCCAACATCTTATAGTCATCCATGCCAAGAATAGCCTCAGACCATTGCCACATTGTTCTGGATACTCTTGCTATTTAAAAAAGTATGGTTCTCTGATCCACATTTTTCAGACTTAATTACAGGGTGGTGGAACTCTATCAACTGTACAGGATCATCAGTGAATATATTTTGCCAGAAACTCACCCAACTCTAAAGAAGGCTAGAAGAATGGAACTATAAATCATTTGGAGGCATAAAGTTGAAGAAGAAGACTACTTGATCAAATTGATGAACAAGATATTGCACCAGGAGTCCATAGACCAAACAACTGTTGAAAAGAGAGGAGAGATTCTCTCACACTTAGGAGTCTGAGAAATTAGATCAGGCAGACACTACCTATTGGAGGCAAAGAGCAAGGGAGACTTGGCTAAAGGAGGGAGATGTAAACTCTAAGTTCTTCCACTGTATTACATATGGTAGGAGAAGAAGAAACACATTTATTACATATCAGTTGAATACCACATCATAACAGAGCAGAACAAAATTATACATCGTTTTGATAGCCACTTCAAATCAGTCTGTGGAAAAGTAGGAAACCCCTCCTTTAATGTTGATTGGGCAAGTATCTACCCCCATCATATGGATCGAAGTCAGCTAGATAGTACATTCACATTGAAGGAAATCGAGCAAGCAGTTTTCCCAATGAGTAGTGACAAAGCACCTGGCCCTAATGGTTTCTCCATGAATTTCTAACACTCATTCTGGGAGGTGATCAAGCAGATTATTTTAAATATGTTCAATGACATAAATGCTGGTACTGGTGACATCGCTAGATTTAATTACTTTGATATCTCCCTAAACCCCAAATGTAATGGTGCTAACAAACTGAATAAATTTAGACCTATCAGCCTCCGAAACTACTCCTTCAAGATCTTTACAAAGGTGTTTGACAACAGATTGAGTCCTCTGCTACATGATCTAGTATCATCTTCCCAAAGTGCCTTTCCCAAAGTGCCTTTCCCAAAGGTAAGTCAACTCTTGACTTCTTCCTAGTTGCACATAAACTCATCAATCTATGCTAAAAAATGAAAAGAGATATCCTAATGTTCAAAATTGACAACAAAAGGGCCTTTGATTCAGTTCAATGGAGTTTCATAGAGGAGTTGCAGCTTGTTAGAGGTTTTGGCAAAAATGGTGCCATTTAATCCACATGATACTCCAATATGCTAAATCGTCAATTCTCTTCAATGGAACCATCGATGATTCCATACAATGCAAGGGAGAGCTCAAACAGGGGATCATCTTTTACCAATGTTGTTCATTTTAGTGGTTGACATTCTTGCTCTGATGTAGCACCCCGAATTTTTGATAAATAAATATGAAAATACGTGGCACAATTTTCAGCATCTACCTCAATGTAATAGTAAACATAGCCAAACACAGAAAAAAAATTCAATTTTTATTACATCAATTCTTTACATAGCACAGCGGAAAATTAATACCTTGAATTACAATTTCTTTCTTTTACAACACATTCTTTTACAATTTGCATAAGCCATATTATCATTCTACCACATACATCCAAATCTCAAGCTAACGATACCTACCTATAAAACATGAGGCTAGAGATAACCCTAACCCCCAAAACTACATTGGTCAGCCATAACGGTGTGAGTGACATTAAAAGAAATACAACTTCAATGAAACATAAAGAATAAATTCGAAACCAACACATTCCCACAGTAGTGACAAACGGAATAAGAAATAATGATAAATAAAGCATAAAATATCAAGTGAAACCAAGCTAAGTGCCAAGTGTAGGAAGAAAGAAAAACATCATGCATAATACAAGTCAAGAAAAAACAAATGCAGTATGATGACTCTATAATGCATACTTGTCGGATTCTATGCATTTCATACTACATAAGTCTGGTGCAAGTCCTTATCGTTCTCCACTTCGTAGGGTTGAATCCCTCGTTATGCAACTAATCCTACTACGGTGATAGAAACAAGATCTAAAATACTCCGCGAATATGCCTAACAACCCTCGACGCGCAAGCATCATGTAAGCATAGCTCTAATACCAGATAATCACCTCCCTGCCAGGTACCCCACAAATAGGCCTGCCGACCCTCGACGTGTAGATACACAGTACATCCCATGAATAGGCCCTCCGACCCTCGATACACGAATGCACCGTACATTCCGTGAATAGGCCTGCCGACCCTCGACACACGAACATACCAACTGTCCACTATGAATACAACAACACACAGTCCTAGAATATATCCGTTGGACTAACAATAGAGCCCATACTTACGTTTTCCAAGTTCTATCACATCTCCACTAGTGCATGTCTTTAAGTTGATTATTATTAATTAAAACACAATTTCCCCCTCTCTAGAGTTAGTGTACCCAGCTGGACTTAATTTCCATCAAAACAACCCCAAGGCCAACTGGCCAATATCCACAAAATCTCATCTGCCGGTTTACAGGAATCCCACTCAACCTCTAGAGACTCACAAATCAAATATCAACACAAAATCTTCCATTAAAACTCTTAATTCCATCACCAAGTCGTTTGTATTAAAAAAACTTCTTCACATCAAACAAATCCAAATTTATCCAAATACCCAAAAATTTTCAGAAGCAGCAATCTGGGATTAGATCCCTTAAACAACTGAGTTTCGCATTTTGAAGTCATAGAAAAATCACAAACACCAATTCCTTCGAAATCCATATATAATTCGCTTTCTAAAGCCATAGAAACACCAATTAAATTCCATTATTAATCAAAATATAACTCTCTATAAAATATAGTAATCTGTGGCAAAAACTTCATCTAAAACAGTAGATCAATAATCCAAAAGTTCGAAGAAACAATCGTTCAAGAAAAAACAGCAAAACTCAACAAAAGCAATCAGCAGCGCAGCTGATGGTCGACTGTCAAGCTAGTTCAAAAAGCAACGGTCGAATGTCAAGCTAAAAATCCCAAAATCCAACAATTGACAGTCGACTGTCATTTTAGTTCAAAAAAAGGACGGTCGACTGTCGGCTGATACTCAGTCAGCTTTAAAAATCGTGCACTTCACAATTGATACGTAGTTTGTAATCTTTAAAAGCATGAATTTGTAAAATAAAATCCCTGGGATGATCAAACACAACTAGTCTAAAATATTGAAGTTCATAAATCAAATTAAACTCTCATCAAATTCATAAAAGAGCAATTTTTCATTAAAATTCTTCAACATCAGAAATCCTATATATATGTGTGTGTGTGTGTGTGTGTGTGTGTGTGTTTATGTATCAGTAGCTTCATTTATGTATCAGTAGCTTCATCAAAATTCATGGTATACGAGTAATATAATGTTCTAAATTAAATCTCAGTATCACTATAGATCAAAATCCATTTGAAAATATCATAAAACTCAAAAAATCCACTTTTCAGCTGAACACCATCAGATCCGAAAACCAACCCCAATTCCATACTTCAAAACTTGATCTTTTGATTCCAAAACCTCTCTTGCAATTCATCAAACGTATACACAACTAATAAAATTCAATTTGCGCTCAATTATTCACATCTACAACATTCATTTATCAAGTTCCATCCAATCAAAACATCGAAACATAAAGTATGCATACATACACAGTAACGAGTCTATTTTTATTCACTTTTATGCATTATAAGTTTTACAACTCATTAATATCATCAATTCAGCAAAAACATGAAGGAAACAACATACCCATAATTCCTACTAGGTTCTTGACAATCTCAAGTCATCTACATAGTAAATTTGTTCATCCTTTGCATATTATTCATAAAAATTTCTATTTTTAATTATCCAACCATCAATTTATTCATTATATCATCATACAATAATCGAACATTCATCCCACTAAACAAATCATCATATTTAGCATGTATATAACAACAAGAACTCAAACATATGTCACTCACCTTATTGAAGAATCGACGAAAGTAATAAAGAATAAGAACAATACTTCCTTTTACAAAAATTCAAGATACTCGCTTCAAAAATCCAAGAAAAACAATAATAATATATACTTTTGTTTTGTGCAACAAAGAGACGGATGTAGTAGCCCTCTAAATAGGTCAAAATCTGGAGTATTAGGGTTTTGAGAAGATTTTGCAAATTATTCCTTTAGAATATATCTTTACATATATAGATCATTTATATTAGGTAACTAGATTAACCAATTTAGTTGAGATTAAATCAAAAATATCCTCTCCAGATCTGGCCGGCATCAGATTCAAACCCAAAAAAATAAATTTTGTAATTTTGGCCTCTAAGTGGCAATTTTACAAAAAGATCGTTCTTTAACAAATTTGTGAAATAAACTAAATCTATTAGAAAAAAATTAAAATATTTACCTCTGAGTTTTCCATCCATCATGCTCAGGCCAGAAAACTGAAAATCTGGAGTTTTTACTCCAAGTGGTAATTTTGCACAAAAGCCCCTTTTTTGAAATATTTGTAAATATGTCAAATAAATATCAGAAAAATCCATAAAATTCATAAATAATACCTACTAACAAATATTAGGTTTTCACAAAATAATTTCTGACTTTGAGTTTCTCAAGAAAATATTTGCACGTATTTTGTACGTGCAAAAATATAAATTTCAGAAAAATATTTGTTAAATCACCAAAAATCAATTTAATTCATTTATTAACCTCAAAAAAATTATTTTAAAATCTAGGGTATTACATCACTCCCTCCTTAAAATAGTTCAGTCATCAGAACTACTACTAATAGGGACCAAACGATATAAGCAAAAGAAAATGCAATCACATAAATGGAAATATAGTTTAAAGAATACGGTCACACAGGGAAATACAATTTAATCAAAAGAATACAATCATACAAAGAGCTTAGGAAAATCCTTCTGCATGCGATCCTCCAGCTCCCAAGTAGCTTCATCAAACTGCTGGTTCCTCCACAATACCTTAACCATAGGTATCACCTTATTCCTCAACACGTTCTCCCGATGGTCAACATTCTCTACAGGCTGCTCCTTGTAACTCAAGTTCAGCTGTAGTCCTTCAGGCACTTCCGTCAACTGATGACTCTGATTTGGAACATACTTCCTCAACATCGACACATGGAACACATCATGCACATGTGCCAATTCCTCCAGTAGTTTCAACTTATATGCTGTCTTACCAACCTGCCTCAAAATCCTGTATGGCCCAATGTACCTTGGCGCCAACTTGCCTCCCTTTCCAAACCTAATCACACCCTTAGTCGGAGACACCTTGAGAAAAAATGCATCCCCAACCTCAAACTCCAAGTCCCTCCGTTGAGTGTCTGCATAACTTTTCTACCGACTCTGAGCCTCGACCAATCTCTTACAAATCAGCTCGATCTTCTCTGATGTCTGCTGCATAATCTCTAGCTCAAACATCTGTCTCTCTCCAACCTCGTACCAACAAACGGCTGTTCTGCTCTTCCTCCCAAACAAAGCTTCATACGGAGCCATCCCATTACTCGCATGGTAACTATTGTTATAAGAGAACTCAACCAATGCTAAGTGCATTTCCCAAATTCCCCCAAAATCCATAACACAAGCCCTTAGCATATCCTCCAATACCCGATTCACCATTTCAGTCTGACCATTCGTCTGTGGATGCAAAGCAGGTTTGAAATCGGTTCTGGTACCCAAACCTGCTTGTAACCCCTTCCAAAACCTCGATGTGAACCTCGCATCCCTGTCAGAAACAATCGACACCAAAACTCCATGAAGTTTCAATATCTCATCATTGTACAGCTCTGCCAGTTTCTCCAACGACCAAGTAATCTTCATAGACAGAAAGTGAGCTGACTTAGTCAAACGGTCCACAATAACCAAAATTGAGTCGTTGCTCTTCGGACTCCTCGGCAACCCAGTGATGAAATCTATGCTGATATTCTCCCACTTCCATTCCGGAATAGGCAATGGCTGTAACAAACCTCCAGGCCTCTGATTCTCCGCTTTGATCTGTTGGCAAGTCAGACATCTTGCCACAAAGTCTGCCACATCTCTCTTCATATCCGACCACCAAAAGTGTTGTTTGATATCCTTGTACATCTTCGTGCCTCCAGGATGCACTGACAACAAGGTACTGTGTGCCTCCTGCAAGATACTTTCCCTTAAATCTGCATTCTCCGGTACACATAACCTCTCACCCATCCATTGAACTCCATCTTGGACACAAAAACTCTGATAACTTGCCATCGGAAACCTTCTGCAACATCTTCTGAATCTTTGCATTTGATTTCCGACCCTCCATAGTCTTCTATCTCAAAGAAGGCTACAACCTCAACCGAGCCAAAGATGCTCCCAAACCATGCAGTACAACCTGAATACCTGCCTGATCCAACTTGCTGTCAACTCTCTCTGAGTAGTCATCAAACGCGAAAGACTGCTCTTCCGACTAAGCCCATCGGCTACCACATTTGTCTTGCCCGGATGATACTTGATCTCAGGATGAATGTCTTCCAACACCTCCAACCACCTTCTCTGCCAAAGATTTAGATCCCTCTGCTGATAAATGTACTTCAGTCTCTTGTGTTCAGTATACATATTGACCTTCTCTCCATATACATAATGCCTCCACTGCTTCAAGGCAAAGATAATAGCTGTCAATTCCAAATCATGCTTCGGATAGTTCTTCTCATGCGGACGCAACTGCCTCGAACCATATGCAATAACCTTTCCTTCCTACATCAAGACGCATTCCAAACCCTTGAGAGACGCATCACTGAAGATATTATAGTCCTTCCCAGCTTGTGGCAAAGCTAAGATAGGCGCAGTCATCAACTTCTCCTTTAGTTCTAGGAAACTTGTCTCACACTTATCAGTCCAAGTGAATGCCACATTCTTCCAAGTCAATCCTATCAAAGGAACTGCAATATGTGCATAGCCCTGAATGAATCTCCTATAGTACCCAGCTAATCCCAAGAAACTCCTGACCTCCTTCACTGTCATCGGCCTGGGCCAATTTGTCACGCCCTGCTTCCCAAAGAGGAAATACAGAATACGAATACGTGACTAAGTCCAGCAAATTATTTTCATCATCCATTAGCTGTCAGGATCTTTACAACATTTCACAGAAATATCAAAGTAATAAGAAAGGAGAAGTCAACCATGCATGCATAAATGAATCAATACCGACAGAATTTACATGAAACAAGTCAATAATTTTGGGTCACATTGCCCAATACAAAATAATCCAAGTAACAGATACATTTATTTGAAATAAGCAACAGAAAATAATAATAGCAAAAACTCTGACATCTAAAATCTCAGATCACCTACTCCATCGGGTAGCTGATCTTCATGATCTGCAATTTAATAAACTGCAGGAAAAGAAAAAAGAAAACAAAACATCCGTCAATGCAAGTTAAGGGCCGCTTGTAGTGCAGGCACAAGTACAGGAAAAATAAACATATATAGAGTAACAGCGAAAACAACATAGCATGGAATGAATGAAATAGCAGAACAGAATATCTAACATAAATCAGAAAAACAGAATCAGATAACATGGTGTGCTAACAGGGACAGGTTAATAGATAACAGATGTCAGGTGTCATGTAAACAGATAAACAGATAACAGATGTCAGGTTATGTCAAGGCTTGTATTTATTTCTATCTAGGTAGCACTTCATGCGTCCCATCCATTTACCACATGATTGCTACATTCAAACAGTTTGCGTTTAGATTCCGTAGTGGACTGGATAGGACCGTGTGCTCAGGTATTAGATAATCAGATAATCAGATAACAGATACAAATACAAACAGATAGAACCTACGGGTCCTCTTCTGAGTACACCTTCCTATAGAAAAGTGTGCAGTCAGGTAATCAGACAACAGAATCATGCATCATGTAGTCATGAACACGTAACAGATAATAGATAATCATGTGGGAAACACGGGCCCCCTTCCATGTATACATTTCTATATTATCCACTACTAGATCTTTCCCTTAACATCGGCTTGGTTATTTGTTATTATTATCAAATAGACATGTATGTGTCACAAAACAGAGCATGAATAATATGGCATAAACAGGTAATAGGTTCAGATTGAAAGATAAACATATACATATGAAAGAAAACTCATAAAAGGGCAGGACAATGAAAATTCTAGTTCAGGACAGCAAGACAGTATTGCACCAAATCTGGGCCCATTGCCACAAACGTGAAAATATGGATCCGTCAGAAAATCTGGAGAATAAACTCTCGGCCGAATCCAGAAAATATATATAAGTCATATGGTGTTTCACCAAAACAAGTCTCAAAACAGAATTATATCCAGAAAACATGTTCAGCCAGAAATCAGAAGTTTGTATTCATAAACAGAAAAACGGCATAAAAACTTACGGATTAAATCCACGAAAAATCTGGGGTATTTCCTACTATGTTTAGTATAAGGAAATAAAGTTTCATAATTTTCCAACATAGATAGAATAGTCAAGTAAAATCAGAAAACAGCAAGATACAGTAATTTTGTAAATCTGAAACTTTGGACACAGCAGTACTAAAATAGCAATAGATTACAAATATAAATCGAAATCTAGATCCGTCAAAAGGGTGATAAAATAGATACAGTAGGCTACATTTCATACTCACAAAGTTTTTATAAACAGCAAATAGAATCAGATTGAAATTAAGGTTCTTTACTGAACAGCATGAAAATTCTGCAAGTATAGTAGTTGTTTGCAAGTATAGAATAATTTATAAAAGTCATCAATTAAATCCAAAAAAATTTAGGGGTTATTCCCAATCAGATTTTTCTTTTCTGTTTCACTTAATCCTGAAATCGTACACGATACAATATATATAGGTTTACACGACTTCTAATCTCAGCCACTCATCAATCAGCATCGCGACGGTCGACCGCAACATAATTACGGTCGATTAGTTCATATCTTCGACTGTCCAGAGTCCAACTGAGAGTAGGTTCAGTCGACTGCCCGGTCGACCGGTCGTTCCTTCAAGACTACAGGGTCCAACAGAGAGATAGACGATCGACTTCCCGGTCGACCGTATATTTGCCTGTACGTGTGTGGTCTACTGTCCTAGTGCGGTCGACCGCAACAAGCCTTGCTTGCTCCATCTTCGACTCTTCTTCTCGTATGTCTTCTCAAATCTCATTATCGTGTATTTGGATCCACAAACCCTAACAGTAACCACTTTTGTTATTTAGGATCGATCACTCATCATGATTGGAAATTCATCAGGAGAATTCATGTTATGCTTAGAATTAAAACGGGTTGGTTAAAAATGACGAAAATGCATCGAGATTATTTTGCGATCAGACTTTAACTAGAGCTCACAATATGTGGTTTGTATGTTCTTATAGATGTTAGAATTTAATTCTGAAAAATTCTTGGTCTTAGGAAAAATTATACTGATCATATATATTGTATATATGCTATACCTATATCTAACGTGCAATAGACACTTAATGGGCTATCAATTGTTAATTCCTTGCTTTAGAGCATTCACAGTGGTTTGCTATTTTTTTATTTTATCCATATTATAATTTTTTCGAATTGGCAATCATTTGCTATTTATTCATATTTTTGCAAAATCGATACAAAACAATGCTATATATGAGAGCAGATATAAGAATATGCATATTATAGCAGACGGATCTTAAAGATCCGTCCTAAATAAAAAATTATTTTTTATTTTATTCGACGGATCTTTAAGTTCTGTCCCAATTAAAAAATATTTTTTTTATATGAGACGGAACTTCACAAAAAAATAAAAAATAAAAATAAAAAAAATCACAATTGGCCTTGGATGGATCTACACGATCCATCCCAACTTTTTTTAATTATTAAAATTATTATAAAATTCAAATTTTTTATTAAAAATGACCATAAAAGTTTTCTTTTCACTATTTGGCCTTGGACGGATCTTGATCCGTCCCAAAAAAAATTTTAACTGTTTTTAAATATTAAAATTATTAAAATATTCAAATTAATTATAAAAAAATGCCCATAATTTTTTTCCCTGCGGGACTAAACTTAGAATTCCGTCTGATCAAACTTTTTTTGGCTATATTATAGCATTTCACCACTGCAGCAAACGTCCGATTGCTATGGGTATAATATCCATTTTGCTATTTTTTAGCAATCACGACTGTGGATGCTCTTAGGAATTATATTTTTTTTCGATCACTTCTGCTCCTACTGGAAAACTCCAATTGTATCCAGATGAGTATAAACAGTTGATGAACAACAAAGTACACTTACATAGCTTAGCAGAACATTTGCATCTCAGACTCGGCATCATGAAAACTTATGTTCTTCTTCCCGTCACAAACTCTAACACAAGAACTCCAAAGCTGAAGACATCCAACTTGATAGATAAGCCACGCAATGCATACTGTGGTGCCATGTAACCACTACAAGACAATTGTTGCTGTTGATTTCTGGTGTGGGAGCAAATAGATGAATTTTTGAATTCTTGAAGAAAACAATAAAGCAACCCTGTCGACCTTCACCAACGTGTTGACTTGTTTCTCACTGTTGTCGCGAACCTGCACAAAGTGCAATACACCGGGATGGATCCCGGCAACGAACCCTCCGACACTCTTCTCAGTAATCAGAAAGATTAAGAAAAAGATTTAGGTACAAAAAGATTGATCACTTTATTACGGTGGGGGAGAAGGGTATTTATAGTCACCTTAGGGACCCGTTTCGAGATAAGGATTTATCTCTACTTGCCGGTGTTTTTGGATAAGATCTAGAATTTAAATCGTTTCATAGAGATAACCATTGTAACATCCCGAATTCCAAATAAGTCTGAATTCGAAGTTCTACATGATCTTTACACTTCACTTCGTACAATTTTATAAGAAATTAAAAACTTTATATACAATAATGATTATATCAATACAGCGGAAATATAAATTACAACATGATACATGAATTAAACAACAACTTAAACATTTTCTTTATTGCAGCATTCATTCTTTAATCTTGTCATCTAATTTATTTAGCATAGAAACCGTGGGTACGTCAGTTGCATACAACTAACACTAGGATATAATAAATCAATTTCTCTTACTTGAAAAGTACACACTTGTCACAAACAAAGCTACGGGGACTATCTTATTGATGTCGTGTGTGAAAGTGCACTTAGTCCTTAATGCAGTTATTTATATTTAATGACACTAATGCGCACTTATTCGGATTCTATGCATCTCATACTACATAGGCCCGAGGGCAAGCCCTTAATCGTTCTTCATCTTGTAGGGTTGATTCCCTCTCTATGAGTTAGACTACTACGATAAGTATCCTAGATGTTCTATGAGTTACGAGCCCATGTCCAGACAGCCTGGAGGGAATCCCACGTCATGACATGACGCATCATGTAGACAACCTATGGATAATTCGCATCCATCATGGGACAATGGCACTACGTAGTTACCAAACACCCCACAAGCGTCGCCACGGTCCCGATAATCCCGGGGATGTATTCACGTCATGACATGATGCATCATATAGACAACCTGTGAACACTCTCACACCGTAGATCCGATGCCTTAAACTTGTGTTTTTCTCTTACTTTCATCACATCTTCACTATGTGTCTAATCCTTAGATATTGAATCATGAATAAAATCTATATCCTAGAGTTAGCGTTACCTCTACATTGGTCTTAAACATCAATCATTAACCATGACCCAAACTTGGTCTTTATTCATCACATTTCACTCCAATCATGCCGATGTAAGGACTTAGCTAAACTCTAGTGTCAAACTCGTTTCATGTTCATCAAAAAGAGAGTTCATATTTATAAATTTCATATTTCATCATGTTTCTTTTCATTTTCCATGCACAATTTGCATAATTTAAACCACAATATCATATTTAATCTTACTCAATTTTTACATGTCAAAAATCTCATTTAAAATCTCTACACCAAAATCCTTTACATTCAAAAATGTTTGTCATACTCTAAGAAACTTATTAATTCCTTCTTCTCAAAATTTGCTTCTAATTCCCATTTTAATAAGTCATATATTGTAGAAATAATTTTCATGAAGTCTAGGTATTTTTAGAAGAATTCTAATTTATTTTTCTCAATTTTTAAACACTTAAGAATACTCAAAAATGAAATAAGTTAAAAAAACATCAAAACCCACAATAAAAAGGCCAAGGCTGGATTCGAACCCAGGTCACCCCCCCCCCCCCCGACCGATGAATAGTAACCGACCCAAATCACACCCGAGAACCAGTAAGTCCAAGGCGGCTAACTTTTATATAGAGAACTTAAATTATACTTAAGGTCTAGCTCTCAGATTTGATTTAAAATTGAATTTTCAGAAGAAAAAAAACAGTCTCTTACAAGACTCGAACCCAGACCAAAAGCTCCGCTCTGCTACAGTAACGCACCCAAAATGCACCCAAAGACCAGTAGGTCTGAGTGACTAACCGATATAGAGTCGGATTAAAATAATTTTGCATTAGATTGTACTGTATCTAGTTCTTCCTTTAATTAATTCGATTTTTCTCAATCAATTTGTTCTTATAAAAATCCATATCTTCTCCAGAATATTTTTCTTTGAAAAATAGTAACTTATATTTTTTTAGATTGTCAAAATCTCATTTTTAAACACATAATAGACTATTTCTCTTTAGTTCTTTTTTAAAAATGGAATATTAATACATTTTCGACATAGAAAAAATTTCTTTTTAGAAGATTCTTTTATCAACATTTCCCCTTTCATATATGTGTTCATACAACTTTTTCATCTTTAACAAAGGCTCTTAAATTAGTCTTATGTTTACAAAAATAATCTTTCTTATGTTTCAAGGAGACAACATAGATGATAATCTAGTGAATATGACATTTTTCATAAATGCAATTTAAACACACTTATTGCCACTAATCCACTTATCCCACAATCCAATAGACATTATTTTGCATTCTACAATTCATTCATGAGTACATTTTTTCACATATTGCATTCTACAACTCATTCATAGCAAAATTTCATATAATTATGTTTCATTCATTTCATATGGATTCTAGCATGCAAATATATTAACAGAGCATCATAACAAATCTTAATTAACACAATTCAATTCATTTTACTAACTTTTTCATGTAGTTAAACTAGAATTTCTTCTCTTACTAGTCTCTTCAACAAGCATAAAGCAAGTTTTTCCTACTTATTTCTAACATATTCACAATTTCAAATCCTAGCATGGTATCTATGGTAGAAGTTTGAGAAATTGTCCACCTGATTGAAGAAAAAAATGGAAACTCCTAAGAAAACTCCTTGAACACACGAATGGCTCCCTTATCCTCCTAGTTTGTGCCACGAAAACTTGAGCCTTCTCCTCCTTGCTAGTGTGAAACCCGAGACTTCCTCCTTGATGCTATTGGCCGGCCTCCAATATTACAAGAGCACACAAACACACCACTCAATCTTTTACTCACACTACTCTTTCTTTTCCTCACAATTTATTTCTTTTCTTTTCTTTTCTCTTATGAATATTTCTAATGCAAGTTATGAAGAAGATAAGGGAGGGGTATTTATACACAACTCAAGCTCAAATGGAGGGGTGAGATGAGTTTAGATGAAAGGCTAGGATGCATTTGGGAGTTAGAAGAACTACCCATGATCACATAACCACTCTTCCACTCTCCATCACTCCCACATCCAAGACCAAGTCCGACCACCCCTTCTCATCACTTCCACGTGCTTGTGCAATGCACGTGTCACACTATGCATACTACAAATTAGTTTGTACATTAAATTGTTAATTTATTTACTACTTGATAAAGTCTACACTACAAGTTGTATTAATTATTATTAAAAATAACCAATGGGCTAAATAGGTGGGCTAAAGACCATGGGCTCTCTAATTAAGTTAATTTATTTATTTAAGTGGGCTGGAATTAGACTATTATGCCTAGAGATTAAAATATGCTTTAATTTAAAAGATAAGAAATGTTTATTCATGAAATGAGAATACTTTTTAATGTTAAAAATACACATTAACTTGCACGTGCAAGACACGTGAAAATAAAAGAAAACTTCGTATTTATTATTTGAGAAATTCAGGATGTTGCAAGAATTTGAATTACTCTTTAAATATCATGAGCTGTTTTGTAGCGGGCTGGTGTGAATATTTGCAAGTGTACAAAATTGCAACAAGTAATATAGTTAGTGAATAGAGTGTCGAACCCACAGAGACTAGATATTTTATTGAGTACCGAATTTACTAGATGAATCACTATTTGGATAATCAAAATTTAATAAATAAAGAAAACAACTAAATTAAATTAATCTAAAAGTCTAACTAACTAGATTAATTGAGAGGGAGCGGAGTTTGAAAATTGTAATTTCTTAATAGCAAAATTAATTCTAGGGCTTTTGACTTCACCTAGTTCATCCCACACAATTTATAATTTCTAAAAATATTATTTTTCCAAGTTGTAGACCAAAATTCCCAAATTATTCAATGCTTTCTCTCGAACAACATCAAAAATATCTCCAATTAACAGTTTGTCATATCTCTATACAAATTTAATTAATCAAAGACGCGGCCACATCAATCGCGGTAAATTATCTCAAATTTCGCTCAATCAATGGTGTTCAATTTTTATTGTTCTAAATCACAAATTACCTCTCGGTCTCTCAATGATCCAATAATCATACAAAAATTGGCCAAATAATTGTAAGCATTAAACAAAAAAAATTAACCACACAACCAAGGAAAAATAGAAATAATATGGAATTAAAAAAATTGTGTTTTCAAAACTAGGCTACATCTAAACCCTAGAAAAATAAATTTAGTTCATAATAAAATTGAAATTAACAAATTTGTTTCTTGATTGCATTATAAAAATTAGAGAGAGAAAAGAGATACAAAAATAGACTGTTTTGTAATAAAAAATGCAAACCGAACGGTCCTGAAAAACGTGCGGAAAACAAGTCTCTCTCCTCTCTGTTGTCTGTGTTTCGTAGAATCCCGAGCCACGTGCTGTGTCAAGTCGTCGCAGTTAGATGTTGCCGTCACCTCGGAGATGAAGTCGCCATGTCAGCGAAAACCCGGTCACGCACGCCCTCTCTCTTCTTTTCTTCGTTTCTTCACGTGTTACACACAGAGAGAGGAAAGGCTCTGTTGCTTTCCTTTTTTTTCCCCCTTTCCTTGGGTGTCCCGCCGCCCACCTACCAACTCACCTCCTTCACTTAATTCTTCTTCACGCCGCCTCCCATTCTCCAATCTTCTTTCAATTAACCTGCCAATTATATAGGAAGTAGTAATCATTAGTTTATTAGATAGGTTTAAGTTTTAATTAATTAATTCAATTTAGATAAAGATTAATCTTTTAATTTAATTAACCAATTTTTATCTCTTTCCTCATCTATCCGTCCGTACCGTACTTTTAAAATTATATAAAATGATAATAATATTTTGTATTGACTTTATAGACCAAATTGTAAAATTTAACATTCAACAAATAGTTTCACAAATAATTACTTTTTACGTCGAAAATCTTATTTCTTCAAAAATAATTAATTAATTTAAATCTTATAGAAATAAGACAAATTATAAATAATATAAATGAAAACAAGCAATTTTAATGGATAAATGAGTACAAATATTTATATAAAAATTAGACACATCACAGGCTGCTACCCATACCCAATAAGACAGATCCGTTTATGGGTTATTGGGCTTTGAAGAAATACCCAGTTCCCATTTCAGACCCGTTTGTAGGTGAAATTACCGTTTTACCCCTGAGAGCTTTAAGATTCGTGTCCGATTTGAATGATCGCGATTTAATCCTATTTTTAGCCATATCACGAGCCCCCAACTCCTAGAGACTGAGTTCTGCAGTCTTTGAGGAGTAGTTTTGTTGTTTTAATGGCGTACGGGATTTTATCGGAGTTCTTAAGGGAGTTCGGATCTTGCTCGAGGTGTAACGGCGTTATTCTGAGTTTCTAAAATACCCAAAATTATTCTCAGATTCGTCTGGATTTTTTGTTATTTTTCCATATTTTTCTGAATTTTTTCAATTTCCAAATTTAAATAATTAATTATCAAAAATTTTAATTAAATATTCTAATTTAATAATTATATTTACAGAATTTTAAAATTATTTTCTGAATCAATAATTATTTTTAGAAATTTTTAATGAATTTTTTTGATTTTTAATTAATATTTTGGATTTTTTAAATAATTAATTCAATTAATTAAAAAAATAAATAAATTCCTGTACATGTGGCGCCATCAGGGACGTTGATCGCGATCAAGCACGGATCTTAAAGCGAGGCATTTTTTCTCCATTTTGAGCGTCGGTGGCAGCAACACCCGGCTGCGTTGCCGACCCTCGTGCTCCATCGACGTGTTGACACGCAGCGGTGGCACCGACCTCCGAGCTCCCATCGGTGATGACGTCGGGGACCTTGTCGAAGTTCGGCAAGACATCGGCGAAACTTCCCCGAGTTGAACCTTTATTTCGTCGAAGCCATGTCGAGGCGTTCATGGAGCTCGATGGCGAGGAGAGGGGATCAATGTCAGAGGAGAGTTCGACGGAGCTCGGTGAGGGATGAGCTCGTCGAGGCTTTGGTGGAGCTCGACAGTTGAGCTCGGCAATGAGGGAGGAGTTCGACGAAGCTTCGCGATGGGTTCGGACCAACACCCCGTAATTTTCAAAGAGTATAATATATATATATATATATATATATATATATATATATATATATATATATATATATAGGGAAAGGATCCGTTGCACACTACTTTGGTGCTCACCGCGTGAACACTACGCCTTTGGGCGTTCATATCGAAAATCCGAACCGTTCACATTGATCTACACATCTAAATTAGTCTAAATATGTAAAATCAAATCAATTGAAATTCATTTGCCCATTCATTGAAGTGTTACAAAATTGTATGGCTGAAATTCATTGTTTTTATAGTCACATGATGGATGGGCAAATGAATTTCAAATGATTTGATTTTACATATTTAGACTAATTTAGATGTGTAGATCAATGTGAACGGTTCGGATTTTCGATATGAACGCCCGAAGGCGTAGTGTTCACGCGGTGAGCACCAAAGTAGTGTGCATCGGATCCTTTCCCTATATATATATATATATATATATATATATATATATATATATATATATATATATATATATATATATATAATATGTTGAAAATAAAAATGGCTCTTTGGTCAAAAAATATAAGAGTTGATGGCATTGTGGTAATATATGGAATTGAGGGCGGGGGGCCCACGTGTATGGTAAACAGCACAACATGTGTTGTTGAGTTAAAGGGGCTGATGACGTCAGCTGACTGTGGGGGGCCACCATGGAAACTGTGCTGTACACGGGAGTAAGTAGAAAGAGGAGGATTAGAATTGTCCCATATCGGAAACCAACTTGAATAAAATAATATATAAATACTATTGCCTATGATCAAGAAACCATCTTTGGGCCCAAGCTCCATAATCATGCAAAACAACCTAGCTCCCGGCATCTTCACATGCACTACCAATCCTCGCAGAAGCCAAATCAAAGCCGTAGATCGCCGTGATTGGCCCCGAGAGTGTGGACATGGTGGCAAGCGCACAGAACATCCGGGCAAACAACAAGCAAAGCCACCCAATCCCGACCTAACCCAAACCCCAACCCCAAACAACCCACCCCCAAACTCCCACCACCAGATCTGGAGGTCGACGTCATTGAACTCTCAGTCCCGATCGGAGTGATCACGCGTCAAATCCGTCGATGACTCCTCAGTCTCGAACAGGAGATCGAAAGGGGGGGCGACGAAGGTCGGAAGGGAGGACGAAAATGGGCTCAGATCTCGACGGATCTGGACGGTGGAGGGATGATCTTCGGAGGAGGGAGGGGGGATCGTCGGTGGAGGGAGGAGGCAGATCAGATCTCGACGATGGAGCCCAGATCTTGTTGTCGATAGTGGGTTGCGACGGAGGGAAAGGAAGAAGGGGAGGGGTCGCGGGTCGCGATGGTAGGAAGTGGAGGAGAGGCGACGGGGTGGGGGGGGCGGCGGCGGCGACGAGGGCTAGCCGCCGCCGCCCCTAAAAATTTCAGATCCAGGGTTTTTTGAGAGAAAGGTGAGGATAAGCTTTGTTTGTATATATAGTTGCCAGCCGCTTGCTTCACACAGATTGTATAAAGGCTCAGCAGTTGTGGGGGAAGAATGGAAGAGGAGGAGAAGGCTAATGTACAGGTGGAAAGGCTAAGTGTAATGCTGCTAGAAATATGGCATTGTAATGAAATGGGAAGGAGGCGTAGGTGTTGAAGAATCTACCCCACAACTCGTAGTGCTAATAGCGGAAACACACCACAAGCAATAGAAACTCCCAAGACTTAGATGAACCAAGAACAAGCCAGCACAATATATGCAAGATCTCACAAGAACACCATCAATATGCAGAGATCACCAATACTTCTTATTCTCCAAGAAATACAAAGATTACAAAAGAGATTACCACTCTCAATCTCTCTCTCTCACCTTTGAAACACTCGGCACAATCCCCTCATGAAATTGAACAATGATAACGGCTCACCTCTTGATTACACAAATTGATTCTAACCCTAGAGTTTACGGCCATATGTGTCACGCACCGCTTCCCAAAAACATGGAATACGAGCGTGTGACGAAGCTCAGCGAATAATTTTAACATCATCCATAAGCTGTAGGATCGACTCAGCATCATAACAAGAATATAACAAGATATATATATAACCAAGCATGCATGAATAATTTATTAAGCAACAGAAAACAATTGAAACAAATAATAATATCCAAATAGTTTTCAAGTCTGGATCAAATGCAAAACTCGAGAACATAAGCCCGTTACAAGTCTTAAGTAGCATGAAAATAAATAACACAAGAAAACAAATAATCTAAGCATGTCTTTTCTCTATTTGAAGTCTAAAATCTCTGCTCACCAATCCCGGCAGGCAGCACGTCTCCAAAGTCTGTTTAATAATTATAAAAAGAGGAAACATAGAGAAAACAAGATAAAACGCCCTTAGTACAAGTTAGGGCCACAAATAGTAAAAACAAGTACAAGAAATATGGAACAAAATTTGGAATCAAGAATATAATAGGGATACAACAAGTAGTGGAAATTCAAGAACTAGCTAGCAAGAAGGACAACTCAAGCGGTCGAGTTGGGTAACAAATACTAATAATAGAGTAAATGGCAAGTAAACATGTAAGGGTATCCAACAACAAGTGACAAGTATCAAGTATAAGTGTCAAGTAACAAGTCTCAAGTTGTCAAGTACAATTATCAAGTCGCAAGTGTCAAGTATTATATTCAAGTATCAAGTCTCAAGTAACAAGTTGTCAAGTATCAAGTAAGCATGTATCAAGTTTAAGTTTCATGTATCAAGTCTTGTGGTTAACACTATCTAGGTAGCACTTCATGCATCCATACTTTTACTACATGGTTGCTACAGTCAATACAATTTCGTTTAGGCCTAGTAATGGAGTTTATAGGGTGGTGCACTCAGGTATCAAGTATCAAGCAAGTCATGCTCATGAATCGGGTAATCATATAACTAGTTCATGTGTCGAGTCCTAACAAGACAAGTCATGAATCATATATACTAGTTCATGGATCAATAATATACTAGTTCATGAATCGATTTATAATATACTAGTTCATGAATCAAATAATATACTAGTTCATGAATCGAATAATAATATACTAGTTCATGAGACATGTCTCAAGTGGGAAACACAGCCCCCCTTCCGAGTACACTTACCTATATTGTCCACTACTATGGTCTTTCCCTTAACCCCGGCTTATTACTTTTTATTAATTTTTGTCAAGCAAGCATGTAAGTATGCGAAACAAGTCAAGAAATCATAATCATGGATATAGAACAAGTTTGAAATATTTATATAGCATATTCGAGGGTCAACGCGAATAAAAATATCACGAACAACAAAAATCTCAAATCTGGACAATACGACGTTGCTGTACCAAAACTGCGATTCCCGTTGTTACGAGATAGCAAATCTAGATCTGTCAGAAGATCTAGAAACTAGACTCCTACCCGGTTCCAACGCATATAATTAAGGTACATAAAATGTAACACCCCGAATTTCAAATAAGGATAAATTCGAGATTTCACAGGATCTTTACTTCACTTCGTACAATTTTACAAGGAAAATTTAAAACTTTTCATTCACAATACATCAGAGTTCAATTACAACTTGGTTTTTCACAGCGGAAGAATGAAATTTACAATAAAACATTTACAACATCTTTAAAATAAAACAGCATCAGCATATCCACTTTATAGCTCCATGAATAGTCATTTACCTGCATATCAATCTGTGGGCACGTCAGTTATTTACAACTGACGAAATGTTATACACGGCTATCCTCTCTATGCCGGGAATAGTATAACGATCTCATACTTTAACAAATCACACAAAAGATTGAATGAACAAATAAAGTGTCAAAAGTGATTATTCTAAATATAAGTGTATGTCATGCCTTAATGCCTAATGCACACAATTCTACACTAGGATGACACTAATGCACACTTGTTCGGATTCTATGCATCCCATACTACATAGGTCTGAGGGCAAGCGCCTACGTACTCCACATTGAAGGGTTCGATCCCTCGCCATGAGACTACCCAGTAATAAAACAAGTTTTAGAGTTATTTCACAGATACGGATCTCAGCCTCCCTGGCTTATATTAACAGATCCCAGCCTCCCTGGCTATTATATCGTGATGATAATCCCGTAAATGCCCTTCCAGCCCCGGTATATATATATTCTTTGGAGTATGGTAAACATCCGTCGACTACCCTAAGTCCCGGATAAAATACAGTCCATCTCCTATGGGGCAACCACAGTCCACCAACTGGGTCTATAGCCACGGAGATCCACCGCCGACTATATAGAAGCACCCATTTACGTTTGCACAAGTCTATTACATCTTCACTTAAGTGCCTAATTATTTTTTAGTTCAAGACATGAATAATTTCCACTCATAGAATTAGTTTTACCTCCTACCGGACTTAATCAACAAATATGAGATCGCCCCACGGCAATATCTCAAAATCATATCAATCCTTTCTTTCATTTTTGCCGGTAACCGAAGTCTTACTAATTCTTAATCATAGTCTTTCATGTACATGAAACATGGGTACACATACCCCTTAATAATCATATCTTAAACTTATTATATTCATATCTCTAACTTATCCATAATCTAATCAATGTTTCATTTTTGCATTACCCATGATTCATTCATTCATTCATAATTTTCCATAAAAACAAATAATCCTTTTTCATGAACAAAATTTTCATCCATTATCATTCTTTTTAACAACTTAGGCACATATTCATAATCAACTTATTCATTCAAATCTTTATAAGCAAAATATTTTCTTTCAAGTACGCAACTTCATCACATGAAATTTTATCAACAAATTCAAACTCTCACAATATCTCAACTCACTTTAAAACATTCTTTACACAAATAAGAGTATAATTTTCTTCAAGAAAAATCACTTCACAAACTACTACTTTACTCTTCTTAATAAAATAAAGTTCTATAATAGAATTTTGAAGTCAATAATAATGTTAAAATTACTCATTTTCGGAAAATATAATAATGGACTAACTTTGGTAAATATTTTCAAAAGTGGACCAGTCGGGTAAATATTTTCCACGGTGGATCAGTTTCGGAAATTATTTTCTTTTTACCCTTTTCATTATCATGTCTTCACTTAGATATTTTCATGTCTCTAGCCATCCACAATTTGATCTATATCTCATTTGGCATCAATCATAATTCTCTTTTAGTCCATTCATGAATCAACAACAATAGCAATTTCATTTGCAAATTTTAAACTCATGAAGTCTCTCCAATTAATCAAATACAAATAATTCACAACTTAATCAATGTTCTATTCATAATTCACTTATTCTCAATTCTTTCCAACAAGAATTCTATTCATGCATTCATCTAATTTAAACTCATTAACAATTTGAGTACACATAGAAATCTAGAATTTCACATTCATCATAATTGCATAATCTCAACAAGAGAAACTAATTCTCACATCAAAGTCTTTTTTTTTATAAAAAAATTCACATTCTTAAAAATAATTAACTTAAGAACAAAATTTCATTCTATCTTCAAATATCTCTTTTACTTCTCAAATATACTTGAAAAATTCTACAACTATTTTTACTATATTCTATTTCATTTTATAAGAGTATTAGAATTTTTTCCCAAATTTAATTTGCATTTAAACTCATTAAGAAGTCTCAACAATCTTCCTACAAATTATACATTTCGACATTTACAATCATGCGTACTAGTATGGTTTGTGACAGTAATTCATTTTATTATTTTTAACTATCGTGATGGAAAATTGTTCTCTTAGTCATAACAATATTTCTACCATTCATAAACACAATATATTTATCCCATCACATTTTACTTTATTTATCAAAATTAGCATGTTTGTACTACAAAATCAACCACTAACACAATATTAATCTTTCTTTCTTATTCATGACCCTAGAACATAAAACAACATTTTTCAACAAATTTCCCATACAAAAGAATACATTTTTAACATGCATAACATTTTACAAGCATTCTAACATGATCTATGGTATTAGCACTTTAGTCAAAATCTCCTATTATTTGTTTAATCATAACAATATTGTTTTCATTCATAGCATGTAACACTAACATGAAATCTTAACTACATATCAAAACAAAATGCTCATATTTTGTCACTAGCATGCATAGTTCTAAATTAGAAAGCATGAGAACCCACCTTATTGAAGCTTGAACAATTGAAGGGAAAGATGTGACACTTCTTCTAGCTCCAAGACAACTCCTAGCAATGGCTCCTTCTCCTAGCAAGCTCCCTTCCCCTAGCAATGGCTTCCTCTAGCAATTCCTCCAAAAGGACCCTCACTCTCTTTCTTTTATTCTTCTCTTTCTCTTATTTATTTTATTTTTTGGTGTGAAAAAGAATGAGAAATGGGTTGCTATTTATAGGACAATGCTAGGGACTATATTGCAAAATCTCCCACCTAATAACTTCTCATTTTAATTCTCTTTTTAATTCTCACCTCTTCATATTTTTAACTCCTAAAACCTCCATCTCTTCATCTCCCCACTCTCCACTAACTCAACCTACTAACTCTTCTCCTCTCCTTGCCCAAAAAATGGTCCAAATACATTTGTGTATGCATGCACACATGCATAAACAAATATGAACACATTTCTATAACTCTAAATGTGTACTAATATGTGTAACTTGTCATGTATTAGTACATGTTTAACTAAAAATGTGATTTTAATAGTGGGCTTGCTACATGGGCTCATTACTAATTAATTTATTTAATTATCTAGTGGGCTTGCTACATGGGCTCATTTTATTCAACTAATTTAATTATCCTAGTGGGCTCTCTTTTTAATTAGTCTATTAGGCTAGAATTAAACTTTAAGTCCATGGATCAAAAGAAAGGCTAAATAAACCCAATGCATGCTAAAAATAGAAAATGAGAGTAGCAAAATGAGAATAAAATCTTGCACGTGCACCATACGTGCAAGAAAATCAAAAATGCATTTTAATCAAAATAAGGGGAAAATAAATTTTCATTTTATAAAATAGATTTAAATACATAAAAATAAATGATTTAAACCTATAGAAAATATTATACGTTGTGGTGGAAACACGTGCATCAAAACACGTAAAAAGCACGTAAAATACAAGATTGAAATTTGATATTTTGTTGACTCCAAATAGTGTAAAAATCAATAAAGGAAAATGCATAAATAGTTGTCAATCAAAATACGTGATGAAAACACGTTACAAAATATACGTGCGTAACACATAGGGGCAAAATATATAAGTTGCATGATAATTGGTTGTTATGAGTCTAGATTAATGTGTGATACAAATGCGGGTATAGTGCTTATCAAATCAGCAAGCAAAATCTATTTCTCAACTCAAATGGGTGCATGATCATCACATACAAGATACAACACATATCTACAAATCTAGGGTTTCTAAATTTTATGTGTTCATATGACTAGGAGATAAAATGAGTCCAAATAATTGTAAATATAACAATGAAGGTGTTGTGACTCTTAAGATTTAGGGATCGACGGTAAAATATTCAAGATCAACAAATGATAAGACAAGAAGGAGTCACAACTACAACCTATTTGCGGTATTTTCAATTAAATGCTTGTACTAGGTCAATAAATTGTGCAAGGAGAATACTTGCCTAAACGACGGTAGATTTGAACAAGAACAAATGCGGGATGAGAATCCCGAGAGACGAGGCACGAGCACGGAAAAACGCACGCATGTACGAGACACGTGCAAAACAGCACACAGGATCGGATCTCCAAGGATCTGCTCTCGCTCCAAACAGCAACAACCAATCAGATCTGATCTGAGCGTGGATCTTGATCAAATCTGACGGCTCAGATTAAATCATTCCTTCTTCTCCTTCCCTCCTTCAAAGTAACAGAGAGCGAGAGAGAGAGAGATGCAGCACCGGCGTTGGCATGGCTGGTTGGCAGCGCAGGCGGCAGCGACGTCGAGAGGGACGACGGCACAGGGAGGCGACGGCGGTGACGGGGCGACGCGGTGTCGAGAGGGACGACAGCGCGGGGAGCTCTGCTCTTGGGTTCGAAAACAGGGGAGAGCGATGGGGAATAGGTTCAGGGTGTTGGCAGTTGATGATGGAGGTCGGAGTGGAATGGGGACGATGACGGGAGTGGCTAGAGGTGGTCGGAGGGCGAGGTGATGGTGGAGAGTCGATGGGTTACGGAGGTTGGGTAACGGCGAAATGGGTTCGGTAGTTGGGGACAATGAGCAATGGCGATGGCAATGCAGTGGTGTTAGGTTCGGCGGAGACCAGGGGCTGGGGGGATGGCGAGGAGGGCAATGGGGACGATCGGAGGTGGCGGTTGGCGATGGGAATTGGGTTCGATCGAGTGGAGAAAAAGACGGAAGGAAGAAGAGATAGCGGCTGGGTGTTTGGGGTTTGCACAGTAATAGGGGTTAGGGTTAGGGTTAGGGTAGGTTTAGGGTTATATAGTTAGGGTTTGGGTTAATGGGTATTTGGATAGCGGGTTTGAGTGGGATCCAACTATAGATTTGGTCAAAATTCATTAAAAATGGGGAAAAAGAGATAGATGAAATGAATAGTCCTTTTCTACATGAAGAATGATACAAAAGAGCAGAACGAACAATACAATTTAATTAGACATTGGTACCAAAAATTGAGTTGAAACCAAAGAATATTTTTATTCGAACTGGAACAAAATATAAGATCTCAATTTGAATACAAAAATACCATGAATGAAAATACAGTAGAAAAATTACAGATACGGGAAATGGGAGTTACAATATTTATAGCCCCAAGTAACCCTAAAAGATAAACAAAAATCTAGCAATTGGGCCTTTAAAATCGTACGCCCAAAAACAATCAGCCGCCGAAGTCGGTCGACCGCACCCCCAAGGTCGGTCGACCGCAACGTTTAAGTCCAGAACCGAGACTTGACCGGTCGACTGCACCCCCAAGTTCGGTCGACCATCCTCTCCTCTGTTAGACCTGTACACTCGAAGAACTCTCAGCAGCTAGGGTCGTCGACCACACCCCCAGATCGGTCGACCGTAACTCTCCAGGCTGCATTCTTCTACTCGCTGCTTGTCTTCTCTTGCTTCTTTGTCTCATTCTCTTCTTCTCCAACTTCAAGTACTCAGTGCCTTCGTGTATTTGAAGCCAAACCCTAACAATCTTCCACTTGGACCAAATACACCACGCTTCAAAGTTATTGCAATCTTCACCTTGCATTATCTCTGCCAATCTCCCACTTTCATGGAAGACTCAAGTACTCCCCACTCTCATGAAGAGCACCTCCGCCACTCCACCACGTGGAGTGCACCAACCACCCCTCATCGCCTCATGAAGGATGTGCTCCACCAATCACATAGAGCAGTAATACCGGAGAAACAATCTCCCGTATCGGATTCTGTGTTATGAGACTCCCCAACTCGCACAATCTCCATCAACACCGGACATGACTCAAAACATCTCAATGCACCGTCTACATTAGAAGTCTCCGTGGACGACACCTCCACAATATCTGCAGATTGTTCAACCCCTATAGTCTCAATTCGGTTACCCTCATCAACATCACCCTGCATATCGATACCAGTGCTCTCTATCACACAAGAGCGACTTGAAGCTTCAACTGCCAATTCGCAAAGTACTCTCACCGCAGCAACGTCTTGCCCACTGGGATCATTTCCATGGCCCCACTAAATTAGTAACCTCCCCTCCACAACTGAAAGAACTCGGTTGCACCCCACATAACCTAGTACTCGATTCCGGCTGAGTGTCAACTACAGGAGAAACGCCCCTCACGTCTCTAAGAAAATACAGCGTTCCCTCACACTTTCCTTTTGCAATCACCCTTAAACCTGCAACTATACACCACTCCCTACTACTAACCGTAGTAGACAACCCCTCCTTGTCTAGCCTTCCAATCGAGATAAGATTTTTCTTCAAGTCTGGAACATGTCTTGTCGCCCGCAAACAACACTTTGATCATCAATGGTGTTGACGCGAACAGTACCAACCCCACGTACAAGACACCAGTGACAATTTCCCACGATCACATCTCCAAAAGAACCCTCCTTGTAGTCATCAAACACCTCTCTCCTCGGAGTGCAATGAAAAGAAGCTCCCGAATCAATACATCAATCTTGAGTACCCAACTCCTCCCGAGCTGATAAGCATAAATCCTTAACAAGCCCCACTTGAGCTTCCTTTGGGGTATCTTTCTTCGGTTTCTTCTGCTTCTTTTTTATATAAGCCTTGCAACTGCGCATCATGTGACCCTTCTTGTGACAATACTAGCACTCAGGCCCATGTCCCCCATCGCTGTCATCAGACCCACTCTCAAATGAACTACTCTGATCCTTTCTTCTTCGATTGCTCTTAAATCTCTCACGTCTCTTCTCAACGTACATGGCGGAAACTCTAGAAGATGATGATGGATATCCCCTGTTTCTCACCCTTCTCACCTCCTCGTTCAGAATGCTACTCACCACATCCTGTAGAGTCGTCAAATCTATTATAGTGCTTGTAATAGTCTGTTCCACCGTACCATAACTATCGGGTAAAGTAGATAAAAGTAACAATGACTGCCCCCTCTCTGAAAACTTCAAACCTGCAACTTCCATCTGGTTATAAACCATACAGTAATTGTTCACATGCTCTGCTACTAAACCCCCTTCCCTCAACTTCATATTAACCAATTTCTTTAGATGAAAATTTTGATTAGATGCCGACGGTTTCTCATACATATCCGTGAGAATCTCCATAGCCTCCTTTGTGGTCTTTGCCTTCGAGATATGAAATAACGCCTTCCTACTCAGCCCCAAATGAATCTGCCCCAGTGCCTTCTGATCCAAACGATTCCAATCCACCAAGACCTTCGCATCCTTGTCTGCACCTACCGGCTTCTCATCAAACAACGGACCATCAAGATCTTTCTGACGAAGATACGCTATCATCTGAATCTTCCACATTGCGAAGTCACTCTCATCAAATCTCTCGATCTTCATCTTGTTATCGATCATCTCAAACCAACTGCTCTGATACCACTTATGGGAGAAACTACCCTACAACTCGTAGTGCAAATAGCGGAAACACACCACAAGCAATAGAAACTCCTAAGACTTAGATGAACCAAGAACAAGCCACCACAGTATATGCAAGATCTCACAAGAACACAATCAATATGCAGAGATAACCAATACTTCTTATTCCTCAAGAAATACAAAAATTACAAAGAGATTACAACTCCCAATCTCTCTCTCTTACCTTTGAAACACTCGGCATAATCCCCTCTTGAAGTTAAACAATGATAATGGCTCACCTCTTGATTACACAAATTGATCTATTCAGATTAAGATTAGATTAAACCCTAGAGTTTATGACCATATATATAGACCCTAAGTAAAACCTAAAAGATAAACACAAATCTAGCAATTGGGCCTTTAAACTCGTAAGCCCAAAAACAATCAGCCGCCGAAGTCGGTCGACCGCACCCCCAAGGTCGGTCGACCGCAACGTTTAAGTCCAGACCCGAGACTTGACCGGTCGACTGCACCCCCAAGGTCGTTCGACCGTCCTCTCCTCTGTTATACCTGTACACTCGAAGAACTCTCAGCAGGTAGGGTCGGTCGACCACACCCCCAGGTCGGTCGACCGCAACGTTTAAGTCCAGACCCGAGACTTGACCGGTCGACTGCACCCCCAAGGTCGTTCGACCGTCCTCTCCTCTGTTATACATGTACACTCGAAGAACTCTCAGCAACTAGGGTCGGTCGACCACACCCCCAGGTCGGTCGACCGCAACTCTCCAGGCTGCATTCTTCTACTCGCTGCTTGTCTTCTCTTGCTTCTTTGTCTCATCCTCTTCTTTTTCAACTTCAAGTACTCAGTGCCTACGTGTATTTGAGGCCAAACCCTAACATGAAGGTGTTGATATTTGATAACATTGATTCATTCATGATCTTCCAAAAGAATATATATGGATTAACATTGAGTTATGATCTAGTTATTATTGTGCACACATCTTATTTGCAACCTGTGCACATTTTAAATCTACAGGAGAACGAATACTACTATGTTTTTTGTTGCTTAAAATTAGAAGATTATTAGATGTGTCACTTGCTTACTGCAATTAGTTTATTCGGTATTATTACGCTGGTTACTTGCTGGAACCCATTCAACTTTGCAAAACCAGAAAGATGCGCAGAATAATGTTTTTTCCGTTCATAGGGAAATCTAAGCCTGAGCTGAGTGAAGGAATTTCCATCTAGAACCCAGTTTAATTTTTAATTTCTACTTTGTTAGATAAATGATTTTTATTCTTCTAGTTGGCTTATTAGTTTTTTAGATCAAAGATTAAGATGATTTTTATGTTGTACTTCAACTTACCGGCTGACATAGACTGACTTTGGAAGAGAATAATAAATGATACTATTGTATATCCGTACTGACCCAATTTTTTTAAAATAATTAGCAAACTGACCCAGTTCCGAAAATATTTACCCAACTGGCCTGCTTTTGGACACATTAGCATAGAACGTTATTGACAACAACGGCATTAGCATAGAACGTTATTGAAAACAACGGCATATGTTATTTTGATGGTGTTATTGCCAGTAGCGGTACCTGTAAAAAAAAATCAGTTGTCGCTATTAGGAGTAACAGCAACAGTACATCTCGCATTCACTTAGGAGCTCTCTAACTTGAAGAAAAAATTGTAAATGTAGAAACATCTTATAACTGATGCCGTCATTCTCAATAATGGCAACCTTAAGTTGATGCCGCTATTAGCAATAGCGGCATTAGTATAATAATATTTTTACATATAAAGTGGTCCCTTATTCTTCTCCCCCTTTTACTTTATCTCTCTCTCTCTCCCTCCACTCCCGAACCCAATACTCTAAAACCCTACAGCACAAATCTCATATCAACATCCATTCAGCTAAATCTCATATCAACATTCATTCATACATACACATAAATCTTCTGAACTTTGAAAAATATAGAAATTCTACTATATACAAAATTTTCACAACATCTCATATACTACTACATCGTCAATTCTAGTATATAAAAAAATTTCACATCCATTCATACTACTACTCATATCAATCTCCACAACATCTCTTATACTACATTGTCAATATAAATCTCAATACACAAAGTGAATATTTTTAAAGAAATTAAGGGTTTTCGAATACCTAGCACAATTTCGGACTCAAGATGAGCTGTAGATAATCGGCGCCAGATCCAAGTGAACGGAGAGATGAGAGAATTGGAGGGGATGAGTATTAAGGTTTATGGATGAGTATTTTTTGAATTATTTGAGGATATGAAATAGGACAGATTGAAAGAGAAGTGTGGGATCTAGGGTTTTAGGGTATTGGGTTCGGGAGTAGAGGGAGGGAGAGATAAAGTGAAAGGTGAAGGAGAAGAGGGGGCCACTTTATATGTAAAAATATTATTATACTGAGCAAATAAATTTCAAATAATTTGATTTTCAATATTTAGACTAATTTATACGTGTAGATCAATATGAACGGTTCGAATCGTCGATACAAAGGCGGGAAGGCCGAGTGCACACGGATGCTTAGTGCACAACGAAACCTCTCTCTCTCTCTCTCTCTCTCTCTCTCTCTCTCTCTCTCTCTCTCTCTCTCTCTCTATATATATATATATATATATATATATATATATATATAATGCTCTATTGAATTGTTTTCACCGGGTTGGAAAACCGCGATCTAAGCTGTTGGATCGCTCTTGATCGTGATCAACGGCTCAGATTGCTGCCGCTCAGATCATGAGCGGATCTCCTATTAGAGCAGAGGGTTATTTTGGGTAGTTCCAAAAAAGCTTTAGACTTAGCGTTATTTGGCGTGAACTTTTTTTTGTTGAAAAAAAACACTTAGGCCATTGTTTCCAACAACGGCCTATGTTGTTTTTTTTATATAAAAAAAATCAACCTAGGCCGTTGTTCCCAACAACGGGCCTAGGTATGTACAAGTATTTTTCCAAACACTTGTACATACTCAGATCTCGATCTCCCTCACTTCTTCGACAACTCTCTATTTCTCTCTCTCTCTGGAGCTCGCGAAATCCATCCCCAAACCCTAGCTCTACTCCGACCTCCTCTTCTCGATCTCGCCCTCTTCTTGAAGTCTTTCTATCTCTCTCTCCCTCTCCCGAATACCCTAAACCCTAACCCAATCCAAAATCCCAAATCACCCGAACCCTAGAACAAATTTTTCGAAACCCTAGAGTCTACAACTTCTTCTTCTACAGCAGCGGTTCCTCACATCTTCGACAACTCTCTCTCTATCTCTCTCTCTCTGGACTAGGTATTCACCTTTTCAGAATTTAGTGTAATTAATTATGTTAATTTATTGATTTTTTTTCAATTTTCCAGTTTGATTTCATGTATAGTGTATAGTAGTCTACAATTTTTGTATCATGTGTGTTGTATATATTTTGTTGACATTTTCGTAGATGTAGTGTTAGTTGTAGTTGTAGAATATAGGAAAAGCAAACAAACGAGATCTAAAAATTTCCAAATTTTACGAGTAGGTTGGACTCACCATGCACAAGGCAACGCAACTTGTAGAGGTAATTTCCGACTCACGCTTTGCAAAATACGTCCGTTTATCACTTTTATGCAATAAAAGGGATATAAAGCAATACACAGTCGTACATTACAAACCGAGAGTCGGAACTCACCTCTGCAAGTTGTGTTGGCCTGTGTTTGATGTGCGAGACGTAACGGCCAAATTTTGGAATTTTTGGATCTCGTTTGTGTTATTCTGTCGCGTATATGAAAGAATTTATATATACCTCAGAACCTTTTTAGTACGGTCTCACTAGAAAACCGCTCAAACGAAGTCCAAAAAATACAAAACTGTGCGAGTAGGTCGGGCTAACCATTCACAACCCAACGCAACTTGTAGTTGCGAGTTCCGAACCACGATTTGCAATATACGTCAATGTATCGCTTTCCGCTTTTTTTTTTTCAAAAGTGAAAGCGATACACGGCCGTATCTTTCAAACCGTGGGTCGGAACTCGCTTCTACAAGTTTTGTTGGATTGTGTGCGGAGACCCAACCAAATTGTAAAGTTTTGTATTTTTTGGAGGTTGTTTGTGTGGTTTTATCACGTATTTTGTTATGAATTTAGCAAGATTTCAATAGAGAACTTGCTCAAAAATTACGAAATTTTGCGAGTAGGTCTTTTTCACCACTGACAAGCCAAAGCAACTTGTAGTTATGAGTTCTCATCCACAGTTTTCTATATGCGTCTGTGGATCGCATTTTGCTCTTTTTTTCAAGAGTGAAAGCGATACACGGCCATATCTTGAAGACCGTGAGTCCAAACTCGCTTCTACAAGTTGTGTTAGCTTGTGGCGGCAATTTAGACCCAATCACAAAGTTTGTTTTTTTTATTAAAGTCGTTTATGCTATTTTCTCACGTATTTTATTTCGTATCTATATATACGCCAATTTTTTGTGAACAAATTGTTTTATATATGTGAACTTTCTTACAGAGAAATGGTTAGAACGAGGAGAACCGGAAGGCCATCTGTTAGTGGTCGGGATGAACATTCCACAGAAGTAAGAGAACTATTAATTTTTATTGTGGATTTTGTATATAGTGGTATTGTTACTCAACTAATAACAATTTCACAATGTGTTAGTGTAGGTTGGTGCATCCTCTTCGTGTACAAAATGAGGTCCAGGACCATTATATAAAGATGAACTCACTTTGCAATACCGCCACAGATCCGAGGCAGTATGGAGTGGGACGACGCAGATGTGTAATTTCCGCACTCATGAGACTATGACGGTGCACCCACGTATCGTCGAGTAACTAGTCCAGGCCGGTTTCTACGAAATCAGTATGATGGGTCAGGTGAAACTCGACCGAGCACATCTTGCAGCACTCGTCGAGCGATGGAGGCCGAATTCGCACACCTTCCATCTACCAGTCGGAGAGATGACGGTGACGCTACAGGATATAGCGATGATCTCCGGTCTTCCAATAGATGGAATGGCCGTGAAGGGTAATATAAATTTTGATAAGAGAGAGCTGTGTAATTAACTCCTCGGTACAAAGTTTGATGAGGAGGACGAGGAAGATAGGGCTATTTTTGTCGGACAATCAATCAGACTATTTTGGTTGAAGGATAATTTTGATGAGAGGTTGCATCGAACGACCATGAAGTGTAGTGCTACACCAGAGCGTACATTCTAACAGTGCTTGGAGGGTATATCTTGCCTAACTCATCCGGATATACCGTAATGCTTATGTATCTACGATTGCTCGCCGACCCAGGCTTAGCTGGCCGGTACAGCTGGGAAAGTTGTGTGTTAGCAATGTTGTACAGGACGTTGTGCTCGGTAGCGTTAAAAGAAACCGAGATAACCGGTCCAATGGTCTTGTCACAGATTTGTTCATGGGAGCGTCTATACTTGGGTCGTCCCTGAATTACGAGACCGGCGGACGGTTGGATGACCGAAGCACCAAATGTGGATATATTAGCACCCTTAGGTGTATATTGGGTGGGTAAACGGAGTTATAGAGACAACCCAAAAGGTGTACAAACTTATTACAGAGACGAGCTCGACCAACTATGAGAAGAGTTCGTGATTTGGGTGTCGTATACACCCGAGCGGGTGGGTAGACTACCACCGATGTGCACGATCGGGTCATAGTTGTGGATGACAACGACTCCACTCATCAACTTTGGTGACAGAGTCCTTCGGCAATTCGGTCTTCAAGAAAATGTACCCGAACGATGCGCAAACCTATACAACTTTGAGTTACACGCTGTTAGGGGTACCGATCATATGCCTACCCATGATTGGACAGATTTTCACCGTGTTCATGTTGCAATTTGGAATGAGCGACGGTTTGAACTCGTAATTGTTAAAGTTCCCCCGTACGATGGCACGCAGCAAATGAAGTACATGGATTGGTACAAGAGGATTACATGTTTGTACATCTCTCCGAATACAGAACTTCCTACTGGTATTCAACTACCAATTGAGGAAGAGAGATTGAACCACCACCCGCGTATTCTAGTTCACAACCCATGTTCCAACCGAAGGTGTCATCTATACGTACATTGGTGAGCATAATGATTAAATATTATTGAAATTTTCTTCTTCTTTTTTTGTTTTAAATCGATAATACATAGGACATGGCAAAAGAATGCGCGGAGGTACTCAGAAGTAATGCTGCCCAACCACTGAAGAAGTTCGCTCAGAAGATGCTCTCTTCATGTCGGGGTAATTTAGAAGTTTTAGGAGAGTGTGAAGTTTTGAATCGGTATTTGAATAAATTCGTACATTCACAGCGACGTAAGAGCGTGAGGGGTAGGCTATCTAGCCCGGGGCAACAACGGCAATATCATGCTCCATCTCCACCTCAAAAAGAAGAGCAAGTAGAATAGCATCGAGAAAGTATTGTTGAGACAGACAAGAGGAGGGAGAAGACGAAGAAATTGTCGTGGCATCATCCCCAATCCGGCGGCGACAACCTGCTCGGAAGAGGCGAGCACCACAAACTTACACGCCCGGTGGTTAAGTGTTTCCCGATACATTCTTTTTCCAATGCAAATTTTTTTGTTGTTGTCGAATGTAACTGATAGAACTTGTTGTGGTTGTTGTTGAGATATGGTTAGTTTTTGTTGTTGTTGATGTAGTTGTTATTATGTATTGATTGTTAATTGATGTGTCTAATTTTTATATAATTATTTGTACTCATTTACCCATAAAAATTGCTTGTATTCGTCTATCTTGTTTACAATTCATCTCATTTCCATAGATTTCAATTAATTAATTATTTTTGAAGGAATAAGATTTTTTGATGCAAAAGGTGAAGATGTTTGGTAAAAATCAACAATCAAAACAAGGAAAATTGCTTTATTAATTTGTTTAATTTTAAATTGTACAATTTGGCAATGTGAAAAGAGAAATAGAAATTTTTAATTTCCAATTGAGGTGAAAATGAAATAAACAATGTTAAAAGGGTTTAATTGAGTTAATGTGATTATTAGTTAGTTTAATTAATTTAAACTAATTAATTTTATTTTTATTTAAATTCTAATTTCGAATTTTATTTTGTGTGCAGCACATACTACAAGAAGAGAAAGAGAAAGAAAAGAAGCAAGAAATAAAGAGCAAATCATATAAGGAAATAAATAAATGAAGAAAAGGAGGTTTTCTGCAAAAATAAATCCTAAATCTTCCTTCCGTGCTCTTATAAATACATATCAAATAGAGAACCAAAGGACACACCCCAAGAGAACACAACGACGGCCGATTCAAACATAAAAAAATAAAATAAAATAAAAATTAAAAATTAAATTAAGAGACAGAGAGAGCTCTCTCTGCTTGGGCGCTATCCTTTGTGCGTGCTGCTCGAGACGAAGAGAGAGGAAAGACGAATGGTGATGTGACCTGGCGCGTGCTTCAAGACGGCAAAACAACGCTGCTGACGTGGCGGCGGGACCTAGGACCATACGATGAAACCGAGGAGCCAGCGACTGTTTGCTGACGTGGCTTGCGGCACGTTTTTCGACAGAACAGGACAGGGAAGGAGAGAGAAAGAGAAGTTCTGTTTGTTGGCTTCGGTTTGCTATTTCTTTTACAAAAATAGTTCTTTTTGTATCTCTTTTCTTTCTCTAATTTTTTATTATGCAATCCAAGACAGTAATTGTTAGTTGCAATTTTATTATGAACTAAATTTTATTTTTCTAGGGCTTTAATGTAGCCTAATTTTGATAACACAATTTTTAATTCCATATATTTTTCTATTTTTCCATGATTGTGAGTTTAATTTTTGTTCTTAATGCTTACAATTGGTTGACCCATTTTTGTATGATCTATTAAATTATGGAGAGACCCAACTGATAATTTGTAATTTTGAATTATAGAATTAAACACCATTGATTGAGCAAAATTAGAGATGATTTACCGCAATTGATTTGACCGTTAAGAAATCCACAGAACTAAATGAGTCTTCAATTAATTAAATTTGTGTATGAACAATGACAAACTATTAGTTGGAGATATTTTTGGTATTGTTCGAGGGAAAGCATTGAATACTTAGGGGATTTTGGTCTACAACTTGGAAAAATAATATTTTTATTCACATGGAGTTATAAATTGTGTGTGATTAACTAGGTGAAATCAAAAAACCCTAGAATTAATTTTGCAATTAATAAACAACAAAATTTCAGACTCTGCTCCTTTTTAATTAATTTAGTTAGTTCTTTAGATTAATTTAATTTAGTTGATTTCTTTATTGAATTTCGATTTTCCAAATAGTAGTCAATCTAGTAATTTCGGTACCCAATAAAATAATTAGTCTTTGTGGGTTCGACACTCTTTTCACTTAACTATACTACTTGTTGCAATTTTGTACACTTGTAAATAATTCACATCAAGTTTTTAGCGCCGTTGCCGGGGACTAGTTATTCTTTTATTGATATTGAAAATTGCTAGACTGTTACTAGTTTGGATTTTTATTTTTATTTTTGTTTTATTATTATTTTACCTCTTTATTTTCTTTTGACTCACTTTATTTTCATTTTTTTTTTAGTT
This sequence comes from Hemerocallis citrina, assembly GCA_017893485.1. Classification (NCBI taxonomy): domain Eukaryota; kingdom Viridiplantae; phylum Streptophyta; class Magnoliopsida; order Asparagales; family Asphodelaceae; genus Hemerocallis; species Hemerocallis citrina. The sequence goes on along the minus strand of CM030364.1, from coordinate 273,782,459 downwards.
TTTCTATTTTTTTCAATACTTATATTTCAGGACATACAAGTACATTATCATGGCGAACGATGAAAACAAGGCTTTGAGAGACTATGTTATGCCCTCAATTAATGGAGCAACATCAAGCATAAAGAGATCGGTTATTGAAGCTAACAATTTTGAGATGAAACCAGCGATTATTCAAATGATTCAACAGCCTGTTCAATTTTGGGGACTATCGCACGAGGATCCTTATGTTCACATTGCAAAGTTTCTAGAAATTTGTGACACTTTCAAGCACAACGGAGTATCAGATGATGCAATTCGATTGAGACTCTTTCCTTTTTCAAGAAGAGATAAGGCGAAGGCTTGGCTAAATTTTCTACCACCCGGTAGTATTACTACTTGGGAGGGATTTGCACAAAAATTTCTGGCTAAGTATTTTCCGCCAGCGAAGACAGCGAAGCTAAGAAATGATATTACCACCTTCATTCAATTTGAGACCGAGTATTTGTATGATGTATGGGAGAGGTACAAAGAGTTATTGAGAAAGTGTCCTCATCATGAACTTCCGAAATGGCTGCAAATTCAAATATTCTATAATGGTTTGGAAGTTACAAATCGATCTATGGTTGACGCAGCAGCTGGAGGTGCACTTATGAGCAAAACTCATGAAGCAGCCTATGAGCTTTTAGAGGATATGACATCTAATAATTATCAGTGGTCTTCGGAAAGAACAATGCCAAGAAAAGTGACGGGAGTTTTTGAACTTGATCCTATTATTACTTTAACTGCACAAATTGCAACTTATTCTAAACAATTAGGTAATATGAAAGTTAATTCTATTTAAACTAATATGATTTGTGATTTTTGTGCAGGAAATCATTCAAGTGCAGATTGCCAAGTGGGGAACCTTTTGCTCCATCAAATGCCGAACAAGTAAATTTTGTGTCAAACTTTCAAAGGCAAAACAAACCTTATGCAAACACATACAATCTAGGATGGAGAAACCACCCTAATTGTCCATGGAACAACAATCAAGGAGCAATTATACCACCTCAAAATTTTCAACAACAAGAAAAGAAGCTTACACTTGAAGAGATGTTCATGCAACACATGCAGAAGACAGAACAATACATGCAGAAGACTGATTTGGTGATACAAAATAATACGGCTTCAATTCACAATCTTGAGGCTCAAATTGGTCAGCTTTCAAATATTCTTATAGAGATAACAGTAGAAAACTTACCCCGCAACACGGTGACCAACCCCACGGAGCATGTCAAAGCAATAACACTAAGAAACGGGAGAACAATTGAGTAACCACAAGAAGATTTTGGCAAACAAAATGTGGTTGAAAAGAAAGATGAGTATGAACCAATTGTGGAGGAACAAACGCATCATGAGCAAGTAACGTTTGATGTTTTTAAATCCAAGAAGTTTTCTGTCGAAGAATGATCGTGTTTTCAAGTAAGTGAAATAGATTTAATTGTAGGCGAGAAACATAGTGCTGAAATTGAAAAGTTACCTATAAAAGTATGTGAATCTGAAAAAGAAAATATTTTTGAATGTGTTATGTATTTGGATGATGCACCATCTATTCATCCACTTTTTCAGCAAAAATTCAAAGAGGTGGGGATATCAAAGACTTCATCTTCAAGAAAGAAACGACTGAAATTCGAGCCGCTATCATCAAGCTTGACGGATGCACAGAAAAAACCTAATCCCCTCATGAAGAGAAGTATTGGAAAAGAGGCTCGTATGTTGTTGGATCTTGGCGTTACATAACCATCTCAGCTACAAGTCTGGCTGACGACTTAAAACTTAGTGCTTCTTGAGAGGAAACCCATGTTTTCTTTTTACTGCATTAGATTTGGTTTTTGTTTTATTTTATTTTTATTTTAATTTTTGATTTTATTTTGTAGGATTGCATAAGTTTGGAAGTCACCGGGCAGAGCTGTTTCTACACCTGAATTGATTGCTGTTTTTGAGAATGATGGAGTCAAAATCTAGAAAAGTGTTTCAAAGAGCGATTATAGGCAATTATCTTAGCTTTCCAGAACAAAAAGAATCAGCCCATTTGGACATCTACAGCTTCAGATATGCTGAAACACTGAACGTCGTGCGTGCAGAATTTTAAAACAAATCTGGGGAGAAATTCTAAACTTTTTGCATTCTTTTTATTTTTCTTTTTCCTTTCCCATTGAGGACAATGTGATATTCAAGTTTGGGGGAAGGGTTACAAATTTATTTTTTATTTTATATATTTTTGAAAAGAGAAAAAAAAATAAAAGAGATTTCAATTAGGCTTACCAGTACACTTTTGAGTTCTTTATTGTGCTAAAGCATTTAAATAAATTTTTTTTTAGTATAGACAATATCTTATAAAGCAAGATTAAGCATATTTATTTACTTTAGGATTATTGAATTTCAAAATTTCTTACACAATTATGACAGTCATGTGATTATACATAAAAGAAAAATGTGATGCTTTTTCTTGTGATTATCCCCTTTGATCTAGTCCTAAACAGAGTTTAAGTAAATAGAGTGATAATAAAAAAAATATAAAAAAAAATATGAATAAAGTCTATCTACTCCAATGTTTTGAGTTGCTTAGTAATTAGGGGTATTCATCATTAATATTTACTTTTACGTCAAACGACAACTTGAAATATGAGTATGCAAAGCACTCTAAGTTCGTGACTTGTTGAGTAACCAAGTGAATTCATCACAAATGTTTGCATTCATGTCAAAAGTCAAGTGACAAAAAAATAAAATAAAATAAAAATCTAGTTTGCTACTCGATTTGTAGTAGTGGGAGGGAAAATCACAGTTGAAGTTGTTACATAATCTAATTACATTAATTGCATAAAAAATATGATTGGGTTTGGAATTATGAATGAATAATTGAACTAGAGAAAGTGGGTATGCTTGGTTTTACTTTATTTGCTATTATTTATATGTTTAATTGCAATTTTGATGCTTGTATGATAAGAACTCTTAGTGTGATGAGTTGAGCCTATTATTGATTATTATTCCTTTATTTATGATTTTACTTTTTGCTCGAGGACAAGCAAAATCTTAACTTTGGGGGTATTTGATGTGTCTAATTTTTATATAATTATTTGTACTCATTTACCCATAAAAATTGCTTGTATTCGTCTATCTTGTTTATAATTCATCTCATTTCCATAGATTTCAATTAATTAATTATTTTTGAAGAAATAAGATTTTTTGATGCAAAAGGTGAAGATGTTTGGTAAAAATCAACAATACAAGAAGAATTGCTTTATTAATTTGTTGAATTTTAAATTTTACAATTTGACAATGTGAAAAAACAAATATAAATTTTTAATTGCCAATTGAGGTGAAAATGAAATAAACAATGTTAAAAGGGTTTAATTGAGTTAATGTGATTATTAGTTACTTTAATTAATTTTAATTTTATATAAATTCTAAATTCGGATTTTATTTTGTGTGCAGCACGAGAAAGAGAAAGAAAAGAAGCAAGAAATAAAGAGAAAATCATATAAGAAAATAAATAAACGAAGAAGAGAGGATTTTCTGCAAAAATAAACTCTAAATCTCGCTTCCATGCTCTTATAAATACATCTCAAAGAGAGCACCAAAGGACGCACCCCAAGAGAACACAACAACGGCCGATTCAAAAATAAAAAAATAAAAATAGTAAAAAATAAAAAATTAAAGTAAGAGAGCGAGAGAGCTGTCTTTCTGCTTGGGATTTTTTTCCCAAAATGATCCTTTTTGTGAAAGTTTTTCCACAAACGACCTGTTTTTTTTTTATTCCATAAACGCCCCACTCGCTTTTTGAAAAAGCGAGTGTGGTATAATCCATCACGCTTTTTCAAAAAGCGAGTCTTAGGGCTCAGAAAATTGGAAACCTAAGACTCGCTTTTTGAAAAAGCGTGATGGATTATACCAAACTCGCTTTTTCAAAAAGCGAGTCTTGGCCTTCTTTGCCCAGCAACACTCGCTTTTTGAAAAAGCGGGGGGAATTAACCCACACTCGCTTTTTCAAAAAGCGAGTGTCGTTCGGGACTTAAACCCCCCACCCCCAAACAGATCTCGCTATTCCTCTTTCTTTCTCCTACTACGCTCGCGAAACCCTAACCCATTGTCGGAATTCTTCGATTTAAGGCCCTATTCCATCAAATTAGCTGTCGAATAACTCCTAAATTCTTCATTATCTCATCCCAGTCCAATTGCCCACTTTGAAATTGCTGGTTCTTTCGATTTTTTGGTGATTGCGGTGGCGTTCTTCAAAAAGGGGGTTGAACGATTTGGGGGTGTTTCTCGTGGTTCAATTGTTGCGTGAAGATTGTGGTATATTTCTCAAACTCTATATTTTCTAATATTGTATATATATTTAGAATTAATTAGTTAGAAATTGGTTGATATTATTGGAGGTACAATTTGCATCGTCGTTGAAAATGTGTAAAATTCGGTATAAAATTTATGGGTATTTAGGGTGTAAAATTCGGATAGTCGGTTGAGGTGGAGGTCTATACTTTTTGAAAAGGTGGTTAAATGTAGAATTTGTGAGTAAAATCAGGATATAGTTATTAATAATCAAAACTAGTATAATGCACGTGTAGGGGGAATGAAAAGGACAAAAAAGGAAAAATGTAGTATAATGCTCGTGCGATGCACGTGGAGGGGGACTGACGAGGACAAAAAAACTACTAACATGTGCGCTGCACGTGTTGACACACACACACCAAAGAATAAAAAATTGTTTATTTGTTTGTGAACCTCAACTCTCCCATTATAATAGTTATAGATGTTCGTATGTGTTCTATATTTCTTGGTTTTATATTTTGGTATTGTTAATAATGATTGCTCGCTCCACATTGTAGGATACTCTTATTTTTTGAAAAATGCCACGGACTAGGGGACATGTGGAGGTAGGTTCTAGTAGTAGACCCAATCGTGGCGATGGACCACGTACATCTTTTGGCCCACCTCCACGCGGTGGATGTGGTGGTCGTCGTGGTCGCACCGAACGGACTAATGTAAGCTTATAATTTTCTGCATTCGATTTGTTTCATTATCATATAATTAAATGATATATTTCTTTGCTGATGTAAATGTTGTTTTGCAGGTCCCAAGTAACCCAAATGTGGCTGGTACTTCGTCCCCGGCCCCTCCTTCATCTATTATTCCCCTTGGAGGTCCAGGTCCCCTCGACCCCGCTCTTCTTACTCTTCAGTCGCACCATCGTTCTAGAGATGTGTGGGAGGGCGATTCGAAGGAGTGTACATTCTGTGGGGGTCATCCACTCCCTATGCACCCACGGATTCACCAAATCTTACGGGATTGCGGACTCTACGGTATTGCACTGATGAGCGACATCAAGTGCGATCGGTCACTGCTTACAGCACTCCTCGAGAGATGGCATCCTGAGACCCACAGCTTCCACCTTTCATTTGGGGAGATGATTGTTACGTTACAGGACGTTTCAATAATCACAGGCCTTCCGGTAGATGGGCAGGCGGTGACTGGATCTATGGACTTCGACCCTCCATATTTAGTAGAACAATATCTTGGTGTCGAAGTGGGGACTGGGGCAGTTATTGGGAAACAGATTCGGTTGAAGTGGTTAAAGGAAAAATTCAAAGACCGATTGATAGATGATTCGACTGAAGAGGAGGTCCACTACTACTGCAGGGCATACATCCTGACTCTTTTTGGAGGTGTATTGTTCCCTAATTCCAGCGGCCATTCTGTCCCCCTCATGTACCTCCCGCTTATTGCAGACCTTGGACGAGTCGGCCAGTACAGTTGGGGTAGTGATGCCTTAGCATTCATCTACAGGAGTTTGTGCCTGTGTAGTCTCGGGTCCGTGCAGATGAATGGCCCGATGATATTGCTTCAAGTGTGGAGCTGGGAGCGTATCCACGTTGGACGTCCTGTAGTTAGGAAACAATCACCCAACTGGATCCATCTCCCTGAGGACCAGTACATGCTACCTCCTCTTGGTGTGTACTGGTTCGGTAACCTTACTTGGACTGCCAACCCGAACAGGTGCCTGACCTACTTCCGTGATGAGTTGGACAGGTTGGCAGATAACTGCGTAGTATGGATGCCCTACACGGAGGAGCGTCTAGCTCGACTACCGCCCATTTCCCTGTATAGGCGAGATCTTTGGCTAACAAAAGCACCACTGATCAACTTCAGCACTGTCGAGTTCTATTATGTGAACAGAGTGCTATGACAGTTTGGTCTGCATCAGGCGATTCCGGTAGCCGAACCATTCAATGCAGATATTCATAAAATTACTGGAATGGGTCGTACGACAGGTCATAATTGGGCGGCAAGCTTCTCGACATATGTGGAGAGATGGAATCTACAAAGGTTCGATGAAATCATCCAGAACATTCCTCCATTTGACTTAGCAATGCACGAGAACTATATGGGTTGGTATGGGAGGATGACAAGGCAGTACATCTCTCTGACAGGGCAGACTCCAGCAGGCGTGGTGATGCCTACACGTCGACCGACAGCAGAACCAGTAGATGTACATTCAATGCATTTGCCTATGTTTCAACCAAAGGCATCGGCTATTCGTACGATTATAAGTTTTTTAGTACTGTTAAGTTTTTTAGTTTTTTTGAACTGGAACTACAAAGTCCAACTTATTATATTTTGTAGATGGCCCAGACTTGGAGTATGGGCAAGAAATGTGCAGCTGTGTTGAGTAGCAACGTAGCCGATGCGGTTAAGGACTTCGCACGTGATATGCTGACGTCCTGTCGAGCACAAGCTGATGCTGTGGGAGAGGGGGCGACCCTGGATGCTATCTTACACACTCCCTCTCATCGGACCAATACACGTGGTAAGCGAGTGAAGAGAGTTGCCCGTAAACCACCACGTCGTCTTATAATTGAGGAAGAACAAGAGGAGGAAGTGCAAGTAGAGGGTGAGGACCAACAAGAGGAAGAGGAGCCAATAGAGGGTGTGACACAGAAAACTCCATCACCCTTAGGTAAGAGGCAACGGCGACATCCCAACATGTTCACCCCGGACCCGTGAAGACACTACATATTTTGATTAGTTTATTTTTGGTTGTAATTATAATGTGAGTTATTCTGTATACGAATCTTGTAATCAACTTTTGAAAAGTGGAATCAATGAAATTCAAAATTCGGTATGGGGTGTGTGCGTGTGGTGTTCTATTGTTAAGGTTTTATGTTTTTTTTTTTGGAATTGTGCTGATAAATTGGATTGATTTGTGGATTGTCATTTTAAGTTGGATATGTGTATTGTGGAGATGTGGAATGTAGATTGTGCTGAGAAGCTGGATTGTATTGTTGAATGGAGATGCTAGAGTAGTTTGTGGAATGAAGATGGAGATGCTGGAGTTGTTTGTGGTGTAGATGTCCCACCAAGAGATGAACAATTGGGTTCTTCTGCATACAGAGCAAGACTCGCTTTTTGAAAAAGCGAGTCTAGGTATAAATACTCCGCTTTTTGAAAAACCGCAGTGTTCAGACCTAAACTCGCTTTTTGAAAAAGCGAGTCTTAGCTCTGTATTCTTTTTTGGTAGCAGATTGAAGACTCGCTTTCCCACACACCACGCTTCTTTATGCCAAACTCGCTTTCTGAGAAAGCGAGTCTTTAGCTTGTTGAAAAAAATCTACAGGCAAAAGACTCGCTTTCTGAGAAAGCACGGTGTTCTGTATAAGACTCAGTTTTTGGAAAAGCGAGTCTTGCCTATGTTAATGAAATCTTTAAGTTAGATTACAATACTCATAACGCAACAAACACACCAGTACATCAACAAAAATTACAAACGAATTTTCAAAATAAAACTTTGTCGTCTCTATCGACATAATTTAGTACAATTACAAAGTCCAAATTAAAAAATACAAACATTCAATAGTTAAATGTTCTGAGTTCCACTATTAGTGCATCGCCGCTTATTGTGTCCTTGTAAACCACATTTTGAACATTTCATCCCCGTACCACGACTTGACCTATCTCTCACATCCATGTCATTGCAGAATCTGGTAGTTCTAGGCCTGCCCTTCCTTTTACGTCGCAAACTGGCATCAGGTACTAGTTTTGGTCCATCAATAATAGGCCAATATGCTGGATCTAGAATAGGCTGAAACAGTGGGCCGTATGTTTGTGCTAATGAAGTAACGGTGTAAAATTTATCAACGAGATGCTTGTGATCGATTGCACGATATGAACAAGCTGCCAGTACATGAGAACATGGAATATGGTATAGATGAAATTTCATACATGTGCACGTTTTCGTTCCCAAATTCACAGTGTGCAAGTTCCCTCCCTTCCTTTCTCCACCCACCATGCGTATACCCGTTCTCACGGAAAAAACTCCCGGTTGATGATGGAACATTGTAACCTCATGTCCGTTAGCTCTCTCACGGTGACTATCGAGCAGTTCATGTACTCTTCGAGCAAAAATCGTCCCTTCAGATAAAAGTTTACTGGCTTCCTGTCGACGAGTAGTAAAATAAGAGTTCAGACGTAAGAAGATCGTCTCAACAATCGCTGTTACTGGCAAACTACGGACTCCTTTCAAGACTGAATTGAATACTTCTGACAGGTTCGTAGTCATTATCCCGTATCTTCGACCTTCGTCTGCATAAATTGCCCATTTTTTAACCGACTTCTCTTTCAACCAATTAGCCGCCTCCACATTTACGTTTTCAAGTTCAGCAAGTTTGGCCATGAACTTTTTGGGTTGGCGTTGACACGCTATAATTTTCGCCTTCTTACGCAAGGCCTTGCTACCAAATTTACTAAAGAAATTTGTAGCAAAATGACGCATACAATAACGGTGATATCCATTAGGTTCGTTCCAAGCTCCATTTTGTAACTCCATAGCAGACATTATACCAGCATGACGATCAGAGATAACACACAACTCAGTGCGATCGGTGACATAATATCGGATGCAAGTCATGAACCATGTCCACGTATTTATACTCTCTCCATCAACCAATGCAAATGCAAACGGAAATAAGCAATCATTCGCATCTGGGGAAACAGCAATTAGCAAGCAACCCTTGTACTTACCGTACAAGTGAGTTCCGTCAATACTGATAACAGGTCTGCAAGACTTGAAACCTTCAATTGAAGGACCAAATGCCCAGAATACACCCTTGAATGTTTCCTCGCTAGGACTAGACTCATACTTATCCCAGTGAACAACGGTTCCTGTATTTGCTGCTTGAATTGTTGTGAGTAGAAAAGGCAACTTTGTGTATGCTTCTTCGAAGGTACCATACAACCTCTCGATCGCCTTTTGTTTTGCTCGCCAAGCTTTCTTATACGAAATCTGATAATTATATTGTAATTTAACAATCTCAATAATTGACCTCGGTGATAAACCGGTATCCTTTTTCACCACATCAACAATCATATTACAAACAAGATTGTAATCAATTTTAAGGTGATCCTGATTCAACGTTGGATTCGTACAAGTTTGTGGCCCAACTATCTTCTTCACCACAAAATTCGTCCCGCCTTTTGGAACCATTGCTCGCAATCTCCAAGGGCAGCCACCATCACTTACTCCGGGGGACCTTGCACGATCTCCTCAATGGTACGTTTTCTAGGTGCCATTTTGCATTTAACGGTGTACAGTGACGGTGTAGATTTCAAAGTTACGAATTCACGATGTTTTTTGATAGAATACAACTTCACTGCCTGTTGAATCGACTGCTTACTTATAAACTCCTGTCCAACGTACAATTCGTCTACATTGGACGAACCAGACGACTCTTGTGGAACTAGGTGTACTCTAGCACCTTCAGCCATCTCCTCGGTAACATGAGCGTCAACATTGGCGTAGCTATAAGTAGCTCTGACTTCATTAGAACTGTTGTTCGTAGGATTTACATTTGCACCACTATCATCATCATCTTCGTCTCCGTCATCAGTTTCACCACTATCAACATCTTCATCATCTGTTTCTTCCTCTTCTTCAACATCGTCTAATAAGCTGTTGTTACAGACTGCATTTTGAAAGAGTTCAAATATACCGTCATTTGGAACAGAGTCAGGAACCGGGCTAGGTTGGCGTGGCAGCTCAACATTTACAGAATCCAGAATTGTTGTATTTGTGAAGGTGTTCTCTTGTGAGGATACTGGATTTGGTTGTGAAGATTGAGCGGGGGTAGACCTCATCTGCTGTGTAGGTACTACCCTTATGAAGCTTGCACTGGGAATATCATGTGGCTGAGCATTCACAACTCGAATTTGCTGAATATATAACTTTAATGCAGACCAAGCACAATTGGGATCAAATGTCCTAGCAATCAATGACTTCAGCGCATTATCAGTAGGTACGGGCACTGTCATAAATTACTGACCATCTCCTCTTCCTGCTGCGTATCGAGCTAAAATTTTCACATTCCATTGATTCCTATCCCAATTAGTAACTTCATATATTTTCTCAACTAGTTCTTCAAATGTAATGGTACGGGGTACCCAAACTATTTCCGGATCCAACACACTATAACAACAACCAATCTTTGGATCACGAATTATTTCACCACCAAAGTATAACCAAATAGGAATCTCCAAATCCATACCTACGTTAATTTATACCAATAAGCGAGTTATTATCTACCCATAAAGAAAACCTAATGAAATTAACAAAATAATGGGGCAATAAACATCATACCTTCACAATAAAGTTGCTTTCCTTTTCAAGTATACCCAAATTCCAACAAATTAAACCTCTATCGGAAGATGGCTTTAAGTTGTCCAAAGCAATTTTATGGGTTATTCCACAAATTACGAGGGTACATTGACGAATTTGAGATGAGAGATGGGTTAGGGTTTCGCGAGCGAAGTGGAAGAGAAAGAAGAAAGAGGAATAGTGAGATCTGTTTGGGGGTGGGGGGTTTAAGTCCCGAGCGACACTCGCTTTTTGAAAAAGCGAGTGTGGGTTAATTCCCCCCGCTTTTTCAAAAAGCGAGTGTTGCTGGGCAAAGAAGGCCAAGACTCGCTTCTTGAAAAAGCAAGTTTGGTATAATCCATCACGCTTTTTCAAAAAGCGAGTCTTAGGTTTCCAATTTTCTGAGCCCTAAGACTCGCTTTTTGAAAAAGCGTGATGGATTATAACAAACTCGCTTTTTCAAAAAGCGAGTGGGGCGTTTATGGAATAAAAAAAACAGGTCGTTTGTGGAAAAACTTTCACAAAAAGGGTCATTTTGGGAAAAAAATTCTCTGCTTGGGCGTTCTCCTTTGTTTGCGCATGCTGCTCGAGACGAGGAGAGAGGAAAGATGAAGGGTGACGTGACCTGGCGCGTGCTTCAAGACGAAGAAACGGTACTGCTGACGTAGTGGTGGGACCCACATGACAGAAACAAAACACAGAGGAAAGGCGACAAAGCTCTGTTGCACTGATGTCAGCGCTACTGCCGTGGCGGCAAGACCCAGGAGCGTACGACGAAATCGAGGAGCCAGCGACTGTTGCTGACGTGGCTTGCGGCACGTTTTTCGAAACAGAACGAGACAGAGAAGGAGAGAGAAAGAAAAGTGTTGTTTGCTGGTTTGGGTTCTCTATTTTTTTTACAAAAACAGTTCTGTTTTTATCTTTTTTTCTTTTTATAATTTTTTATTATGCAATCCAAAACAGTAATTGTTAGTTTCAATTTTATTATGAACTAAATTTTATTTTTCTAGAGCTTTAATGTAGCCTAATTTTGAGAACATAATTTTTAATTCCATATCATTTTTCTATTTTTCCATGATTGTGTGTTTGATTTTTGTTCTTAATGCTTACAATTGGTTGACCGACTTTGTATGAACTATTAAATCATGGAGAGACCGAACTGGTAATTTGTGATTTTGAATTATAGAATTAAACACCATTGATTGAGCAAAATTAGAGATGATTTACCGCGATTTATGTGAACATTAAGAAATCCACATAACTTAGTAAGTTTTCAATTAATTAAATTTGTGCATGAACTATGACAAACTGTTAGTTGGAGATATTTTTGGTGTTGTTCGAGATAAAGCATTGAATACTTAGGAGATTTTGGTCTACAACTTGGAAAAATAATATTTTAATTCACATGGAGTTATAAATTGTGTGTGATTAACTAGGTGAAATCAAAAAGCCCTAGAATTAATTTTTCAATTAATAAACAACAAAATTTGAGACTCCGCTCCTTTTTTATTAATTTAGTTAGTTCTTTAGATTAATTTAATTTAGTTGCTTTCTTTATTGAATTTCGATTTTCCAAATAGTAGTCGATCTAGTAATTTCGGTACTCAATAAAATAATTAGTCTTGTGGATTCGACACTCTTTTCACTTAACTATACTACTTGTTGCTATTTTGTACACATGCAAATAATTCACGTCATTAGTTTTGTTGTTGTTATTGTTGATGATGATGATTTTTTTGTTGTTATTAGTGTTAGTTTTGTTGTTAATTGTACATGTTGGTGAGATTAAAGTGTTATTGTTGTGTTGTAGCTGATGGGATTGTGTACACTACAATTTTTTTTTTGAATGTAGTGTAGCAGCTGTAGCTGCTGTGTTAACTTGTTTCCATTTTTTTTCAGTTTTTCTTACTTAGGCCGTTGTTGAAGACAACGGTTTAGGTTTTATTCAAAAAATTGGATTTTTGATCAGTAGTTCTCTATCTTGGCCAAGCCAAAAGGAGCTACAACTCATAAAAAATCCAACTTTTTTTCAACTAAGGTCGTTGTCTCTAACAATGGCCTACGTTATATGAAAAAACTTGAATTTTTATGAGTTGCTCTCTGTTTTGGCCAAGCCAGAAGAAGCAAAAACTCATAATAATAATATTTAAAAAATTTAACAGCCAAAATTATTTGAAAAAAAAATAGAATTTTTTTGAGTTGCTCTCTTGTCTTAGACAAGCCAAAAGGAGCAACAACTCAATTTAAAAGGTGAATTTTTTTAACTAAGACCGTTGTTGGAGACAACGGCCTAAGTTATATGAAAAAAATTGGATTTTTTTGAGTTGTTCTCTGTCTTGACCAAGCCAAAAGGAGCAACAACTCAATAAAAAACCAAAAAAAATAAATAACTAAGGTCGTTGTCTCCAACAACGGCCTAAATTATATGAAAATTTTGGATTTTTTTGATTTGCTCTCTGTCTTGGCTAAGCCATGAGTAGCAACTACTCATAAGTAATCCAAATTTTTTTATTTAACTAAGGTCGTTGTCTCTAATAACTACCTTAGTTATATGAAAAAAATGGATTTTTTTAAGTTGCTCTGTCTTAGCCAAGCCAAAAGGAGCAACAACCGATTAAATTTATCCATTTTTTTGTTTACTAACGCCGTTGTCTCCAACAACGGCCTAGGTTATTTGATTAATTTGGAAAAAAAAATATACTTTTTACAACTGTCTCTCCACTCTTTACGAATAGTGTTTCTTGAACTCTACACCAAAGACATTCATATGCTTGTATATCGTCTCTATATTTTATTAATTTCTTTTTTTAGCCACCTAAATGAACAATATACAATCGTTAAGGTTAAATGATTAAATATCTACCAGAAAATAAAATATGTTCTTCTTTTTTTTGTAAAAAACGAGATTTTTTTATGCTTATGAATAATATGTAATATCATTTGGAAAATGCATACCTATTCAGCTTAACACCTAACCCCTAACCCATAATTTCAACCACAGGTTTGGTTAGGTTAGGGTCAGGTTGGTTAGGGTTAGGGTTAAGGTTAAGGGTTATGGTAGGGTTAAGGGTTTAGGTTTACGGTACGGTTAAGGGTTTAGGGTAGGGTTATGCGTAGGGTTATGGTAGAGATATGGGTTAGTGAAGGGTCCCTGTTTAGATTATCTGTCAAGTTACTCATTACCCACCCCTAACCGTACAGTTAACCCTAACCCTACCCTAACAAACTCAAAATAATAATTAAATTTATCTCTATATTTTATTTAAATCATTTTTACTAACATAAAAGACAAAAAAAAAAAAAAAAATTGAACACCTTTAGAACAACTTACACATACCGACGATTACTACATTACAAAAATCGGTAGAATTTTTTTTAATTTTTTAGTCCATGTAAAAAAAAAATTTAAAAAATAAAAAAAAACAAAAAGAGAAAAAAATAAAATAACGGCCAAGGCTAAACCAAAAACTTTTTTTATTTTTTTAATTTTTTGTTAATTTTTTAAAAAAAAATTAATTTTTCAAAATATCTTTTTTTTTCCCTTTTTTTTCTCAATTTTTTTTGAAATGAGTATTCCCAAATTTTTGTGGTGAAGTCTATGGTTGAAGTTAACCTAATTTAATTCACAATTATGTCAAATTTTAAATGTTGTGGCATCTTTGATTTCTGTGGTGAACACATCTATTGGCATCACATGTAACGTAATATACCGTCTTAATCAGTAATAATTTGAAAATTTTTCCAATATGGTATATTCTATTCATGTGATCCATATTTTATTCCAAAACAGTATTGTTCTCTATTGAAACACACGATTCGAACTAGTTCCCATGTATTATCTAATAGATTCAACCGTTTATACTAACCCTACTTTAACCCTGCCCTAACCCTAACCTTAACCTGACCCTAACCCTAACCAAACTTGTGGTTGAAATATTATGGATTAGGGGGGGGGGGGGGTATGGTTAGGGGTTAGGTGTTAAGCTGAATAGGTATGCACATTCCAGAAGAAATTACATATTAAGGTTTACCAAAAAAAAATAATAAAAAATCGGTTTTTACAACAGAAAAAAGAACATCTTTTATTTTCTGGTAGAAATTTAATCATTTACCCTTAACGATTGTATATTGTTCATTTAGGTGACTAAAAATGTAAATTAATAAAATATAGAGACGATATACAAGCATATGAATGTTTTTGGTGTAGAGTTCCAGAGACACTGTTCGTAAAGAGTGGAGAGACAGTTGTAAAAAGCATTAAAAAAATTCCAAATTAATCAAATAACCTAGGCCGACAACAGCCTAGGTAGTAAAAATAAAAATTGGATTATTTATGAGTTGTTGCTCCTTTTGGCTTGGCCAAGACAGAGAGAAACTCAAAAAAATCCAATTTTTTCCATATAACTTGGGCCGTTGTTGGAGACAACGGCATTAGTTTTATAAATTAATTTTGGATTTTTTATGAGTAGTTGCTCCTTTTGGCTTGGCCAAGACAGAGCAAATAAAAAAAAATCCAAATTTTTCCATATAACTTAGGTCGTTGTTGGAGACAACGGCCTTAGTTAAATAAAAAAAATTGTGATTTTTTATGAGTTGTTGCTCCTTTTGGCTTGGCCAAGACAGAGAACAATTCAAAAAAATCAAATTTCTCCAACAACAGCCTAGGTATAAAAAGAAAAAAATAAAAGTTACAAATACAGCTGTACCTGATACATTTCAATCCAACCAATATATAAATACAATAAAATCAGCAACAACAAAACAACACCACTTGAGCCCAAACAACATGAAAAATTAACAACAAATTTTACACACCAACAACATTCCAAATTATTGCATTTCCAATCTAACATACTCGAACTGTACATCCCAAAAAAATTCACAATGCTTCATCAAATCTCTCCTCGGAACTCTCTTCATCGGATGGATTCACTTCTTGCGAATTGGTTGCCCTTAATAAAATGACAAGTTTTAGTTGGTGACAATTTTTTTTACCACAAATCAAATAAAATAAATATAAATTAATGAAGAGCAACTCAAAAAAAGTATTACCCCTCAAATAATATTGGACAATTTCTTGAATCATGATCCATTTGCACAATGCCTCATGTTTT
Source organism: Hemerocallis citrina (assembly GCA_017893485.1). Classification (NCBI taxonomy): domain Eukaryota; kingdom Viridiplantae; phylum Streptophyta; class Magnoliopsida; order Asparagales; family Asphodelaceae; genus Hemerocallis; species Hemerocallis citrina. Next base: position 273,766,700 of record CM030364.1, on the reverse strand, counting down.
GCACCGTCTCGATTTTTTAAAGCGAAGTTGCTCTCTTATCGGCCTCAATCTCTTGGCGCAAGGCCTTCCTTTTTTAATGCATTGTTGTGGGTCCTTCACGCATGTAGGCACATGTCCACTGCCTTCATCATGAGATTGTGTACTACCATGCGGTTGTGCACTACTATGCGCTTGTGTACTATCATGCGGTTGTGATGCCTCTTCGGAATGTTCACCCAATCCGGGTTGTAGCCGAGAGACACCGTCAATGATCTTAACCAAGTTCTCGAGCGTGTATTTGTAACTTTCATTGGAGAACAACCAAGATCAACAATCTGTTTCGTGTGGTAGCTCAATTCACAATATTTGGAAGGAAAATTCTCGCTATTACCTTCGGTTGGAACAGATCTATAACTTCTTTTAATATGTATATCTGGAAGAGAAGTGTGATGTCTGACCGAAGAATTTCTAAGATATGCCTGCAAGGAATGCCAACGAAGTTGAAGAAGTGACAAGAACATGTAATAATTGTAAGGAGTTTGCATAACTGAAGAAGGCGAGCCGGTTCTAATTCTCCACAAAGTATCACATGGAAGGTTGAACTATCTGGTGTCTCAAGATCGGCAATGAATGTCACATTTATACATGAAGCTTTTTGTAACTTCATATTGGAATTTGTAAAAAAAATTCAAAGTTTATGTTCGTGCCATTTGTGCCTCCAAAGCCCATTCGCTCTTCAACTTCGGTCTCTTCTCACGGTTACGATGATTTTCTTTCAATTCATCGTGTCTTTGCTTTCCCAAAAAACGATCGAAGATGACGGCAAATTCATGCAAGGAATATTTTTTTTCTGTATGATGCTTCAAGGCAGAATGCGATGACTCAACCTGTTGGCTACTCAACCTGCCGGTCCAAGAAGAATCTTTAGCATAGATGGGTGCCCAATTTTCACGGATATCAAATAGATCGTTCAACCATTTGTTATTCTCTAATCCGTATTGCGAAATCAATAAATTTCATTTTTCTACAAATTCATGTACATATTCAGAACCGTAGATGACAGTCTTCAATAATTCCCTAAACTTTTCGATATCGTTCGACATACACACCTCCTGCAGTAACTTATTCAATATGTGCCAAATACAAAACCGATGCCGAGCCTGGAGAAAAACTTTCTTCACTGCGGCGGTGATCCCACGGTCTTGATTGGTGACGATGCCGGATGGAGCACGATTCATTACACCAAACCACTTTTCAAAGAACCATTCAAACGAAGAGGCCGTCTCATTTAGAATGAACCCGCCTCCTAAGAAAGTCGATTGCTAATGTTGATTCACTCCAACAAAGGGAACAAATAACATTCCATACCGGTTCGTATTGTACGTGGCATCAAAGAAAGTACGTCGCCAAACTCTTCGTAATTCATCCTAGAAATACTATTAACCCATATACAATGTGACAACTGCCCTTCGGGATCTACTTGAATGTCATAAAAAAATGAAGGATCCGTTTGTTTCTTAGATTCGAAAAAATCAATTAGCATTTTCCCGTCGTGTCCTTTCAGTGCTTCTTGCGAGTCTCTAAGTAAATTTCTAATATCTTTTTCGGTAAATCCTACTTGATTGTGACCACCACTAGAACTTTCGAAGAAGAGCATTTGTCGACATGTCTGGATATTAGCTTGGTTGAATTGATCTATTATTCTTTTAACCATATTTGACACAGAACAATTTTGGGGCAAAAGATGCCTTCTACCGAGTGAGGTGAATTCGTGATTGTGTGCTTCATGAAATGAATACAACACCCACGTATTACTTGCTTTGTTCAGTTTTACACGAATGCAAGCCTTACCTGTTTTACAGGTGGTTCCCCGTCTACCATCACTATGTTGACTCGGCGACGACCCGGATTTATTACACAGATATGACTTATCTACTGTCACTCCTCCCTTTAATTTATTCACACCCTTACGCATTGCAAAACCCCCACATCGAGCATATGACGTATAGAAATTTTCGGCCTCAACTAAAGTAGGGAACGTCATATCTAACTCTGGTTTTAGGTGTTCTTCGACTAACGGCATGGAATCAATGATTGGTTCTACCCGCAAAAAATTATCGCCTGCAGCAAAACTTTCCGTATCGTTGTTCATCTGAAAAACTAATATTTTATTTAAAATTAATACATACATCATATATAAAACAGCTTGTTAACAAAAGATTGAGATACATATATAGATACGAAACAAAATACGTGAGAAAACCTCACAAACGACGTTACAAAAAAAATGAAACTTTGTGATTGGGTCGGGCTCCCCGTACACAAGCCAACGCAACTTGTACAAGTGAGTTCCGACCCACGGTTTGCAAGATACGGCCGTGTATCACTTTCACTCATGAAAAATGCCAAGAATGCGATACATTGACGTATCTCACAAACCGTGGGTCGGAACTCGCAACTACAAGTTGCGTTGGGTTACGAGTGGTTAGCCCGACCTGCTCACAAAATTTTGTATTTTTAGAATCTCGTTTCAAAGGTTTCCTAGTGAAAAATCGCTCGATAGAAATTCAAACATTAATTGTTGTTGTTGTTGTTTGATATACGGTAGAAAACCGCACGAACGAAATCAAAAAATTCCGAAATCAATGGTATTAGGTTGGACGCACCAAACATGAGTCATAACAACTTGTAGATGTGAGTTTCTACTCACGGTATACAATATACGCCCATATATCGTTTTCACCCGCGAAAAATAGTCGAAAGCGATACACGGTCATATACTTCAAACCGTGAATCCAAACACACTTCTACAAGTTGCATTGGCTTGTGCGTGGTGAGTCCAATGTACTCGCAGAATTACATAACTTTTTGACCTCTTTGTGCGCTTACTAACTACGAACAACAACAACTAATACTACATCTACATCGACAATAATACTATAATTAGCTAATCTATAATTAGCTACGCATAATATATAAATTGTACACTCAAACATTGAATAATAAATTTCAATTAATTAATCTAGCTAGATTTACTAAAATAGAAAAAAATTAATACCTTTCACAATGTGGGTGGTTGGAAAGGAGATAGAGGAAGTGCTTGCGCACTGTTATAGACAAAGGAAGGGGAGTAGGGTTTGACTAATTTCTTTAGGATTAGGGTTTTAGGGTTAGGGAGATTTCGTATCGGTTAGGGTTTTTTGTATTCGGGATCTTCAAAGGAAGACGGCAAGAGTGTGAGAAGGAGAGATTGAGTAAGAAGCAACGAGCAAGAGAGAGCTAGGGTTTTGAGATCGAGAAAGAGAGAGCTAGGGTTTGGGGATGGGTTTCGCGAGCTCCAGAGAGAGAGAGAGAGAGTTGTCAAAGAAGTGAGGGAGATCGAGATCTGAGTATGTACAAGTGTTTGGAAAAACACTTGTTCATACCTAGGCCGTTGTTGGGAACAACGGCCTAGTTTGAATTTTTTTGTTAAAAAAACAACCTAGGCCGTTGTTGGAAACAACGGCCTAAGTATATTTTTCGCAAAAAAAAAACTTCACGCCAAAAATGCTAAGTCTGAGGCATTTTTTGGCGTGAACTTCCCAAAATGCCCCTCCGCTCTTAATGGGAGATATGATAAGATCTGAGGGGCTGCGATCTGAGCCGTTGATCATGATCAAGAGCGATCCAACGACTCAGATCGATGTTTTCCAACCCGTTAAAAACAAACCCGTTTTCAATAGAGCATTTCTCATATATATATATATATATAAGCAATGCTCAGTTGCAAACGGGTCCATTTACACAGACCTGTGCAAATGGCATTGCTAGCCATTGGATCAAGTTCATCTTGATCCAAAGGCCGTGATCGAGGCCCGCCCGTTGAATGAACCTAGGTCGTTGTTTGGAACAACGGCCTAAGTTGTTTGAAACAGCGGCATTTTATAGCCTAAGCCATTGTTGGGAACAACGACCTAGATTATAAAAGGTCATTGTTTCAGACAACTCGTTGAATGAACTTAGGCCGTTGTTTGGTTGTTCCAAACAACGAACTAGGTTGTTTGAAACAGCGGCATTTTATAGCCTAGGCCGTTGTTGGGAACAACGACCTAGGTTATAAAAGGCTGTTGTTTCAAACAACGACCTAGGTTTGTACTTTTTATAACCTAGATCGTTGTTTCCAAACAACGGCCTAGGTTCAAATTTGGGAGTGAGTGACAGAGCGAATGAGGCGAAGAGTTATTTGAGACAAAATTTTCAAATTACCCCTCACAACTTAAGTGAGATGGGGATGATGGGCGGGCTCGATCATGACCATTGGATCAAGATGAACTTGATCGAATGGTCAGCAATGCCTTTTATAACCAACGGCCTAGGCTATAAAATGTCATTGTTTCAAACAACCTAGGCCGTTGTTCCACAGGCGGGGCTTGATCACGGTCTTTGGATCAAGATGAACTTGATCCAATGGCCAGCAACGCCGTTTGCACGGGTCTGTGCAAATGGACCCGTTTGCAACTGAGCATTGCTCTCTCTCTCTCTCTCTCTCTCTCTCTCTCTCTCTCTCTCTCTCTCTCTATATATATATATATATATATATATATACTAGTAATATACACGTGCGATGCACATATTAATTTTTAAAAAAATTTACAACTCCAACTCTTCCATTATAATAGTTATTATATATTATATTATAGATAGATAGGTAGATAGATAGTAATTTACACGTGTGATGCACATTTAATATATTAAAAAATTTAAAGTAAAAAATATGACTTAGTGAGGACTCGATCCTAAGACCTCCTTTATATTAGTTATACACGTGTAATGCACTGATTGGTAGATTTACAAATGACACTAAGGCCTTCTCCCATTATAGTGTATATATATATATATATATATATATATATATATATATATATATATATATATATATATATATATATATATATATATACATATATAATAATGCTAATATGAGATTGTGAGATGGGTGAGATGAAAATATTTTTTTTAAGAGATGAGCGATTTGAGTCATCCGAATCTCGATCACACCGTTCACATCACTCTACATGTCATCTAGATGGTGTGTACAAAATTTCAAGCGATTTGGAGACCTCTAGCCTATGAATCGAAACGGTTCAACACATCATAAAGATGGTACGAAATACATATATATGCATTTATTTGAACTTCTTGATGCATAGTCTACATGTCCACAATGAAGAAACTAATTAAGGCCAAAAGAGTCAGCAAGACTCAGATTAGCTTTGAGGTGAAAGCTCATATTTGGATGATGGATGGAGCAACTTTGAGAAGTCCAACTAAAACAAAACCCTTGGCATCTCCACCATTTTGTGTTTCACGAATGCTCCAACCAAAAACCAAATTTTCCCTCATCACAACTGGTACGAGTGCACATCCTAAATCTACACAATCTTTAGAATAATGTTTAACACCATTCTTATTTTATCTTTCTTTTTTTTCTTTTTGGGATATTAGGGACAAGTAAATTAGGAAACTGCCTCAGCCAAATGTGCCGTGCAAAAGACGAGAACAAAACAAGGAAATGAAGGAAGCCCAAAATTAGCATTTACGTCTAACAAAGTTACAGATCACATGCTTCCAACAATTCAATCCAGAGATGAGTACAGGAAAACCAGAAAAAAACAGAGGGCAGAGTGAGGCACTAAGCCAAACATCATCAGCAATAAAAAAAAAGAGGGCTGATCAGAATGTGACTAGAGTTGAAACCTGAAACAAAGACCCTTGCATCCATTCTGGAATGCCTAGAAAATCCAGTATGGTCGAAGAAGCAAAGCTACGCACAGCTCCGGAGAAGGGAGAATTCCACCTAGCTTTCATTTACTCCGGGAGAATTCTAGACCGAAATGGACAAAATCAAGAAATTGATAAGTATACTTCTCAATTCTTAACAGATATACTAGAGTCATGTTCATCTGAAAGAACCCACATCAAGAACATCCTTGCCATGTCCCAACAACGAAGTGTGTAGGAGTTGATCCTCTTCTACCCCTAATGTTCACCGCATTCTTACATATAAGCCAAAAAATTCTAGCTAAAAGGCATTTGATAGATAGGTGATGAGCCCATTTCATTACTCGAACCATACATCACACATTTTTTGAACAATAAATACATCACATTTTTATCTATCGGAAGATTCCTTCTATTTAAATTATCTACACCTAAAATTCTGCACCTTACGATGGAACTACATTTGTCCAGAATTATATCCAAAAAGAAGAACGTTCAGCTATAAATGCTTATATAAAGGATAAATCTACCCTCTCGAGTTGAGAAAATTATAAAAGACAACTGAAATGTGGCCAGATGGGTCAATCCTTATTAGGCTTGCAAGAATAAGAATCAAGCATATGGGTCAATCCATTATGACAAATCAAATGGCAAGGTCGAAATATGTCTATGAAAAATTAATAATCAACATTCTACCGCCAGACGTAACAGTCGCATTAGGATTGCTCACTAAGGAATACAAATCAGGATAAGCAACGGCAAGATTTTAAGTACAGGTGCATAGATCTGTCCATAATCACTCACCACTACCATTCCCATTTATCTTTTCGATACCACATTTAAATGGAGTATAGTTCAGAGTTATAATCCGCTTGTCGAATTCTCCGCAATTTAACATCAGTAAGGATTTGCAAATTAAGACCAACTTGTATAATAAATACAACAAAATTCCTTTGGTTGAAACATGTTGTCATCCAATTCAACCAAAATAAACCATTCCAAAATCTGAGAAGCAGAAGTACGGAAAGTACCTCCATTCCAAGACTTAATTACCATTTGAACCCAAAAAATGCTAACAGAATAATACTACTCTGAGAATTCTTGGGAAAACTCTACCTGTCATTCAAACAATAAATTTATGGAACACAATAAAGAAATTACCCAAAAAACATAATAAATAAACAAACTTTGTTGTAGTGCAATTGATATTACTTCGATGATCTTAACTCCAATGACCGACAACAAATTTGCAGGCAATCCAAAATTTTCATTGGTGTCTCATGTTTTGCCCCCATGCCAGTTTTGAGTTGGCTCATTATAGCAAAAATATTCACAGACGAGGACGGAAAAAACAGAAAAGGAAAGAAACATGATCAAGGCACAACTTTGCAGCAACAATGAATGTACCGCTCTTTGAAGTAATCGTTCACCATAGTCAGTTGTGACTGAAAGCCAATAGTTGATTTGAGAAAACATGAGTAATCTTGCATAAAACTAGCTTAACAGCAAGATATTGAAGTACTCGAACGTTTAACATCTTGAATGAAGCTTACCAATTAGTTGCTCTTTGATGAGCTAAACTGACAGCAGTTCCTAAACAAGCAGAAACATGTAAACAAGTTAAGGCATGAATAGCCAAAACAAAAAAAAAACAAAAAAGGAAACTATACAAAGAAATGTAACACACTAGGTACTAAAACTTATGCATATAGGAGATAGGTAAAATAATTCAAATGTTCTATAAACATATTTCTTGATAGGTTGTCAGCAATGATGTGTTTAAACCCCGAAATAAAAGGCAATGTGGATGGCCTCGTTCAATTTTCCAAGTTCATAGAATTCAACATAACCTAAACTGATATGTTGGTAACAGCTAAGCCATTTTTCAATGGTGCCAGTTCAAAATAGCTTGAACTTTGAACAGAAACAAACAAATGTGATCAGCCTCAATTATGGTTGTTTTTTTTTCTTTTTCCTTTTTTCAAAAAAGGGTAAATTACAGATAACCAAAAACCCAACACCTAAGCCACTCTAATATTTAAACATGTTGAGGAACCAAACCCCAAATTTCCGATACACCGAACTGATATAATATTGAATGCTGAAACCGGTACCAAAATTAGAAGGCCAATATTCAACTGATAATGAGTTCTCAAACAATGGAAATAATAATTCTTTTGTGCTAGAAAGAACGTCCATTTTACTTTCTCAAATCCAGACAGAAAACATTAACAGATTCATTGTTTCCAATAAAATCTATGGCCTGCAAAATAATGCCCTTGTTTTATATATATGTTCTGTTTCTAGTTCCTAAATATATGAAGAATGTAGGTAATCTGGTGCCAAACTGATTAAGGCAGATGAAAATAGATTAATTAGATAGTTTAGTTACCATGCCTTACTTGATCGGAGATGACAGTGTGAACGATTATAAAGAGCAACACACCTCCTAAAATAATGCATGTAAATATCTAGAAGAACTAGTTTTAAGGAATACCGTCTCCTTCTGTTTCTGGATAGATTCAATCTTCTTCATATAAGTGTCAGTCACCTTCTGCAAAGAGTTTTAAGAGCATTAATACAATTATATTTGATAGAAATGGCTAATCAGTCAAAAGATATGAAGTAAAGACTAAAACAAATATGCTAGATTGTGCATGGATAGTATGAAACTAATAACCTGCAAATCGCTAGACAGGTCAGCAACATTATCTTTAGAAAGCTCTTTTTCCTGTAAAAGATACAGAAATTTTGGCGTTTGAAAATGATTGAATGATCTCGACCAAGACTACATAAATATCTCCTTTGCTCGTTTGTTTTGTTTTTTTGAAACTTAACCCTTCTATACAAGAAATGACAAACCTTCTCAAGTTTCTGATATTCTTTCATTGCATCTCTCCTTATATTTCTTATCGCAACCTGCAGACAGCAACTTCTCCATTTACAAGCTGATTGAACATGGCATGAACCAAAGCAAACATAATTACCACACATAAGAGAATAAACATAAGAACCATATCACGCATCAATTGAATAGAAAATACTAATGCTGGTCCTAGAACTCTGGATTGAGGTTTGTCAATATTTGGTAAACTCCATTCCATTAAACCTCTATATTAAATTTGAAGAGAAAGCTATATACTACGTATTAAAAATGAATTTCATAAAAATTAAGACCATTATACACATACGAATACCTCATCAAACATCAGTTGCAGAGAAATTCTAATGCTGGTGCTAGAACAATGACGAGAGCATTAAGCCATATATCAACCATGCCCATAAAATATTGGAGCAGGTCTAGTATCAAAACATTTAGCTCACACAATGCATGTAATTCACAACTCTCTCTCTCTCTCTCTCTCTCTCTCTCTCTCTCTCTCTCTCTCTCTCAATGCAAGGTTGACGTCAGTCAATATATTTCCATGGAGGAGCTAAACTAGATAATGACGCTCTCCCAGTTTCTATGATATCATGTTACACAGCTAGGGTTCACTCGCCAAGTTGAGACATTTTGATGACTAATTGCAATTTGCAAATGGAAAAAAGAAAAGCTTTTCGAATAATCATGAAGCTACCTTCCAGTAAAAACACATTTAATTAAGCAAGTAGTGTCCCAATAACATATAGCATCCACCTCTTTCTAAACAAAAATCACCAACAAATGCATAAATTAAGCAAGCAGAATACCTACTTGGGGGGTGAAAACCAAATAGGTTTAACTAACCCGACACGACCGACCAAATGCACAAAATTGACGGCTAGACTATGTTATCATTATCATCATCATTATTATTGTGTGTATGAGTGGATGTGGGAGAGTAACTCCATACACTTAATGTAAGCGCATGCTGGTACCATCATGTCACAGGAATCCACTCCATTTATTTTGATTCTCATACCTCAAAAGAATTACACAACAACACCCAAACATCTATAATCCAGTAAAAATAATAATAACCTGAGCCACTAAGCTATTTAGGCACAAAGAATAATGAATGCAATGCTGATGAACAACGAATTATATCACTAAACGGTAAGGACTTTTTGTACCTTCCCTTCCTCGGCAAGTTTTGCAACTACTTTCGATAACTCCTACAAACCATAAGAAAAAAAAAAGTTAGATAATTGATGTACCTTACATAAAAATAATTGCCAAGTATGTACGGTTGTTCTCCACAAATATGGAAAGATGGTAACAATAACTTCAGAAGATATTTATCATTCAAACAAGGATATGTGCATGTATTTCAGTATTACTCATTACAAGCAAATAAATATGACCAACTTGATTCCACTTTTATGCATTCATAAACATGAAAAATGAACTTGAAAGGACATACTGACATAGTAAAAAATGAACTTGAAGGGACATACTGACATAGTATTGGTGTAGAATCTATTGCTGGTGATAGTCAAGATGCATATAGCTAAAATATGAAAGGCATGCTTGGATAAAAAGTGTTGAAGGTGGACATGATTTTTACTCTTTAAGCGGATTATCAGCTAAGCTGCTAAAGTTTCGCAAAATGAAAAATATTAGAATAAAGTTTAATTAGGTTACAAGAAGTATATGTACTCTGAAATCGTAGCCCAGTTTTAGGTATATGGAGAACAAAAGCAATGGAGTGTTTTCTGCCCCCTCACCATCACCCACACAAAAAGAATATCTAAGATTCATTGAACTCAAACTTACTTGTCAAGGTTATAAACTTATAATTCAAGCATGTACATTTAAGTGTCCTTTACAGTAGAGAAAAATGAAATGAAGTAATTATCCCCATGTTTTCAATTATATTATTTGCTACAGTTATTAATTTTCCAAAAAAGGAAGACTTATGAATGTTAATATGTCATCTTTTAAATGTGATAGATACAAGAACTGACCTTCCTTCTATCAGATGTCAGTTGAGGAATGCTCAGCCGTATAGATTCTCCGTCATTGTTTGGGGTTAAACCAAGATCTGAACTGACTATGGCCTTCTCAATAACTTTCAAGCTGAAAACATATGGAGGAGTTAATATTAAGAATTCGCTGATAAATAAGTATACGGGAATGCATCAAAGAAGTTCACCTTGACTTGTCGTATGGCTGCACAAGAAGAGAACTACCATCTGGAGTGCTGATCTGTGCAATGCTCTTTAAATCGACCGGAGTTCCATAATACTCAACCTGGAAGACAAAAATATAATTTACAAAAACCATTCACGTCATGTTTAACAAAATAATTGTGTACTTTGCTGCAAATTTTGATTATTGAAAGATTCAATAAAATACATTAACAAATATAAGCGGGTATGCATGTCGCAATTAACAATCTTTTTTCTTTAAGTAGTGGTTACATTAACAAGAAGACAGAAGTATCAAAAGAGCAAACTAAGATCTGTCAAGGAAAAAAGAATAGCTTGGAACATAAAACCAATTTGTCTATATATAAATACTATACCACCGCTCTTCTGTTCCCATACTGCCCCTCTCTTATTCAATAAACCACAAAGTAGCCTAATTCCATTTGGGTTTGGTCCAAAATGTAGACCACGCAAGTCAGTACTTGCCATGGTGAAATGTTTCTCCTGCTTCTCCCCCACCACGACCTCAACAAAGACCACCCTCCATCCCCCATCCAATCCTCATCTTCCTGGATCGGATCCAGTGTAGTCAAAGGCGTAAGGCGTAAGGCGCAACGTAATTTTACTACCCCGTACATAGCCTGAGGCGCAAAGCGCAATTTGAGGCGTCAGCCTCACTTAACTGAAGCGCACTATTACTTTTTGGAGATTTTAAAATTTATAAATAAGATTATATAAACAAGATCACATCATAGCAACAAAATTTATCATACAATGACCAAGATAACTGTGTAAGTTATCATTTTTGTAAAACTACAATGTGTTCCTCTGTAATGTATATCTACAATGTGTTTGTTGCCCCCAAAAAAAAGTGATACAATTCGTTCCTCTGTAAAACTACAATAATATCATGTTAACCTTCAATTCATAGTTCTATACAGTAATAAGCTTACAGTATTACAGTAATACAATAATGAAGATACTTACCATACAGCATAAAATTTTACAGTATTACAGTTTTGAGCATACAGGAAAACTACAATAGTATCAAATTAAATATTACAGTCATGAGCCTACAATATTACAATATTATAGTCTTAGTAAATGGTAAGGTATTTTTAAATATTACAGCAATAACATAAAGTTAGCCGACCATAAAATTTGGTCATGCTCTACAACGAGAAAATATGCAATTATTTGAATAAGACATGATTTCATGATTATAGTAAATTATGGAATGAACTAGCTTCACAATTTTGTTTCAAAGTAACTTGCAAAAATATCATAAGCAAAGATAGACGAACACCCAAGAAAGAAACCATAAAAGTATAAAATCAGAAAGAAAAGAAACCAGAATAAGAGTGGAGAGTCTGGAGGTTGAGGAGTAGGAGTGTCACCGGCGCAGCTGATATGCTTCCGATATAGCTGCCGATCTATTGTATGTTGTCATGTTGCCGCCGAGCTACTTCATTGTCGCCGCCGATGCTGTTGAGAAGGGGGTGAAGAGGAGTGCAGATTGAGGAGTTAGGGAGGTGGAGATTGAGGTTATAGTTTGGAATTAGGGATGAGAAGGTGAGAGAGAATTGGAGGAGTTACGAGATTTGAAAAGGGTTGAAAATAGGTCGGATTGTAAATACGGGTCGGGTCGGGTCGGGTCTGTTATGTTTAGGCGCGTCTTTTGCTTAAGGCACAAGCCTCGAGCCTTTGCTAAGGCGCGTCCAGGCGCAAACCTGAGTGGAGGTTCAAACAAAGGATAGCCTTAACCTAGGAAGCACGGATACTTGCAAATGGCCGACGTACCCGTGTCGGATGCATATCGAGTGTCGATACTCCTTAGGTACTTCTGGCTGCGTACCCAAGGAACACCAATTTTTTTAATGCATTTTTCACAACTTTTAGACACAATTATATTTAGATAAATGCATAGGGTTCTAGAGTAATTTCAAAAGTCTGTTGTTTAGAATTATGCTCAAACACAAAACAAAGTCTACACAAAGATTTGATAGTTAGATTATCATTTCTTTTCTCCAAAATACTCATAATTATAATGTATTCTTATAGTTCTATGAAAGTGTTTAGATGTTTGCATTTTTAACAAGAAAATATTTTTATATCAATAAATATATGTAAATTATTTTATATTTAACGTACCCACCAACGCACCCGTATCCTACTTTTTTGTAAATCACGTATCCCCGTACCCGTGTCGTGTCGTACCCGCACCCCGTACCCGTATCCGTGCTTCATAGGCCTTAACTGAGACTTGAGACTCAAAGTGTTGTTAAGCCTGAGGCTGAGCCTAAAGCAAGCCTTCAACTACACTGATCGGATCCAAAGCTCACAAGTTCACCGAAATCAAAGAAAAGTGCCAAACATGGATCTCCCAGATGGGGCCTCGCCACGATCGGAAAGGCCAGTCGCTGATTTCAGGTATAATCCATTCAGTTACTCGCTCAATTTCGACAAAAGAAACAGGTATGGTGTTGAATTTTCCGACCATTGAGGAGTTCCTGTACAGGAACTTCTCGGCGAGGTTGTCGGCAACGCCAGCACAGGGAGCGGCGGCGGCGGCTGTGTCATTGAAGGTTAAATAAATTCCCTCGGTCGGCATAACTAGTTGAAGTTTTTGTGTGGCATAGGGAGATTTAATAGTTCTAAGATATTTAATTTTCTGAAGTAAATAGTATTCACGCACTAGCCATATCAGACCACCAATTGGTTTGGGAAAGTATTATACATCTTTAGATTTGAACATCCTTCTTAGCAACTTTCGGGGTGTATCAACTCTGTTCCTGACATTTAGCCTTGCATACTAACTAATTTCAGCCACTCTTTTAAGAATAAATGCAAATTTTACGTGAAATGCAAGCGGATTTCAGTTCCTCTCCAAAAACTTCCATTTGTATGATTTTCTTTGTGACAGGCCCAACTACAATTAGGGCCGAGAGGAGAAAATTTACTGAGAAAGGTAATTTTAGGATAATCTTAAATAGTTAATATCGATGTGCATGTATAATCAAAAAACATAAAACCAGCAGAAATTAATGCTACCAAAAAGATAAAACCAGAATGAATTTCTTGGGCATTCAAGTCAGTATAAAAAAAAATTGCCAGCACGAATATCATCCCATTCTAAACTTTCTGCACCTACTATAGATTAACCTTCAAATCATTCTTAAATCATTGGTATATATTTTTTTTCCTTTTAACTTTTATCTATGCAGGTGGGATAACCCATACTTCAGTTCTTCTTTAGTTAAGCGTGAGGTTGGGTGTATATTTGAACAACTCTAAGAGTAATGATAAGTATAGTTCAAATGATGTGAGTTTATTTGGTAGAAGCAAACATTCAGAAAGGCTGTTTTGAGGGTTGTTGGAAATTCGTAGAGTGGAATATGAAGGCAAGAGAACGAAAATAAAATTGAATAGGTATATGGGTCGGTTAAATTGATGGTCGAGATGAGAATTAACTCGATATGAGAATTAACTTAAGGACCTCTGTTTATTGGATTTATTACTATTATTATTATTATTTTAATCTGACTGACTCTAAAATAATGAATACTCCAAATTTGGTTGCAAAATGTGATGGTCCTGACAAAGCAGCTCCTCAACCTCACCTGCATGAACACGAATATGCCCCTGTTGCGAGCATCGTCCCTGCAAATAGGCCTCCCTCAATCAGGTCATTTACTATGACTTCTTCATTGTTGTGATTTGGAAGAAAAAATAGTGTTGCGTATTCAGTTCTTTATGGGTGAATTTGGACTAGGATGTGGTGATTTTGGGTTGTATATATTCCATTATCTTGCATGCTCGCTCCCTGACAGGGAGATTGAACAGAAAGTGTAGCTTAGGTTGCTTCAGTTTGTATAAGGTTTTGTATATATGTTATATACTTATGCTGCTCATGCCAATGAACGAACTGATACGCACCAGATAATGACTTGTTTTATCTTCTGCATTCTAACTGCCAGTGATATATTCGAATTCAGTTGTTGGTGGTGTATCTGTGCATTAATTTGGTAGTCCTTTTTTCTGACATATTCTAATTCAAAGTTGAACAAAGTCAACTTAAAAACTTGGTTGATATAAAATTTGGATACAATACCTATGTGTTTGAATGAGTATTTTGTTGGTTCTCTTATTATGTTAAACTTGCTATACTTGATATGATATGCAGTCATATGTAACAAATATAGCTAGGGGGAAAAAGGAAATCATATCTACCTTGCTTACCATGATTTTCTACATAATTTATAGTATATACAAACACTATGAATACTATAAAATCTTAGCTAAGTTATATCCTATAAAATCCTTGAGAACTAATCTCTTCTCTACATAGTTTCTAAGATTTCTTAACTGTAAAATTTAGAAAAGGTAATATTGAGAGAGAGAGAGAGAGAGAGAGAGAGACTTTGTGCCTACACAAACTTAACAATCCTCTTGCACCACATTATTATTCATATTTTTATGTCTCTTCCAGCCCTCCACTGCCCATGAGCAGTGGTTATTTGCTAGCTATATTTGGAATACATGTAACTTCACATCGCCAAATTGCAAGTATTGCCAGTGGTCCGAAAGCATTTTGTCCTAAGCTAGCTACAAATACAATTTCGTAAAAACACCGAAAAGAAACCCTACGATCCCACTTTCGCTTTTGACAGCTTTATCATCCCACTTCCTACTTTTAAATGTTCTTTTTTCCTACTTTATTGCACATCACCTTCAGAGTAATTTCACATTCTTAAGTCCATATTTATGGTGAAAATAAGCTCATTTGTAGAGAAAACACGGAGTGGCATCATACCTCAACTCGGTCGAGCATGGAAGGATTTGCCCTTCCAGTCCTCACAGCATTGAAATTCTCCTTAACTGTTTCAATTGACTTTTCCATCTTATCTTTCTAAAAAGTCAAAAAATCAGTTACTGTGTCAGTAAGCACAGGACTAAGTCAGCTAATTAATTTTTTAAAAATCACTGACTAAAACAAAGTCATACATATTTCTTCTCAATTGATGATAACTCTGCTTTAAGGTCTTCAACGGTTGCGCACATGACTCCTGCTCTGAAGAGTGAAAAAATTATGAAATGCTACTACCTTAAGGTCAGCTTAAACCAGGAACTAAATGCTTTATATAGTAGTCACCTGCCTCTTTCTAATAATGGGATTAATAGTTAAGGGTCTGCTCGAAAATGCACCACATCCCTCCTGTGATCTTACACAGTTCGCAGTGGAGCTCCATGGCACCTCAGTAGAAAGGCATTTTGCATGAATTCCTCTTTTAAAGTGATCTGAACATACCTTACTTAGGTCAATTACTAAGACCCATATTGCTGTTTATTTTATAGGGTCACTTTGTATTACCAGCAAGAAACCAAACAGTATTGATTTAATTACATGAAGATTAGTAAGGGTTATCTTTCACAAACACAACAAATACAACTGGATAACTAGCAAGACAAGAGATGCTTCTTGCTTGAGTTCCACAACAAAAGACTTTTAAACCAAGATAAATAGAGAAACTATAAATCAGACAGTTAGGTATCATAAGCGTTAATGACTCATTTAATAAATTAAGAAAGGGATTTACACCAAGTTTTTTGGGTGTGTTTAGGATAAATAACGTCTTTTGAGTGGAGGTAGAGGTTTGCAAACTTTAGATAGAAAACCTCTACCTCCACTCAAAAGATGACTTTGGTTATTTTGTAAGTGTATAGAGCAGTGAAGTTGAGATAAACTACATAGGAGCTGAGTTTAGATACCTAGAGTTACCTCAACGTTTTGGCTAGGAGAAGTTGAAATAACACAATTATCTCACCTCGTCCAAAGTTAAGATAAGTTCGGTTCTATTTGGTATTGTTGTGAACAAAAAGTGCTCCCGCTAAAAAGTTGTTATCAAAAGTGAAGATAGAAAAACTAAATGTATGTTCAACTTAAAAAATTTCTTAGCGAGTAAAAGCACCACTTTAGAGGTGGTGAAAATAAGGGTAAAAATAGTAGCTTTAGGAAAGTACTTTTGGCTAAACGTACTTCTAATTAAGTATCCCAAACACCTAATTTTCAGGTCGAAAAGTGTTTTTAGGACCAAAAGCAATACCTAACGGAGCCTAAGGTTATGTGGGATAACTCCACAAAACTCCGATTCTAATAACTTAACTCCACTCCCAAACACACCCTATAATTCCTCCACCCAAATACCCAATTCTGGAACTTATACAGTCACTAAAAAAAATTACACTAGAATTAACCAAACCAATCCTAACCTAAAATGCTTGCAATCAAAACCTATAAACTCAATAACTATATATATAGAAAAATGGAAGAAAAACAAAAAATAAAATAATTCGGGTTTAGGAATTGACCTGTTCCTGTGACCAAGGGAGAAAAGGTTGTGAGATTAAGAACCCGAGTTGATGCAGTGGGCGAAAATGGCTGCAGCGCCATGGCAATTTCTAGTTTTTTTTTTTGGAGAGAGAAAACTGATGATGGAAGGGGAATGGATAAGGAGGGAGAATTCTTTTGCTAATGAACTATGGGCTCATATAAAATTGGCTTTTTTAGATGCGTTTAAGCCCATCATTTAGTCTTTTATTATTGGGCCGAGGCCCAATAGTTGCTACTAATTGTATTTTTCTGCTAATTTGAGGGATTGAGACTTGAGAGTCTGTTCTTGTTTGTGTTAATCTCTTCATGGTTGAGTTTTGCTAATGGTGAAGTGTGCACTGCAAGTAGGGCTGCAAACGAATCGAGCTATTTGCGAGCTATTCGACTCGAGCTCAGTCAAAGCTCGGCTCGAGCCGAGCTCGGCACTCGAGCCGAGCTCGAGCTTTATTATTATTATTATTTTTAGGCTAAGCTCGCGAGCTATTCGGCTCGAATATGGTCAAAGCTCGGTCAAAGCTCGGCTCGAACCGAGCTCGAGCTCAAAATTGAGCTTGTTTCGTAAACGAGCCGAGCTCGAGCCTGAAGGTATTCGGCTCGGCTCGGCTCGGCTCGATTGCAGCCCTAACTGCAAGGAGGGATGGAACTATGGGAAAAGACCATAAACAGTCGGTTTATGCGAAGAAATTTTACTTTGGGGGTTACCTTATGTGTGGTTAATTTCTTTTAATTTTTACGTGTTCTTCTGTAATCTATTTCATAACAAATTGTTCAATTAAGTTGTGACACAATTAGTTGTATTTAGTCACGATATATCTTAGTGTCATTTACTTACTAGTTTTTATATTTTCCGTTTGTATCCTACAATTCTCCTTATGATGTAATTTTTCAATACTAATGATCGGGCAATCAAATTCTCTTTAGTGTAAAATGATTCGATTTTCTAACAGTAAAAAAACTGGTCACTTCCAATGTTTTTTTTCTTCTGCCCGTTTTTGGATTCAAACTGTGGGTTAAAAGCACCCGATGTTTCATTAATAGAAAATTAACAAAACAAATAACTAAAGTACAATGGAGAATACAATCTAAGTCATAGTCCTTATACAATAAACTAAATGCAAACCTTAATATACAATTAACTCATCGATATGTACAAGTGATTTGTAGTTACACATATATTTAATCTACCAAGATTTAGCCATGAAACATCTTTGGTTATGACAACGCCTTAGTAATTCAAACCCCAAATTTTGAATGATCGAATGTCCTGCTAGAAGCAAAGCTTGAAAGAGGAGGTGCGTATCACATATCCTACTCCACCAAGACTGACATGAGCATCTCAACACCAATTGCTAGCATCGTCGTCTATGGTCATCATGTCACTCCTACAAGCTCAATAAAAATTTCTACAACCATGAGATACGAGTCGAAGGCCACCAAAATCTACCGTGCTTGCATGTTAACTAATCTACCTGCTCCAACAGTTGCCCTCAACTCAGTATCATAACTTTCCTTGGTTACACCAACATCGATCAAGTTGTTCCAATTTAGTGCCTAAACCCCATGAGTTGTACCAAAATTATCCAATTTAATCAGATTCAGTGCTCTCGCCTCCATGGGTGCACCGACATCGACCAAAAACCCCAATTTAGTTTCATATCCCTCCTTTGATTCTTCTAACATTGAACAATTCGACATCTACTAGTGCCCTAGCCCTCCTTGTTTGCATCAACACAGATGACCAGCACTAATTGTGTCACAACTTAATAGAACAATTTGTTATGAAATAGATTACAGAAGAACACGTAAAAATTAAAAGGAGGGCTAGGGCACTAGTAGATGTATTTAGTCACGATATATCTTAGTGTCATTTACTTACTAGTTTTTATATTTTCCGTTTGTATCCTACAATTCTCCTTATGATGTAATTTTTCAATACTAATGATCGAGCAATCAAATTCTCTTTAGTGTAAAATGATTCGATTTTCTAACAGAAAAAAAACTGGTCACTTACAATGTTTTTTTTTCCTGTTTTTGAATTCAAACTGTGGGTTAAAAGCAGCCAATGTTTCATTAATAGAAAATTAACAAAATAAATAACTAAAGTACAATGGTAAATACAATCTAAGTCATAGTCCTTATACAATAAACTAAATGCAAACATTAATATACAATTAACTCATCGACATATACAAGTGATTTGTAGTTACACATATATTTAATCTACCAAGATTTAGCCATGAAACATCTTTGGTTATGACAACATCTTAGTAATTCAAACCCCAAATTTTGAATGATCGAATGTCCTGCTCGAAGCAAAGCTTGAAAGAGGAGGTGAGTATCACACTATGAAGCATAGATACGGGTACGGGGTGCGGGTACGACACGACGCGGGTACGGAGATACGTGATTTTACAAAAAAGTAGGATACGGGTACGTTGGTGGATACGTTACATATAATATATATTATATTATATATATAAATAATTATTTATTTATTTTATTTAAAATGCATATATTTAAACTATTTCATAGAATTATAAGAATACATTATAATTATGAGCATTTTTAGAGAAAAAAATTGATAATCTAACTATCAAAACATTGTGAATACTTATTTTGTGTTTGAGCATAACATAAAACATCAAGTTTATGAAATTACATTAGGGACCTAAGCATTCATCTTCACTTAACTGTGTCCAAAAGTTACAAATATGTATTAAAAAAATGGATACTCCTTGGGTACGCACCCGGGAGTACCCAAGGAGTATCGGCACTCGATACGCACCCGACACGGGTACGTTGAGCATTTGGAAGTATCCGTGCTTCCTGGGTATCACATATCCTACTCCACCAAGATTGACATGAGCATCTCAACACCAATTGCTAGCATCGTCGTCTATGGTCATCATGTCACTCCTACAAGCTCAATAAAAATTTCTACAACCATGAGACACGAGTCGAAGGCCACCAAAATCTACCGTGCTTGCATGTTAACTAATCTACCTGCTCCAACAGTTGCCCTCAACTCAGTATCATAACTTTCCTTGGTTGCACCAACATCGATCAAGTTGTTCCAATTTAGTGCCTAAACCCCATGAGTTGTACCAAAATTATCCAATTTAATCAGATTCAGTGCTCTCGCCTCCATGGGTGCACTAACATCAACCAAAAACCCCAATTTAGTTTCATATCCCTCCTTTGATTCTTCTAACATTGAACAATTCGACATCTACTAGTGCCCTAGCCCTCCTTGTTTGCATCAACACAGATGACCAACACTCAAATCAAGGTAGCAAGAGACGATCCATGCCCCAAATATTTGGAATTCATGATAAATACCATGATCCCTTACACCTTTAGAATCCATGGTGAATATCAATGTCTCCCCAACCTTTGGAATCCATGGTGAATGCCATGATCACTTCCGAGAAACACCAAAACATGTAGATCTATGGTAAGAACCACAATCCACACCCTCAAATGCCCATTCTTGCAAGATTCATCAACCACAACAAAATATCCGGCCTGCCATCCCCACCACGGCAATAAATTCAGCTGACCATCCCCCCATGGCATCAAATCTGACAAGCATCCCCAAAATACCGCTCCTAAAGCTTTCCATTCTAATGAATGGAAGCACGACCAAGATCAAACTCAACAATTGAATTACTAAATTTTAAAGACAAACCCAACAAAATTTGAAATAGAATAGCGATCACCCGTCATCAGAGGCTGTCGTCGACTCAGAGGATCACCATGAGGGTGGCCGGACCTGATGATAGCCCACCAGATCTAACTAGAGTACATATCTATTGCTCCTCCAAATTATCCCTTTTGTCTCTATGGATTTTAGGGCAAAATGAAGAACAAATGAAAAGAAAACTATAAAGGGAAGGGAGGAGTTAGAAGCCGTAGTTGGCGAACTCCTCCCTCCCCTGACCTATTCTCTGAAAGGTCGGAGGGAAGAGAGAAGAGTTAGCAAGCACATCGTAGCAAAGGGAGGAAGAAGGTAGGAAGACTAAGAATGGAGGAGGGAGAAGGTTGCTGGATTTGGTAGAGGGAGAACTTCTCTCTAGAATTTCTAGAGAGAGAAAGGGTTTGTTATGAGCTAGAATGGTACACTTACAATGTTTAGTTAATAAGAAATTAGTGAAATAGAAATAGACAAAGACATCCAAAGCCACAACATGAAACTTCCCTTGTCACGTCATAGTAGAAGTAAGGAAGTAAATGTGCAAGAAGGCACAGAAAGATGAAATGCACCGACAAAACCAACAGAGACTTGACTCTGCAGAAACCGCTTCTCTACAACTCACGTTGCCAAAGTGGCTCAATCTTCTGCATGTCTTCAAAATGAAGCTACTTCTTTGAATTCTTCCCGCCGTTGCTCTTCGCTCCAAGTGTTAGTATCAGAGTGATTTAAAAGCACATTCTTATTGATCATCCGGATAAAAGGTCAGCAAAGAACGCTACAAACGTGAAGGGAATCTCCAGCATTTTTTAAAGCATTCCCGACATTTATAAATGTCGGGGCTAATCCCCTCGGCGCTTTGCGAAATGCCGCCGCAAGTGTCGTGTTTTCCCCCGCCGAGGTATAATATGCGCATCCCCGGCGCTTTAAAGCACCAGAAAATATTTGACGAATCCCTGGCGTTTTGGAGCTCTTTCCCCTATGCTTTTTTGTATGTCGGGAAGTGTTTTTAATTTTTTTTTATTTTTTAAATTTAATTTTTCCCGGCGTTTGATAAACGCTGGGGTATGTTTTTTAGAACAAACTAATATTCAAATTTTTATTATTTGAATATATTACCAAAAACAGATATATTATATAATACAACAAACATACCTGTATACAATTCATAATAATGTTGAATACGATATAATTCATAAACAATTCATGAATTTCATTAGATATCGAAATTCAAAATAACAATAATTGCATCGAAGTACATACGAAGTTTAATTGTCTCATAGTCTAATTTTTCTCATAGTTCTTTCATCTCAAATAATGTACACAAGTTTAATTTACAAAATTTATAAGAGTTCAAGTCAATAAGCAATAAAACCAACACAAATCTGACTACTGTGTATGTCTAGCAATGTTGTCGATGGGATCACGTTCGTCTTCTCCCTCTTCATTAGCCTGACTGGATCCTGGTACTCTAATGCTTTGGTTTTTAATGCAAAAAAAATACTAAAATTAGTCAACATATACAAGGTGATAGAAAATAAACCAAAAGATAAGATACAAAACAAAATTAAAACTGAATCCGGAGTGCCCACAATGCAATGGAACGGAGGGAATATTTAGTATACAAGGTTCAACTTCTTTATCTAATTTCCACATACGACCTAGGTAAAAGAAAATTCATGTTTCCCCCTCTATGTATAGGACATCTAGAAATCTTACAATGGGATGGGATTTGTCAGTATGCTATTCTTCCTAAAGAAATTGCTAAAGAAAAATACAATGAGACAAAGATCAAGTATGTCTATCATTACTAAGAAAAATAAGCATGTAGATAGACGTATTTGTTGAAAATATTTTTGGGATATTTTTCGGGCCAGATTCCGGTGGGCTGTGGCCACCGGCGGCGCTGGAAAGTGATTGGATTACGTTCCTCTCGTCGAGTACTATTCCGTAATGTACTCATTTGCCAAAAACGGTTGCCGTATGAATGAGAAATGTAAGTCCTAAGTTGGGTACTCGAAATGTACTAACTTGGGAATTTGGAATTGATAGTCCCACATCGAAATATGGGAAAGATTTCTCTAGTATATAAGCTAAAGAAATGGACTAAAGGGCGTAGCCCTGGAGTTACCGCACGTGTAGTGGAGAGAGGACCTAACCAAAATTACAAACACACATGCGCGTGTGCGCCCGGCCCGGCCTGGCCCCACTTTGGCTTGGCTCTGGCATATATTTTTTTTGCCCCGCTCCAAACACTACGGGGCGAATTTTGCTTTAAGGACATATCTTAATCTCGACTCTGTGTTGAAGTGTCTGGTTTGTTCTTTTATTTCCTGTAATTGTATTTCTTCACAAACATTGTTATCATTTTCCTATTTTATGAAATTAAAGTTGTAACAATCTTAAAGCAAAATTTTTCATCTATTCTAACAGTTTTGGTGAAGATTATTTACAGGTACTGTCATCATTTCGGAAAAACAAACAACTAACAATTCAATTTCAACTGTTTCAGAAAATGGAAAACACACAAAACGAAAATGTCAGTGGACTTCTCAGCGCACAAATACCAGTGACCCAAAATGTGACTGCACAATCGGTTGCGACACAAACGGTCGTTCTTACCACACATATAACTGTAGGAGAAAAACCAGAAAAGTTCAATGAAACTGGATTCAAGAAGTGGCAAGTGAAGAAGAAGTTCTACCGACCACCTTGAAGCTGGACAAGTTTCTCACTGAAACTGCCCCTATGCTGGCACCTATGGATGCACACTCCATTGTTGCAGTTGATGCATGGACTCAGGGTGATTATCTCTGCAAAAACTACATCCTGAACGGCTTGGTAGACCTGCTCTACAATGTCTACTGTGTTTTCAAGACTTCCAAACTTTTGTGGGGGTCTTTGGAGAAGAAGTACAGAACAGAAGATGTCAGCTCCAAGAAGTTTGTAGTTGGCAAATTTCTAGACTACAAGATGGTTGACTCCAAGACAATTGTGAGTCAAATTAAGGAACTGCAGGTGATAATCCACGAAATCATTGCAGAGAACATGACGCTGTGTGAACCATTCCAGGTTGCAGCGTTCATTGAGAAGCTTCCACCTGGATGGAAGGACTTCAAGCACTACCCCAAGCACAAGCAAAAGGAAATGTCTCTTGAGAACCTGATTGTCAGATTGCGGATTGAAGAGGAGAATCGCAAGGCTAACAATCCTATGAAAATCAGTCCATAGAAAAGGTCAACATGGTGGAGCATGAACAGAATGGCAAAAAGAGGAATTTCTTGCCACAGGCCTTGAACAAAAACCTGTAGCAAAGAGGTTTGATGGAAAATGCCACAAGTGTGGTAAGCCGGGACACAAAATCTCTGACTACCGCAGCAAGGATAACAACCGTGTTGGAACTGGACAGGCAAAAGAGAATGAGAAATCCCATGCGCACATAGCTGAGAACTTGTCCGCTGGTATCTCTGACGTGGACCTCTGCACTGTTGTATCAGAGGTAAATCTGGTGGAGAGCAATCCTTGTGAGTGGTGGTACGATACTGGGGCCACCAAGCAAATCTGCTCGGACAAAGAGATGTTCACCTCATACCAGAAATGCAACAAGGATGAACAGTTGTTCATGAGTAATTCTTCCACCTCCAAAATTGAAGGAACATGGAAGATAGTACTGAAGATGACTTCAGGCAAGGAACTGACTCTAACCAATGTGTTGCACATTTTAGATATTAGAAAGAACCTGGCCTCGGGATCTTTGCTAAGTAAGAATGGATTTAAGGTTGTTCTTGCTTCTGATAATTTTGTACTTTCAAAGAATTGGGTGCACTTGGAAAAAGGGTATGTGAAGGATGGACTGTTCAAATTCAATGTAATTACAGTCATCTCAAAATCTGCAGTTACTGTCATTCCCAAAATTAATGAAATTAATCATGTTGCTTATGTTGTTGAGTCTTCTTCTGTTTGGCATGAAAGACTAGGCCATGTTAATTTCAATTCTCTGCGTAGATTAATTAATATGAATTTACTACCAAAATTTAAGGTAGAAAACTGTGAAAAATCTGAAGTTTGCACAGAGGCCAAACTCACTAAAACTTCATCCCGTTCTGTAGAAAGAAACACTGAAACTCTAGGTCTAATTCACACGGATCTGTGTGATTTAAAATACGTGCAGACCAGAGGCGGCAAAAAGTATTTTGTAACATTCATAGACGATTGCACAAAATTCTGTTATGTATACTTGTTACATAGCAAAAATGGAGCCTTGGATAAATTCAAGAAATATAAGCTTGAGGTTGAGAATCAACTTGGCGAAACGATTAAAATTGTTATGAGTGACAGAGGAGGGGAATATGATGCACCATTTAATATATTCTGCTCTGAACATGGAATAGTTCATCAGACAACTGCTCCTTACTTACCTGAATCAAACAGTACTGTCGAGCACAAGATTCGAACTCTAAATGAGATGATGAATGCCTTGTTATTGAATTCTGGGTTACCCCAAAACATGTGGGGGGAAGCGTTGCTAACTGCCAACTATATTCTCAATAAAATACCTCACAAGAAAACTATCAAGACACCATACGAACTGTGAAAAGGTAATGTACCTTCGTATAAATACCTGTCACGCCCTGCTTCCCAAAAATACGGAATACGAGCACGTAACATTGGCCCAGCGAATCATTTTCATCATCTATAAGCTATTCAGGAATCTTTAAATCTCATATAAATCAGAATCTGGACAAGTCAAATATCCTGGGTCACATCGCCCAAATACAAGATAATTATCCAAGTACTCAAGTACATTTTATTCAAATCATGCAATAAATAATAATAATAAAGCAGGAAATCCAGCACTAGTATCTCATATCTCCAATGCCATCGGGCAGTTGACCATCCTGATTTGTAATTAATAAATTGCAGGAGAAGGAAAAAGAAAACAAGTACCCGTCAATTGCAAGTTACGGTCTACTTATAACGTAGGATACAAGTACATGGGATAGATAAATCTAAGTAACAAGCATAACATAGTATAAGTGTGTCAATAGAATTGTAATATGTAACATGAATCAAGCAAATAGAATCAAGCAACATGGTATACAAATAGGTACAGGTAACATGTATCAAGTGTCAAGTGAACAGGTAAACATGTATCATGTAACAGGTAAATATGAACAGGTAATCACGTAACAGGATAATCAGATATCAGGTGATCATGAACAAGTAATCAAGGAAAACAGGTAATCAGGAAACAAGTACAGGAAATCAGATTATGTCATGTCAAGTTTTTTTTTATTACTATCTAGGTAGCACTTCATGCGCCCCAAAAATATAACACATGATTGCTACAACAAACAGTTTCGCTTTAGATTTCGTAGTGGAGTCTATAGGGCAGTGTCCTCAGGGATCAAGATAACAGGTAACAGGAACATATAGAACCTAGTGGCTCTCTTTCGAGTACACCTTCCTATAGGGAAGTATGCAGTCGGATACAGGAAATGGGCATAACCTAGTGGTTATCTTCCGAGTAAATCTTTCTATAGGGAAGCATGCAGTCAGGTACAGGTAACAGGATCGTGAATCATGTAGTCATGAACACGTAACAGGCAGGAAGGACACAAGTCCTCTTCTCAGTACACGTTTCTATATTTTCCACTACTAGATCTTTCCTTTAACCCCAGCTTGGTCATTTATTATTATAATCAAGCCTACATGTATGTATCGCAAAACAAAGCAAGGATAATAGGGTATAAACATGTATCAGGTTCAGGGTGCAAGATAAACAAGTACAGTTACAAGATCACACATAACAGGGTAAAACAACTAGCCTTCTAATTCAGGACAGCAAGACAGTGTTATACTAAAACAGTGATTCCCGCTACTACAAACATTCAAATCTGGATCTGTAAGAAAATCTGGAAAATAGACTTCCAACCGAATCCAGCAAGCATATATAAGTCATATAGTGTTTCACAAAATCACAACTCAAAACTGAATCTAAACCAGAAAATGCATTCAGCCAGAAATCAGTAAATTATATTCAAGTACAGGAAAACAGCAAAAATCATCATAATAAATTCCAAGAAAAATCTGGGGTATTCCCCTATATGTCTAGCATCAAAATATAAAGTTTCATAATTTTCTAGAAATATTAGTTTAGTCAACCAAAATCAGAAAACATCAAGAAACGGTAGTTTGGCAAATATGGAGTTCCCAACACTGTTGTACGAAAACAGTAATATCTTGCAAACCGTGAAACTAAATCCAGATCCGTCAAAGGGATATTAAAATAGAGAGAATAATCTAACTTTCCTATTTCACAAATATTTTTCATACAATAACAGCAAATAGGGTAAAAATACAAATCTTTACAGAACAAAGGGCAAAATATAACAAGTATATCTTTCATAAACATGCATGAAATGGCATATAAACTCATCAATAAAATCCAAAAAAATTCTAGGTAATCCCTGGATAGATATAGAAATACTGACCAAAGTTTCAGATCAAAATAATATGTGTAGCATAAGTATCAAAATAATTTAGTCATCAAAATCATCAAGAACGAAATCTGGAATTTATCTATACCTCTGTAGTAAAATAGTCATATCTCACACATACGAAAACGAAATCGAGCAAGGTCAGAGGGATTGGAAAGAAGACGAATTTCTCTACAATTCATATTTTATACTAAAATTAAGATTCTGACCTTAATATGGTCTAAATTACTAATAAAGACAAATTATCGGCAAAATACAGAATTTCTTCAAAAACCAAAATCAACATAATTCAAACGAAACTTGATCCAAACACAACCAAACATGAAATCGAGTCTACCAAGTGTCCAAACAACATGAAATAGGGTAATTAACATATCCAAAATAAGTCTAACACATGGATCTCAACAAACGCCCAAATTCTCACAAATATCTTATACATGATCAAAATCAAGAACAGTCAAATCCTAAATTGTTTCATTTCAATTTTGTGTCGTGAGTCAACTATGGTCAAATAGCACTATAGAGACAAAACCCATCAAGAATAACACACAAACGAGTTGTCTGTAGAACCCAATTACATTATAGGTGGTATTTAGGACTTATATCATACAAAGGAATTTGAGTACAAGTTACTTGCCTTAATCGAAGACGAAAACAAAGAACACCAAGAATAACGGGAACGGATCTCGGCAACGAACAAAACTCACGAGCGAGAAATCAACGAACCCACGAACGAAACCCGCGAACAAAAACCACGAACAAACTAGAACCAACTCGCAAACCAACGGAAACCAAACTCACGAACAAAAAGGGACGAGGAGCGGGATGGAGCCGGGGGTGCAGTGGATCCGGGTGCAAGAGTGGACGGGATGAAGTGAGGGGTGGAAGCTTGGATGTAAAAAGGCAGCCGCTAAGGGGAAAGATAGGATATATATATTGGTTGAATGAAGTTAGGGTTAGGGGGGAATTTGAGGCGGCTACAGGGCTCACGGTAGCATGCAGATCGGGTATGGGCTAGGACTTAAGTGGGGCGGGTTTAGTGAAGAATCAGGGTAGATAAATGTATAGGATAAAATATGGGTGGAGTTAAAATGAAAACAGAGGTATGATGGTATTGGGTAATCCGGCTATAGAAATAAATGGATTTTCTAAATAAGACCATGGTATTAGGTAGAGTTATGTGATAGGTTAAATGAATGGGTTTGAAAGTAGGTAATGGGTAGAGTCTAGAGATTTGGGAAACAGGGTAGATAATGGTATAGGAAATATATAGGTGGAGTATTAGGTATAGGTTAATAGGATTTAAGTAATTTGGGAGTGGGTTTAAATGGGTTTGGATGTTTAGTGAATAGGATTAATAATAGGCTTTAGTTCACAATAAGTTTTAGGGATCAAAGAAAAGGACATAACAATAAAAAAAAGATATAAAATAAATATAGGAAATCAGAAATAATGACCCGAACAAATGGAACGAAACAAAAGACTGACCACAAATCAAGAACTCAAATAACAAGAAGGCAAAATAATAAAATGAAAATATATATTGAAACAAAAATTCAATATACGGTTCAAAGAAGTACAAGGGAAATACAAAGGGAGAAAATACACCAAAACGAAAAATATATACAAAATACACAAAAACAAAAAAACAGGGGCTACAATACCTCAAAGTGTGGGGGTGTCTAGCAAAAGTGGCAATACCTAATTCAAAATAGGTCACAGTAGGACATAAGACCATTGATTGTATATTCATAGGCTATGCACACAACAGTAGTGCATATCAGTTCTTGGTATATAAATCTGATATACCGGACATCCATGTGAATACAATAATGGAATCAAGGAATGCTTTCTTCTTTGAATACGTGTTTCCGTGCAAAGATGTTACGTATCCCAAACGTACACGTGAGCAAGGGAATGCAAGCACTTCAGTTGATGAACCGGGAGATGATAATAATGAACCTAGACGAAGTAAACGGGATAGAACATCAAAGTCATTTGGTGCTGAATTTGCAACGGTCTTTCTGTTAGAGAATGAGCCCAGAACATTCAAGGAAGCTATATTTACGCCTAATGCTCTTATGTGGAAGGAAGCAATCAAAAGTGAAATAGACTCCATTATGCAGAATCATACATGGGAGTTGGTCGATTTGCCTTCTGGATGTAAAGCTCTAGGATGCAAATGGATTTTCAAACAAAAATTGAAACCAGATGGTTCAATAGAGAAACATAAGGCAATACTTGTGGTACAAGGATTTAGGCAAAAGGAAGGCCTAGATTTCTTTGATACTTATTCTCCGGTCACAAGAATAACTTTCATAAGACTGCTGATAGCTATTGCAGCTCTACGTCACCTCAAAATACATCAAATGAATGTCAAAACCGCATTTCTAAATAGAGATTTAGAAGAAGAAATATACATGAAACAACCTGAGGATTACGTAGTTCCTGGACAGAAAAATAAGGTGTGCAGGCTTATAAAATTCTTGTATGGACTGAAACAAGCTCCAAAGTATTGGCATGCAAAATTTGATAATGTTATGATGTCAAATCATTTCAAAATAGATAAATGTGATATGTGTATCTATATCAAAGATACTCTAAATGGATACATTATGGTGTGTCTGTATGTAGATGACATGCTCATTATTGGTAGCAATAATGACATTATCAAACTAACTAAGAACATGCTTAGTGGTAAGTTTGTTATGAAAGATTTAGGAGTCGCAGATGTCATACTAGGAATCAAAGTTTCCAGGATGTCTGAGGAAAATATTTTGTCTCAAGCTCATTACGCTGAGAAAGTACTTGAAAGATTCAAGAATTACTCTAATGGGACTGCCAAAAGTCCTGTGGATCATAGTCTTCACTTATTAAAAAATATGGGTGATAGCATATCACAATTAGAATATGCACGTGTAATCGGTAGTCTGATGTACTTAACAAATTGTACATGACCAGACTTGGCACATTCAGTAAATGTACTGATCCGCTACACAAGTAATTCAGGACGAAGTCACTGGAAAGGAATAACTAGAGTATTGAACTACTTGTGACATACTCAGAGTTATAGGCTGCATTACACTAGATATCCAGCAGTACTAGAAGGCTATAGTGATGCAAACTGGATATCGGACTCCAAGAACTCCAAATCCACAAATTGGTATGTCTTCACGCTTGGTGGGGTAGCTGTGTCATGAAAATCATCTAAACAAACGTTACTGGCCAGATCCACCATGGAATCTGAGTTTATTGCTTTAGACAAAGCGGCAGAGGAAGCAGAGTGGCTTCGAAACTTTTTAGAGGATATTCCAATGTGGAAAAAATCAGTGCTTGCTATATGTGTACACTGTGACAGCCAATCAGCTATAGCAAGGGTACTGAGTTGTATGTATAATGGAAAGTCTCGTCATATCAGAAGGCGACACAAAATCATTAAACAACTGCTCTCAAATGGAATAATCTCTATAGAGTATATAAAATCGGCCAACAATCTAGCGGATCCATTTACTAAAGGTTTGTCATGAGAGCAAGTTGTGAGATCATCAAGAGGAATGGGTTTAAAGCCTATGACAAAAGAGGATACTTGATGGAAACCCTACCTAGAAATTGGAGATCCCAAGATATAGGTTCAAGAGGACAACTAAATCTTGTTGAACCGACGTGAGCACTGAGAGATTAAAATTTCGTACCCACTCTTAGGGTGATAAAACAGTGTTGCTTGCAAGGGATTAGGATAAGCTTGGCTTTTAATAATTCTCATAGCTTTGAAATAAAAGTGGGGTATGGCAGGATACTCTTTATGGGCAATCATCTTGTGAGTGTGAAATGGGGCCGTTTCTAAAAGAATGAAGAGAGGCTACATTCTCCAAGTTCACTCACGATTAACCAGGGTTGTTCAAGGCCAAAATGAACACAACAAGAGAACCTAGTTCTGTGAGGAGATGAAACTGTGTGATAGTTATTGTCTAGGTTCACATCAAAGCCAGGGTAGTTCAAGACATCATGTTCACTACC
The DNA here is from genome assembly GCA_017893485.1 of Hemerocallis citrina. Lineage (NCBI taxonomy): Eukaryota > Viridiplantae > Streptophyta > Magnoliopsida > Asparagales > Asphodelaceae > Hemerocallis > Hemerocallis citrina. Next base: position 273,735,292 of record CM030364.1, on the reverse strand, counting down.
TAGTCAAGTGAATCCGATGGCTACTCACTAAGGGTGGTTCAAAGTTGAAAAATTACTACCATTCATGATGCAGTGATTTTCTGATTGTTATGTCGTGTCTGGATTGCATAGTCTGGTCAGTTCCATTCATATGGGGGATTGTTGGAAATATTATTGGGATATTTTTCGGGCCGGATTCCAGTGGGCTCCGGCCATCGGCGGCACCGGAAAATGATTGGATTACGTTCCTCTCGTCGAGTACTATTCCGTAATGTACTCATTTGTCAAAAATGGTTTCCGTATGAATGAGAAATGTAAGTCTTAAGTTGGGTACTCGAAATGTACTAACTTGGGAATTTGGAATGGATAGTCCCACATCGGAAGATGGGAAAGATTTCTCTAGTATATAAGCTAAAGATTTCTCTAGTATACCGCTAATGTGTAGTGAAGAGAGGACCTAGCCAAAATTACAAACACACACACACGCTTTGGCTCGGCTTGGCTTGGCCTATTTTCTTTTTTGCCCCGCTCCAAAATTTTCTCCAGCTATTGAGGCTTTTCAAATTCTGTAACTGGTACCATTACTCTGAAGAAGCAGAGTAATGGCTAATCAATTACGTTTTTTGAACCATTACTCTGCTATTACAGAGTAATGGACTCTTCAGTTACTCCTTTTCTCCGATAAGACCAGTGATTTTTTTCTGCCAGTACACAGAGTTTTCAAATTTCATTCTTCTTCTTCCTCTGAGTCAAAGTCTGAGAGTACAACACAACTACTGGTTCGCTGAGATCTCTGAAGCTAGGGTTCTGCTCTTCAGGGAAAGGTAATACAGTTGTATCCTGGAAGACAATTCGTCAACCACCGTCACACTACGGGGCGAATTTTGCTTTAAGGACAGAGATCTTAATCTCGACTATGTATTGAAGTGTCTGGTTTGTTCTTTTATTTCCTGTAATTGTATTTCTTCACAAACATTGTTAACAGTTTCCTATTTTATGAAATTCAAGTTCTAACAGTATCTTGAACTGTAACCAAAGGAGTGAAGGGAGTTGGACATGTTAGTTGTAGTTTTTCTACCATAAACAATGTATTGAAACTATTAGCTACACTAAATGTAGTAAACAGAATTTGACAATTCAAGAAAAAAACATTCACTTTGAATTACTGCAATTAGAAATAATGATATTTCATATTCAAAATTTCTTTCTGTTCTTGTATATATTACTCTAGTATAAATTCTAACCTGTCTCGGTATCAGATTGGGTTTTCGGAGATTTGTTTCCCTCAGTATAAATTCAACCGTATCATGAAGTTGTGACACTACCGTCTTTAGAGAACGAATCTCCTCATCTCTAGGATCAGGCTGCGTAGATGAAGAATCGCAGGATCGAGAGGGTGTTGATCCTAACCCCTTCCCACGCACACGACCATGGCGCTCTGGGCCCACATTTTCGACCATCGCTTGGTGCTGAAGTTGCACTATGTCAATTGGTGCTATGAGGGAGTTTGAGGCAGATGCAGAAGATAGTTCGACAAACTTCACTCTAGCAGTACTTTGTAAAAAGACAGATTGCAAAAAAAACTATGATATGAAATTCATTTTTAAGACATGCTACAAATAAAATAAGCGCATTTAAGATATGGAACAATTACTGATATCAATGCTGCTTGTGAGGAGGCTAACACGCCTTGTGAATTCATGTGGGTGGCGGCGAAGAAATCTAAATCGTTGTACTGGTCCCCACCTCCTCGCTCCACATCCTATATATTAGAGTATGTAAGGAATTATAAAAACAAGAACGTTTTTATTATGGCATCACATCCAAAAAAAAATTCTCTTACCATTATCGCGCGATGCCTTGTGAAGCTCGTACCTCCGAATGTGTGCAACACATCTTGTGCATCCCGACTGGCACGACCTCTTTTAGCCCTCTTCTGCACATAGATCGGAATTATTACAAACACAATTAGAATTATTACACCAAAGATATAAGATATATCAAAAACACGGTCCTACCGCATGACACAAATAGTTGCAATTTTTTTAGAAAACTAAACTTAATGATATACCAAATCAGAAAATTACACTGATTTTATGTAACAAGACATTTAACATATGATTACCTTCCCCTCTGTTGTACTTCAAAAATGGCAAAAGAATTATCAATCTGAACGCATGACATATTTCGGGACAACTCATAGCTATACTCATAGCTACATAAACTTCAGAATGTGTATCAAGAAGTATTATTTGGTAAAACTGGACTAGGATACGACTTCCATGCCAAGGAAAAGGCATGAATACAGAGAAAAAAACACTTGCAGAGAGAAACTCTACACTCGTCTAATTCCTAAAGATAATTTTCCATAACCTTTTGTCCTGGTGGGATCATTCATCCCCCGTGCACAACAGGGGAACGACATCCCAAACCATGAATCTTACAGAAATACTATGGAATCACAGACAAGCCTAGTCACCCTTTTCACTAATTAAGAAATACTCCTCTATATAATAGCACAAACACATTGAACTCATTTCTTCATCCCCCTATGTCCCAAGTACATGTCAAATGTATCTAATCTAAAACAACCAAACAAATTGATCTAACTAGTATTCTAGCAAACAAAAAGTACATAGTAGCTAGGTATTTTTTTTGGGATAAAAGATGACTAATATCATCGCTTCATTAACGATCGATTAACGAAACACGGTACATCGAACTCCATATTACAAAATCATTACACAAAATAACGGAGAATCACAACAACAAAAGATAGACATATAAATCCGGCCATAATCCAATCCTGAGAAGCTGCCGCAAACTACTCTTCGTCTCCCAGACGCATTCTCTTCTTTCCACCTGTGATGACATTCCAATCATGAGAGAGGGAATAAATTTTATGCATCAAAAATGACAATCTATGATTAATCTTATGGAAGCAAAATTCATTACGATCAAGCCACATCCCCCACATGGTTGCAGCTACTGTAATATCCCACAGTAAACAACTCTCTTTCTGAACAATATTTATTCTGCTAGATCCCCACACATCTGAAAACGACCTAGGACACACTAACCTCCCGAAACCTATGACCACCGTTTCCCAGACACTACTCGCTCAGCAAATGATAGTGTTGCTTATCATATTTCTTTTCTTTAGGTTGGTCTTACTTAGAACTGCGTCGTTCTTCACCAACCACAAGAACACTCTGACCTTAAGGGAAACTCCTATACCCCAAATAATGTCAGTCTCATTATTCCGCAATCCTCCGTCATTCAACCACTTGTACATAGACTGGACAGAGAATGTCGCACTTGAATTAAGATTCCAAACCCTTTTATCTTCAGTATCATTTGAATATTTTCCCTCCCTCCTAATAAAAGTGTTCAGATTCCGAAGTTGGTCTAAACTTTCCTGATTTAGATTATTGTGAACATCTATGGTCAACGTTTTGTTTTGCCATACGTCTGCTACAAGTGAATCATTGTTTAAGGTCACTGACGCGGCTTGTGGAAAAAGGATAATGAGAGTGTTGCATCCGCATCATTTATCCTTCCAAAATCTTGTTTTCTTTCTGTTCCCAATCCTGCATATGGTATTGTCATGATATATCGTCCCCACTTTTGCTATTCCTTTCCAGATAGGTGACGCTTTCCCTCGCCCTGTTACTCCTTCGAATCTGAATTTCTTTCTCTTCTTATACGAATCGAAGGACTTGCTCCACCATATATTTTTCTTATTCTTCATCTTCCACCACCACTTGCAAAGCAATGCCGTGTTCATTGCTCTAAGATCTAAAATCCCCAAACTCCTTACGTTTACATACCCTGCCCCATTGAATAAGGTGAACTCCTTTGCCGTTCTTGCCCATGCTTTTCCACAGAATTCTCTTCCTGAATCTATCGATTTTGCTTATGACCCATTTTGGAATCTCATCATCGACATCATATAAATTGGTATGAAACTTAGGAACGAGTTAATAAGCATCAATCTGCCTCCCTGTCACGCCCTGCTTTCCAAAATATGGGAATACGGACACGTGACTGAGGCCTAGCGAATGATGCGAAAACACCATTCATAAGATGTACAGGTACTCAACAACTAGATAACAAAATAAACCACGCAGGCATGTAAAAATCACAATATGATAATGAAAGTTCATGATATAGTCCATAACATAACCAACGTCTGGGAAATACAAATAGTTACGGGTCAAACAAGCTAGGATTACAATAAAGAGTTGCATGGAATAAAATATAAACTAAAGATAATATGATAAACAATAAGGCTAAAACACTTGATCAGCGACACCTTCTGGTAACTCTCCATTCGGACCTGCAAGTACATTATTACAAAAAGAAGAGAAAAAGAAAACAAGGAGACGCCCGTTAATACAAGTCACGGGCCACAAGCGGTACAAGCTAAGGGAAACATGTACAAAACAAAACAAAAGAAAAATAGGAAAAGAGCAAGAAATCGATAGTCATGAAATAGGGGAAATGTAAACATGATATGAATAAGACATTATGGAACAAGTGGCATGTAAAACAAGTAATCAAGTAAACAAATATCAAGTCAACATGAACATGCAACATATAATTGGATCATGCAAGTGCACGTGTTAATTTTATGTCTAATGTTTGATTCTTTCTAGGTAGCACTTCATGCATCCATCTTTTTACTACATGGTTGCTACAATCAATCAGTTACGTTTAGACTTAGTGGTGGATTCTATAGGTCACGTACTCGGGAAAAACATATCAATTGTATCTTGTATCGAGATATGTGCAAACATATCATGTGAAACATATTGAGTCAAACATAGTGTAAATATGTAGCGTGAAACATATAAACATATAATTTGCAAACTTGCAACCTGTAACTTGCAACTTGCGTCGGGAAACCACGAGCTCCCGTCCGAGTACGCTCTTCTATATTATCCACTACTTAAATATTTTCCCTTATACCCCGACTTGTTACTTTTATAAATTCTAATCAACAAGAACAAGATGTCATATTTAACTACTATCACAGGCAAAACAATCATGCACATAATAATGTATAGTCCTAAGAGTACATATGTGTGTATTAATTTGTGTTCATATCATGCATATGGCAACAAAGTATTCACGATTATATGTGAATACAGGATCGGCACTTCTTCCTCGGTGAAAACACCTTCAATACCTTCGCTTCCTCCAATCCTTGAGGACTCCCACATCTCTGTGCAAAGCTTACATCTATAAGCCGCTCGACCACCAAGTAGACTTTTGAATTTATCGTCTATATGCCTCCTTATTAAATCTTCATTCTCAGTCCAAACTCCCTCAATGCCCAGCCCAGTGATTATGTTATGCCTCTTCCTCTCATTTGTTGTCTTATGAAAAAACTTTGTATTCACATCCCCTTCTTTAAACCACTGTATTCTGAAACGTTGCTTCCAATACAATTCTTTCATCTGCTCTATCTGATAGATTTTGTGTCTGCATGACCTGAGCTCCTCGTCTATATGTGTCGAAAGGACTCCTTGCTCTTGTAGTAATTCCAACTCTACAATTCTAACTTCCAACTTCTATACTTGACTTTTTTTTCTCCCCAAATTCTTTAAAAGCCCAAGCTTTCAAACTTCTGTGCAACCTTCAATTTTTTTCAATCCAGATCCCTACCGCCCCTGCGTTCCTAGTCCCACCACTCCAAGATTCCTAAATGATCGAACGTAATCCTGAATGTAATGTCCAATTCTTTTCAAAGCGGAATTGATGTCCAACACTCTTATAACCAATGCCGTAGTCTAACCCCAAGGGACAATGATAAGATGTCAAGCGAGAGAGGGATTTGACGAAAGCTAAGGGGAACTCCTCTTCCCACTCGGTCGAAACTAGAATTCTGTCAAGCTTAGCAAGTATGGGGTTTGTCTGGATATTCGACCACGTGAATCTCCTATCGGTACTTGTTAACTCCAGCAGTTCGAGCTCCTCTATGATAGAGTTGAAGTTACCTATCAACCTAACTCGCACCTCTTCCGTTATGCTCATACCCAAATCTGGTGATATTGAAATCTCCTCCAATCACCCAAGGGCCCGACCATGAATTCCTAATGTCTCTTAATTCGATCCAAAACTGCTCCCTAAGCCTCGAATCGTGCGGACCGTAAATAGAAGACACCATATGGACTTTGTTATCTTCTCTATGTCTAATTCTAACAGTAACCGAAAAAGCCACAATCATTTCATTCAATATCTCGAAGTGATTGTTATCGACCCCAATCGCTATACCTCCTAAATACCCGATCCCTGACTTAAATCTCCACTCAAAAGCCCCTATATACTTAAGGTCACGAAAATCGTCAATGGTTGGATTAGTTATTCTAGTTTCTTGGAATGCATAGATACTCGGCCTTCTCCTAGCAATCTATTCCCCTATAAGCCTTTTCTTAGTCTTTTGTCTCATCCCTCTTACATTCCAGAAAATGTATAATATGGAAACTAATTTTTCGTCTACCCTCTTATGACCTCCTATACAAGTGATACTTCTAGCAACCTACCCCATTATTCACTCCTCCAATGAAATTGATTTGCCTTAACTGTTCTATTTTACTGGGACCCATGGCAATACCGTATAAACTTGTGTAATAAATCAAAGAATCATCATCTAGTAAATGTAAAATGGAGGTGTTATTAATAAGTATACCTTCGCATGCTGACGCCGGTTCTTTTGCTCTGGCTGCTGCTTTGATAAGGTCGTCTTCACTCGGGCCTTGGGAGCCCCACATATCCAGTTGCCTTTTACTTCTCCTCTAATATTCCACTGTTGTCTTTGCACACACACTTGCACTTGTCTAGTCATTTTCTCCTCCTAGTAGCTCATCCACCCATTTTTCCCATAACTCTGTGTCCATGTCTGATACGTGCTCCTCATCTGCTACTCCTTCAAGTTCCTCTATCATCTGATCACGATAAACAAGTCTCTGATTATGCCTCTCATCAACACCTAAATACTCTATAAGAGCCTGATCTGCCCGAGTCTCTGAAATGCTGATTGTTTTGAGTTGAACCGTATTAGAATGAGACGATTCGCCCACCGCACTTGTAATTTGTGTTGACTTCCAATTGTTTGCTGGGTTAGCTTTTGGGTAACTATTGTTTACTTTTGTTGAACCAAAGTCCTCTAACTCCTTGTGCATAATCTTTTCCGAAGCTTTAAATTCCAGAGCTCTAGACACTGCTGCTTTAATTGCTGCCTCAGACTCCTCCCTTGTTAAAGACAATATGTCACTATTGATTTTGATAGCTGCACAATTCTCCATAACACCTATATCTACTGGTTTTTTCAAAATGCTCTCTATTTCTTTATCCCGTACACTCTCCGACCTGTACAATGTTTCCTTTTTAGCCGCTGTGAACCTATCACCTCTGTCACCTTTGAAAACCGAGTTGATGGCTACTTCGCCCCTTTTACGCAAAGAGAGCGTATACACTTCATTAGGCTTCCATGTAGATTGTCCCACGTCTTCCAGTTGATTTGACTTCTCCGCGGTTACAGTGTGACAATCCCATCCCTCTTTTTCCGGGGCCACATTTAAAATGTTTAGACGGGTTGCCAGCTCATTCGTGGACCCTACCACTTCGTTGCTCTGGATTGGGCGATTTGAAATCTCTTTGGCTTGATCCAACAGTATTGTAGCTAACGCTGGGATCAGATGTAATGGACGGGTATGATTTGATCTCCTCGCATCGGACGACCGTGCATCATCTTCAACCTCTCGCTCAGCTGCTCCTAGCTGTTCGTTTCTTTCCTCGTAAACACCCGCTCTAAAAGACACATTTTTTCGTCGTCTCCACCACTATCTTCACGTCGAAGACGTCCTGTTCGAAATCTACTTTGATCAATGACGGAATGTCCTCTTTTCTTTCTACCCCAACTCGAATACTGGCATATTCTCTACGTTCTTGAAGCAATGTATTTTTTTCGATGTCGGCAACCAAACCGAATCCTCTAACTAGATTCTGGAATCTAGACCTAACCCAACAGTGATAGGGGAGGTTGAAAATCTGAATCCAAATCGCTGACATATTCTCTGCTTTGGATGCACCGATAGCTCTATGCCACCTCGAGAATGTTACGAAACAGCTCCTCCCTTCAATCCCCTTCAACGCCATCACCTCCCTCACTCTGACCTCACTGGCACAATGCACAAAGAATGTGTTCGCACTCGTCTTTTGAACCACCCACTTCCAATTCGGTGCCGGAGTGATCGCCGCCGTTAACAACTCTCCTATATCATCTCTCGTTGGATTTCCGCTCTGAGCTTTGACGATAACACAATATGAAAATCGCTTTTCGAATTCTGCCATTATTGGAGTTGGCATAATCGTAGCACGTGTAATTTTCCTCGTTCCTGCCTTGCTCTCATCTGTCATGCTATACTCTAGATGGGACGATGGCTCGTTAACAGCTACCTTCTTCACAGTCGACACCTGCGTCTTCTTCAATGGACAATCCACGGAGATATGTCCATTACCCTTACAAACATAGAAAAACCAATCAAAAGAACATTTGTTGATAGCGTGCCCATAACGAGAGCACTTATGGCACCTCTGTTTGCTAGCCGGCACTAGTCCCTCCGAAGAGGAGATGCTACCTCTTCTGCTGAGCTTCTTTTCCTCGTATTGTAGTTTACGGGGTTTAACTAAGACCCACTCACTCTCTTCGTCTTCCTTCTTTCTGAGATCTTCATCAGGTTGTGTGGTTGTTCGGCGAGCTCTATGCTCGACCGCGATGTCGTGTTCCCCCCTCGTAGCGTCTGCGTAGGATCTCTTCTTTTCGCCTCTGCTTTTCCCATCGTCTCGACTCCCCTCCGTTGGCGACCTCTGTACTATACTTCTATCTCTTATCTCCTGCAGTCCTCTATGGCTAACCCTCGAACGATCTCTATGATCGGAACGAAGTTTGCGTCGTGGAGAACTCTCTCTTTGACGAGGCTGCTTGCCGCGACGATAGTCGTTGTCGAAATGCCTAATGGAACGACGTGCATCATCTTCTTCTCTGGAGCGCTTTACCATGTTGCTGGGGTGTGTCGACGAAGCCTTGTGGTGATGGAAGGAGGAGGGGATGGTAGGGGAGTAGTGGTTCCTAGTAGTGGTTCCTTGCTTCATTTCTTTCCTCTTCGTCCAATTTGAAGAGGTTACTTGACTGACGATATTGTTGTACTCATAACATTCGTCCATAATAGGTATCGCATCAAGTAATATATGCTACTCAACAGGATAAATAACATTATGAATTCTAAAATTCGATGTACAAAAGAGAATCTACAGAAAGCAACTTTGTGAAGATATTTCCCTCAAAAAAACTTTGTGAAGATATTTTCATTCAAAAATTTCAATGCATATTTCAACCATAAAAATCTGAATACAAAAAAACTATTCATGACCTACAAACACATATATATATACAATGTTATCTGCAGTTCAGCACGATGGATTACTATCCCGAGGTGTTCAAGTATAATGAATATCATACACCAAACATTAGAATCTTCATTTGATCACTGTCTATAGAGTACTGCATATTATCGACTACCTAATCCATTGCTATAAGGTTAACAACATTAATACTTAAGCTCCCCGAAAAAGCAAACCCTAATCCAAATTTTTACCATCAAATTAGTGAACCAACTCAAAATCAAAATAGATGTACAATTAAATTAGCAAGTGAACCAACTCAAAATCAAAATAGATGTACAATTAAATTAGCAAATTCTTTTACAGCTACAAATCCAAAATTATCACAATATCACAAATAATTATGTTCACAATACCTAGGATTTCAGAAAGAGATAGATGGGGGAGGACGACGAGCAAGCAATGGGTGCGAGAGCGAACGGCCAGATTGAGCTTGAAGAGGGAAAGAGAGAGGGAATTCTCATGATTGTGGGAAAGTAGGGTTTTGGAGAGATTGAAAGGGACGAGGGAAAGAGATAGGGAAATGGAGTTTCGGGGGGCTTGAGTGTTAGAATATAAATATTAAAACTCTCACCCTTACCACAACTTCAGAGTTTTCGTCTATCGGTAGGATCATTAATATGGTATCAGAACATTTCAGGTTCGAATCTCACCGGCGTACCCACAACTTCGGAGTTTAGTTCCATCGGCAGGGTCATTAATATTGAGCACGAAGAGGAAAAGATAGAGGAAAGTGGGGATTTTTGGAAAAATATGTAGGGTTTAGTTTCTTATTGGTAATCCCCGGCATTTTAAAATACCGGGATATCTCACTAAACCCGGCGTTTTGAACAAATGTCAGGGTAGCCTTTTACTCCGCTGGCGTTTTTGAAAAAATGCCGGATATGAGATAGTTTCGCCAACCTATCTCATACCTTTTGTCGATGCAATTAATTAGTAGCCATCGAGTCTTAGAATTTATTGCCCACCTATTTCATAAAGGAACGTTCAACAGAAAAAAGAAAATAAAATAAAATAAAATAAAATAAAAAAGTCGTTCTGCACTGCATACTAACAGTAGATGCTCGTAAATCCTCCAAATAAAAGTAGTACAACCAAATCAATTTTAATATCATATCATAATGTAAGAAACCTAGCTCCAAACTACTGTCTAACTGCCAATTCCTAAAAGCAAAAAACATAAGTAAAAAATAAAATAAATCCATTAAAATACACACTAATCACTTTGGCAGTCCACTCTCTATCTTCCTAATTTTCTCGCCTTCATTTCTGTCTTCATCGACATAGCGCTTCCAGTACCAGTGCTGTTTCCAAACCCTCTCCATCATCTCGTCAATGGGCACATTCTTGGTCTCTGGCAGAAGGAAAATTACAAAAAGTCCCATGATGACAATCCAAGCAGAGAAGAAGAAGAAGATGGAGGATTGCATGTGGCACATCATGGAAAGAAAGGCTTGTGCGATGATGAAGGTGAAGAGCATGTTGAAGCTCACTGCAAAGGCGAAGCCAGCTGTCCTTGTTTCTAAGGGGAACGTTTCGCTAGGAATCAGCCAGCCGAGTGGGCCCCACGACCAGGCGAAGCTTCCGACGAACACGCAAACCAGCATGACCACCCCGATAGCAATGTGGCTGTCCAGAGTGTTGGTGGCTTTCAGTTTCGTATGTAGAATGCCTCCTATTGTTGTCTGCAACATGAAAAATTAAAGAGCGATTTATCAAAATATTTTGAATGTCAAGAAGTTTAAAAGAAAGTCAAATTCGTGATGCACAATCAGACTCAATTTAGGAGTCTAAGCAAATTAATTTATTCGGAAACAGAACATGAACTAACCTGAGCCATCAACATCAAAACGCAAGCTGAGAGCAATAGAATCCTTCTTCCAGCTCTGTCCACAAACACAATTGAAATCACAGTGCAAATCACATTAACAGTCCCAGTTAAAACTGCAGACAACAACGACGCGTCATTCTTAAACCCAAGAATCTGAAACAGAACCGGCGCATAAAACATAATCGCATTAATCCCTGTGAACTGCTGAAAGATCTGCATCAATACTGCAATCACCAACTGTGGCCTGCTTGATCTGTGCATCAAGTTCTTAAAAGGGTGCTTCACTTCCTTGGCCATCTCACAAGCCTGTACAATTTCATTGTATTCCGGATCAACATTGTCAATCCCTCGGATTTTCTTTAGCTTTTTGAGGCCCTCATCGAATTTTTCATGCTCGATAAGACTGGTGGGAGTTTCACATATGGCTAGAGAGCCGAGGCAGAGGATGGTGGCTGGGACTGCAGCAAGGCCGAGGGAGAGGCGCCAGCCCCATGGGTGCAGGTTGGTTGTTTTGTAGTTGACAATGTTGGCTACGAAAATCCCGATTGTGACGTCGAGTTGGAAGAGAATGTTCAGCGCACCTCGTATTTTTACAGGTGCGATTTCTGATAGGAATAGAGGGACTGCCTGAGGGAAAGAAAAATAAGTTGGTATCTATAGCATGTACTGAAGAACTTGATGTGTTTTTTATTGAATAGTATATGAACTTGATAATCTTGATATCATGTATGTGAAATAGGTTGGAAATGTTTAATTCTTTTTTCTTTCCTTTATAGGGTATGATTGATTGATTTATTATACGACTGATAGATTATAGATTAACATTTAACCATGAGAACCTAGGAAGCACGAGTACTTCCGAAAGGCCAACGTACCCATGCCGGATGCATATCGGGTTCAAGGGGTACCCAAAATTTTATTACTTTTTAGCAACTTTTAGGCACAATCGTGTTTAGATATATAATCTGGGCCATAATGTAATTTAAAAAACTTGATGTTTACGCTCAAACACAAATAACTACACCAAAAATTGCAATACATAGATTATCATTTTTTTCTCTGAAAATGCTTATAATCATTGTTTATCTTCATAGTCCTATGAAATTGTTTAAGTGCTTCCATTTTAGAAATGATAATTAATTTTATTGTTATAGATATAATATGAAGTATATTACATTTAATCCTACACACCAATGCACTCGTATCCTACTTTTTATAAAAAAAAATTACGTATCCTTGTATCCGTGTCCTGTCGTACCCTCACTGTGTACCTGTGTCCATGCTTCATTGATGAGAACTTTTCTATGAAGTAATTTGCATATTTGGTTGCTTCAAGGTAAATATAAATTTTCTTCTGAAAACTGTTTTCATAAGAAGTTGTGATATACAAGTAGAGCTCTAAGCTTGTTGCAGTACCTGATTTGCGCATCCAACACCGATACCAAGAAGAATCCTGCCAATAATGAGCATGGCAAGGTTCCTTGCAGCAGCATTGAAGATGGCCCCTACCAAAAAGAAGATGGAGGCAGCCTGCATTGTGGGTTTGCGACCAAATCGCGTGCAAGTCCTGGAGGCAAAGAAGCTGGTGACAATAGCAGCTAAGTAGAGGGAAGAAGTGAAGAGTTGAAGATTCTGGTTGTCGTATTTGCAGTAGTTGTTCTCCTTCACTTGGTGTTTCTTTACATATACCCCAGGGAAGAACTTCTCCAAGAAATCATCCATTGAAGTTACTCCTCCTATATATTAGACCAAATGAATTAAATTAATCAAAAGAATATTAGACGAAATAAGGCATATAAATGCAGGTAAATAGTTCAAACGTCGGTAAAGCTAATGTGGGTTACGGGGTTGAATTGGAACAATGTTGATGCAGCCGAGGAGGGCACCAAGTCCAGGGCAATTGATGGATCGTGGTGAATTAGTTGTCGTGCAAGTGTGCAACCACTATCAACTTGGTGCGATCATGAGTTTATGCATTCATTTGGGCATGATGCCATGATATAAGGAATGTGCTTTAGCTTTTTTAAGATGGGAATTTGATCTATTTAGCTCCGTTTATTTTGAGCAGTGAGACTTGTGAGATAGTACCAAACTTGTTTGCTCTCCTTTTCTTGGGCCATTTCGTTAAGTAATTAATGGAACACCGGGGTTTTTGACCTCACGGTACCATAGGATTAGAATTCTATCAGTCGTGAAATATTATGCATTATGTTTCTTTGTTAGTTTTGTCTGAAATAGTGTGAAGGATAGTTGGAAAATGCGTTGCACTATCCGGCAATAATAATATTGGTCTAGATTCATTCCCTTGTTACAAGAGAGATGATAGAATGACCAAATCTTAACTTCAAAGAAACATGAGAACGCTTGCTACTCATATATTAAAATTTAATGACGGAAAATCACTCTTGGTTCTTTGGACAAATTTTGCGAAAAATGATTCTAAAGAAAGTTTGATCCTTTGGTTACGGGCGCTACACTATCCTCTTCGATCTCCTTGTTTTCTTTATTTGAATCCGTATATTTTATCTCATTATTATACATTTTATCTTCATCTGTTTAATAATTGTTAAATTGCTATATTCTGCCGTCTAATTTTTCTCTTATATGGGATGGGTTCTCTTGTCCACGGGGAATGAGTCTCATGTCTCTTTGTGGAGATATATGAACATCATTTTTCTTGGTTGTATGCTTGGTTAAAGTCTCTTTAATGAAACGCGGGGATGTTTAGCCCACCGTTTACAATAAAAAAAAAAAAAGTGATATTTGTACAACACTAGATTGATAATTAATCATAAAACCCTATAAAAGTTTCAACGCAATTGGACACTAGCTACACTTACGATCAAATAACTACATTGGATCTCAAAATCTTTCACCATTTAAATATCAAAACAGAATTAAGTCTAACATAACAATTATAGACGCTGTCATAAACATCATATGATCGATCTATTAGACAAATAAATGGCCATACAAGTATTGATCAGCACGCAAGGTTGATAAAAACGATCTATTATGCAAAAAAAATAACAACATTAGATATACTACAATGTGAACTGATCTATTTTTTCGATAATGAAATGTGTTATCTAATGTGTTTCCGTAAGTCGGACGATGTATTTATGGAGCGTTAGGGCTCTATTTTGGAGAAAAGTTTGTACTACTTGGTTTCGTTAATTATCATTAATGAAATGATGACAGAGGTCATCTTTTTATCAAAAAAAAAACAGAAACACAACAATGGCATAGATTTGAGTGATTCGATCATACGTACCTGAGATCCCAATATCATATCCAAACATGAGACCACCAGTGGCCGCAACGATCCCGCACATCACCACATATCTTGTGATCTTCCCCTCAAACTCATGAGGACCGCCACCCGATATCCCCATCGCCGGTGCCATAGAAAGACAGAGACAATGTTGAGAGATGAGAAATGAAAAATGGAATTGAGGAAGAGGTTGTGAACAAAATAATGATCAGATGTGAAGAGTGTGGCAAATGAAAGGTGTATATATAGAGATTGCAGTGAGAATTTTAACAGTTGTTATTTTCCGCGAGTGAATGGATAGAGACTAAATAGGATACGAGTCGGAAATGGTGGAATAAGTTTTGAAAACAAACCATATGAACATTTGTGTCAGATTATCTATATATAGAAAAAAACAAGAAAAATAGTAAATAGATCTAGGATAAGATTAAGTCAGCAAGTTTAAAAAGATTTTGGATTAGGTTAAAATAAATTACAAGAAATGGATAAATATTTTGGTAGGATAAAGTGGATAATTGTGGTTACCAAAAGGAATGACTCATTCAATGATCCTACAAAAAGTAAGTAAATAGATAAAATAAATTTAAATAAATTTAAAAATCCACAAGATATCTGCTTACCATAAGAACTAGTATAATCATGTACAGTATTTTCAAAAAATAGAAAATAACAAAATTATTTTTAAAAAACTTCATCTAATAACATCAATATAATATTGCACGATTTTTAATGTTTTATTAAGGGATACTCCCTCCGTTTCACTTTAAGTGATATTTAGGATTTTTTCTTGTTTCACTTTAAGTGATATTATCCAATTTTTCCCATTTTTTTTCAAGAAAATCCTTATTTATGTTGAAGTTTTATCTTAATTACTCATCTTAATTCTATTAAATATTCTAAGAAAATTGTAGTTTCAACTTTCTAGATTTTATTTTCTCCAAAAATTTAATGCCAACTCACCATTTGTATTGAGAAAACATTAATTACAATTTTTTGAAATCAGAATTTGTATTGGAAAAAGAATTGGTAATTAAATCATGGAGACTTATTAATAAGGGTGTAGAGGGAAACAAATATTTATCTCACCCTTTCTTGATCTGTGTGCAAAACTCCTGAATATCACTTAAAGTAAAACGGAGGGAGTATATGGTTTCAATTTAAAATTTGGATGGAAAAAGAGTGGGAAGTTGTCTCTTGTATTAACTCTCATTTTTTTGTTTTAAAAAGAAAAAATAAAAAAATTATTGGACTAAAAGTATTTTTAGCATAACATATTGTATAAAGGGGTATACAAGACGGGCGACTTATATCATAGCAACACCCTGTGTAGGGTTAGGAGCGGCAATAGTACAAGATTTTGGAAAGACAAATGGTGTGGCAGTAACTCGCTGATGGGATTGTTCCCTTCGACGGCAGTGGCAGTCCTGAATTTAGATGCCCTTGTCAGTGATGTTTGGAAGAACCAGAAGCTGAGATTAGAGGTAAAGGATCCTCTAAATCACGACTCAATTATTCAGTTACAGCTGGTTAACAATTTCATTCGTATAGAAGGAAGTTACACTAACCAGTCGGAAGATGAGAGATGGTGGACGTTGGAGGCGAATCGCAAGTTTTCGGTTGCCTCACTATACAAATGGCTGAATGACGGAGGGATTAGAAGCGAGATCGCGGATGTTATATGGGGTATCAATGTGCCTTCCAAAGTTAAAGTCTTTCTATGGTTGGTGGAGAACGACGCGATACTATCTAAGATTAATTTGAGGAAGCGTGGAATTACGGATAATGTGAGTTGCAATAGATGCATAAATCACGAGGAAGATACGAATCACATCATTTTCAATTGTCATAGAGCTAGAGAGGTTTGGGAGAAAGTGAGTCACACGTTCGGGATTTTACAGTGTCCGGGGTCTAGTGCACAGGTCTGGGGGGACATTAGATCGAACAGGATTAGAAAGGAAGTGAGATTAGATTGGGATTTGGTTGTTGCTTCAGTTATGTGGAACCTTTGGCTAGACCGGAATGATTATTGTTTCAATAATGTTAATCATAGATTTTCCTTTCTGATGCACAAAATTCATTTATGTTGTTATGAATGGACAGGACTTCTGAGAACCAGGAAGAGGATGCGAGTGGGAGAGGAGTAGTAGTTCCATCGGAGGTTGGGAGATTTCCTCCAAAAGATGGAGATGGAGACATCGAAGCTTTTGGTTTAGTTGTGTGTATTTTGATGTTTCTTCTTCTTTGCTTAGATGTTGTATCGTAGGTGTGGGATTGTTCATTTTGCTGGCCTACGGGCTGCTTTTGTATCTTTATGTTCTGTTTCGTTAAGTTCTCTTTAATGAAGCGATGACTTAGTCATCTTTTTATCAAAAAAAAAAAAAAAAAATTGTATAAAACTATCCTTAGAATTAGTTTTCCATCTACTTTTAAAAGATGCATCCTAAAACTTGCCACAATCTTCATTTAAGTTCTGTTTTTTGTCGCATCTTCAATTCCTCGAAAGATGGCTCTTCTTTCTATATAAAATCACTATCTAACTAATCTTCGTCACTCTCCTTCAGTAAATGTTACTTATTTTTTATTTAATACCATAATCTAACCCCTCAATCTCATATATTTCACTGCCACAAAATATTTCAAGAAAAATATAGAATTTTCTGTTTGAAGACTTTGGGGAAATTGAAGTTGATGATTATGACTTACGAGGGTATGTTTTTACTTGAAAAAAATCGAAAAGGATTCTTAAGATTTGTCTTCAACTAGGTGAAGCATTAGAGAAAGAAAAAAAAAAGGTAAAAAAATCAGTTAATTGTAAGCTAAAATTTGAATCATATGTTCTCAAAAAGAAGAAGATGGGTTTATTTAAACCACATGGCTTAGGAGATTTTGATTTCTTTTTCTTTACTCTTTTTTGTTGGAAAATTGTTGATTAAATAATAAATTTAGAGCATTTATTATTCTCTAGCGAAAATAATAAACAACATGGACATATATAATTAAAATTACATAAAGATAAGTTTAGAGAATATGCCGGTTTGAGGGATAAATGCTCAGCCCTAGAAAGTCTGATACAGCCTCCTTGCAGGCAATCTACACAGTCTACTCTCTAGCGGTAAAAGTACCCCCGAGTATTCAGCTCTCAAGCGCATGGGCTGGTTGAGACTCTTGACTCGAATAGTGATTCAAATTGCCCAAAGATAGTATACAAGTTTTATAGTTTATAGATCAAGTAATGAAATATATTATTCTAGTTATATATTGGCCCCTCTAGACTATAAAAAAAATAACTTATAAAGTAATATAACTCAATTAACTCTTTCACTTAATGGTTTTAAATGGTTAAAGTAACAGCTCTATTAAAGCGTGAAATAGTGTAATGGAGGTTACATTTGTAAAAAAAATACTAATGAATGAATATTAATAACCTTTTATAAAATTTAATTTTTCAAAAACAACTCCCCCTCCCCCTAAAAAAAGAAAAAAAAAATTTAGAAAAATGAAAATAACATAAAGTTTGAGCAACCTTATACTGTGAATTCTACATATTGTGGACTCTATTTGCATAATGTATATTTTGTTATGTTACCCAATAAGAGAGACTGTGCTTTAACTTCGTGATTATCATACTTCTTGCATGACATAAGAAAGTTGTTTTTTGCATGACATGAGAAAGTTGTTTTTTGAAATTTATATGTTTCCTTTTATGATAATTATGTGACAAACTCCCTTTTCAAAAATTAGTGTATTGATTATTAATGCAGAAAGTTGGGAGTAGAATTTAAAAGGCCTTGCATGCATGAACAATTATGTCTCAAGAGTGAAAATTAAAAGTGAAAGGCTATAAGCCAAACTTGTGACGTGGGATTTATAAAATCCATTTAAAATGGTCTATCTAGGAGTTGAGCTCTAGATTAATCATCGAGGGAAACGAGGTTAAACCCATAAAAGGGTCAATGGCAGTAGCAACTCTACTTCATCGACTGGATGCGTCCATAGAAGTTCAAAAGGTAGAAACAAGCTGGACCGATGATCTCATGGGAGCACTAAATTTATTTTGGAGTAGTACTTAGGTATACTTACTCCAACCCCATTCCTATTGTGATACAGTTAGGGATGCTCACGGATAAGGATATATCCGATCCAATCCATATCCAAATCCAAAATTTTTGCGGATACAGATATGAAAAATCCATATTCGGGAGGATACGAATGTGGATTCGCATATCCAATTCCAAAAAATTTCGGATGCGGATACAGATGCGAACATCACTATAAAAATCAGATTCAGATACGGATATTCCCAAAATATATATTTATTTATATATCATATATATATTAAAGGACATTTGTATAATCTACTATTATTTCTCATTCTCCCCTATGAGCCTTCTCTCTCCCTCAAACCTACCCCAAACCTGTTCACAAATCCCCCTAAATCCAACTCCTCATCCACCCTAGCTCCGCCTGTTAGAACTCGATTTTATAAATATGAAAAATCCTAACAGCAATTGCGAAGAACTGAAATACAGGAAATAAAAAAACAGGAAACGAAAGACTTTGCACAGAGTCGAGATTGAGAATCTCTCTCCTTGAAGAAGAATTCGCCCCGTAGTGTGACGGTGGCTGGCGAATTGCTTCCCAGGATACAACTGTACCTTCTCTAAAGAGCAGCACTCTTGCTTCAGAGATTCAGCGAACTGCTGTCTGTGATGTACTCTCAGTTGACTCAGAGGAGAAGAAGAATAAAACTCTGACTGTGTAAAAGACTCTGTCTAGATTCAGTAGTCTTTTATAAAAGAAAATGGAGACTGAAGACTCTTCAGAGGCCCATTACTCTGTAACAGCAGAGTAATGGAGACTCTTTAGATTCATAACTGGTGAGCCATTACTCTGCTGTTACAGAGTAATGGTACCAGTTACTGAATCTGAAAAACCTTATCAGTTTAGTAGGGGAAAAGTTTTTGTCTGGCAAAATAAAATTTAAGCCAGAGCCAGAGCCAGACCAGACCAAGCCAAGCCAAGCCAAGCCGAGCCAAAGCCGAAGCCGGAGATTCATAACTGGTAAGCCATTACTCTGCTGTTACAGAGTAATGGTACCAGTTACTGAATCTGAAAAACCTTATCAATTCAATAGGGGAAAAGTTTTTGTCTTGCAAAAAAAAGTTTAAGCCAGAGCCAGAGCCAGACCAGACCAAGCCAAGCCGAGCCAAGCCGAGCTGAGCCGAAGCCGAAGCCAGGGCCAGGGCCGAGGCCTGGGCCGGGCGCGCGCCCCCGCATGTGTGTTTGTCATTTTGGCTAAGTCCTCTCTCCACTACACGTTAGTGATAACCCCCGGGCCATGCCCTTTAGTCCAGTTTTCTAATATATATACTAGAAAAAATCTTTCCTAATTTTCGATATGGAACTATCCATTTTCTCCAAGTTGCCAAGTTAGTACATTTCAAGTACCCAACTTTGGACCAACATTTCTCATTCATACGGAATTCGTTTTTGGCAAGTGAGTACACCACGGAATAGTGCTCGTCGAGAGGATCGCAATCCACTCATTTTTCGGCACCGCCGGTGGCCGGAGCCTGCCGGAATTCGGCCCGGAAAACTGCTAAAATTAATTCCAACAATCCCCCACATGAATGGAAATTACCAGACTATGTAATCCAGACACGACAGAAAAACAAAAAACATGACAGGAAAAACTCTGAGAGTACAATCGGAAAATCACTGCATCAGGAATGGTAGTAATTTTTCAACTTTGAACCACCCTTAGTAAGTAGCTATCGGATTCACTTGACCAGGTAGTGATCATGATGTCTTGAACTACCCGGGCTTTGATGTGAACCTAGACAATAACTATCACACAGTTTCGTCTCCTCACAGAACTAAGTTCTCTTGTTGTGTTCATTTTGGCCTTGAACATCTCTGGTTAATCGTGAGTGAACTTGGAGAATGTAGCCTATCTTCATTCTCTTAGAAACGGTCCAATTTCACACTCACAAGGTGATTGCCCATAAAGAGTATCCTGCTATACCCCACTTTTATTTCAAAGCTATGGGAATCATTAAAAGCCAAGCTTATCCTAACTCTTTGCAGGCAGCACTGTTTTATCATCGTAAGAGTGGGTATGAGATTTTAATCTCTCAGTGCTCCCTTCGATTCAACAAGATTTAGTTGTCCCTTTGAACCTAGATCTTGAGATCTCCAATTCCTAGGTAGGGTTTCCATTAAATATCCTTTTTCGTCATAGGCTTTAAACTCATTCCTCTTGATGATCTCACAACCTGCTCTCGCGACAGACCTTTAGTAAATGGATCCGCTAGGTTGTCGGCCGATTTTATATATTCTATAGAGATTACTCCATTTGAGAGCAGTTGTCAAATGGTTTTGTGTCGCCTTCTGATATGACGAGACTTACCATTATACATACAACTCAGTGCCCGTGCTATGGCCGATTGGCTGTCACAATGTACACATAAAGCAGGCACTGGTTTTTCCCACATAGGAATATCCTCTAAAAAGTTTTGAAGCCATTCTGCTTCCTCAGCCGCTTTGTCTAAAACAATAAACTCAGATTCCATGGTAGATCTGGCCAATAGCGTTTGTTTAGAGGATTTCCATAATACAGCTGCACCACCAAGTGTGAAGACATACCCACTTGTGGATTTTGAGTTCTTGGAGTCCGATATCCAGTTGGCATCACTGTAGCCTTCTAGTACTGCTGGATATCTGGTGTAATGCAGCGCATAACTCTGAGTATGTCGCAAGTAGTTCAATACTCTAGTTATTTCTTTCCAGTGACTTCGTCCTGGATTACTTGTGAATCGGCTCAGTACATTTACCGAATGTGCTAGGTCCGGTCTTGTACAATTTGTTAGGTACATCAGACTACCGATTAGACGTGCATATTCCAGTTGTGATATGCTTTCGCCTGTGTTTTTGAACAAGTGAAGACTTGGATCGACAGGACTTTTTGCTGTCCCATTGGAGTAATTCTTGAATCTTTCAAGTACTTTCTCAGCATAATGGGCTTGAGACAAAGTAATTCCCTCAGTTGTCCTGGAAACTTTGATTCCTAGTATGACATCTGCAACTCCCAAATCTTTCATGTCAAATTTGCCACTAAGCATGCTCTTAGTTTGTTTGATAATGTCGTTATTGTTTCCAATAATGAGCATGTCGTCTACATACAGACAAACCAGAATGTATCCATTTGGAGTATCTTTGATGTAGATACACTTATCACATTCATTTATTTTGAAACCATTTGACATCATAACATTGTCAAATTTTGCATGCCACTGCTTTGGTGCTTGTTTCAGTCCGTAGAGAGATTTTACAAGCCTGCACACCTTGTTTTCCTGTCCAGGAACTACGTAACCCTCAGGTTGTTTCATGTATATTTCTTCTTCTAAGTCCCCATTTGGAAATGCAGTTTGAACATTCATTTGATGTATTTTCAGGTTACGTAGAGCTGCAATAGCTATCAACATTCTTATAGATGTTATTCGTGTAACTGGGGAATATGTATCCAAGAAATTTAGGCCTTCCTTTTGCCTAAATCCTTGTACCACAAGTCTTGCCTTATGCTTCTCTATTGAACCATTTGGTTTCAATTTTTGTTTGAAAATCCATTTGCATTCTAGAGCTTTACATCTAGAAGGCAAGTCGACTAACTCCCATGTATGATTTTACATAATGGAGTCTATTTCACTTTTGATTGCTTCCTTCCACATAGGAGCATCAGGCATGGACATGGCTTCCTTAAAAGTTCTGGTCTTATTCTCTAACAGAAAGGCCGTCACAAAGTCAGGACCAAATGATTTTGATGTTCTAGCCCGTTTACTTCGTCTAGGCTCATCATTATCATGTTCTGGTTCATCAACTGCAGTGCTTGCATTCCCTTATTCACGTGTACGTTTGGGATACGTAGTATCTTTGCACAGAAACACCTATTCAAAGAAGAAAGCATTTCTTGATTCCATTATTGTATTCACATGGATATCCGGTATATCTGATTTGTATACCAAGAACCGATATGCACTACTATTGTGTGCATAGCCTATGAATATGAAATCAATCGTCTTAGGTCCGATGGTGACCTGTTTCGAATTAGGCACTGCCACTTTTGCTAGACACCCCCACACTTTGAGGTATTTATACGAAGGTAAGTTACCTTTCCACAGTTCATATGGTGTCTTGCTGGTTTTCTTGTGAGGTATTTTATTGAGAATGTAGTTGGCAGTCAGCAACGCTTTCCCTCACATGTTTTGGGGTAAGCCAGAATTCAACAACAAGGCATTCATCATCTCCTTCAGAGTTCGGTTCTTGCGCTCGGCAGTACCGTTTGATTCGGGTGAGTAAGGAGCAATTGTCTGATGAACTATTCCATGTTCTGAGCAGAATATGTTAAATGGTGCATCATATTCTCCTCCTCTATCACTTCTAACGATTTTAATCGTTTTGCCAAGTTGATTCTCAACCTCAAGTTTATATTCTTTGAATTTGTCCAAAGCCTCATTTTTTCTATGTAACAATTATACATAACAGAATTTTATGTAATCGTCTATGAATGTCATAAAGTACTTTTTGCCACCTCTAGTCTGCACATATTTTAAATCACATAGATCCGTGTGAATTAAACCTAGAGTTTCTGTGTTTCTTTCTACAGAACGTGATAGCGTTTTAGTGAGTTTGGCCTCTGTGCAAACTTCACATTTTTCGGAGTTATCTACCTTAAATTTTGGTCGCAAATTCATGCTAATTAATCTACGCATAGAATTGACATTAACATGGCCGAGTCTTTCATGTCAAATAGAGGAAGACTCAACAATATAGGCAATAGGAGTTATTTCATTAACATTGGAAACAGCAGGAACAATAGTTTTAGGGATGACTGTCATTACATTAAACATGAACAGTCCATCCTTTACATATCCTTTACCCAAGTATACCTTATTCTTAGACAATACAAAATTATCAGAAATAAGAACAACCTTAAACCCATTCTTGCTTAGCAAAGAACCTGATATCAAGTTCTTTCTAATATCTGGAACATGCAGCACATTTGTGAGTGTTAGTTCTTTGCCTGAAGTCATTTTCAGCACTATCTTCTCTGTTCCTTCAATTTTTGAGATGGAAGAGTTTTCCATGAATAGCTGTTCATCTTTGTTGCACTTCTGGTATGAAGTGAACATTTCTTTGTCCGAGCAGATATATTGGTGGCCCCAGTATCGTACCACCATTCACGAGGATTGCTCCCCACAAGATTTACCTCTAATACTACAGCACAGAGGTCCAGTTCAGAGAGACCAGTGGACAAGTTCTCAGCTATGTGTGCGTGGAATTTTTCATTCCCTTTTACATGTCCTGTTCCTGAACGATTACTGTCCTTGCTACGGCACTCAGAAATTTTGTGCCTCAACTTACCATATTTGTGGCATTTTCCAGCAAACCTCTTTGCAAGAGGTTTTTGGTTTGAGGCCTGTGGCAGAAATTTTCTCTTCTTGCCCTTCTATTCGTGCTCAACCACGTTGGCCTTTTCGATGGACTGATTTTCATAAGACCTGTCAGTCTTGCGATTCTCCTCTTCGATCGCAACCTGACAATTAGGTCTTCAAGAGACATCTCCTTTCGCTTGTGTTTGAGGTAGTTCTTGAAGTCTTTCCATCCAAGTGGAAGTTTTTCGATGAACGCTGCAACCTGGAATGGTTCGCACAGCGTCATGTTCTCTGCAGCAATTTCGTGCATTATAACCTGCAGTTCTTGGACTTGACTCACAACTGTTTTGGAGTCAATCATCTTGTAGTCCAGAAATTTGCTGACTACAAACTTCTTGGACCCGGTGTCTTCTATTTTGTACTTCTTTTTCAAGGACCCCCACAGGAGTTTGGACATCTTGAAGACACAGTAAACGTTGTACAGGGGATCTACCAAGCCATTCAGGATGTAGTTTCTGCAGAGGTAGTCGCCCTGAGTCCACGCATCAACTGCAGCAACGGAGTGTGCATCCATTGGCGCCAGCATCGGGGCTAATTCAGTGAGGAATCTGTCCAACTTCAATGTGGTCAGGTAGAACTGCATCTTCCCTTGCTACTTCTTGAATCCAGTTCCATTGAACTTCTTCGGTTTTTCACCCACGGTTATGTGCGTGGGCAGAACGACTGAATGTGCCGCAACCGATTGTGCAGTCACATTTTGGGTCACCGGTGTTTCGGTACTGATAAGCCCACTGGCAATATCACTTTGTGTGTTCTCCATGTTCTTATCTTCTCTGAAATAGTTTGAAAGAGAACTTGTTAGTTGTTTTTTCCGAATCGATAACAGCACCTGTAAATAAACTCCACAAAACTGTTAGAATCAGTGAGGAAAAAATTCTGCTTTAAGATTGTTAGAACCCGATTTTATAAATATGAAAAATCCTAACAGTAATTGCGAAGAACTGAAATACAGGAAATAAAAAACAGGAAACGAAAGATTTGCACAGAGTCGAGATTGAGAATCTCTCTCCTTAAAGCAGAATTCACCTCATAGTGTGACGGTGGCAGGCGAATTGCATCCCAAGATACAACTGTACCTTCTCTAAAGAGCAGCACCCTTGCTTCAGAGATTCAGCGAACTGCTGTCTGTGATGTACTCTCAGTTGACTCAGAGGAGAAGAAGAATAAAACTCTGACTGTGTAAAAGACTCTGTCTGGATTCAGTAGTCTTTTATAAAAGAAAATGGAGACTGGAGACTCTTCAGAGGCCCATTACTTTGTAACAGCAGAGTAATGGAGACTCTTCAGATTCATAACTGGTGAGCCATTACTCTGCTGTTACAGAGTAATGGTACCAGTTACTGAATCTGAAAGACCTTATCAGTTTAGTAGGGGAAAAGTTTTTGTCTGGGCAAAAAAAAAATTTAAGCCAGAGCCAGAGCCAGACCAGACCAAGCCAAGCCAAGCCTAGCCGAGCCGAAGCCGAAGCCGAGGCCGGGGCCGGAGCCGGGCCAGGCCGGGCCGAGAGCGCGCGCGCGCGTGTGTGTTTGTCATTTTGGCTAAGTCCTCTCTCCACTACACGTTAGTGGTAACCCCCGGGCCACGCCCTTTAGTCCAGTTTTCTAGTATATATTCTAGAAAAAATCTTTCCCAATTTTCGATATGGAACTATCCATTTTCTCCAAGTTGCCAAGTTAGTACATTTCAAGTACCCAACTTTGGACCAACATTTCTCATTCATACGGAATTCGTTTTTGGCAAGTGAGTACACCACGGAATAGTACTCGTCGAGAGGATCGCAATCCACTCATTTTTCGGTGCCGCCGGTGGCTGGAGCCTACCGGAATCCGGCCCGAAAAATTACAAAAATTAATTCCAACAATCCCCCACATAAATGGAAATTACCAGACTATGTAATCCAGACACGACAGAAAAACAAAAAACATGACAGAAAAAATTTGAGAGTACAATCAGAAAATCACTGCATCAGGAATGGTAGTAATTTTTCAACTTTGAACCACCCTTAGTAAGTAGCTATCGGATTCACTTGACCAGGTAGTGATCATGATGTCTTGAACTACCCGGGCTTTGATGTGAACCTAGACAATAACTATCACACAGTTTCGTCTCCTCACAGAACTAAGTTCTCTTGTTGTGTTCATTTTGGCCTTGAACATCCCTGGTTAATCGTGAGTGAACTTGGAGAATGTAGCCTCTCTTCATTCTCCTAGAAACAGCTCCATTTCACACTCACAAGGTGATTGTCCATAAAGAGTATCCTGCTCTACCCCACTTTTATTTCAAAGCTATGGGAATCATTAAAAGTCAAGCTTATCCTAACTCTTTGCAGGCAGCACTGTTTTATCATCGTAAGAGTGGGTATAAGATTTTAATCTCTCAGTGCTCCCTTCGATTCAACAAGATTTAGTTGTCCCTTTGAACCTAGATCTTGGGATCTCCAATTCCTAGGTAGGGTTTCCATCAAGTATCCCATTTCATCATAGGCTTTAAACCCATTCCTCTTGATGATCTCACAACCTGCTCTAGCGACAGACCTTTAGTAAATGGATCCGCTAGTTTGTCGACCGATTTTATATATTCTATAGAGATTACTCCATTTGAGAGCAGTTGTCTAATGGTTTTGTGTCGCCTTTTAATATGACGAGACTTACCGTTATACATACAACTCAGTGCTCGTGCTATAGCTAATTGGCTGTCACAGTGTACACATAAAGTAGGCACTGGTTTTTCCCATATAGGAATATCCTCTAAAAAGTTTTTGTCTGGGCAAAAAAAAATTAAGCCAGAGCCAGAGCAGACCAAGCCAAGCCGAAGCCGAAGCCGGGGCCGGAGCCGGGCCGGGCACGCCCGCGTGCGTGTGTTTATCATTTTGGCTAAGTCCTCTCTTCGCTACACGTTAGTGGTAATCCCCGGATGACGCCATTTAGTCCAGTTTTCTAGTATATATACTAGAAAAAATCTTTCCCAATTTTCGATTTGGGACTATCCATTTTCTTCAAGTTGCCAAGTTAGTACATTTCAAGTATCCAACTTTGGACCAACATTTCTCATTCATACGGAATTCGTTTTTGGCAATTGAGTACACCACGGAATAGTACTCGTCGAGAGGATCGCAATCCACTCATTTTCCGCCACCGCCGGTGGCCGGAGCCTGCCGGAATCCGGCTCGAAAAACTGCAAAAATTAATTCCAACACCACCTTCCTCCACCTTCCTCACCATCATTGGTCTCTTCCTCCACCCCCAAATCCCCCAAATTCAAAACCCTAGCTCCACCTTCCTCCACCATCTCCGCTAACATTGGGCTCTGCCTCCACCCCCAAATCGGCCAACATTGCGCTCAACTTGCTCGAAATTCAAGTAATATTAATTCTCACTATTTTCCATCAATTTCTCATATTAGATTTATTTTACAGTTTATTAAATAAACCGTTTAATTCGAAAGGATCGAAAGATTGGAGAAGCGATACCATCCTGTTAATTCGAAAGAGAAGGTACCAAATTAGATTATGATGTCAAAGTCTAGGGTCTTATACCCCAAGTTTTGATTCGAAATTTAGCGTTGATACCTCAGTCTTCGAAATCTATGGTTTTATCTAATCATATTGCCTTTATTAATAATTAACTGGTTAGTATCCAAATCTAGGGTTTTATCTATTCTCTATTTTGCTTCTTTCTTTTTTTTAGGTTGCTGATTTGCTCTACTGTTTGTTGATATATTTGAGGATGTCTATGGTTACTAATTTGATGCATATAGATTAGAAACACGGCTCAAATCATCTCCTTGAATTTTCGCTTATTTAAGGAGGCATTCAAGGGGTTTGTGAAAATGCTCTTGTGAAATTTTGAGATATTGTTCGCTAATTTGGTATTATGGCATTACTTAGTTATAATTTTCCTTATTCATTATACATTTTTCCTAATGATTCATTATTTTGTTTTGATTTAATAAACTAAGATTGCTTTCTTTCGGGTGGCGGCAACTGTGACAAAGGATTTATGAGAAGTCATGGACAAATAAAGAGCGTGAAATATAGTGAAAGCACTCAGGATTCAGAAGGGGCTTATTAGCACTGTCACATTTGCCCGATACCCGGACCCGACCTGGACCTGACATTGGACCGGTACCGACCCGATCTATCCGGGTCCGGGTCCGGGTCCGGGTCCGGGTCCCTGTCTGGGTCTGGGTCCTTGTCCTAGTCCTAAAATAAGACTCGATGCACTTCCGGGTCCGGTTCCAGGTTCAGGTTTGCCCAAAATAGATCCGACCCGGACTCAGACCCGGACCCGTTAAAAATACCCTGAAAAATATGGAATTTGAATAATAGGGTTATAGGGATATACATGTAAATAATAATTGTTGAAAATAGAATTGTAAATATAATATTTATTCATGTACTTAAGTGCA
This sequence comes from Hemerocallis citrina, assembly GCA_017893485.1. Lineage (NCBI taxonomy): Eukaryota > Viridiplantae > Streptophyta > Magnoliopsida > Asparagales > Asphodelaceae > Hemerocallis > Hemerocallis citrina. The sequence goes on along the minus strand of CM030364.1, from coordinate 273,706,842 downwards.
AAAATTGTTGGAACCATAGGGTATCAGGTTCAAAAATACTTAAGTGCAAATATTTATTTCCCGCTACCGAACCCGATAGGTAGATTTTTTTAATTAGGACTCAGACCCGGTTCTTACTAGTCTGGGTCCGGGTCCAATTTTTGGACCCGTGAGGTGTTAGGTTCAATTCTGGGTAGTGGAGAACCCGACCCGATAGCAGCTCTAGGGCTTATGTTGTTTCTCCAGGTAAAGGCATTTTTGTTTGCTTCTTTGTTGTTTTCCCCTTAAGAATTGGGGGATAATATGAGGGTTGATCACCTTTATTTGCTTATTTACACTCTTTTTCTTAATGCTCATCTTTCATGGAGTACCAACAATATCTTGGCTCTTACAATGGCACATTCTTGAGTATTGTTTATTCAGCAGATATGTTGGGTCCTTAAGGGAAGATGATACTCCATTGGAAAGCACAAGAAAAACTATCAAATGGTAACAAGTTGATGTTTTTTTTTACATCAAAGATATTCAGTTATGCTTAAATATTGTGTGATGCTTTCTATCGGATTAGCAATTTTATGGATTACTTTCTCTATTTTCTTACTTCCTAATACATAATTGTGTTATGTGTTGTTGTGCTAACAATATCTAACCAGGGCCAGCCCAAGGCCCAAGCGACCAAAAGAAGGGCTATAGGCCTCCATTTTTTTTTTTAATATATAACTAGTGAAAAGGTCTCTTAAATTATCTGGCAGTCTCGTTAATTTCAAAAAAATATTTCCTTTTGGTTTCCCAAAAGGCCTCGTACACTTGTCCGCTTTGAGAAATCAGAAAAGCTAAAAAGGCCTCTTAGACTCTTAGAGTCTTTTGGTTTCCAGCTGAACAATACTCTTTCATTTACAAGTTCCAAGTTCCAAGTTTTTGTGACTCAGTGACTCTCTCTCCCGTCTCGCCCTAGCTCTTCTCTCTCTTGACTCTTCTTACTTCTTAGTCTTCTAATCTTCGCTCGCTCCGCCGCTTGCCGATTCGTCGTCGAAGTGTCGAACCCTCAGTCCTCACCACATCGGCCGATCGGCGACTTGTCCACAGGCGTGAGGCGTCGACTTCGAGTCTTTCTTGCCTCGCCCAGTCGCGGCAGTCACCCATTCTCTCTCTCTTCTAATCCTCGTCCTCGTCGAACCATCGGGCATCGCGACTTGCTTGCCTCCCCTTCCCGTCGCCGTCGGTCGTCGCCATCGTCAGCAACAGTGACGACAGTCCCAGTGTCCCACAGGCCCACAGTCACCAGTCGCCACTACCACAGTATTGGTTGCCGGGATTTGGCTGTCAGCACTATTGAGTGTGGTTGTTGGGAGTTCCCCTATTTACAATGTTGCTAATTTTGGAGCATTTGGAAATGGTATAATGGACGATACGCAAGTAAGTTGCTCCAATAAAAGAAAATTGGTTTCATAACCTTTGTTTTTATCCTATTGCTTCAAACAATTGTGTAACTTTTTATCATTTAGTAGTCGAGAAATCCTCTCTCATTCACAATGAAATATGCTTCCAATTATTGGGTTATTATCTATACATAGATCAAACGAGAAAATGCATATGTTTCTAGGATCTATATGTAATCCAACAAATAATGGGTCTTTTAAAAATTACATCGGAGAAAATTTAGGTCAGATTTAGATCGAACCAGACAATTCTTTCACCTCTACCCAAAATTTTCACTAAAGAAAAAATGACAGATTTAACTCCTTATCTATATATCTTTCTTCACCATAACTTGGCAAGAGTTGTTGTGTCAATCAATCTCATTACTATTGTATGTTAAAATGCATGTGCAACTTACATATATTTTCCAGTGAATATTAGCTAATATATATTATTGGATAATATAGTTAAATGCATCAAATGTTAGAAACACCGTTGATCGATTCTTTCGTACGCAATGGTGTTTCTAACATTTGGTTAAAAAAAATAATATAATCCACATACACAAATAAAATCAAGTTTCAAAATAAAGAAGAAATGAAGCATTTTTTGGATTGGTTTTGTGAACGCATTCATGAAGGCTTGGGCAGCTGCTTGTGCTGATCACAACCAATTAACCTACTTTCTTGATTCCGTCGGGAGGGGGCAGAACTTTCCTCTTGACGCAAACTACGTTTTGGGGACCTTGCAAATCAAATATTCATGTTCAGGTATCAACCTTAACTAGTTTGATCAATTATATATTCCTTTTAAGAATCTTACATAATATTGATATTGATTAAAAGAGATCATCTCTTATACGAAAAATATCAAAAGTCTGATATACCAATAAAATATTAGCTGAAAATAATACATATTTATCGTACTGAATTGAAATTTTATCTAGCCTTACGGTCACTTCTGATATATACAAGTCTATATACAAGTCTGATATACCAATAAATGACAAACTGATTCTCTAGTTTTGTATAATGCATGTCGATTACTGATTAGTGGAAACCTTGTGGCACCACACTGGTTTTGGACAAGCCCAGCAGAGACATGGATCATATTCATCAACATTCATGGCCTCACTGTCGATGGCCGAGCAGAGAAATGTTGAATGAAATTGATTACAATAACATAATAAATGATTTTGCATTTCAAAAAGTCAGAAAGATAACATTTAAATAAAAATATATTAATTTTAACAAAATATTATTATAAGCTTTTAAAAGGCCTCATTTCAGAGTTCGCTTTAGACTTCAGTAAGAGTTGGGCCGGCCCTGTATCTAACAATAATTTATTTGAGATTTAAGAGGTGCCTTTTAGTTTTATATATAAGAATTAGTGAAAAATGATGGAGAAAAACATATAATATTCAGCAGAAAATAGCAGAATCAAAATCAAAGTCTCCACAAATATTGCAAATTAATTTATTACTGTTTTCAGAGATACCATCAAAACAACAACAAATAAATTCAGGTTGTTATCAGCAGCCTTAATAAGATTTCCCATGTCACTACCATTTACCATTTCTGCAAGCACAGCTAGGGTCTAAAATATGGAGACCTGGTAGCCTTACCGACCATGTGATCGGTGATCCCTACAGTTTATGTTTGTGGTTTTTTTTTTATTAAAAGATGACCGAGGTCATCGCTTCATTAAAAGTGCTTAACGAAACAGGAATATGAAATACAAAGTGCCCGTAGGCTAGCATCACCCAAACGTCTAATCCGGGCCAACATCCCGGACATCAACCAAAATACAAAATACATGAAATAACAAAGCATCTATAGCATCCTGCCAACATCTGAAAACTACAACCAAAAGATAGCCCTCTCCCTACTAGCAGGCTACTCTGTCCCCTCTCCTGGACGCATCTTCTTCCTGGATCTGTTTGGGCCTGTCCATTCATAACGACAAAAGTCAATTTTATGCAATAACGATGAAAGAGAATGACGGACGCAATTGAAACAAAAATCGTTGCGGTCTAGCCATAGGTTCCACAATACTGACGCCACACCTATTTCCCACTGTATTCTAACCTCTTCTGAATTCCTGATGTTTCTAAGAACCCCCCAAACCTCAGCATTAGACCCCGGGCATTGTAATACGCCGAACGGAATACCCACTTCCCCCCAGACCCATCTAGCTCTATGACACCTGAATAAAATATGATTTGTATCTTCTTCTTCGGACATACATGTACCGCATAACGCACTTTCCACAATCCCCCGCTTTCTCAAATTAACCCTGGATAGAATTGCATCGTTCTCCACCAGCCAAAAGAAAGCTTTCACTCTAGAAGGAACGCTGATACCCCAAATCACCTCCGTAGTCTTGTTTCTAATACCACCATCATTAAGCCTTTTGTATAAGGAGGAAACTGTGAACTTACCATTGCCCTCCAACGTCCACCATCTCTCGTCTTCCGCCTGTTGGGTGTAATTTCCTTCTATCCGAATGAAGTTATTAACCATTTGCAATTGGACGATCTCTTCCTGCTCCAGTGTATCCTTGACCTCTAATCTCAATTTGGAGTTCTTCCAGACGTCAAAGACCAACGAGTCTTTGTTCAGAGCTGCTTCCGCCGCTGCTGGGAAAAGGCTCATGAGCGAATTCGAACCACACCACTTGTCTTTCCAGAATCTCGTTTTCCTGCCATCTTTTATCCTACAAAGAGTATTGTTGTGGTAAAGCTCCCCCGTTCTGTAGACCCCTTTCCAAAAGAAAGATTTCCTACTATGGATGCCCTTCCCCCCAAATCTGAATTTCTTCCTTGTCCGGTAATTAGTCAGAGACTTGCACCACCAATTATTCCGCTGAATTTCCATCTTCCACCACCATTTACTTAGTAACGCCCTGTTCATGTCTCTGAGATTAATAATACCCAACCCTCCGAACTCCTTCCTTTTGCAAATCGTCCCCCAGCTAACGAGAGGTATCCCTTCCCCCCCCCCCCCTCGTTGGTACCTTTCCATAGAAATCTCCTTCTCAATCTGTCTATCTTGTGGATTACCCATACCGGTAATTCGTAAACAGACATTAGGTAAATGGGGATACTGTTGATAACTGCGTTCAGCAAAGTGATCCTCCCTCCCAACGTCAGGAATTGCCCTTTCCACCCTTCTAGTCTTTTCTCGATCCTATCGATAAGAGTTTGCCAGTCTTCCTTAGTAAGCCTCCCTGGCCTGATTGGAATCCCGAGATACGTAAACGGGTATTCTCCCTTCTTGCAACCTAACATCTGTTGGATCATATGGATTGGGGTGGAGCAGCGTTCACTCAATTGGATTATGCAGCTCTTGTTGAAATTGACCTTCATTCCAGACCAAGCCTCGAAGCACTTCAAAACCGCTCCCATCGCTATGATATCCTCCTTAAACGACGACCCAAACAAAAGCGTATCATCCGCATATTGCAGGATAGAAATCTGCTCGGACACACCCCTGATGTCAATCCCGAAGTGATTCCTCTCCCTGTTCCCGTTTGCGATCATCTCCGGTAGATCGTCAGCAACTATAGCAAATAACAACGAGGACAGAGGATCCCCTTGTCGAAGCCCTCTCTTGCATTTGATCTCTTTACCCTGAGATCTGTTAACAATGAGGGATGATTTACCCCCTCTGATGCAATGAAATATCCACTTTCTCCACCTTTCCCCAAAACCTTTAAGTATTAGGGCTTCGTCCACTGAGTCCCACTCGACTGAGTCGTAAGCCTTTTGGAAGTCCACTTTAAAGAGGAACCCATCCGTTTTATCTCTGTTTGCTCTGAAGACAGTTTCATGGGCCGAAGCCACGCTATCCATGATGTCTCTTCCTTTAATGAAGTCACTCTGACACTGTCTAATAATCTCATTAAGTAGTGGCCCCAATCTGTTAGCCAATACCTCGGTGATGATTTTAAAGGATCCGTTCAGAAGACTGATTGGTCTGAAGTCCCCAGCCTCTTTAACCTCAGCCTGCTTGGGGATCAACACAATGTTCGCATAGTTGAGACGATCTAAATCAGTTTCCCCCTTGTGAAAATCCCGGACTATTCGCATGAAGTCCCCCTTGATGATATTCCAATAGATGTTGTAGAAGAAGATAGGGAAGCCGTCTGGTCCCGGAGCTTTATCTGATCCTAGGCTTTTGATAGCGGAGATAACCTCCTCTTCTGTGAAGATGCTTTCGATCTTATCTGAACCATTTAGCCTAGAATCCAGCCACATATTCTGATTCATAGAGCACCTATGCTCTTTTTTTTTACCCAATAGATCCTTGTATTTATCGTGTAGATGTAGTTTAATTCTATCTTCATTCTCGCACCACTCACCATCTACCTTTAGCCCAGAGATGTGATTTTTACGCCTTCGACCATTGGCAATCTTATGGAAAAATTTAGTGTTGGCGTCTCCTTCCAACACCCACTGGATTCTTGATCGTTGCTTCCAATAATATTCCTCCATCTTTCCAATGTGTAGAATGTCTTGTCTACTCTTCCGCAGCTCCTCTAATTCAGTCTCTATAAGATCTCTTTCCTCCTCTATGATTTCTAAATGCTCGATCCTCTCACCTATTTCATCTTTTAATCTCTGATTCTGCCCAAATTCCATCCTAGCCCAGTGCTTCAATTTCAACCGTAATCTCCTGGTCTTTTGAATCCAACATCCCACCGCTGAATCTGGCGAGGTAGGCGCATTCCAGCTTTCCTCAATAATCCTCTTAGATTCTTCACACAAAGTCCATGACTTCTCAAACCGAAACTGATATGTTTTCCTCCTTTCCTCTTCCCCACTGTCCAGAGCTAACGGAGTGTAATCAGAAGTAAATCTAACCAACGCTTTGGCCTTGGCCAATGGGAAGGCATCTTCCCATTCTGAGGAGACTAAGATTCTATCTAGTTTCGCCAAAGTTGGAACCTCTTGTAAATTTGACCAAGTGAATTTCCTATTCGGTGGATTGATTTCCACCAGCTCTAAATCATCGATCAAGGCATTGAATTGATCCCTGTCCCCCCTCGGAGCTCCTTTTCCGAGGTGCTCGAACTGAAACCTTGTAATATTGAAATCTCCACCTAGTACCCACGGACCCTTGCACCTTCCTCTAATATACCTAATCTCGTCCCAGAACAGATTCCTTCGGGCGGACTCATAGGGACCGTAGATTGTAGTAACGGTCTGAATCCAACTGTCAACTCGTCTTCTAATAGTAATCGTGATGGAAAATTCTCCCGAAATTTCTTCTATAATCTCGAACACTGTAGGATCTATTCCTATTGCTATACCCCCTGAAAACCCTCGCGACGGCTTAAATCTCCACTCGAAATCACCTATACCTTTAATGCCTAGAAAATCAACTATATTAGGAGATTCAACCCTAGTTTCCTGAAATGCGCAAATGGACGGTCTGTATCTAATGATAGTATCACTAATAAGCCTCTTTTTGGATTTCTGCCTCATCCCCCTCACATTCCAAAAAATGTAATACATTAAAAAATATAATAAAACCTCTAACCCCTAAACCCTAGGACCCCATGCCCGCATTTATTCTATGTGTCGTGATCTATCCCCTCTAATAATATTGACATGAACCAATTGCTCGTCTCTGTTGGACCCCATGGCTAGACCGTAAAGACTAGCAAAATAAATAAGCGAATCATCATTCAAAAGATCTAATACTGAAAAAAGGCCGTTAGAAATACCTTGACAGGCCGAGGTTGGCTCCCTAGTCTTTGCCGCTGCTCTAATCAGATCTTCTTCTCTTGGACCACTCGATCCCCATTTATCTAACTGCCTCTTGCTCTTTCGCTGCGGATCTGCATTGTATTTGACACCACTGCCCACTACGCTGTCTCCCACCCCACCTCCAGCTAATTCTCTCACTTGTTGTGCCCATTTCTCATGCTCCGAGTCATACATGCTTCCGCCGCAATGAATACCTTCCAAAGCCCCTATCATACCATTGATTTGATCCGAATCGCGCTCGTTGTGGCTTTGCTCTACGGACTGTTCCGGATCAGCTAAGTCGACCAAACTGCCATCTTTGAGATCGGCCGTAATCATCAGTTGCCCATTGACATTCTCCCCTACTTCTTCTTCACCCACGCCAGAACCCATCTCAGTATAAGCAATATTAGCAGAAATATCCTGAGGTCCATCTGCATTGAAACCAGGCCCATTAGCCCCTTCATCAACCAATGGATCGTAGAGCAATGCTGGCTCTAGACTAACCAAATCCTGCGGCCCAAGCCCATTCGTTCGGCCCACATCATCTACCGCCATCACCTCATCTTTTCGAAAACTCGCGCTAAACCCACCCTGCCGTACGAATGCTTCGATAGCCTGTTGGATCGAGACTTGAAGCTCGTCCTTCGACAGTAGCGCTAAATCAGGGACCTCCTTCGAAGACCTCTTTGTCATCTCGTTACCCACGCTCGACCCTCCTTTCAAAATTCCTAGCATTGGAGCCCCTCTAGCATCGCTGTCAATCCTATCATCCTGATAACCCATCCCATCGCGCCGCTGAGGGACCTTCTGCCACATCGCCGTCACCCTACTTCCTACTAGGCGTACATCTCTCTGGCTACTGGCCTTGAGATTGGACCCATATTGATCCCCTATCTTGAACTTGTCCTTGAGATCAGATGAACGGCCATGATCTAGTGCTGTAGGATCCAACGGACGATCGTCATCGTCAACCTTCGAACCGAGCTGAACCCTATCATTTTTTCTATCGTCTAAGACTTCCTCTTCCTTCCGCATTGACACTTTCGCAAAAGACACATTCTTCTTCTTCTCCACGATGACCTTAACCTTGTAGTACTCCCCTTCGAACTCTGCCTAGACCATCGACGGAATGTCGGAAAAATTCTCGCAGCCCACTCTTATACGCGCGAATTCTCTCCTCTCCTGAGTAATTGTAGCTCTATCGACCTCCTGCAGAAATCCAAAAGCTCGAATAAGGTTCTGAAATCCCGAACGTAGCCAGCAGTGTAGGGGGAAGTTGTAGAGGCGAATCCATATAGACGGCAGCGCATTCGCTTCCAAAGCTCCGAACTTTCGCGACCATTGAGAGAAAGTGATATAGAAGTCGTCGGAACCCATGCCTTTCTTGCCAAGCACTTCGTTCAGCCTCTCCTCGTCGTGATAATGAACGAAGAATGTGTTGATATTCATCCGCTGTACCCTCCATTGCAATGCGGCATTCGGAGTAATGTTGGCATAAAGTAAACGCTCGATCTCCTCCGCCAATGGGTTACCACTTTGTACCCTGATAATGCTGCACATCCGAAATCGCCGTTCGAGCTCTGCCATGAGCGGAGTTGGAGTAATCAGCGCCTTCACCAAAGTTCTCCCGCCAGCGAAGCTTTCTTCAGTTTTGCTGCTGTGTGTGTTGGTCGAAGCTCCTCTTCTAGGGACATTGGACGTTGGTGTCGGGGCCCTCCTCAGGTTTGGACAGTCGCGAGAAATATGACCAGATCGACGGCAAACGTAGCAGAACCAATCTTTGGTACAATGCGACAGCGTGTGACCCCATTGGGCGCACTTATGGCAGCGTTGACCCTCTCCCTCCGACGCCGACTCATTCCTCGACTACCTCTTGGTGGCTTTGATGGCCTTACGTGCGCGAACCAGCACCCATTCCCCATCTTGATCCTTTTTGGTGATAGTCGGAGAGCTTGCTCTAGCAGTAAATCTTGCTGGAGACTCCATCCATTCCGCCCCCTTGACAGCTTCGAGATAGGACATTTGTTTACGCTGTCGGAGATCCCTATCGTCCTCCCTATCCTTCGATCCATCTCTAATTGAGAAACCTCTACCTCGATCCACCTCACTGTTGAACAGTTCACTCTTCTTCCCTCTATGGGAAGAGTGAGGCTCTCTGTGGGATGTGCGATCTATTCGAGAGGTCGTAGTCCCGGTGATCATCTTCTCTTCTCCTCTCACTCCTTTCAGTCATCTCCTCCCTTCTACGCTTCGCCATGAGCCTGTCAGCTTCAGAGTCTGCTAGCTCAAGGTGCCTGTTGTGGATCTCTGAGTGGTGGACGCCCTTATGAGAAGGTTGGATTCGTGAATCTGTAGCCACTCTGTCGCTGTGGATACCTCTCTCGCTTCTAACCTTTCTCTCCATTTCTCAGTCTAGGAGTTAGAAATATAAACGAAATTAAATATATTAATAAATGAAAAATTAAAGATATATAACTTACTAGAATATCTCTACATATTTTATTTTTTGACTGAGTTGCCAGCTTGCCATACTTAGAGCAAATCTGTAGTTCGTTCTAAGCTAAATTTTGGGTATTTGGCTTTTGGAAATAGAAAATATGGCTATGCGCTGCAGTCGTTGAAAGCTAAAATATGGCCGGACGATCGATTATCTCTCGTCCCAATTTTTTTTTTAAAAAAAATATCTTTTTTTTAAGCACTAAAAGACAACAAAAAAAATAAAAATAAAAATAAAAATAAAAATAAAAACTTTTTGGCCTGGGACGGTAGATTAACTACCGTCAATCTTCTTTTGGCATCTAGCTAAAGGGAATTGATGATGTATAATGCTTCGTCTCTGACATTTTTTTTTATTATTATTTTTATAATAAACGATGCCCCATTGTTTATCGTCCGTTTCAAAAAAAACTTAAGCGACGGGATATTTTCCTTCGTCAATTTTCAGGGACGAAAGAAAATTGACCGTTAGCTATATTTTGCATTTGGCCAAATCGTTTGCTATGTTTGGCAAGGCACTATTCATCGTACACCCAAATTTTGCAAATTTGGACGACGACTGCAGCTCTTTTTTTCGAAATTTTTCCAAAATTTGGGTATTTAGCCCACGACTACAGATGCTCTTAAAACTCACAAATTTGTAAAATTCTTTATTAATAATTGATGTTGTATAGGTGATGTGGCCCAATCAGGACCATCAATCTCCTCAGATTACACTCTCCTGTGATCATCAGGTCAACAAGTCCAACGGGCTTCTGCTAACTCCAGCCCATAGACAAACGGGTCTGACCCGGTCCGCCAGGGCCCCAGACCCGTTTACCCATGCCTATGAATACCAGACCCCCCCTTCCCCTTCACTTTGGAAGGTAATCAATCTTTCTCCACCTGAACCTTAGCTACTGTTGCTTTCTCTGTGACTGACTAGATCGTCGGATGGCCTGTTTTCGGGAACTCTCCCGGGATCTCTAGGCATTGTGCAGGTCCAAAGATCCGAGCCGAGCTACGAACCTCAACCTACTTCCTGCAACTCCCGAGTCGGTCCTACGACCGAGGATCAGACCAACGTCAGTGTCGTGCATTCCGCTTGACAAAATACAAGAATTCACACATGTTGTCCCCACACCCAAAAGAAAACAAACAACATCAGGTTAGCGCCGTCTGTGGGAACCCGCGTGACACCTACATAGGCCTGGTCCTACCCGAGGACACCCCCTCGAACCTAGGCTCTTCGATGGCTTCCAAAGCCAGAAGGGTTGTCACTTCTGGATGCCATCCAGACCCTCTTCCCCTTCAAAGCCACATGGACACCCAGGGCTCCAACCAACCGCAGGCCAATGGCGCCACCGGACCCGGACTAGGCACTTCACACTCTGTTGCAATCGATCTGCAGCACGTAATCCAGAACCGGCAGGCTAGCCGAACAAGGGGAGGGGCCGCTTCCAACTCGGTCCCGAACCAGGACAGGCAGCCGACCCTAGAACGAGAACCGGGGCACATCCGCTCACCCCGAGGGTGTAACACCTCTACCTTAACTCCTCTATTTTATAATTACAAAATAGTTGTTCGTATTTCTATTATTGTGGGAAGATGTTATTGTTATTGTTATTATTATACACAAATATGTAATTTTGTTTGTGTATATATCTATATATATGTGTACATATGTATACTCTCTATTATTAATTTATTTATTTGATGGACTTGGTTTTAATTGGAGTTTATTCTGAAAAGATGAACTTTAAGGACCTAAAAGTAGTATAAGAGTTAAGGAGGGGCTTATTGATAATTTTCCAATCCTTTTTTTTCCTTCTCCCCCTTCGTTCGATCAGACCGAAGCCTTCCCCCCTTCTTCTTCCTGCGATCGAACGAACCCATCCCGATCCAAACCCTAAGTCTCCCCACCACTCCAATCTTCAACTATTTTTCGATTAATTTTGGGGGTAAGGTAATAGAAGGGTCCTCTACCTCCGGGTGGTGTCGATTTGGGCAAAGAGCTACACTACGGTGAGTTTGATTTTCTTTGAGTTTATGTGTTTGTATGATTTGAAACTTTTAGTTGTGAATTGGTGTAGCAAGAAGAGTAGACAATTCTCTTTACACTAGAAGTGATAGTTTTAGCATTTAAGAGATAGAAACCAAATTGAAATTATAATGAATGTGTTAGCTTTAGAATTAATGGGCACATTGAGGATTCTGGAATTTGGGTAGTAGGATTCTTTAAATGCAGGTATTCATGTTTTGTTTTTGTTTTGTTTTTGACATTTATGTTACTGCACATATGTGACAGTTTAGGAAATTTATTCTTCTTGTTGTGGCATATGCATATGCATATCATATCAAGCTAAATACAAACCTGGATTTATGATGAAACTTCCTATAATATAACCCATCAAGTCTTAGCACGTATGCACGTACAGGACATGCTATTTAAGGTACTGAAGTCTATTTTATGTAGATCTTGTTTTATGGACTGGAATTTTTAAAGTGCAGGCATGTGTGAATTTGTTTTTGATACATCTGTTGGTTCGTATATCAGAAATTATATTAAGTTATTTATGTTGTTGTGAGAAGTGCATATGTTTATTCAGTTCTAGCTACATACAAAGTTGTACTTGATGATAGAATTTCATATCATGTAACCTATCCAGTCCTAGCATATATGCATGCATCGGACATCCTATAAAAGGTAGTGAAGTCTGTTAATTGCAGATCTTTTTATATAGATTGAGTCTTTGAAGTGTAGATACCTCCGGATAGACCGGAGAGAGATATGATACCCCAGGATGGACCTGGGAGTGCAGATACCTCCGGATAGACCGGAGAGAGATATGATACCCCAGGATGGACCTGGGAGTGCAGATACCTCCGGATAGACCGGAGAGATATAATACCTCAGGTGGGACCTGAGAGAGAGTTGATACCCCAGGATGGACCTGGGAGTGCAGATACCTCCGGATAGACCGGAGAGAGATATGATACCTCAGGTGGGACCTGAGAGAGAGTTGATACCCCAGGATGGACCTGGGAGTGCAGATACCTCCGGATAGACCGGAGAGAGATATGATACCTCAGGTGGGACCTGAGAGAGAGTTGATACCCCAGGATGGACCTGGGAGTGCAGATACCTCCGGATAGACCGGAGAGAGAAATGATAGCTCAGGGTAGACCTGAGAGAGAATTGATACTCTAGGATAGACTTGGAGTGTAGTGCATTACCTAGAAAGAACGGAGGTTAAAGTAAACTGTCTTATGAGGGGGAAAGTGAAAAGTGGAATGTATTGTATTATGAAATGAAAATGAGAAAGTAAAGATGTTGTATGATATGAAATAAATATGAGAATAGCTCAGAAAATGGTTGATATAGAGAAACCGATTGTGTCATGAGTTTGCTGTATCTTGGAATTGTGTCGAGGAACTACTCGCCCGCTATTTTCTTGGAAATGGTGGGAACTACCTGCCTTGACACAACTCCTAGGATGGGGTGAGGGGTTGTTGATATCATAGATGTGTTATGGCATGAAGCTAAGAGTAAAGTAAATTGTTAGATGAATAGAATAGTAAAGTGAAGTAATAACTAGTGTAAATAAGTGTGATAGTAAAGAAAGTGGTCATGAACTGTTAATGCGAAAGGAAGTGATTATGAATGAAATTGAGTGTGAAAAGAAATGGTAAGCGAAGCACGTGGTTAAATTTTAAAGGGAAGAATAAAGTGAATGTGTTATTTAGGAATTGGAACTTAAAGAAGTGTTTATGTGATGCTTACGTAGTGTTATTTATTGGATAGCTAGTAAATGAGTTGTTTATGAATTTTTGGGGTACTTTACGAATTCTTATGAAGTGGTGTTTTTGGGTTGCAATGATTTGTGATAAGGAATAGGTGTGGAGGATATTGCGCTAAGAGTGAATAGAGAAAGTGATATGTGTGAAATATGTGAGACTCATAAAGTGGAGTGTATTATGGGATGGATATGGAATGTATTCTACTAATATAAAATGTGATGTGATTGTGGGGCCTTGGAGGTATGCCAAGGAACTACCTGCCCGCCATTTCCCTAGAAGTGGTGGGAACTAATTGCCAAGGCACAGCTCCAAGGTAACGAGATAGATTATGGTATTAAATGAAGAAAATTTAAAAAGAGTATTGGGTGATAATTTTGTTTAGTTATTACCGATATTTAGTCTTGAGAAAAATTTATGATTTCGATTATGGTAAGTCTTACTTTTCATTTTGACTACATTTAATTTAATGGTAAGTTTTATTCTTCTCTCTTGTTGATATTTAAATTGTTCTCTACTTAGTAAATCATACTCACACCAGTAATGGCTAACCCCCGTTGTTTTCTGGGGGTTAGGGGAGTCCGTCCCTGAGGGAGGACAACCTTAACTCTCTTGCAGGTTTGACAGCCGCGAGGTGAGGTAGTGCTATGGTTTTTGACAAGATTTTGGGTTGTAGTGGTTGGATTAGATATATATATGTATAAATGATAAGTAGTAATAGTGGTAGATGATGTATTATTTGATGCTATGGGAGATTATGTGTATGATCGTAAGGTGTAATTATATATATAGTGCTGTGGTGAAGTCTGAAATCCCGTACCCACCTCGTTGTGGAGTATTGGGATTTGTGGTTGATTTTGAAAGAAGTTTTCTTAAAGTTTTCCCAAAATCTGATATGTTTTCAAAAGAATTTATGGTTTTTAATTAATATTTGATATTTCGTTATGTGTTTGGCCCCCAGAGCATTATATTATATTGCCTGTATGTATCTGCTCATTTTGGCCTGGGGAGCCCAGTAAATTTATTGTATATTTTGTGAGCTACGGAATTTTGAGCAGAATTCCGTAAGCTTTTTGTGTTTTGGGGCAAAATTTACATCGGAGACTTTGTCAAAATTTTTCCTGAAATATAACTTTCTTAGTTTATGATTAAAGTGATATAGAAATTGAAAGAATTGAATTTGGAGACTTAGTTTGGAAAAAAAAAAAAAAAGAATTTTTGGGGCGTTACAGAGGGCCTCCACCCTCGCGTGGCCTTGTGGATCTGGCCACCGTCACGATGGCTGAGTTCCAAAATTTTAGGGACGAGGTCCTTCATGCAATCCGAGGCGGTGCTAGGACCGAGGCGTGCAACAACTCATATCCCCAGTCATACGCTAGGGGTGGCGAATCCTACGGATCGACCCACCCACTAGGACAAGAAGACGTCGTCCTTCAACGCCTCCAGAAAATGGAGAATTGCCTGGCCCATCTCGGCGAGGGCGAGTCGATGCCAGGGCATGGTTACAGACCGAACCGACCCCCATTCTCCACCTAGAAATTAGAAGCTGAGATCCCCAGAAACTTTAGGCCTCCCCAATTTGAAATATATAATGGCGAGGGTGATCCTGCTGATCACATGGAAGGGTTCAAAACTCTAATGCTGATTCACAGCACCTTGGATCCTCTCCTATACCGCGCCTTCCCTGTTGCGTGGTCTGGCTCGGGAATGGTTCCCGAAACTCACCCCTGGCTCGGTCTTCTCCTTCGACCAGCTATAGGAGAGTTTCCTAGCCCATTTCGTGACTAGCCGAAAAGTCGAGAAGACGAGCGCGTTACTTATGGACCTCACGCAGAAAGAAGGGGAACCTCTCCGTGAGTTCGTTCACAGATTCACTGCCGAGGCGAGGTCGGTGTCCTCTCTCGATGCGGGCGTGGCCTCCATAGCTTTTCGGCACAATGTTAGCCACGGCCAGCTCAAAGCGTTCCTGGCCAAGAAACCGACTATTGACTTTCCTAACCTCCTCAACAAGGTTGAGAAGTACATTCGGGCCGAGGAAGCCCTACACTCCGAGGGCATCAAGGAGTCTATAGCCAAAGGAAAGCAGAAAGCGGAAGACACCGAGCCCGCCAAAAAAGCCACGAAAGACGCGGTTGGTCTGAAGAGGCTTCCCCCGGTTCCCCGTTTTGAAAGATATACCCCACTGACCCAAAACGTGTCAGCCATCCTTTTAGAGATCGAGGAAAAGGGGATCGTCCGACATCCTCCCCAACCAAGCAACAACAAAAAAGGGGACCAGATGTTCTATTGCCAGTTTCACCGGGACCATGACCACGAAACGGATAACTACCGCGCCCTTAAAGACGAGATAGAGACCCTCATCCAGCGAGGGTACCTGAGGGAATTCACCCGACCTAATCCAAGGGACCGGAGGGACCAGAGGAATCCGAGGCCTTTGCCTCCTCCTCGAACGGTCAGCAAGCCACCTGACCAAAAGCCCGAGCCCGAAGAAACGGTTGGACAGGCTATACTACACTGTGTCCATGGCGGACTCCTGGGGGGAGAATCCAAAACCTCCCGCAAGGCCTTCCTACGGGATCTAAGCTTGGTCCACGACTAACCTCCCCCTAGGTCTTAGCACCAGACTTCTCCTTCTCAGGAGAAGACCTAGTGGGCATCCGACTCCCGCATTGCGATGCTCTGGTTATCAGCCTAGGCATGGCCAACCATGAGGTCCGGCATATCCTCGTAGACAACGGTAGGTCGGTGAACATCCTCTTCCTGGCCGCCTTTGAAAGCCTAAAGCTCCCCCGATAAAGGTTTAAACCAGCAGGGTATACGCTCCACGGATTCTCTGGTGTCCCCGTCCAGATCGAGAGTATTGTCACACTCGACGAAACGGCCAGCACTACCCCGACCCTCAGGACCAAAGCAATGGACTTCATGGTGGTCAATGTCAAGGTCGCCTATAATGCCATCCTCGGTAGACCCGGCTTATGCACCCTCCAGGCGGTTCCGTCCACCTACCACTTGAAGCTCAAGTTTCCCAACTCCCACGGGGTGGGTGTGGTTTGGGGGCAATCAGGAGTTGGCACGTTCGTGCTACATTACCATGGTGGGGGAGGAGTCTTTCCCCTCGACGCGGTCGAGCTCCATTCCGAGCGCGATTTGGAACCCGTGGATGTGCTTGAAAATGTCCCTTTTTCCGAGGGAGAAACGTCCAAGTGGTTCCGAGTTAGCCTATCATTGACCCTAGGCCTCAAGCAAACAATCATTGAGTGCGTTCGCCGGAACTCCGATCTCTTCGCATGGACGCCATTTGACATGCCGGGAATCTCTGAAGACATCATAATGCACAGGCTGAGCGTCTGACCGGACTCAAAGTCAGTCCAGCAAAAGAGGCGTAAGTTCGCCCCCGATCGACAACTGGCGGTCAGGGAGGAAGTTGGAAAACTCCTTTCAGCGCGATTTATTCAGGAGGTCAGCTACCCAGAGTGGCTGGCTAATGTGGTGATGGTGAAGAAGACGAGCGGCACGTGGAGAATCTGCATTGATTTCACAAACCTGAATAAGGCTTACCCCCAAAGACCTGTTTCCACTCCCAAACATCGACGCCCTCATAGATGTGACAGCAGGGCACGAACTACTTAGCTTCATGGATGCCTTTTCAGGCTATAACCAGATAAGAATGTTCCCCCCAGACATACCGAAAATTGCCTTCATAACCGATCAAGGCCTTTATTGCTACTGGGTGATCCCTTCGGGCTGAAGAACGCCGACGCCACTTATGAAAGGCTCGTCAACCGGGTCTTTAAGGACCAGATCGGCCGGAACATGGAAGTGTATGTCGACGATATGCTCGTCAAAAGCCATTCGGGCGACGATCATGTGGCCGACCTTAAAGAAGCTTTTGGGGTCCTGCGGTCTCACAATATGAGGCTCAATCCCTCCAAGTGTGCCTTCGGCATATCCTCGGGGAAGTTCCTCAGATTTTTTGTGAGCCACCGTGGCATCGAAACAAATCCTGAAAAGATTCGAGCCATCTTCGACATGGCTCCCCTAAGAAACACCAAGGAAGTGCAAAGGCTCACGGGACGACTGGCAGCCATCGACCGTTTCCTCTCCAAATCTAGAGAGAAGTCACTCCCATTCTTCAGGCAAAAAGCTTCGAGTGGGCAACCCCCCAACAGGAGGCATTCGACCAGGTGAAGGTATACCTCGCTAACCCACCGTTCCTCAGCAAGCCGGAGCCGGGCGAGCCCCTATTCCTCTACTTGGCCGCCACTGAACACGCGCTCAGTGTCGTATTGTTCAGGGAGGAGGACAGATCGCAGAAGCCCCTCTACTATGTTAGCAAGGTCCTGCATGATGCAGAGGTCAGATACCCGAGGACAGAGAAAATCGTCTATGCACTGATTATGGCAGCACGGAAACTCTGTCCCTACTTTCAGGCCCACTCTGTTTGCGTTCTCACAGATCAGCCTCTTAACAAGCCCAAAATTTTGGTCGCCTCATAAAATGGTCAATCGAACTCAGTTAGCACGACATCAGCTACCACCCTCGTACAACAATCAAAGGCCAAGCGCTCGCAGAATTCATTACTGAATGCACCATCCCCGAATCCCCAAAAATTCAGCAGGACGTCCCGACTTGGGACGTCTACGTCGACGGTTCTTCCTGCGAGGAAGGAAGCAGGGCGGGCATCATCCTTAGAGGCCCCGACGACTTTATCCTGCAGTATTCTCATCCGCTCAATTTTCCAACCACAAACAACAAGGCAGAATATGAAGCTCTGATCGCGGGACTCACACTGGCTTACCGAGCGGGTGCGAGGCAAATACAAGTCTTCAGTGACTCACAACTTGTGGTCAAACAGATCACCGGAGAGTACGAGGCCCGTGACCACCGAATGACCCAATACTTGGCGCGAGCAAAGCAGCTGCTGCAGCTCTTCGTGTAGGAGGATGTCCATCGGATCCCAAGAGAACAAAACTGTCACGCCAACTCCTTTTCTAAACTCGCGTCATCTTCTCTCGGAGGATTAGACCGCATGGTCCTAGTCGAGGTCCTTCTTAAGCCAACAATTGAAAAACCGGAAGTCTTTTACCTCACCGACGAAGATTCCACCGAGACGTGGATGAGCCCCGTACACAGGTTCTTGACAACCGGCGAGCTTCCACCAGACCCGGCCATGGCACGAAGCATTCGGATGCGGTCCAAAAGATTCACCTTGATTAGAGGCGTGCTCTTTAAACGCTCCTACACCAAGTCGGACAGGAGACCCTATCTTTGCTTCCTAACACCAGACGAGGCTAAGTATGCCCTGGAAGAACTACATGAAGGGATCGGGGGGTGTCATATGGACAGTAGGTCACTGGCCCAAAAAGCAATAATCCACGGCTACTACTGGTCAACTATACTGCAAGATGCTAAAAACCTCATCCGAAGTTGCGGCCCCTGTCAGAGGTTCTTCCCCGTTAAACACTCGCCCCAAGCCAAGCTGAAGTCCCTCGCTAGTCCTACCCCTTTTTATATGTAGGGAATGGACCTGGTCAGCCCCTTTCCGCCGACGCCCGGCCAGAGGCGATTCCTCATCGTGGCCGTTGACTACTTCACTAAATGGGTAGAGGCAGAGCCCCTAACTACCATCACCGAGCACCAGGCTCAATAATTCTTCTGGAAGCACATAGTATGCCAATTCGGGATCCCGTGCGTGCTAATCACCGATAACAGAATCCAATTCGCCAGCAAACACTTTTGGGAGTTTTGCGACGACCTCTGCATTTAACAGTGCTTCTCGTCAATCTTTTATCTCCAATCGAACGGCCAGGCTGAAAACACCAACCGTCAAATTCGACGGTCTGAAGAAGCGGCTGGACCAGTCGCCCAGGGGTCTGTGGGTCGAGGAGTTGTCAAAGAATCCTCTGGTCACATTGGACTACTAAGAGAATTCCGACCGACGAGTCACCTTTCAATCTGACATATGGGACCGAGACGGTCATCCCATTGGAAGTCAGCTTCCCATCGCTGAGGTACATGGGCTTCAACAAAGAATCAAACTCAAGCGACCTTAGGGCCAACCTGGACCTCGTTGATGAGATACGGAAAAGATCCAGCATCCGACGGGCCATTTACCAAAAACAGGTCGAAAGGCTCTATAACAAGAAAGTTCGCCCAAACATCAAGAAAGGGGACCTCGTGCTCCGAAAGCTAGCAATCTTCCAGCCCGCAGCCAGGGGCAAGCTTGCCCCCAACTGGGAGGGCCCGTATAAAATCACAAGCTTGGACGCCCGACGCTCGGCATGTCAAGGCACCAGCTTTCTTACAAGGTTAGAAGCCCGACGCTCGGCATGTATCGCAAGCAAGGCACCAGCTTTCTCACAAGCTCGGACACCCGACGCTCGGAATGTATCGCGAGTAAGGAACCAACTTTCTCACAAGCTTGGATGCTCGACGCTTGGTATGTATCGCGATCAAGGCAACAACTTTCTCAAAAACCTGGATGCTCGATGCTCAGCACGTATCGCGAGCAAGGCACCAGCTTTCTCACAAGCTTGGACGCCCAACGCTTGACATGTATCGCGAGCAAGACACTAGCTTTCTCACAAGCTTGGATGCCCAATGCTCGGCATGTATCGCAAGCAAGGCACCTACTTTCTCACAAGCTTAGACGCCCAGCACCAGGCATATATCGCGAGCAAGGCACCAGCTTTCTCACTTGTCCGACACTCGGCATGTATCGCGAGCAAAGCACCAGCATTCTCACAAGCTTGGATGCCCGACGCTTGACATGTATCACGAGCAAGGCACAAGCTTTCTCACAAGCTTGGACGCTCGACGCTCGGAAAGTACAACGAGCATCCACCTAACTTTTTCTAGCAAAGCTGCCTATCAAAGGCCAAGTCTGGGAGTTCGATGCTCGGCAAGTACGGTGAACACCCACCTAGCTTTTTACAACAAAGCTGCCTATCAAAGGCCAAGTCTGGGGGCTCGACGCTCGGCAAGAACAGCGAGTACCCACCTAGCTTTTTCCAACAAAGCTGCCTATCAAAGGCCAAGTCTGGAGGCTCAACGCTCGGCAAGTACGGCGAGAACCCACCTAGCTTTTTCCAACAAAGCTGCCTATCAAAGGCCAAGTCTGGGGGCTCGATGCTCGGCAAGTACGGCGAGCACCCACCTAGCTTTTTCCAACAAAGCTGCCTATCAAAGGCCAAGTCTGGGGGATCGACGCTCGGCAAGTACGACGAGCACCCACCTAGCTTTTTCCAACAAAGCTGCCTATCAAAGGTCAAGTCTGGGGGCTCGACGCTCGGCAAGTACAGCGAGCACCCACCTAGCTTTTTCCAACAAAGCTACCTATCAAAGGCCAAGTCTCGGGGATCGACGCTTGGAAAGTACGGCAAGCACCCACCTAGCTTTTTCCAACAAAGCTGCCTATCAAAGGCCAAGTCTGGGGGCTCGACGCTCGGTAAGTACGGCGAGCACCCACCTAGCTTTTTCCAACAAAGTTGCCTATCAAAGGCCAAGTCTGGGGGATCGACGCTCTGCAAGTACGGTGAGCACCCACCTAGCTTTTTCCAACAAAGATGCCCCTTGAGGCTCAGAGCTTGGCAGTGACCTCAAGCACCCACTCAGCTTCTCCCTGAAGTTGCCTCACTCAAAGCTCTCCGAGCCGACCTACAAGATTGGAGCTCGGCAGTAACCTCGAGCACCCACTTAGCTTCTCCCTGAAGTTGCTTCACTCGAAGCTCTCTGAGGCTACCCTACTAGCTTGGAGCTCAGCAGTGACCTCGAGCACCCAGTCAGCTTCTCCCTGAAGTTTGCCTCACTCGAAGCTCTCCGAGCCGGCCCTACAAGCTCAGAGCTCGGCAGTGACCTCGAGCACCCACTCAGCTTCTCCCTGAAGTTGCTTCAGTCTCAACCCTTGGCCTTCGGCCTTAGACCAGAGTTGCGGCTAGTTCTAATAAACATCCCCCAGGGATTCAGAGCAACAAATCTTCGCCAAATACTCCCTTCTTCACTTCCCACAGAGGCCGACTACTCCTACACGGTTTGGTTACACAGCCCTCCAGGAGTGGGGGGCTTATGATGTGGTATGGTGACGTGGCCCAATCAGGGCCATCAGATCTCCTCAGATTACGCTCTCATGCGATCATCAGGTCAACAAGTCCAACGGGTTTCTGCCAACTCCAGCCCACAGGCAAACGGGTCTGACTCGGCCCACCAGGGCCCGAGACCCGTTTACCCATGCCTATAAATACCAGACCCCCCTCCCCCCCCCCCCCCCCCCCCCCCCCCCCCCTCACTTTGGAAGATAATCAATCTCCCGAGTCGGTTCTACTACCGGGGATCAGACCAACGTCAGTGTCATGCCTTCCACTTCACAAAATACAAGAATTCACACATATTGCCCCCTACACCCAAAAAAAAACAGACAGCATGAATAATCATATTTGGAAACAATTGTGTTCACTTTCCTTAAATAAAAAAAACAATTGTGTTCACATGTTATGTTAATTGAAAAATCAAAATAGATAAATAAGATATAAAGATTTGGCTGTGGCTTTAACTGCAAGTAAATAAATAAACACAAACGGTAAAAAGGAGCGGAGCCGATAGTGTATAACTTTCACTATTTCTTTATTTGAGAAAATATAAGTAAAAAGTGGAATTGCTTTTTCACTAGCAATAAGAAAGTGTTTGTTGCACGTAAAACTTTTTTAAGTTGTGAGATTATTATAGAGAAAAAAATCTGAATTTATGTTCTAAAAAAGTGGCTTTGTTGGATATAATTTATTGTATTGTAAGATAGGGAGGAGAGAAAAAAAAATTAACATAGAAAGTTATGTGGAATTATTTTATTGGATAGAATAAAAAAGTAGGAGAGAGAAATATAATAAAAAGCTACAGTTGCGCTACAGCTGCTTTCAACTGAGTTTCAAGCTATTTCTTCGGAATTTTTTTGTTGCTGTAGTAGAAAAATATTTCCAACCA
The DNA here is from genome assembly GCA_017893485.1 of Hemerocallis citrina. NCBI lineage: Eukaryota > Viridiplantae > Streptophyta > Magnoliopsida > Asparagales > Asphodelaceae > Hemerocallis > Hemerocallis citrina. The sequence goes on along the minus strand of CM030364.1, from coordinate 273,684,443 downwards.
CTTCCAAGCCAAACAAACCCATGGAAGCGTAAATTTCCATGGATTCTAAATCCTAAAAGTTACATACTGATATACAAACTTGCCCTAACTAAAATAGAGAGTTGTCATTTTCACCTTATAACTCTCGTTTTTTATATATAAAATTAGTAATTTGCACGTGCGCTGTATATTCTAATTAATTTTTTTTATATAATAAATAATAAGACGTAATATGACCCCGAACCTAAGATCTCACTTTACTCATCACAAACTCTTTACAGATTACCTTTGGTAGCACAAACTTTTAATTTATATGAGTGACACTTTGTAAATAATTATGCCGTAAATAAATTTGAACTTTGAGAGTATTATGGTAACTAACAACATCTGAGTAAATGAATTGTTAATATAACTTCCACTTAAAAATGAATGATTGATATTAGATAGTTAAATGTCTACAAATCACAGGTTGTCTACAAATGACAACCCCAACTCTTTCATTATAGTACTACTATACACGTGCAATGAATGTATTAATTTTTTTAAAAAAAAATTAAAGTAAAAACTTTGATTCACATGCGATACATGTCTTAATAAATAGGAATATATATTTTTTAAGTAAATGTGAAGACTATAATGGGAGAGTTGGAGTTGCACGTAAGTAGATAGATTTACAACTCAAACTCTTCCATTATAATATTAGATTATAGATAGATAGATAGATAGATAGATAGATAGATAGATAATTTACACGTGTGATGCACATTTAATATATTAAAAAAATTAAAGTAAAAATTCTGACATAGGGAGGACTCGAACCAGAGACATCCTTCATATTAGTTATGCACGTGCAATGCACGCGTTGGTAGATTTACAAATGACACTAAGGTCTTCTCCGATTATAAATTTAGAGACTATCAATTTATACGTGCAATGCACGTCTTAATAAACAAATATTTTTAAATGTAAAATTTTCGACATAGTCTGGACTCGAACCTGAGACCTCTATTATATTAATTATGCATGGGCGATGCACGGCGTTGAATGTCTACAAATGACAACCCCAACTCTCCCCTTATAATATTACTAGTAATCTTCACGTGCGATGCACGCTTTAATATTTTTAAAATTTTTTAGTAAATAACAAGACGTAATCTGGCCTCGAACCGGAGACATCTTTTTACTCATCACATACTCTTTAGAAAATACCCCAATATGCACAAACTTTTATTTTATATGAGTGGCACGTTTGTAAATAATTATATCGTAAATAAATTTGAACTTTGAGGGTATTATGGTAAATAACAACAACTGAGTAAATGAATGGTTAATATAACTCATACTTAAAAATGAATGGTTGAGATTAGATGGTTGAATGTCAACAAATGGAAACCTCAACTCTCTCATTATAATATTACTAGTATCGTACGTTCTAATTTTTTTATATTTAAACATAGTAAATAATAAGACTTAATCTGGCCTCGAACCTGAAACATTCCTTTACTCATCACATAGTCTTTAAAAATTACCCCTAGTGTCACAAACATTTCTTTTATACGAGGGGAATTTTTGTAAATAACTATGTCATAAATAAATTTAAACTTTGAAGGTATTATGGTAACTAACAACAATTGATTAAATGAATGGTTAATATAACTCTCACTAAAAAACGAATTGTTGAGATTGGATGGTTGAATGCCTAGAAATGACAACCCCAACTCTCTCATTATAATATTAGAGACTAGTAACTTGTACGTACAATGCACGTTCTAATCAATATTTTGTACGTGAGTTGTACATGTTGGTAGATTTACAAATGACATTAAGACCTTCTCACATTATAATATTAGAGATTAGAGATTAGTAACTGCACATGCGATGCACGCTTTAATTAATATTTTTTTATATAGTAAATAATAAGACATTCCTTTACTCATTAGATACTTTTTACAAATTACTCATAGCGTTACAAACTTTTATTTTATATGAGTGATAATTTTGTAAATAATTATGTCGTAAATAAATTTGAACTTTTAGGGTATTATGGTAACTAATAACAGTTGAGTAAATGAATGGTTAATAAAACTCCCACTTAAAAATGAACTAGTAAAATGCACACGTGCAAATGCACGAAAAAAAAACTTGCGACATATATATGTTATTAGAGAGAGAGTATATATTATTTTCGGATATAGTTTCTAATAATTTGGCAATTGAGTTTTAGGGTTATTGATTTCCTATTTTGTTTAGTATTAGAATCTTCATGTATGCTATCTTACACCTTGACTCAATTCAATTTATTTCCTTTTTTGTTATTTATCATATATATATATTATGGTAGACGGCTTTTATATATATATATATATATATATATAAAAGCAGTCTACCAAAACATTTGATCGCCAAAATTTCCAAAGGAATTTAAAAAATATATATTATTATTATTAGATTAGAGAGATGGAAAAATTATATTGTTTATGAACATGGTTTTAGATAATTTGGTGATTGAGAATCGGCATTATTGATTTTCCTTTTTGTTTACTATGAGGATTTTTATTTATGGTGCAACCTATGTATTTGCTTAATTTATTTTCTCTATTGTTAATTAATTTCTTCCTTTCTGTATACTCTATTAATATTTTCAAGTTTGTAATTGTCTACAATTTTCTAAATTGCCAATAGATAAATCCTTTTTGAATCGATATTTTCAACTTTGAGAGGTCCGATATTTTGAATTGATTTGTGATATGGCTAAAAATGAGATTAAATCAGGACCGTTCAAATCGGGCGCGAATCTTGAAGCTCTCAGGGGTAAAATGGTAATTTCACCTACAAACGGATCTGAAATGGGAACTGGGTCCTTCTTCAAAGCCCAATAACCCATGAACGGATCTGTCCTACTGGGTACGGGTTCCAGCCCATTAAAAACCAGTTCAGAAGGATAAAGAAGAATTCAGATTCATAATTATCCCTAAAAGGTGGTTTTAACCACTTCTATCCATTCACACCGGGAAGTAGAGATATGTACTTATCTCGAAACGGATCCCTAAGGCGACTATAAAAACCCCTCTCCTCCCACCGTTGCAAGGTAATGAATCTTTTTCCAGTAAAAGCACTTTCTTAATCATTCTGATTACTGACAAGACCGTCGGAGGGTGCGTCGTTGGGATCCATCCCGGTGTTTCGCACATTTTGCAGATTCGCGGCAGCAGCAAGAAACTAGTCAAAAAATTGGTGAAGGTCAACAGGCTTACCTCATTCGTTTTCTCAAGAATCCACAAATTCTATCTATTGCCCCTACACCAGAAATCAGTGGCAACAGATTGGCGCTGTTTATGGAAAACGTCGAATAGCAATCCAGCCTTTTCCACCCGTTAAGACCATCTCCAACCATGCATCCAAAAGAGAAAGGGAAGGCAGCGGTCTCCAGCCGAAGAACCACTTCTCTTACTCCTCCCCCTCCTCCAACTCAAGGTGCTCCTCCTCAATAGGCCCCTCCAGGGTCTCGGAGGGCTGCCCAGGGGGGCTTTCGTAGGAGTCGTCCAAAGCAACATCCTCCTCAAAGTCCTCCCAAGTGGGATCTCCGTCAAGTGATTCCCGACCACCAAAAGGGAGTCAACCTTCGAACTCGCCTGAATGGATGGCGAGCCCTTGAGGGAGTCCATCAACCTGAGCACCCAGGGGTCTCAAGAGTCCGGACCCCCCACCGACCAAGGACCAGAAGATCCCCCCCCCGGAGGAGGCAAAGAGAGTCCCCTCGGCATCATCGGCGGAGAACTCATTCTCCAGTAAGTCAAGTCACACATAGGGACCGACAAGCTAGAGAGGTACCAGTCACAAGGGCAGAGCTTCAAGACTTCTAAGCAGCAGTCTTACGGGCCCTCAAAATCATCCCAAATAACGACCAGAGACCACCTACTCATGAGCCAGCTAGGAGCCACCGCCTTCACACTCCCAGTCCTCGTCCATCTCCAAGCTACCTCCAGTCCACCCTCGTACGAAGATGAGTTCCGGGGCTCGGCAAGATATGTTCAAAGAGAAGACTCAGTATACCGCCGTCTCCATGAGATGGAGAGGTGCCTCGACCGAATTGACAGAGAAGAGGAACAACGGGCGAGGAATTTTCGCCCGAGCAGGCCCCCATTCTCCCGAGCCATCATGGAAGCCCCGGTCCTGCAAAACTTTAAGCCCCCTGATTTTGAGTCATACAATGGGGAGTCAGACCCCACCGACCACATCGAGAGTTTTAAAACTCTCATGAGGATCCACCAGGCTTCGAATGCGCTCCTTTGCAAGACCTTCTCTGCCACGCTGAAGGGGCCTGCGAGAGAATGGTACTTTCGACTCGCCCCGGCCTCCATCTTCTCGTTCAACCAGTTCGAGGGTCTTTTTCTCACACATTTCGTGAGCAGTCGCCGCACCGAGAAGACGAGCGGCTCCCTACTGTTCCTCAATCAAAAGAAGGGCGAATGATTAAGGGACTATGTCAAGTGCTTCACTGCTAAAGCCAGGTCCATCGCTTCCTTGGAACCTTCGGTCGCCACTGTCGCCTTCCATTCCAACGTCCTCAATGATGACCTCAGAGCGCCCCTTGCCAAGAAGCCTCCTCGAAACTTCTCAGAACTCCTGCATAGGAGTGAGAAGTAAATTCGAGTGGAAGAGGCTTTCAACCCCCCCACTCTCGAGGAGTCATCTTCTGGGAACAAACGGAAGAATACGAGCGAAGAAGGATCCCAAAAGCTCCAGAAGGACGGCAATGGTCAACGCCGTCCAGCTCCTCATTTTGAGAAGTTCACTCCCCTCAATGCTACTATATCAACGGTACTTATGGAGGTGGACAAAGAAGGGCTACTCCGTGCTCCTCCTAGAATGAATACCCCTGGCAAGAAAAGAAACAGAGATAATTGGTGCCGCTTTCATAGGGACAATGGCCACGACATGGATGATTGTCGAGCTCTCAAAGAGGAGATCGAAGAGCTCATACAGCGGGGACACCTGGACAAGTTCGTCTGAAGAGACGGGGCCGACCTTCCACCCCGAGGAACCTATAAGTGAAGAGAGAGGTCCGTCGAGGTCCAAGATTCAGAACCTGGGGCCGTCCTCCACCTCATTGTAACACCTCGAATTTGTAAAATACCGAAAATTCCTGTTTTTATATATTTTGAGTGGTGAAAATTATTTTTGATGTATTTTATTTAAATATTGATATTGGTATGGATATTTGTGGTAGATTGGTATTAATGATATATTGGAGTTATGGGTCGAGTTTTATATGAAGAAATATTGTTTACCTTATTTTCTACTTTTGAAAAATTAGTATGAGACAATTTCATGTATTTGATGTTGTTAGTATTTTCAAGTGTGAGAGTTGGGGGTCTATTTGAAATATTTTGGAGATTGGGGGCTTATATGTAATTATTCCTTATTATATATATATATATATATATATATATATATATATATACAATTTTCCAAATCCCCACCCCCTCTTTCTCCTTTCCTTTTTCTTTCTTTCCTTTTCCTTTCCCTGTTTTCTTCCCGATCGAACCCTTCGGCCGAAACCCATTCGGCCTCCCCTTCTCCCGCTCCAATCCACTTGGATTCTTCACCAAATCCAAATTAAACTGAGGGGTATGCTAATTGAGGGGTTCTCTACATCATGGAAGTGTCGGATTTTCGAAAGAATTTCGAAAAGGTATATCCTATTTTACTTATTCGTATAAAATTAATTGTGGTTAGTTTTATTGAGTAGGATTATTATGGTAGAGAGATTTAGAGGTGTTGGAAGTGGAAGATTTGAGGAATTAGTGGATTGTTAGAGAAATTACAAGTTGTTAGTAAATTAGGGTTTTGGGTTTGTAAAATAGATATATATATATATATATAAGAATTATCTCTGGTATGGTGGTAAAAATTGTAGTGAGTCATTAGAATAAAATGGGGAGTAGTGATTTTGGTATAAACTCGAACTATAGAGTTTATGAAATCGGGTAGAAAACTCGATCCAAATAATTGTAGAAAATGCATGTGAGGGTGTAGAGTATTATGAAAGTATTAATATAAATTTAGGATGATTTTTATAGGCTTCCAGCTCAATTAAATTGAGTGAAATGGATTATAAGTGAAAAGTGCACGCTGGGTGTTCGGTAAAATGCCCGCGCAATATAGAGGTGAGAATTTGATGAATTCGGAGGTATAGATGAGTTCCATTATTGTTGTTAACCCTAATTTGAGATATTAGGACCAAGAGATTGAAGAAATTAGGAAATAGGAAATTTTCCTATTGGAAAGCCTCCGATCAATGTGAGTTCTTGCATTGGGGTTCGAATTTGAAATCGGTCGATGTAGCTCACCTACATATGTCATTTGTGACGCGTGGGTGAAGACGGATTCAAATTTGGAGGTCCGTAGGTCGAGTTTTGAGCTTTAAACTAATCGGTTCTATAATTTTTCAATTAGGTGGAAAAAGTCGAACTTCGACTGGTTACAGGACGGACGTGGGACATCGTTTGCTCGATCCGTCAGGTGAATATGTTGTAATTATAAATATTTTATATTGTGGCCGAATTTCATGGCCTTTTGTTATGTTTTTTGGGAGTTATGCCAAAAGTGGATTTTGATTGAAAATACGGATTTTTTAAGGATCCAAAAGGGGTTTTTGAGATATGTGGTGAAAGTGACTATTTTAAATATATAAAATCGATAGTATGGGTTATTGTGATGTATTGAAGTATAAAAACTAATTATATTAGATTGTTTATGCACATTTTTATCCAGTGCATGATTTGTGCATGTTTTGGGGCATATAGGCCCTTATAGGTAATTATAATTACATGGAGCATGGTGTATAAGCTAGTATGCTATAATTAGATATTATAAGATTTAATTAGAGGAAATAAGTGGTTTTGGCCCCTTTTCTTGGAAATCCGCATGTGTGGTGTATGTTGTGATATATATATATCATGATATTGACTTGTAATGTGATAAGTGATGAAATTAGTAAGTGGGTATATATTTACAGTCTAATTATGTCCGACATGAATTAATGGGCAATAGTATGATATTACAATGCGATGAATTATCTTTTTTGATACTCTTATGATATGGAATAACCTAATATGGTTCTTTTATTATTGTTATAACTTGGTGTGTGTTTATATGTGATCTAATGAAGTAGCAAATAGCATGGTATTCTTAATGGGTGATGTTATGGCAAATTAAATAATATGGTGCATTTATGATGTGTAATACTACGACATGATGGTTGCTATGCTAAATGACATGGTGTATTTATATATGTGATACAATGGGATGATAATTAATATCGTGAATGCCGGATATGTATCAAATGGTAAGATAAAAGATAAGATGGTAAGTGTTAATAAAATGTGTTTTTATTCACATGATTAAAGTCAAGGATGTGACAATTGTTTAATTAAAAGCTGTGATGCTTTGTGTTGATTTAATGAGATGAAAAGATGAGATAACAAATGGTTTTGTTGACCAGTACCTACAACAATCCTGGGGGTTTGGGCTAGACCTCCTAACGCCCAAGGACCGGCTTGGGAATAGTGGACCCAAACTATGTTTGGGGTAAGTGATTTTTATCGCCCAAGCTATCGGCTTGAGGCCCGATTTTCCCTCGATGACAGCTGTCGCGAGGAAGCACCCTAGTGGGACTAGTGGTGAGTGTTTACCTCGCTGGCTTCGGCTGGAAGGAAGTACCCTAGTGGGACAAGGGGATTGTGGTCTTTCCCTCGATGACAGATGTCGCGAGGAAGCACCCTAGTGGGACTAGTGGTGAGTGTTTACCTCGCTGGCTTCGGCTGAGAGGAAGTACCCTAGTGGGACTAGGGGATTGTGGTTTTCCTTCGATGACAGACGTCGCGAGGAGGCACCCTAGTGGGACTAGGAGTGCTGTGTTCCCTCGCTAGTTTGGCTAGGAGGAAGACGTACCATCGGACGAGTAAGACTCTGGGAGAGCATCGGACCGCGTGTTTACTGGGCTGTCGGCTTTCACTATGTTGGGATACTGTGGCTCACTGGTCGACAAACTAATAAAATAAATAAGTGTTAATAATAAATGTGGTAGTAAAGAAAGTGGATAGTGAAATGTGAATTGTGGATGAGAAAGAAAGTGGTTGTGAATGAAGTAAATGTGAAGGAAAACAAGTTATGAATGAGTGTATGGAAAGAAGTGATAAATGCAGTAAGTGGTTAATTTAGAATGGAATAATAAAAGAGATATGTGTTCTTATGAATAGTACGAAGTAATTGTATTATATATGTGATCATTAAAGTAAAATACAGATTGATATGAGTTGTACCTTGGAATTGTGTCAAGGAACTACCTGCCCGCTATTTCTGTGGAAATGGTGGGAACTACCTGCCTTGGCATAATTCGCAGGGTGAGTTGGTATGATAGTGGTAATGATTAATGGAAATGAAGAATTAAATTAAGTGAAGATGATAAGTGATTGAAGTGAATTAATAACCAAGCTATCGGCTTGAGATGTGATGTGATATTACCCAAAATGTGTTTGGGGTGCGGTGATTATTACCCAAGCTATCGGCTATGGGGTGTGATATGTTGTGGCCCCAGATTGTGTTTGGGGATTAAGTGAAAATGATAATAATAAGATATATTACTTATAAGAATGAGAATTTCTAAAGTGGTATAATGAGATGAGAATGAACTATAAAGCATGTTTTTGATGTAAAGAGTATAAGCATTCTATCAACAATGTGTTAATGATGTGATGAGATGTGAGAGCATTGCAATAAGCAATAAGATGTTATATTTGCGATATAAGACATGAATAAATGTGGTATTATGATAATAGAAGCATTTGTAAGAAGTGATACTTGATAGGGCATAATAAAATAAATACCCGTATTATGAGATTGGTTATGAAAATGGTTATTAAGAGAGTATGTTGTTTTATGAGTGGTATTCATATAAATGGTTATTAATGAAAGGAGTAATAACATCATGTAGTTATATTCATATAATGCTATTATGACGATACTTGAGGAAGAATGAATATTTGGGTTAGAAAATTTAAATTGAAAAGTAATGGATTGTATGTGTATTCGTACTATGCGGATGTAAAATAAGAATATATATATACGAGTTTGATGTGAAGTATATTATGAAATGTGGGAAGTTATGGATAATTAAATAGTTGAATGCAGGATTGGCAAAGTATTTGATATATCGTCGTATTGATGATGTTGTTGTGTTCAGGATTCAGGTTGCATTATCTTAACTTGGTATTTGTAAGTTTAAATTATTTTTTTATACTATTTTAATTTGTTATTAGATTAATAACTATACTCACACCAGAAATGGCTGACCCCTTAGTGTTTGGGGGGTTAGGGGAGTCTGAGAACTACCCTAGACCCCTTACTGTTACAGGTTCTCATCATTGCAGAGGTGAGGCGTGGATTGGTAGGGTGAAGTTTTATTTTTAAAAAAATTTGTACTAATTAGTTATGTGAATAGTAAAATTTATGATCTAAATTGTATTATGGATGTATAAGCATGTATATGATGATGATGAGTATAGTGTGGGGTGGTATGGTATGTTTGTGACCCGTACCCATCTCGTTGTGGTGTACCGGGCTCTGTGGTAGGTTTTACAAGGATTTTTCTAAATTTTTACCTCGTTTTTCAAAGAAAATTATAGTTTTTATTTGATATTTGATAATCCGTTATGAGTTTGGCCCCCAGAGCATTATATTATATTGCCTGTATGTTTCTACTCATTTTGGCCTGGGGAGCCCGTGAAATTATTGTGTGTATTGTGAGCTACGGAATTTTGAGCAGAATTCCGTAAGCTGTTTGTGTTTCGGGGCAAAATTTACAGGGGATACTCTGTCAAAATTTTTCTTGAAATATAACTTTCTTAGTTTATGTTTAAAGTGACATAGAAATTGAAAGAATTGAATTTGGAGGCTTAATTTTCAAAAAAAAAGAAAAAAAAAAAAAAATGGGGCGTTACACTCATCCAAGGAGGTCCTATGGGGGGAGAACCCAAATCCTCCCAAGAGGCCTTCACCCTATTGCAAAAGTAGGATATTGGTTTTCAATAAGGTCGATGCTTGTAATACGACCAAGAAGTATGTAATAATGGCTCGCCCTATTGAAGCGGCCACTTAATTTATCTCAATAAAACTTAGCATTTTTTCATTGAAAATTATTGTTCTCGCTTCATCTCTATCTCTCCGAGTCACATGGACGACTCGTTAAAAGGTGAGTTCAGAGTCCAGCTTCTCCTACATGGCTGCTCCCACAACTTACTAAGCTCAAAAAACGAGTTTGGAGTCTAATACTTGGTTCGACGTTACTTTAGCCGCTTACAAACAAGTAAGGACGGGGCAGCTCACCATTCGGAATTGCTCCTACAACTCGTTAACCCCCTCTAACAACAAGTTCGGATTCCAACACTTGGTTCGATTCCGCTTCAACTACTCGCTTACAAGCGAGTACGAAGTGGTTCACCATTCGGAATTGCTCCTGCAATTAGTTGAAACATCCCAACAACGAGTTCGGAGTCCAGCACTTGGTTCGACGTTGCCTTAGCCGCTCGCAAACAAGCAAGTGCAGGGCAGCTTACCATTCGGAATTGCTCCCACAACCGTCGATAAATCTTAAAAAAATTAGTTCGGAGTTCACAATCATGGCTCGAAATTGCCCTCACAACTTGCAAGTATGTGGGTTCAGGGCTCGACACGAACATTCGAACTACTCCAGAAACTGGTTGATTCCAACAAGCAGGTTCGAACACTGGCTCTTTTCCAAGGCTATCCCTAAGACGACTCTCTCCTAGAGCCATGTTCTCCGCTCCGCTTGCCTCCAGAGCAGACCTCTTCTCAACGAGTTCGGAGCACAACTCTCTCCTAGAGTTGCTCCTCAAACTTGTCCCCCAAAACGGCTCTCTCCTAGAGCCACACTCTCTGCTCTGCTCACCTCTAGAACGGACCTCTTCTCAACGAGTTCGGAGCACAACCCTTTCCTAGAGTCACTCTGCAAACTTGTCCCCCAGACGGCTCTCTCCTAGAGCCAAGTTATCCGCACTGCTCGCCTCTAGAGCGAACCTCTTCTCAACGAGTTCGAAGCATGACTCTCCCCTAGAGTTGCTCCTCAAACTTGTCCCCTAGATGGCTCTCTCCTAGAGCCAAGCTCTTCGCTCTGCTCGTCTCTAGAGCGGACCTCTTCTCAACGAGTTCGGAGCACCACTCTCTCCTAGAGTTGCTCCACAAACTTGTTTCCCAGACGGCTCTCTCCTAAGGCCAAGCTCTTCGCTCCACTCGTCTCCAGAGGGGACCTCTTCTCAACGAGTTCGGAGCACAACTCTCTCGTAGAGTTGCTCCACAAACTTGTCTCCCAGACGGCTCTCTCCTAGAGCCAATCGCTCCGCTCCGCTCGTCTCCAGAGCAGACCTCTTCTCAACGAGTTCGGAGTATAATTCTCTCCTAGAGTTGCTCCTCAAACTTGTCTTCTAGACGGCTCTCTCCTAGAGCCAAGCTCCTCGCTCCGCTCGTCTCCAAAGCAGACCTCTTCTCAACGAGTTCGGAGTACAACTCTCTCCTAGAGTTGCTCCACAAACTTGTCTCCTAGACGTTTCTCTCCTAGAGCCAAGCGCTCCGCTCGCCTCCAGAGAGGACCTCTTCTCAGCAAGTTCAGAGCTAAAACTCTCTCTTAGAGTTGCTCCTTAAACTCATCTCCAAGAATGAATCTTCCAAAGAGCCATACAAAGTACTTCTCAACTTCATGAAGACAAGTATGTTGCGGGACCATTTTGACCATGAAGAATTGTGATTCCTCGACTTATTACTAAAGGGAGATTGTAGGTATTTAAGTTAGCTTCGAAACAAGGGGTCACACGCCCCGATCAGATCACCGTAGCCCTGGAAAAGTACAACACAACCGCTTGCCAAGCTTGCCGCAGATATCGAACAGACGTGTTTCTGAGCTGAAAACATCCAAAATTGTGTTGACCAGTCAACGTCTTCCAAGTTTGATATCTCGTTCGCCAAGCTCGCCACTTCGTTCGCCAAGCTCGCCGCAGTTGTCGAACATACGTTTTTCCGAGCTGACAACACCCAAAATTGCGTTGACAAGTTAACGTCTTCCAAGTTCGACATCTTGTTCGCCAAGCTCGCCACTTTGTTCGCTAAGCTCGCCGCAGATGTCGAACAGACGTGTTTCCGAGCTGAAAACACCCAAAATAGCGTTGACCAGTCAACGTCTTCCAAGTTCGACATCTCGTTCGCAAAGCTCGCCGTAGATGTCGAACAGACGTGTTTCCGAGCTGAAAACACCCAAAATTGTGTTGACCAGTCAACGTCCTCCAAGTTCGAAATCTCGTTCGCCAAGCTCGCCACTTCGTTCGCCAAGCTCGCCGCAGATGTCGAACAGACGTGTTTCCGAGATGAAAACACCCAAAATTGCATTGACCAGTCAACGTCTTCCAAGTTCGCCGCATTTGTCGCATAGAAGGGTTTCCGAGCTGATTATAGGGAAAATGCATCGCCCACGATGCTCTACCTGGCCTCGCCATCGTCGCCAGCCTCTCTCGCCGCGCTCGACGCACGCTCGCCGCAATTGTCGCACAGAAGGGTTTCCAAGCTGATTATAGGGAAAATGCATCGCCCACGATGCTCTGCCCGGCCTCACCACGTTCGCCAAACCCCCTCGTCTTTTGTTCGCCGAGCTTGCCCCGTTCCCACTGTCGAGCTCGAGAACCCATCTCCATACGCCGAACTCTCAGGCTCCGAGCTCCTCACAGTCAGCTGCATGTTCTCCCGTCGAGCCGCCTGTTGCTGACCTCGACGCCATCTACTCGTTCGCCACCACATGGTTGATGACAGAGAAGAAAGATGAAGGCAGAGGCGGGAAGAAGAAGAAGAAGAAGAAGAAGAAGAAGAAGAAGAAAAAAGGCCACGTGGCGGTCAACGTTGATCGGCCACGTGGCACGTCCTGGTTGGTCGGTGAGCGTTTCGTTCGGGCGGTGGCGAACAAACGTGTTTCCGAACTGGTTATAGGAAAAAATCTGCCGCTTTGAGATGCACGCTCAACTGATCATGATCAACTAGCACTGGTAACGGGTCGGGTCGGGTCGGGTAGCTCAATACCCGGACCCGGACCCGGTCATTGACGGGTCCAAATACTGGACCCGGACTCAGACCCATGAAATTCGGGTCCGGGTCCGGGTCCGGTTCCCCACAAGAAATGTTACCCGTTCTCTTTCGGGTCCGGGTCCGGGTCCTATTTCTAATCACGGGTCCGGTTCGGTTCCGGGTCTTTAAAGCATAACACAATATTAGAAACTTTCAGCAAATATAGGTGTCTTTTTTCCCCTCGTATAGTTTCAGACTTTCAGTAAAACAGGTAATCAGAAACTTTCAGCAAATATATTACATACTGTTCAGAAAGTAAATGACATGTTATTATAACCTGCAGAGGATACATCATAAAATTTGATCAGAAATACTTACAAGGAAAGACACCGAATTAAAATGTATGAAATGTGCAAAAAATAAAAAAAACTTACACTCTGTTATTGAAAACCATTTACTTTTTAATCATCAGATCCTCATCTCTCCTTCTTCATCAAGATGGTATAACTACACTTGGAAAGAATCCAGCATGGCTCTGAGTGTCTTTTGAGAAGATGTCCACTGCTTGTCACTCGCACTTACTACGAATAGAACCACTGGATTTAACCATCTCAATTATATCCATCATACACTACACTGAAGTGATGGAAATTGAACTGGGGTTATAAGCTTCAGATCAGTTGTTCACCATGGACTGCCTTTCGAGTTTTGTATCTACCATCTACTACCCTTAACATATTTATGTTGAAGAAACTTCAAATTTTTGACTAAGGTACCTGGATCTTCACCAAGCCATAATTGACAACTATATGTAGGTTCTGAGTTCTGACAAAGATGGGTAAAGAAAGTTCTGTTTTGGATTTCCACCTTCCTCTAGAATTTGTGTTTAGTTTGATAATAACAAAAGAATAATGAAAAAAGTAAAACACACATAGATTTACTGATTCAAGAGGATTTAGCCGACCAAGACAGTCAACTCCTTCACGATGGACATGAACTCTGAAAATTGGTGTATATATATATGTATATTTGTTAATCTATCTTGAGCGTAAATAATAAGTATATATATCACGCCACAACCTGAGCCTTGCCTTGTTTCTCATCTTCAAACTTCACCTCTACCCAAGGTTCAGCACACTTTGGTTGGCAATAATTTCCAGAGAGTATGTTGGCAACTCTTGTTTGTTTCCAAGTCGGTGGAAGAATAAATTCATAAGGCTCTACATTTCCTGCAAGCAACAATATCTATCATGCTTGAGTAATTTATGCCGTAGTATATTTATCTAACGGGTAACGGGTCGGGTCCGCTTCGTTTTTTGTTTATTTTTCTATTGCGGGTCCGGGTCGGGTCCAATTTTAGGGGACCCGACCCGAAATTTCAACGGGTAGTAATTTAGGACCCATACTCTACCCAAATTAGATCGGGTCGGTTCCGGTCCAACGCCGGGTCCGGGTCGGGTCCGGGTTTCGGGTTTTAATACCAATGCTATGATCAATGTGCAGGATTATGCCACGTGTCCAGGTAATATTTAATTAATTAATTTATTTATTTAATTGAATTTATTATTTAAAAAATCCAAAAAATTAAAAATCGAAAATTTTAATTAAAAAATTCTAAAAATAATTATTGATTCGGAAAATAATTTTTAAGTTCTGAAAATAATAATTATTAAATAGGAATAATTAATTAAATTTTTAGATAATTAATTATTTAATTCGGAAATTGAATAAAAAATTCAAAAAATGATTAAAAATTGGAAAAAATTCAGAAAAATCTGGAAAATCACCAAAAATCCAGAAAATTCTGAGAATAATTTTGGGCATTTTGCAAGCTCAGAGTAACACTGTTACACCCCGAGCTAGATCCAACTCCTCTGAGAACTCTGATAAAATCGCGTACGCCATTAGAACAACAAACTACTCTTCAAAGACTGTTAAACTCAGTCTTCAGGAGTGGGGGGCTCGTGATATGTTTAAAAATGGGATTAAATCGGGACCGTTCAAATCGGGCGCGAATCTTAAAGCTCTCAGGAGTAAAACGGTAATTTTACCTACAAACGAGTCTGAAATGGGAACTGAGTCCTTCTTCAACGCCCAATAACCTATGAACGAATCTGTCTTACTGGGTACGGGTCCCAACCCATTACAAACCAGTTAAGAAGGATAAAGAAGAATTCAGATTCATAATTATCCCTAAAAGGTGATTTTAACCACTTCTATCAATTCACACCGGGAAGTAGAGATATGTTCTTAACTCGAAACGGATCCCTAAGGCGACTATAAAAACCCCTTTCCTCCTACCGTTGCAAGGTAATAGATCTTTTTCTAGTAAAAGCACTTTCTTAATCATTCTGATTACTGACAAGAGCGTCGGAGGGTGCGTCGCCGGGATCCATCCCGGTGTTTCGCACATTTCGCAGGTTCGCGGCAGCAGCAAGAAACTGGTCAACAAATTGGTGAAGGTCAACAGGTTTACCTCGTTCGTTTTCTCAAGAATCCACAAATTCTATCTATTGCCCCCACACCAAAAATCAACGGCAACAATTTGTTAGTATTTTCAAGCTTATTAATTGTTAATATTTATCTATATAAGTGAGGATGAATATCTTTTTTACATTTAATTTATTAATATTTTCAAGTACATAATTATAATTTTAATCATCATAAAATGAAAGGTTGAGAGTTTATATTGACATACTGCAAGATAAAAATTTAACAATGAGATCATCTAAACTCGTGTTTTTTAGTATAGTATAAATTACAATTTTTATTTTTTTTATGTTCATTTTCTTTGCTTTAGGTGATTGCCTTTTTTGGGTGCCTCTTACCTCAAAGCAGTGTATGATTATCGCGTATTTCTCCTTTAAATTATAGTAACTGCACGTGCGATGCACGTTTTAATTATTATTTTTTATATAGTAAATAATAAGATCTTTCTTTACTCATCCGATATTTTTTACAAATTACTCCGTGTGTCACAAAATTTTATTTTATATGAGTGATACTTTTGTAAATAATTATGTCGTAAATAAATTTAAACTTTGAGGGTATTATGGTAACTAACAACAGTTGAATAAATGAATGGTTAATATAACTCCCACTTAAAAATGAATGGTGGAGATTAGATAGTTGAATGAATGTCTACAAATGACAACCTCAACTCTCCCATTATAATATTAGAAATGGTTGAGATTAGATGGTTGAATGAATGTCTACATATTACAGATTGTTTACAAATGATAACCCCAACTCTCCCATTATAATATTAGAAATCAGAGATTAGAGATAAGAGATTAGAGATAACAGATAAAATATTAGAAATTAGAGATTAGAGATGAAATAGGAAAAGAAAGTAATAAAAATAATTTTAAAATGTTATTTACTGGCAATAAAAAAAAGGTTCGAAAACATAATTATTAAATGAATTCTATCAAATAAACTAAAATCTTCCACTTCCTTTTTTTCATTTGTTTGGATTCCATCTAATGAGTTAGTCTATTATGAGATGGTTAGATGGGTTCCTTATCGTGAGCGGGAGTTACCAGCCGTCCGATCTCGTTTGCTGGCGATCGAAAGAGTGAGATCTCATACCGTTCTCTCAACTATTTTGTTGAGGGTAAAATCGTCATTTACGTCTCCTTTTCTTTTGGCACTATCGCTCTCAGATCACTCCCGCTCTCTCTTCGATCGATGAAACCCTAGCCTCCTCTCCTTTTCTTTTGGCATTATCGCTCTCAGCGACCATCCATCTCCAACTCCCGCTCTTTCTTTCTTCGATGAAACCCTAGCCTCCTTTCTCTCTCACGTACCCTCTCTCTCTTCGACGAGAAACCCCCCTACACTGAGAATAGCGATCTCTCCGACTCTTCGTCGAAACCCAAATCCTGGATTCAATTTCGGTTTCGATTTAGGGTTGTCTCTTGGATTTCGGTTGTCTCTTGGATTCTCTATCTCTCTTCGAATACAAACCCAAATCGCCCTTAGCCCCTTTGTTTCGGTTGTGATTCGAAGAGAAACCTTAGCCCCCAATCTTCGACGCTCCAAGCATTGACCCTTAAGTCACTATCAGCTCCCCCAATCTTTCTATCAGGTAATCTAAATTTCAAATCTTGTTTCCTTTATAATTGCTTATAGTTATGCGAATTGGAGGCATTTTTCGGCCTGTCCATTGCATCAAATCACAATTGGGAAGTGAAATCCTCTGCGTGTTGTTGTCTATGTGTACTAATACTTTAGAGGAAGAAGCCGAGGGCTGGTTCTGTATTCTGGTAGCCTTATTTTTTGGCAGTTAAGATGTTGATAGGAGTTCCATTAAAGTTGGTAGGCGGTATGCTCCTAAGAAAAGGAGTAATGAAGTAGGTTAAATTCATCAGTTATATCAATATACATTTTAGATGATGCAGATTCACATGCACAACCACAACAAAGACTTGTCTTTATATTATAGTAGCACCAGATGCATATTAAATTCTGTATTGAATATGTATTAGTCATATGTAGTTGATGAGATGAAGAAGACATCTTTTGGATGGAAATGTTGAGAGAAGCTTTAGAATGTAGTTTGTCGGAATTAGCGGACTTGAACACTTTAACAAAGCCATATGGAACACACTCCTTATCAGAACCAAGTAATTGAATAAACCCTTTTGCAAACTCGATTTGGCTATGTGTGTTCGCCTGAGTGTAGTAGCATGTATGTTTGATTATTTATTGGTAGTTTTGTATTCCTATTTCTAGCAACCTTATGTATATAATGGTGATGGGAAAAATTTAAAAAAACAAAGATAAGTTTGGTGATTTTGGAACGTCTGGATGGTTTAGAATAGAGCTGAAAGCTATGTGTATGAATAGACAATTATATTTTTCTGTTTGGTAATTTTTTATGTTTATTATATTTTTTTATGTAGAATGGAGTTTGAAGAGTTACTAAGCCAAGATATTCGTAAGGGTGCATCTGATTCTCACTCAGAGGAAGTGATTGATTCTCACTCGTTTTAAATTTACCCAATGTCCTTTTTTTGTTGTGTTGGTCTAGGCAATGATGATAAGCACTACTTAACAAGTTATTTATTTTGAATGTGTAAGCTATTTATTTTGAATGTGTCTCCCCCCTCTACCTAGTATTGTTGTGTCTTGGTGAAGTCTACATTAAGTAGCTTTATGACCTGAATGAGATGTATGCTGATTCATATATGGAGTTTTTCCTTGTTCTTTTTTACTCTGATGTTAACTGTATTGCTGTATGCCCCTCTATTCTTGTTTACTGTTGTGACCTGAATGAGATGTATGCTGATCTGTTAAATACAAGCTCTCTGAGATGCTTGTTTTCTTTTTGGGTTTGCGGCGGGGGGGGGGGGGGGGGGGGGAGATATGGTTAGTTGTAGTTGGCATGACATAATGATGTAGCCCTACACTAATCTTGATGCTTGATTTCAACACTACTTATACTCAATTGTGTTCTGAGCCTACAACTAATTCAATTCATGATTTTGATGATGTTACTACTTTCTTGATGCATCAAATGAATCAAATTGATTCCAACAACGCTAAATCTTTCTTTGGTTGTTTACATGCAGTCACACAACCCATGAAGAAGGAAACCAAGAAGATTATATAGCTGAAATGCAGTTATTATTCCAAATAGCACATATGTTAAATTAATTGTTATGTCTTGACTGTTTGCAGGCAAACTGACGATGGATATAATAGACATGCATAATTTTTCTCCATCTTCGAAAAGTTGGTAAAATGATTTTGTTTATACAAATAATACCAAGTTAGTAGGCAATGATGAAAAGTTTATGAATGATTTTGTTTATGCATGATTTTGTTTATTCAGGAGTTTTCTCTTTTGGAGTGTGTAGGCAGTGATGAAAACTTTATACAAGACAAGTAAAATGATTTTCTTTTTTTGCACCCTTCTACCAAGTTAGTGTGCAATTGAAAGGCACCCAAGAACATGAATTTCTGTTAACTATGTTTATGAGTTAGTCTACTATGAGATGGTGAGATGGGATCCTTAACGTGAGCGGGAGTTATCAGATCTCCGATCTCGTTTGCTAGCAATCGAACGAGTCAGATTTGATCCCGTTCTCTCAGCTCTTTTGTTGAGAAGTAAAATGGTCATTTATGTCTCCTTTTCTTCTGGCACTATCACTCTCAGCTCTCAACCAAACTTTATGCTTTACCGTGTTTTATCAAGCATTTTTCTGTGTTTATTTGGTTGGAACTATTAGGCATGGCTTAATTTAGCAGCCCTAGTGACAAACTCAAATTTCTGCATTTGACTCACTTATTTCCAGAACTTGTGTAGGGTCCTACAAGTTATTGTTGTTATGAGCTTACACATTTTTTGGGTGGTGTTGTTGTTCTGAGCCTACAGATTTTTTTGCTGCTGTTGTTGTTCTAAGCCTTCAAGTTTTGTTGCTGTTGTTGTTATTCTGAGCCTACAAATTCCCACTAGATAATTTGTTCTCTACCTTCTAGCAACATTAATTGTGCTTGTTCAACACATATTGCTTATATAAATTCTTGTTATTAATGTACTTTTAACGGAAGGTTTCAAGGACATGAGGAATCGGTTGAAGAGTAGCTCCAAACTTCCAAGATAATGTCAGCTGGCTTAGTTGGTGGTCTCAGGTTTGTTCTGCTGATGATCTTTTTTGTTTCGCCATTGCCATCCTTCAGAGTTCTCTACTCATAGTAGTGATTGATGTTATTTATATTACTATCTATTAACCCAGATTTTTAATTTTATTTGAACGGGCCCTTACTGATATATAGAAAATGAAAATATGCCTACCTTTATACAAAAATTTCATTACAGTAGTACTAATTATACTTGATAGTTCTCTTCCTAGTGGTTTTTAAAGTACACAACTAGAAAATTGCCATATATTGTCTACTTTGACAATTTTTAATTCAGATATGGATGGATCCTACATCGGCAATACATTCCTCTATCTCTACCTGATGAACTATCCTTCTGCAAAACCCGTGAAGGCAGCTGGAAGTTATGTGCCCAGGGTTTTTGGCTTCAAATTGCACAGTAATTCTAGGTGATTATCCTTGCTCCTGCTATATACTAAAATGAGGACAAATAAGGAGTTAACCATTCGACAGATTTGGTCGTCTTCTTACACATAAGGAAACCGTTTCTGCCAGTTTTGTGCTGAGTCTTGAAGATATGTTTCTATTTGTATCAAGTGAGAGTTAATACAGGTTTAGCTAGAAATTATTCACATTACTATTTATTCTACTTCTGATGCCCCTTCCAAAATCTGTATTTCTTATGATGTAAAGTAGTTGCTGGATAAACTGCAAACACCCTTTTCCATGGTTGAGCTGTTATAGATTGTTTATTAGTAATAGATAGTTCAATTTGGACACTGGAATCTTTCAGTTTTTGTTGCTAAATATGAATGTAAACCACTATACAATTTTCATAGCCATAGTGTTCATGATGGTATCTTACTTGAGTTTTTTTTAGTTAAAATTTTGAGTTGTATGAACCTTAAAAATCGATCTACTTATTTGATGTTGAATCGGTTGATGGCTTGATAAATTGCTGGACTTGTGCTTTAGTGCATGTCTATTTGTCAATACTTTTGACGACGAAAAGAAAAACAGCGGGCATATACATTTGAGATGCTGAAGAACTGTCATCAGTTTCCTATAGATCGATTCAACTAATCAGAACATTTTGGGTTTTGACAGAACTTGATCCGGTTACTTGACAACCCTGTCTCTTATTATATTTCGCATTCAAAAAGCAAAGTCTCGTGCCCGCCCACATGAATCGCTAAAGACTTCTCAGCTGAAGAACTACTAATGCGGGGCTGGAGCTGGAGCTGGATCGTTGGCATGATGCACTCATCTTTGGGCATAAGAGCTTGCAAATTGAGCGATGTTTTACACGTCGGTCACATACAGTCGTCCTTCCTAAAATTTGTGTTCGATCCCAACAATCAACTACACAATACAGGTAGGAGTAAGACCATTGTGGCAAGTTATGTGTACTTAACTCTTGGTACAATGCTACGGATCAAGTAAACCTTCATTTAAGAACTACATCGCCAACTTATCACTGGAAACAACTATTAATTTAATTAAATCTCATTTAATGAGAAATATATACAGTTTATAATGTAACCTCTTTGTACAAAAAGAATATTTCCTAACCCTTAGTAGGTGAAAAGAATAGTCCACCATCCGATACAACAATATCTATATAACAATATCAGCATGTTGTGAATCCACATGCTTTTGCATTTGCTCATAAATCGAGGGCATCCACCTAGACTATCTCCTGCTCATCAGATAGGCATCTCACAAAAGGGGTGACGGAGTCATTGACATCGACAAGGACGGTATCACCGGGCCAGTAATCGCCAGAGAGAATGGCTTCACTGATGACATCCTCAATGAGGCTGGTGACTGCCCTCCTCAATGGCCTAGCTCCATAGCTCCTGTCATAGCCTTGCTCGCAAACTAAGTCCATGATTTTGTCTGATACTTGCAGGCCTATTCCGAGGGACATGAGCCTGCCCTTTACTTCATTCCAATCAACGTGTTTTTGAATGAAACAGTTCGCCCCTGTTCAACACAAGTATATACAAAAGTAAGAGAACATTCTTTGATTCTTAGAATCATAATAAATTCTATAAATACTTAAAGAGTGACTGTTGCATACTCATAAAAACTATAAATACTGACCTGAGAATCTGTCATATACAATTCATAAAAACTATACAATATGATAAGTAAATGCAAGAAATCTGTCATATACAATTCATATGCACCTTAATAGTCTGTCATATACATCGTGCATGAAGATAATAGGACTAGATTCAGAATACTAAAACGAACTTTGAGACATCTTTTTTCTTCAGAAATCTGCCATATACAATTCATATGTGAGCTTAAAGGTGAATTTTCAATTAATCTTCAAATACTATCTTTCGTTACAGAGTTTACCAGAATGTGATCACCTGAGATTTATATGAATGAAATTATCTCCAGCCAGCCATTAGAATCCTTCAAGATTCATGGTTAGGGATAAATATAAAGGGAACATAAAGGATATTTCACATCCATTTATAACTAACTGCAAGGAAGTTGATCAAAATAAAATGCAAAAATTTGTAGGCTCAGAACAACAACAACAGCAACAAAACTTGAAGGCTTGGAACAACATCTCATACAGCAAAAAATCTGTAGGCTCAGAACAACAACACCACCAAAAAAGTCAAAATATTTGCAATAAATCAAGTATAAGTGACTCAAATGCATAAATTTTAGTGTCACTAGGGCTGCTAAATTAAGCCATGCCTACTAGTTCTAACCAAATTAAGCCATGCATAAGGAGACATAAATGACCATTTTACCCTCCAAAAAAGAGCTGAGAGAACGGGATCAAATCTGACTCGTTCGATCGCTAGCAAACGAGATCGGAGATCTGATAACTCCCGCTCATGATAAGGAGCCCATCTCACCATCTCATAATAGACTAACTCATAAACATAGTTAATAGAAATTCATGTTCTTGGGTGCCTTTCAGTTGCACACTAATTTGGTAGGAGGGTGCAAAAAAAGGAAAATCATTTTACTTGTCTTGTATAAAGTTTTCATCATTGCCTACACACTCCAAAAAGAGAAAACTCATGAATAAACAAAATCATGCATAAACAAAATCATTCATAAACTTTTCATCATTGCCCACTAACTTGGTATTATTCGTACGAACAAAATCATTTTACCAACTTTTCGAAGATGGAGAAAAATCATGCATGTCTGTTATATCCATCATCACTTTGCATGCAAACAGTCAAGACATAACAATTAATTTAATATGTGTGCTATTTGGAGTTAAAGAACAATAATTACAGATATGGCAAAAAAATTATTTAAAATCCTGAAATACACTTACCTACAAAATTATTTAAAATCATGAAAGACACCTACCTATAAAGTTCATGCAATGTTTGGAGCCTCTTCTGTTATGGGTTCCATTCTTGAAAAAGTAGTTGAAGCTTGTGACTCATTCAAATTAGAACTACACGAATAATAAGCACAAATTAAAGATAAGATTATATTATATATGACAAAAGTTAAAATAAATTATGTATGAAAATAACAACCTTTCCTTCAAAGGGCAAGTGCGACTGTCATGACTAACAGGCTTCTTGCATAAACGACACTTCCTTAATGGCTTCGCGGCCTTCTCCATGGCTTTCTCCTTCCCTCCTTTAATTCGCTTCCCACTACCTTTGGTCTTTGCAATATCCGGTAGATGAATGTTTACTGATTTAGGTAACGAAGTGTTTCTTGCTTGTAATTCTTGGGGCATATCTTGTTGCAATTCTGCAATATTGGCAACTACTAATATTTTCGCCTTGTGGCATATCTCTTTGGAAGAGCGAGCAATCCTCATCAACTTGTGGATTTCATTTGACAACTCCACCATATCTAAATCTTGTGGACTGCCATAGCTACCAATAATTTCTTCACCACCATCATCATATACAATCTTGGTAGTTACTGAGGCGGTCCACCTCTTTAAGATATAAGATTAAGGTAGGCAATCAATAAACTCATTCCTCAAAACAACAAGGATGTCTCTATAAGGAATTCCATTAACTTCAAATTTTCTACAAGTACAGGACCCAGCATCATCCACTCCTTTATAGAACACATCCCTTGTTTTGTCTGATTTTAGTGACTTTCCCATTCTCCTCACAATATAGTGTCGCACACTCCCATCATCATCTTTCATTAAAGAGGCGTAATTCATGCTTTGAACTAATTTATCTTGAAATACATGAAATTTCTCTTTCGTGTACACCTTAGACATTTGTGTCTCAATTTCTAAATCTGTTTGCAACTTTGGTTTTGTATGAAGAGTTGTGTAGTCTGCTGCTAACTGATTTTGTCTTTGTTTCCTTATCGCCCTTTCAAATCTCGTAATAAATTCATGTAAAGAATTTTTACTATTAACATACTTATCGACAAAAGCATTCATACTTTCTGATCTTTGAGTTGTGTGAACTCTAGCAGTGAAAATATGCTTAGTATAAGCTGGTATCCATTTTTCATGAAGCTCATAAATATCAGAAAGCTAAGTATTACCTACAATTCTCAATATTTATCAAGTATTAATACTACTAAAAATTAGTTAAACGACAATAAAATTCATTATTTCAAGGGTTACCTGAAATAGACAAATTAGCGTTCATAACTTCATTCCATCTCATCTCAAACTCTTCCGACTTCTCTGAATCCCAAATGCAACTATAAAATGGAATGCTAAAATCACTATTAAGGCTCGGACCACCAAGCTTATCGGGAAGCTTTTTAAGAATGTGCCACATACATAACCTGTGGCTGGAACCAGGAAAACATAGTCGGATAGCATTTTCCATTGCGGGATCTTGATCTGTAATAATAACTTTAGGTGGAGACGCACACATTGTTTCATCCCATTTTTCAAACAACTAAAGAAATGACTCGGTCGTTTCTTTATTTATGAAAGCTGCACCAAAATTGACAGATTGACCATGGTGATTAACTCTAGTAAATGGAGCAAAAACCAATTTGTACTAATTTGTGTCATATGTAGTATCAAAAATTGGCACATCACCAAAATGCTTATATGCTTTCTTGGCAAGAGCATCAGCCCAAAAGACATGAGTTAATTTGTTGTCTTCATCCACCTTATAATGAAAACAAAAAGAAGGATTCATCTCCTTTTTCTCTTGCAAGTACTCCATCAATAGATCCACATCATAAGCTCTACTTCGATCCTTATCTCTTTGCATCGAATTCCTAATGTCCTTTTCAGTACAATGAATATTACTGAAATCCTCATTTTTTATCTCCATGTAGGACATAAACTCCGAAGTTCTTATGTTAGCTTCTTTGAACGAACTAAGTAAACTTTTTTATGTTTCGAAAACAGTTCTATTACTTCTTAAGAACTGTTGCTTTTTAGGTGTAACACAAGAATGAGTGTGCTCCTCAACAAACCGTCGGATTGACCATCTCCCATCATCGTCTTTTTGAATTCGTATTTGAGCCAAGCACTCTTCTCTGGTCACAGCCCTTCTCCTTCTCTTGATCACATTTGAAGAAGATGGTTCTTCAATATCGGCAACATTCACTCTTTCCTCTAAAGTTGTAGGCTTAACCTGCTTAGAGCATACAAATAGTTGTGAATACCTTTCCTTTGTAGTAGTGTCTATCATTGTAACATATTTGCGAACAGAAAAACCAGCTAATTTTGCATATTGTTTATAAAATTCATAACCTTCCTCTAAAGTAGCAAATACTAAACCAACAATTGGTTTAGAATCATCATCAACGTCTCCCCAACCCTTACGAACATCTTGGCTTAGTAACTCTTCAAACTCCATTCTACATAAAAAAATATAATAAACATAAAAAATCACCAAACAGAAAAATATAATTGTCTATTCATACACATAGCTTTCAGCTCTATTCTAAACCATCCAGACGTTCCAAAATCACCAAACTTATCTTTGTTTTAAAATTTTTTTTCCATCACCATTATATACATAAGGTTGCTAGAAATAGGAAGACAAAACTACCAATAAATAATCAAACATACATGCTATTACACTCAGGCGAACACACATAGCCAAATCGAGTTTGCAAAAGGATTTATTCAATTACTTGGTTCTGATAAGGAGTGCGTTCCATATGGCTTTGTTAAAGTGTTTAAGTCCGCTAATTCCGACAAACTACATTCTAAAGCTTCTCTCAACATTTCCATCCAAAAGATGTCTTCTTCATCTCATCAACTACATATGACTAATACATATTCAATACAGAATTTAATATGCATCTGGTGCCACTATAACATAAAGACAAGTCTTTGTTGTGGTTGTGCATGTGAATCTGCATCATCTAAAATGTATTGATATAACTGATGAATTTAACCTACTTCATTACTCCTTTTCTTAGGAGCATACAGCCTACCAACTTTAATGGAACTCCTATCAACATCTTAACTGCCAAAAAATAAGGCTACTAGAATACAGGACCAGCCCTCGGCTTCTTCCTCTAAAGTATTAATACACATAGACAACAACACGCAGAGGATTTCACTTCCCAATTGTGATTTGATGCAATGGACAGGCCGAAAAATGACTCCAATTCGCATAACTATAAGCGATTATAAAGGAAACAAGATTTGAAATTTAGATTACTTGATAGAAAGATTGGGAGAGCTGATAGAGACTTGAGGGTCGATGCTTGGAGCGTCGAAGATTGGGGGCTAGGGTTTCTCTTTGAATCGCAACCGGAACGAAGGGAGATAGAGAATCCAAGAGACAACCGAAATCCAAGAGACAACCCTAAATCGAAACCCTAAATCGAATCCAAGATTTGGGTTTCGACGAAGAGTCGGAGAGTTCGCTATTCTCAGTGTAGGGGGGTTTCTCGTCGAAGAGAGAGAGAGGGTACGTGAGAGAGAAAGGAGGCTAGGGTTTCTTCGAAGAAAGAGAGCGGGAGTTGGAGATGGATGGTCGCTGAGAGCGATAGTGCCAAAAGAAAAGGAGAGGAGGCTAGGGTTTCATTGATCGAAGAGAGAGCGGGAGTGAGCTAGAGCGATTGTGCCAAAAGAAAAGGAGACGTAAATGACGATTTTACCCTCAGCAAAATAGCTGAGTGAACGGGATGAGATCTCACTCGTTCGATCGCCAGCAAACGAGATCGAACGGCTGGTAACTCCCGCTCACGATAAGGAGCCCATCTCACCATCTCATAATAGACTAACTCTCCATCTAATATACCAAAATCTTCCACTTCCTTTTTCTTTCGTTTTCATCCAAACAAAAGCATTTATACTACCAACCGACTTGATGGCCAAAATTAGAAAGGATGCCATATCAAATCTACGTACTATCTTCCTATTTCTGAAATTTCCCTACCCCAAACCTTACTAAAATTTAACCTAGAAATCTCTCTCTGTATATACTAGTAATATACACGTGCGATGCACGTATTAGTTTTTTAAAAAAAATTAAAGTGCGATGCACGTATTAGTTTTTAAAAAAAAAAATTAAAGTAAAAACTCTTATTTACACGTGCGATGCATGTTTTAATAAATAAAACTATATATTTTTAAAACTAAATGTGAAGACTATAATGGGAGAGTTGGAGTTGCACATAAGTAGGTAGATTTACAATTCCAATTCCAACTCCTCCATTATATTATAGATAAATATAAATAGATAGATAATTTATACGCGTGATGTACATTTAATATATTTTTAAAAAAATTAAATTAAAAATATGATGTAGTGATGACTCAAATCTGAGACCTCATTCATATTAGTTATGCACGTGCAGCGCAGTAGATTCACAAATGAGACTAAGGCTTTCTTCCATTATAATATTAGTTATAATATTAGAGATATTAGAGATAATACACTGCATATATTATAATTCAATCATTCACTTCCTCAGTTAAAAAATCTCCTCTTCATCAATTCTAACCGCCCACTTCAACCCTAGATCCTTGCTATAAGCTATTAAATACTTCTCCATATATTACTCAATATAAGCATTCTTACTGTTACATTTTAATCAATGCATTTCCCTTTCTTCTCATTTTTGTATTCCATTAAGGTTTTGTTGTGTTCTTCCTACAACCCATCTTTCTTTCATACAAGTAAAACTGTAACGGTCGTGTTCATTACTAATTCTTTGTTGTACGTATATGTTCATGCAGGACACCTTCTCAACGATAATTAGGTTAATGGGTTCCACGTTGGGGCTCTCATCGTTGTCGTCCACCACCAACATACCCACCCGAATAGTTTCGCCATTGACAAAGTTCAAGGGGGGTAATCCTACAACACTACGGCCGATGGGGGCACATATCTACGCTTACCACAGCCGTATCTGGCTCAGTACCTTCGACTCCGAGCGGGAAGCTGCAATGGCCTATGGCAGCGCCGCAATGAAGCTCATCCGGTCGTTGTCACCATCATCCCATACTACCTCCACCTCTGACGGTGCAGGCAGTGGCGGAGCCACATCCAAGCCAGGGTGAGCGGCCGCTCCACCTGAGTTTGGGTAGGCCCTTTGTATAGGTGTAGTTATTTTTTTATATTTTAAATGGAAGTCCATGCAACGCTTCCCTGAGCGTGGCCCACAAGTAAAGGTCCATACAACCGTTCCTCACACCACCCGACCCGCTCCCTCTTCTTCTACTGCTCGCTTTTTCTTTGTTTAGTTCTTGTGATTTCGCTTCCGCTGGATGGAAATCCTGGCTCCGCCACTGGGTGCAGGGGTCCACCACCACCTCAACCTCCTGCCGGACCCACCCGCACCGGAGTCTGCACTCTTTGAGGCTGCCTTCCAAACCTTCTTCTCCACGGGAACTCTCCTCAACATGATCAAGGACAAGGTTTACTTCTCCAGGTTCTAGCACTTCTTGGTGAAAACCGCCATGTCGGGTCTCAGTCCCACCATTGGTCTTGCCCCTGATGGATCTTAATCAAGGAATTTTGGAGTGGGGAGGAGAAGGGAGACAACTTGCTTCTTCTTAAACTTTCTTATTAATATATTTTTTGGCTTGATAAACAAAAGATTACAATAGCCTTTATATAGGCTTGAAAAATAAAACTCATGACTCTTGAAATTCTGACTTTCTAACTTCCAAAATATATGTCATAATAATGCTCTTTAACTTCTAAAACTTATGCCATA
Source organism: Hemerocallis citrina (assembly GCA_017893485.1). NCBI lineage: Eukaryota > Viridiplantae > Streptophyta > Magnoliopsida > Asparagales > Asphodelaceae > Hemerocallis > Hemerocallis citrina. The sequence continues at coordinate 273,655,604 of CM030364.1, read as the reverse complement.
ATAACACTCTTTAACTTCTAAAACTCATGTCATAATAACTTTTGACTCTTCTACTTCTTTCAGTTTTGGATTTGAACCAACATATCCCCCTCAAATCAAAATCGACTTCATACCGAGCTGGTCTCTTAGTTTAATGAAGGTTTCACCTGATAATGGCTTAGTGAATATGTCTGCTACTTGTTCAGTAGTGTGGCAATGTTGGAGCTCTATAGTTTTTCGCTTCACATGATCTCAAAGAAAATGGAATCGAGTATCGATGTGCTTGCTTCTCCCATGATGCACCAGATTCTTTGCAAGTTGGATGGCTGATTTGTTGTCCACAAATATCACAATCGGCTCTTCTTGTGGATGATCCAGCTCCTTCAAAATATTTCACAACCAAATAGCTTCACAAGCAGTAGATGAAGCCGCCACATACTCCACTTCACATGATGATAAGGCCACAACTTCTTGCTTCTTGGAAGTCCGAGAAAAACAGTTGATCCAAGATAGAATACATAGCCTGTGGTGCTTCTCCTTTCATCTTGGTCACCTCCCCAACCGCTATCTGAATAGCCTACTAACTCTGCATTTTCACTATAACTATAAAAGAGACCAAGGTTGAGTGAGCCTTTGATGTACCTTAGAATCCTCTTCGCAGCTAACCAATGTGATTCCTTCGGTGTCTCCATGTAGCGACTTACAAGTCCGACTCCATACATGATATCGGGTCTTGTGATTGTCAAGTACCTCAGGCTGCCATCCAAACTCTTGAAAAGAGTCGAGTCCACAAAATCTCCATTTCCTTCTCTTGATAGCTTCATTCCCGTGGCTACTGGAAAGTTCATAGGGTTGCAATTACTCATTTTTAATTTCTCCATCTCTTTCATGTACTTCTTTTGGGATATAAATATCCCATCTTTTTGTTGTTTCACTTCAATACCAAGGAAATAAGACATCATTCCGTTGTTCGTCATCTCAAACTCCTTGGACATTGGTTGTTTGAATTCCATGAGCATTTCACCACTAGTTCCTGTGTACAACAGATCATCAACATATATGCAAATAATGAAAAAATCACCCCGATGATTTTTCTTCATGTAGACAGCATGCTCATATAGACACTTGGTGAATCCATTCTGACGAAGATAACTATTGATGCGTGCATTCCAAGTTTTTGGCGCCTGCTTTAAACCATACAGTGCCTTTTTTAGGTGGTACACCTTGCTTTCTTCCCCTTCAATTATGAAGCCTTCCGGTTGCTGCACATACACTTCTTCTGCAAGGATGTAATTGTAACGCCCCTGCCCCTAGCTCAGATAATTTATACAATTTCTAAGATAAATTAGATACTATGTAGTACAACTGCCCACCACAGGCTGCCTCTCAAAAGTTGGTTAACCGATTAGGTGACTCTTGATCATAGGCTATATTATTTATATATTATTATATTTATGTGAAATTCCGATATAGGACTATTCTAACAAATCCTTCTTTCTTTAAGTCCCGAGTACACAACACAGCCATGCTGATCCTGCGCAGGGGTTGATAGTTCTTTTCCCATTATTCCCGCAAGCTCAGATAGTTTGCCGCAACTAGAATTATCGGGACGAGACCATGACGTTCGAATATCGTCGAGAGGTGGAGAAAGCCTAAGGACAGGTGGAGTTCGTGCGGAGTTTGGCAACTTCGTGAGTACATCTACGGAGGTGTAACCTTGAAGGGGTATACTGGATTTGGTGAGATTGGGTAGAGATCAGTTCAATTAGAAGAAGAAGCTATTGTTCTAAGTTTCTTTGCAAGTTGAATTCATAGAAGTTTGGGGATGAGTAACACATCATGTGATAGCACTCGTATGCAATCCAAGGTGGAGTTTGTTAGGATTGTACTCGAAGCGTCGAAGTGAGTAAAAGGAAAAACAGCAGCAACAAGGTGCATGCATAGTTGCGGTCGACCGCACCCCCCGACCGCGCCCCTCGACCGCTCAAAGTACAAGGAATGTCAGAGAGTGGTACGGTCGACCGGTCTTGTTGGACGGTCGATCGTCCGTGGCGCTGTGTTCGTTTTTGGGCTTCGATTTGTTAGGTCGTTTCAACCCAATCTTCAACTCCAAGTTAGTTCGTGTGGCTCCTATTCAGTTACTTCTTTTCCAGGTTATATCGGACGACTGAGAATCAAGATTAGACCTGGGTTTTCTCTCTATTCTTCTATATATATTGTAAACTCCTCCTTTATGAGAGTTGAGTACTTCATAGATTCTTTTCTCCATTACAAAGAGAGGCTCGAGAGAGAGATAGTTCTTGGTGGGTGAGTTTAATTTCTTCTATTGAGTGAATCAATAACTCATTGTAATCTCTTCTAGTTGAATATCAGATCTCCCTATATTTCCCACCGGATTAAGCAAAAGCTAACCGGGATAAGTCATCGTAGTGTTTGTGTTATTTTGGTGGATCTACTTGCTTGCTCAATTTATTCGTCTCGTCTGCTTCGACTTCCTCATTGCTCTATTATTTCTGCTGCGACAACAGGCGTTGGTTGACGCCCCAATCCCAACAGTAGGCACGTAGCCACGGGCAAATCTAGTATATAGATATTTTGCAACTATATATAGATATTTTGGTATTTGGCAAATCTCTAATATTATAATGGGAGAAGGCCTTAGTGTCAATTGTCATTTTGTCATTCTACCGATATGTCCAACGCACGTACATAACTAATATAAAGGAGGTTTTCGGTTCAAATTCTCCCTTCCGTCCCTCACTTCCGCTTTCGACTATTCACCGATGTTGAAATGACCCTTTTACCACTAAATGGTTAACGTTGTGGGAAGTACTCATATCCAACGGCACATTTAATTTAAAATATATTTTTTAAAAAAATCCAACGGCACTTGATTATTTAAAAAATTATTTTTTTTAACGATTACCATTTTCAAATACAGTGTATAAATATATGGCACTCGACTCCGCTCATGTAAAAACTGAACTTCTCTGTCTACTTATTTCTATCGACGCTTCTCTATCTCTTTATTTCTATCTACGTTTCTCTGTCTCTATATTTCTATCTTTTATTTCTATTGTTTTATTCTTTCTTCATATTTTGCCAAATACAAAACAACTTTGAGCAATGACAGCCCGTAGTAATAATAGGGGCAGGACGTATACATATAATGAAGATGTTATTCTTTCCCAAAGCTGGGTATCTATTACTTAGGATCCATTGACCGGCAATAATCAGTCCGGGACACAGTTTTGGGATCGAGTATTCCGTAAATTTGAAACTCTAATAGGCACTTCGACCGACCGGACAGCTGGCTCTCTTTCTAATGAGTTTTTTTTTTTTGATAAGAAGATGGCTAATGCCATCGTTTCATTAATGAGCATTTAAGGAAACAGAGAATTACATCGTCCACATATTACAGTTAGGCTGTAAAAACAGCGATACAAAATAAAACATCCAAGTCCAACATCAAGATAGAGAAAACAGAATTAAGATAACGTTCATCCCGCGTAGAAGTCCGGACTACGCTCCTTTCGCTATGCTCCAGTCTGACTACTCTAGTGCGTTGCTCCTCATCCTCTTCGCTTGCTCCTGGGCACCTGCCCAATCATGAATCAGGAGAAAAATCTTATTCATAGAGTAAGGGAATCTATAAACTTTTTTGCGAAAAATTAAATCATTTCTTTCTAGCCATAGGTTCCATAATGCGGCGGCTGTAGCTATGTCCCACGCTTTCCTATCTTCTAGTTTGATGTACGACTCTCTAAAAATCACCCAAATATCTCTGGTAGAGTTAGGCACCTGACAACACCCGAACCCTCTACAAACTATATCCCAGGTCAATCGAGCTTTAGGGCACTGGAATAGAATGTGGTTCACATCTTCTTCAGCCGATTGACACATGTCGCAATTCGCATCTATATGCACAATCCTTTTCTTAAGGTTCGTTTTGGAAAGGATCGCGTCACTATGAGCTAGCCAACAGAAAACTTTAATTCTGAATGGGGCTTTTGACCCCCAAATGACCGATTGAACTTGGCATCTAGTACCCCCGTCGTTCAACCATTTATACATGGAAGATACGGTAAAAATTCTGGATCCATCTCTATCCCAGCCTCTTTCGTCTATTAAGCTGTTAATTTGCACTCCTTCTTAAAGAATCAGACGATTCAATTCTTCAAATTGGACAGTAGCTTCCGTTGTAATCCCGTTGGAGACTTCAAAGCTTAGTGTTCCGTTCTTCCGGATGTCTGCAACCATCAGGTCCAGATTCTTCGTTGCTTTTGCTGCTACCGGAAATTGATTTTGTAGCGATGAATTACCGCACCATCTGTCTTTCCAGAATCGTGTGTCTTTACCGTTACCGACTTTGCATGAGGTGTTATATGGAAGATATCTCCTTGCTTAGCAATCCCTTTCCAAAGAAAGGACACTTTTGCCGAGGAGCTTTTCCCTCCATATTTGTATTTGCGTCTTTTTCGATACAGGTCAAACGAGCGATTCCACCAACCTCTGTGCTTGTTAGTAATCTTCCACCACCACTTACAGAGTAAGGCTTTGTTCATTTCGTGCAGGTTTACTATGCCTAGTCCACCAAATTCCCTTATCTTGCATACTCTTCCCCAATTGACCAGGTGAAACCCTTTATTTCCCTCTTCCGTTCCTTTCCATAGAAATCTTCTTCTCAATTTTTCTATCCGGTTGATGACCCATTTTGGCAGTTCGAAGATGGACATCAAATATAGAGGGATCGTACTAACGACAGAGTTTAGCAGGATAATCCTCCCCCCAAGGGACAGATACCTATTCTGCCATCCAGCCAGTTTCTTTTCGATCTTAGCTATAATGAACATCCAATCCTCCTTGAGTAGCGATCCAGGCCTAATCGGCGTACCAAGGTATTTAATAGGAAATGCGCCTGCTTCGCATTCTAAAATATTCAAGATCTCAGCGCCCGACTCTGGCAGCTGGTCGCATAACGGGATGATACTGGTCTTATTGCAGTTCACCTGCAAACCAGACCAACTCTGAAAGCAAGCCAAGACCGTCTTAAAGGCGATTGCTTCAGACTCTGTAGCTTTACCAAACATGATTGTGTCGTCTGCGTATTGTAGGATTGCCATTGGTTTGTCTATCCCTTTGATCCTTATCCCTTTGATAGTGTTACTTTCCATGGCCCTTCTTATCATCTCTGCCAGTCCGTCAGCCACCAATGCGAAGAGAAGGGATGATAACGGGTCTCCTTGGCGAAGACCTCTCCTGCAAAGAATCTCTCTGCCTTGCCATCCGTTTACCTGGATAGATAATTTTCCGCCTGTAATACATTTTTTCATCCAAGCCCGCCATCTTTCGCCGAATCCCTTTAGAGCTAGCACTTCCTCCACACTGTTCCAAGATACCGAGTCGTACGCTTTCTTAAAATCGAGATTGAGTATAAAGCCGTCTTCTTTGGTTTTGTTGCTTTGGAAGACCACCTCATGAGCCGTAGCTATGCTGTCCATGATATCCCTTCCACGAATGAAGCCGCTCTGTGATTGGTCGATGACCTCATTCAGATGCGGGGCTAATCTTTGGGCCAAAACCTTTGTGATTATTTTGAAAGAACCGTTCAACAGGCTTATCGGCCTGAGATCTTCGTGACTAGTGACTTCGTTTTTCTTGGGGACGAGAATAATCGTCGCGTAATTTAACCTGTCCAATCTGGCTGTCCCGTCGTAAAGTTCGTGAAAAATGTTCATAAGATTGCCTTTTATAATCTCCCAGTAGAATTTGTAGAAGAATATCGGAAATCCGTCCGGACCCGGAGCTTTGTCCTGACCGAGCTTCTTAATCGCTTCGAGCACCTCAAGTTCTGTAAATCTTGTTTCGATACCATCGCTTCCGTCTAATCTGGATGAGATCCACATGTCATGAGCCAACCCGCAGCGTCTTTCTGGTTTACGACCTATCAGGTTGTGGAACTGGCTGTCTAGGTGTGCTTTGATGAGATCTTCATTTTCCGTCCACACCCCGTTGATTGAGATTCCTGTGATGTGATTCTGTTTTCTCCTTCCATTCGCTATCTTGTGAAAGTATTTTGTGTTAGCGTCACCCTATCTAAGCCATTGATTCCTAGCCCTCTGTTGCCAATATAACTCTTCCATTTTCCAGATTTGCTGCAGCTCTAGTCTTTGGTTGGCTAGCTCCTCCTTATCACTATCTTGGAGTTCTCTCTCCTCCTGAGCGCTTTCTAGTGCTGCGATGTTCCTTGCTAGCTCTTCTCTTCTATGATTAGTGACCGATGTCTTGTGGCTGGCCCAAGATTTTAGTCTCCTCCGCAGATGCCGTATCTTTTCTATCTATATTCCTACTGCTGATGTCTGAGATGTGCTAGCATTCCATGCCTCGGCTATGACCTGTCTAGTTTCCTCACATACGGTCCAAGCTTTCTCGAATTTGAACCCGAAATGCTTCTTCTTCCCGATGAGTTCGCAGTCTATGACTAGAGGTAAATGGTCTGAAGTGTATCTGATAGCGGACTTGACTTTGGCCAAAGGGTGAACATCTTCCCACTCATTGGATACCAGTACTCTATCAAGCTTAGCCAAAATTGGAGTCCGCTGCATATTTGACCAAGTAAATCCCCTGTCCGTCATTTCTAATTCTAGCAATTCTAGATCGTCGATGGTCCGATTGAAAGAATCTTGGTCGGACCGACTGTGGCTTCTGCCCTTATGCTCGTCTCGGAATCTAGTTATGTTAAAATCTCCCCCTATTATCCATGCCCCTCCCCATTTATTTCTGATGTAGCTTAATTCAATCCACATCTGTTGTCGCAGACGACTGTCGTATGGGCCGTAGACACTCGTAACCGTCTGCATCCAATCGTCTCGTCTACGTCTAATTCTAATTGACACGGTAAACTCTCCGATATAGTCGTCTACTATCTCAAAAGAGGAGAAACTAGCCCCTACTACTATCCCCCCCGAATATCCCCTGGCCGACTTAAACCTCCAGTGAAAGTCTTCCAACCCTCTGATGGAGTTAAACTCCTCAGAAGATGGGGATTCGATTCTAGTTTCTTGAAGTCCGCAGACGTCAGGTCTAATTTTGCTAATAGTAACTTCGATCGCCCTTTTTTTAATTTTTTGGCGCATCCCTCTAACGTTCCAGAATATGTATCCCATTAAAAAATAGATAAAAAATCTAATAAAGTGATACCCCCTCCCAAACACACCCCGGAATTAATGTTTCCCAATTTTGGTATCCTCTCTAATGGTCGCTACGTTAGCTAACTGTTCGGACGTAGTGGAACCCATGGCTAGACCGTACAAACTAGCAAAATAAATAATAGATTCATCTGATAACGAATTGAGAACAGAGCAATTTGATTTAGATGTACCTTCTCCTGTAGGGTTTGCCTCCATCTGTATGTTTCCCCTCTGTTGCACTCCCTCCTGCTCCTTGTACTGACTGTCCGACCTCACCATCTGCCTTTTCCCTTTTCGCTGATATTCTGTGATCTTTCTAGTGAATGAACTGCCTACATTGCCTCTAGCCTCTTTGTCGTCTCCCTCTGAAACGGTCACGGATATGAGGTTATCCTCTCTAATACCATCTAGCGCACCAATAATTCCTTCCCTTGACCCTGACTCCGGTCCAACTTGATCGATGCTAGGAGTAACGATGTGTGTAGTCGGAATGGGAGTCAGGACCCCTACTGGTCCATGCTGATCGGTATGGGGATCTTCATTTCCGGATATAGGGTCAACTAGATCCTTGGATTGGAGTAGTGAGCAAAGGGCCAACTTAACAGATCTCTCTATATCTTCATTAGAAAATTTCATCCAATCCTCCTGGATTAAGCCCATGTGTTGTGTGAGGCCCATATCTTGGCCTTGTTTGAGAATACCAATCACACTTGTTCCCTTGGTCCTAGCTGGCACTAATTTCTTTCCCCTATCTCCAATACCTTCCGGTCCATAGCCGCACAAACTGTCATCTACAGTTGTCCCATCCCCTCTAGCAATATTCAAACCTTCTGAGATCAATAGACCTGACTTTTGTGGAGCCCGATGGATGGGACTATTCTCTATCTGATGCTGAGTAGACTTGTTGAGAACTGTGGAATGAATCTGAACCTTTGAATTCGAAAAATTGATGTACTTTTCATTAGCTGGTGGCTCAGATCTTCCTAACCCTTCTCCAAACGTTGAATGTCTTTTCCCCCCGTACTTCGCATCCGACGGCTTCGATGCATCTTCTTCCTCTAGCGCTGGATCTGCACCGTCGAATGAAGATGGAGCTCCAGGCCTCGATTCTTTGAACGAGACATTTTTTTGAGACTCCGTGATTACCTTGACCTCATAGATTAGATTATCAAACTCAGTAAGGATCTTGGTCGGGATGTCACTCTTGTTAGCTACTCCCACTTTGATACGAGCAAATTTTCTAGCGGAGTGTGCAAGAGTTTGTCTGTCGATGTCTACTAACGTGCCGAAGGATCTAATAATGTTCTGGAATCCCGATCGTACCCAACAGTGGAAGGGTAGATTGTACAAGCGAATCCACATCGATGGCAGATTGTCGACCTTCAATGCACCGTAGTCGCGAGACCACCACTTGAAAGTAACAAAAAATTCTAGGCCGAATGCATCCTTCCCCTCTAGCCCTTTAACTCTAATTGTTTCCTCAGCAATTGAAGAGTCGCTGCAGTGGACGAAAAAGGTGTTGGACGCACATTCTTGAATAACCCACGATGATGGAGTCTCGGAGGCCATTGCGACTTTGAGGAGGTCAGATATATCTTTGACTGTAGGTGTTCCCGTCTGAGCTTTGGCGATAATCCCGCCTTTGAAGCGTCGTTCGAAATCAGCGATGAGCGGGGTCGGAGCAATCGATGCTCGAATGATACATCTATCGCCAGCGACACTCTCCATAGTTTGGCTCCCCTCTGGTGTAGACTGATGTCCAGCTTTCTGAGCTTTCGAATTGGAGTTGGAGATTATGACTCTCTTTGGGCAGTTGGTGGATATGTGGCCTGAGCAGCGGCAAAGATAACAAAACCAGTCAGCTTCACATTTACTGATTGAGTGTCCTGGCTTGGCACATTTGTGGTAATTTTTTCGACCGTCGAAGCGCGAGATTTCTGACGAGCTTGAGTTCTTCTTCTCCCGCCTTGTCTTCCTTGATTTAACGAGAACCCACTCTCCTTCACAGTCCTCTCTAGATTGACGACGTCCTAACACTGGTGAGGGAGAGCGACGCAACGCTCTGTGCGCATCGTCGCCCCCTAGCTTGCCTTTGGTAACGTCAGCGTAGGAACGTTGCTTCTTGTAGTCACGATCTCTAGCAGTAGGAGACCAGTCAGCTCTAGAGTGAGGCTTGGTCGTCTTCAACCTTCCTTCTTCAGTTCTTCTCTGAGGCTGGCGCGAATCCCTTCCTCGCACTACGTTTGAAAGTTCCCATCTTGATCTTGGGGAAGGGGATCTACGAGTCTCTCTTGCTGAGCTTCTACCCCTGCTTCTTGCTTCTTCCCGTTGGGGTCCTTCGGCTTCCTCTCGAGTTCGCTTGGTCATGGTTGGGGAGCGGTTGCGGTTGACGGAGTGGTGAGAATGGTGGGTGGCTGAGGGCTTGTAGGTGGGAGGGTGGCGAGGGGGAGTTCTCATGGCTTTCTCTTTTCTCTTCCCAGTATCTCTTTTTACTGGAATATGTTATCTTTGATTTTATATCTTTTTAGCAATTTCTCTTTCTAATGAGTTATAAAGGAACAGTTTGCAGTGTTAAAGTTTTTTTTATTTTTTTAAGCTTAAAAAAAATAAAAATCAACTGACTTCATCTAATTGTTATACATCCCACCAAGTATCAATTTAAAACTCACCGCCGTACTACACCCTAGCTAAATCCTGAAAAAGGGTTGTGATTTCACATTGCTTTTGACAGTGTCGTTTTTGGGACCCATGGGTCAGTCAGGTTTGTAAACAATGATTGTAACAAAGGATTGATTCAAAGAATTGTACATTTTATGATGAGGTGGAATCATGAATTGGCCAAATCCAACTCAAACTTGAGCAAACAAACAACACCCCCATATGGCATGAGATAAATTTTGTCTCAATCACATTGGCTCTTTACACTCTCACTAATTGGGTTTGCATTGCTGTTTAGCTTTGCTTTTTAGCGAAGTTTCCTTCATTTCCAAGATCTTAAGAGCATCCACAGTCGTAATTGTTTAAAAATACATAAATACATATTTACATATAGCATTTTGAGATTTTACCGCAATCGTCGAAAGATATATTATAGCAATTTAATATATAATAATATCAGACAAAGCTTGAAGTTGCGTCGGAGGGATTTAATAATTTTTTAAAATACTAGACGGAACTTCTCTTCGTGTCCGAAGGAAAAAAAAATATTTATGCATTGTGAGGGATGCAACTCGAAGTTGCGTCCGACATTTACAGAAGTGAGGGACGCAACTCGAAGTTGCGTCCAAGGGGTTTGATTTTTTTCCGTTTTTTTTTATTACGAAAAATTGTATTTTTGCGGAGAGACGCAACTCGAAGTTCCATCTGACGCGATTAAAATAATATTTTTTAGAGGGACACAAATTCACTTTTCGTCGTTTAAAATATGCATAATTCTCATATTTATTTTCATTTATAGCAATCTATTGTTGCTTTTTAGCCAAAATATGCATAAATAACAAACGATTGTAGCTCGTCGTTTACTATAAAATGCATTTTATGGATAATTGGCAAACAACTGTGGATGCTCTAAGAGCATATGCAGTTGTTGCTTATTTTGTAACAATTTTTAAAATTTGAAAGAAAAATCGTAGTAGTCGTTGGCCAAATACCAAAAATTTAGTTTTGAAAACTACAGTGGTCTGCTATATTTGAAAGAAGAAATGACAATTGCCAAAATATAGCTAACGAAAGATCATCTTTCGTCCGTTGAAAAAAAATAATCTCGGACGAAAGATAATATTTCGTTTCTTCTATTTTTTTTTTATAAAAAAAGTTGGACCGGTGATTTCCCATCCGATTAAATTTTTTTTTTCTTCAAAAAATTGATCAGATTTTTCGTCTGATAATTTTTGTTTATAAAAAATTTGATCGAATGGAAAATGTTCCGTCCGTTCAATTTATAAAAAAAAAAAGTAAAATGAGCAGGGACGGGAGATGACCGTCCCAGCCATTTCATTGTTTTTTTTTTTTTTGTTTCTATATAACACCCCATATAATTATTTCTATGGATTAAAATTAAGCGGGCTTCTTCCCTGTTGGAAGGCGCATTCAGCACACCTTATCCTCACCCTCCAACTCCCGCTATTCGTGTACCTAGTCACTTGCTTCCAATTGAGCTAGATCTCCCTGCTCCCTCCATTGTTGTCCCCCGCTACTCTCATTTGAATGGATGGAGGCTTAGCGGATTCAATTATCCTACAGTCTCTCTGCGCAGCGTTTACTGAGTTTTCTATCATTTGCGCTTCAGTTGTAGAGGTCTGCCGTGTCAACTTGCTCACTGACTCGGAGGACGGAAATTTGGTTTGCCGCAACCAATCGCGTATCTTTGTTCCCCATGGCTTTAGCCGAGCCTTCTTATTTGTCGGCTTTGTCGGTTGTTATGCAATTGCCTTAATTGCAGCTTTAGCGATTTTTCCTCCTCCCGTTTTTGATGTATATTTTTTTTCCCGATTGTACTTGTTTTGTGGTTGATTTCTATTCATTATTAATATATTGGGCTAGAATCAGTTGATTCTATTCGCTTTATCAAAAAAAATGGATTAAAATTATGTTTTAATTGAAATTAATTAAAAATTAAGAATTATTTAAGTTTTATTAAGAATAATTAGGATTAATTTAACAGTAATTCAGGAATTAATTAGAATGCATTTTTATTTTACTTTTATTTTTAAAAATACAACGGACGGAAAATGATTATCCGTCCATTGTTTTTTTATTTTAAAAAATAAAATAAAAATGAACGAACATAAAATTATTTCTCGTTCGTTCAGTTTTTTAAAAATTTAAATCTAAAATTTGGTTTCAAAGAACTATAGCTTAAACCTATTTTTTCTATTCATATATGCCAAATATCTAAAATTTAAGTCGGAACGACTACTACAAATGCTCAAAAAAGAAAAAGGTTGCAGCTTCTTATTTTACACAGTAGTGCACTCACAAAAAAGGAAAAATCTTTGGTGGAAAAAACACGTGCTGAGATAATGTTGCAGAGGCCCAACCCAAGATCGGACCCGACCCAGACCAACATCAACTGTGTGAACTGTGCACTCCGGGAAAGAATAATCCTATATATAGTCACGTACTGTAGGACATCCCTGACACCACTAGATTCCAGTGACGCGCATCTTAAAGCATGCTATTTACAATTTTCTGATGCGCGCATAAAGTTCTTTGTTAACTTTTTCCCTTTTTTCTGTATATCCTGAAAAGACCCAATTAGATCCTCGCGGCCCAGGTCCCTCAAAATCACTGTAAGAAAGAGACCAGTCCACCGTGACGAGCACGAAAATTGACGCAGGAATGGCGGTAGGGAAGTCGTCGTCGTCGGTTGAGATCGTGAAGCCGCGAATCGACAAGAGGGAGTACAGGAGGATCGTCCTCCCCAACTCACTTGAGGCTCTTCTCATCAGCGATCCCGATACAGATAAGGTCTTCTTCATCATCTTCTTCTTCTTCTTCTTGATTCTGTCCGGTTTTGGAATTTTGAGGTGCTTTGATTTTCGTGCCCCTGATTTTTGGTGGATATTGTTGTTGTAGGCTGCTGCTTCAATGGATGTGTGTGTTGGTTACTTCAGCGATCCCGATGGACTCGAGGGTTTGGCTCACTTTCTAGGTACTTGATTTGCTAAATCTATCAATTTGTGAAAAAAAAGGGAACTTGATTCCGAGTGTGTTAGGGCTAGGGATAGGATTGGGTGCGTTATAATTATGACTCGATCTTGAAATTGAGAAGAGTTAGGCTGTGTTTGGGGTTGCTTTTGGACGGCCCAAAAGCATTTTTGGACATGGTCAGGAGCACTGTATGGCAATAAGGGTTGACACATCAGTGACTCTACAACCCTCCCTCTGGTACTCTGTCAATGCGGTTCTGTATCCTCATGTTTACTATTATAAGTTTATAACCCAAATGAATGCGAAACTAACTTGTATTGGGTGTGTAATGTCATCCTTTATTGGAAAATGGCGAGCGACATAAAATGTTCCGTACAACCATTCTTGAAAATGGTTTGGGAACCTTCTTTTCACATTTCACATGTACTACAACTGTACAACCGTCATTTTGCTCCAAAAAGTAACTAATCAAATAAAAGAAATTTGGATTTTCACTTGCTGGTGCAACTACTTGCAAATATTTGCAACGAACAAAACACTCGCCAAAAGTAGACCCTGTCATTACAGTTATTTATCCTCATGTTTACTAATATAACCCAAATGTCTGTGAAACTAACCTATATTGGGTGTGTAAAACCAATCTCTACAGATAAATGGGAAGCAACAGAAGATGCTATTCTTTAAAAAAAAAGATGCTCTATACAACCATTTTTGTTTTATCTTCACATACGATGCATTTATGTACCTCTTCCAATTTCAGTGCTACTTAATTATGGGTATATGGCTTAGAAGCATTGATGATGTTCCTCATTTTTTAATACAGGCTTCACTCATCAGCTATAGGTTGCCAACTGAATTTGGGATCTAATTATAAAGATACACACACAAGCAAAACTTTGTTTGATAGTACGAGCAAATGAATAAGAATATCTTATCTATACAAAATCTGCTAGTAAAACATACATGGGACATGCAAATAAAATTTGCAGTCTGTTCTATTAAATATTAACTTTATGTAAATTTATGGTCCTTCACTTATTGTCAGGAAAAATGTGTTTTTTGGAGATATATGAATATGAATGTGGCTGTATGTGTCTCTTTGAGATTCCTTGCATACAAAAATTTCTTTTTCCCAAGGGTGCATAGGGGGTATCGCTATCTTTACCTTTGGTCATTGATAGTGTAGGTTGTGCTACTATAAAAGGCTGGTTTACATATTTCATGAAGATCTTTCATGAAGAACTTGGGGGAATTCAGAAATTTATTTAATCTGCTCAATGTAGTGGCAGTTTTCTTTGATATTGTCAAAGTAGTCTTAAGTTCTAGTCCCACATATGAAATAAACTCATATTACTCTTTGTACTCTCCTATATATAGGAGACAATGTATTCAGTTATTAGTATCCAATAAAGTATTATTTTCTGTCTCTATACTATACTTCAACATCGTATCAGAGCTCGAAAAGTAACACAAAAGTTTTTCAAAAAAATTAGGTTTTTTCTCTCTTTCTCTCACTCCTAACAACCAGAAAAAAGGAAACCAAACCGCAACCTTCTTCTTCCTCCCTATCTTTACCTCCAAACCCAAACCTTAATCCTAATCTTCTTCTCCCCCTCGCCGCCGCTCTCCTTGCAAGCCCCCGCCGCCGCAGCCTCTCCAAATCCAATCAACCATCCCGACCTCCAGATCTACTTCATCCTGACCCAGATCCACTTCACCACCATCTCCATCGATCTCCTTTCCATCCCGCCTTCTCCTCTCTACTCCACTCTAGCCGCATCGTCCTTTGCTCCCGAAACTCGCAACCACCTGAACTTGAAACCCGACATCACCTTGTTCTTCAATCCGGATTTGATCCCCTTCCTCCACCTGGATCCCTGAAACCTGAAACCCGCAACCCCTCTTCCCTATCACTTCCTGTAAGGAAAAAAAGTGATGTGCTATGTTTTGTAATGCCTGCCAATTTTTTATACCCACTCCAATCACCATATCTCATTCTCACCTCTTCTCTCCTTCAGATCTAATCTAAATCTGCTTCTATGACGACCTCCAATACTTCAACGGCAACGTCTCCTCCTACTCCAATGGCGACTCCCTCCTCAAACGGCAACTGATTCTTCTTTTCTATTGAAGACCGAACACATGACCACTGAGAATCTCTTCGGTCACAACAACTTCATGACATGGTCCCGTTCTGTCATGCATTTTCTTAAAGGATGCGAGATGTACCATCACCTTACTGATCCAGCTTCTCTGACTACTGATCCCACATTCAAAGTATGTGATCACGATGATAACTTGATTGTCAATATGATGACCAATTGTGGACCGGAACATCTACATCTCCATCACTTTTCCCGACACAGCCAAAGAAATATGGAATACTCTTCACCACATGTACTCCTCCAACAACTTTTGCGATGCAATCGAGACCAAGCAAGGTGACAACATTCATACTTATCTCTCCCGTTTTAATCAGTTCTTAGAGGAATGGAAGATCTATCATCGATATTCTGCCGATTTTGCTGTCCAGCAGTAGCAACGTAAGGCCCTTCTCGCCGTTCTTGCCTTGGGCAGTCTTCGTCCATATCTTGAAGGTGTTCATTCTCATATCCTTGCCACCAACACCAGTTTTTCTCTATGTGATCTCCATGTTTAGCTACCTTGATTATCCCCTCTTGCTCTTGTTGAAACTCTAATACTGTCTGCACTCGTCTCTGGCAATGACCGTGATTTTTCTGATCACTCGCAGTGGTTTTCTTTACTTTCAAGGGTAATGGTTTTTATTCTTCATGGGGCCGTGGTAATCGCGGTCGTGGTCATGGTCGTGCCGCCGTGATAATAGTCATCGCAACACTAAGTATTGTACCTATTGTCAGGGTCTGTCTCAGGAGTATGCGACATGCTGAAAACGCATTGATCGTCCTCCTGCTACTCAAACACATTGATCGTCTTCTATTTTGTAATCTTCTTCGTTCACTGCTGCTCATACAGATGTGCTAACCTCCTCCTAGTATATGCTCTTTGTTGCCGAGTATCAGACATTCCGCAATATGCTGTCTCCTCCTGGTAATTTTGTTCACTCAAGTACTGCTTATCATGTTTCTTCACATTAATGGATTATTGATTCATGTGCTTCTGAACATGTCTCCTTTATCGTATTCTTTTTTTAAATTTCCAATTATCATGTGCATATTGCTGATGAATCTCCTGTCCCTGTTGAAGGGAAGGGTGATATCTCCCTTTCTCCAGATCTCTCTCTTACACCTGTTTTACGTGTTCCTACATTTTCTAACAGCTTGTTATTTGTTCTTAAAATTTCTAAAGATTTAAACTGTTCAGTAACATTTTTTTCTTCTCACCGTGTGTTTCAGGATATTATGACGAGGAAGGTGATTAGCATCGGTCGTAAACAACATGAGTTGTACATCTTGGAATCTCCAGTTTCAGCTTTTCATTCTTCTATTGATTTCGTATTGTGGCATCAACGACTAGGGCATCCTTCCTATACTACTCTCAAGCACCTAGTTTTCGGTTGTGAGTATTTTTTTCAGTTATCTCATGAGTCCTGTGAGTTAGGTAAACATCATCGAGATCCCTACCCTGGATGTGTCAATAAACATAGTGAACATTTATTTGATTTAGTACATTTTGATGTTTGGAGATCTATTGGTTTTCCCATATTTAATAAATATTGTTATTTTGTTACGTTTATTGATGATTTCTCTTGCATGACATGACTGTTTCTCTTGAAAGATCGTTCTGAAGTGTTTAAAGTTTTTCAATAATTTTTCTTTGAGATACGAACACAATTTGGCACTACTCTTAGATGTTTTCGTTCTGATAATGCTAAAGAATATGTGAGTTCTGATGTTTAATAAATTTTTTCTCAATACCAAACCTCTTCCACCTATACTCAACAAAATTTACTTAGCACTGCTCGCTCTCTGATGTTTGAAATGAACGTTCCAAAGTTTTATTGGAGTTTTATTGTTCTCATTGCTGTTTTCTTATTAACCGTATGCTTACTCCTATCTTTAAAATCAATCACCTTTCAAACTTGTATTTTCAACTAAAGATCCATTTTCACTACCATCTCGTGTTTTTGGTTGCACGTGTTTTGTTCAACATTTCCATTCAGGCACTAATAAATTTGACCCGCATGCTACTAAATGTGTATTTTTGGATATTCGCATTTTTCGAAAGGTTATCTTTGCTATTGCCCTTCATGGAAGAAAATGTTTACCTTGGCAGATATTCTATTTTTTGAACAAAAATCTTGTTTTGAACAAACTTCTTCCAAAACGTCTGACTTACCGAGAGTTATTGTTGAGAGTCTTTGATTTTCCACCACCACCACCCTTCCACCAACATCACCACCACCACCACCACTACCATCACCATCGCCACCACCACCACATATGCCACTTCGGGTTTATGTAAGGAAATGCAAGCCACATTCCTGCTCGATCATCCACGATGTTCCCTCTGTTGTTCAATTGGGGCCTACCACTTCTGGCAGTAATATCACTAACATAGATGATTTACCTATTGGTCAACGTAAGGCCCAATGTTAATGTGCTCACTATAATGTTGCCAAGTTTGTTTCTTTTTCTAAACTGATCAGATCTTTTCGAGCCTTCACATCTTCCTTGGATTCCATCTCTGTTCCTAAAAATGTTCAGGAAGCACTCAAGCACCCTGGTTGGACAACAGCCATGAAAGAGGAAAAATAGGCTATTCAGCAGAATGACACTTGACAGCTGGTTTGCCTCCCTGTCGGTGGTAAGACAGTTGGTTGTAAGTGGGTATTCACAGTCAAACATAATCTTGATGACACAGTTGAACGACTCAAAGCTCGTCTTGTCGCTAATGGTTATACGCTGGAATTTGAGGTTGATTATGCAGAGATTTTTTCTCCAATTGCGAAACTCACGTCTATTCGGGTTCTTGTCTCTCTTGCATCTAATTGTTCTTGGCCCCTTCATTAGTCTGATATCAAGAATGCATTCTTGAATGGTGACTTGAAAGAGATAGTGTATATGGCGCTACCTCTTGGTTTTGAGCGACAGGAGGAAAATCTTGTATGTTCGCTAAAAAAGTCTCTTTATGGACTCAAACAGTCTCTCGGGCTTGATTTGAAAAGTTCGGCAAAACCACGTGCTCTTATGGGTTTTCTAGAAGTAAGACATCATTTTCTCTTCTCAAAGAAAGGAAACAAAGACATTGTTATTCTGTTAGTCTACGTTGGTGATATCATTATCACAGGCAGTGACACACAAGGTATTGCAGACTTCATGCAGCGGTTAACTCAAATCTTTCAAACAAAGGATCTTGGTCCGCTTTAATATTTCGTTGGCATTAAGGTTGCACGCACAAAAGATGATATCTTTTTTTCTCAAAGAAAATATGTTCTTGATATTCTTGCTGAGACAAGAATGTCCGGATGTCGCCCCAGTGACACACCTATAGATCCCAATATTAAGCTTTCCTTCTCCAATGATGCATGTTTTTTGATGCAGGACGATATCGCAGGTTAGTTGAACTCATATATCTCTCAGTGACGAGGCCAGATATTGCCTTTGCAGTTAGTCAAGTTAGTCAATTTATGCATGCACTGACCATCATTCATTGGAAAGTAGTGGTTCACATTCTTTGCTATCTTAAGAAAGCCCCACGGCAAGAACTTTTCTTTAGGCCTGGTGATTCTCAATCTTTACGAGGATATTCTGATGCTGACTGTGCATCATCGGTTAATGATTGGCGCTCAACTAGTGAGTACTTTGTATTCTTTAGAGGAAATCTCGTATCTTGTAAAAGTAAGAAACAACCCGTAGTAGCCAGATCAAGTGCAGAGTCTGAATACCGAGCTATTGGGCGTTTGGATTCTGAAGTTTTGTGGCTCAAATATCTTCTTTGAGACTTGACAATCCCGTTATCTCCAATTCCTCTCTACTATGACAACAAGGCTGCTATGCATATTTCTGAAAATTTGGTGTTTCATGAGTGCACAAAACATATCAAAGTTGTAATACCCCTAGTATGTAATATTTGTTTTTCTTACAATAAAAATATATATATGCATTGTTATATATATATATATATATATATATTTTTTTTCTTTACCTGATGTGTTTTGTTTTAAAATGGGCCCAACATTCCTTTCTTAAAGCCCAACCCAACATGATATCCATTGGTAGATGTAAATAAATAAAGCTTAGGGGGGTAAAAGTAAAAAGGAGGGACACCTAAGCTCCCTAGAAGTCTCCACACACACCCACATCTCTCTTTTTTCTTCTTTTTTCTTCTGGCCGGAAATAACAGCAGACAGTAGCACCCATTCTGCTCTCATTTACTCCTTTTTCTATATATATGTGTGTTCCTTACTATTGTTTCCAAAACCCTGCTTCTCTTATACTAAAACCCTAACCTAATTTTCTTCCATTCTCTTCCATCTGCCACACTTTAAAGCACCTATATAAATATACATATAAGTCTTTCAACTTTTGAGAAGCATAAAGCTAAGGAGCAAAAGAAGCATATCCTTGAAAAAGAAAGTGGGTATTTTTCCTTTACCTCTTGTCTCTTTTTATGATCTTTAACATACAAAGTTATGTTTGTTAACAAAAAAAATTGTTAATTAAAAGTAGTGAAGTAGTGTTAAAAGTTATGCTTGTTACAATTGTTGATTGAAAGTAATAAAGTTGTGTTAGAAGTGATGCTTGTTAAAATTATTGATTGAAGTAGTGAAGTTATGTTAAGAGATATGCTTGTTAAGTTTAGTTATTCTTGTTAATATGTTGTTAGTTACAAGTATTAGAAAATTTAGTTTATATAAAATAAACATAGCTCATGCAGTAAGTAGTAATATTAGTAGTAGTAATGGTATCAGTAGTAGTAGTAATATTAGTAGTAGTAATATTAGTAGTATTAATAGTAGCAACAGTAATAGCAGCAGCAGTAGGAGTGATAGTAGCAGCAGTAGTAGTAATAGTAGCAGCAGTAATAGCAACAGCAGTAGGAGTAATAGTAGCAGTAGCAATAGTAATAGTAGCAGCAGTAATAGTAGCAGTAGCAGTGATAGTAGTAGGCATCAGTAGTAGTGAATAATAGGCATTAGAAAGCATCTGTAGTGGTAAGTAATTATAGTAGTAGTGGTAGGCAGTGGTAGTACTAGTAGTAAGCAGTACTAGTAGTAGCAGTAAAGCAGTAATTCAAAGTAGTAGTAGTAATTCAAAATAAAATTTGTAGTCACTTAAAAGTAATAATAGTAAAGTAGATAGTAGTGAAAGCCATAAGTTACATGCTTAGCTAACTAAAATTTAAGTTGGTATAATAACGGTAGTAAGGTAGAAAAGCCACTTGAGGATGTAGACTGAGCTAATAAAAAGTTCATGATAAGTAGAGTAGATTGTAGTAAAGTAAAGAAAAGATTGTAAGACTTTATCAAGTGCTATGCATAAGTATATGCATATGGTGGTAGTATGTATAAGTGTATGCATATGGTGGAATTTGGTGCATTAAGTGCACTAGTGTTGATATGCATATGGTGATATTTAGTGCATTAAACGCCTTTTGGTTATGCATATAGTGATAATAAACACGTATTAAGTAAGCTAGTTTTAGTATATGTCAATGATAAGTATCTAAAGCTAAACTGTCCCTTAGCTTAATCCAATAAAATTGAATTGAATCCATACTCAAGTTAGACAACTTGTTGTAAGACAAGATTAACCTTTGAATCTAGGATTAAATTACCTAGTAACCAACTATCATTGAATAAGAATAAATTAAATAGGAAATAAAGGACAACAATGTTAATAAGATGGCATGACCAATAAAATTAAGGACATGCACTAGTTGGGAGTGTACTTACCTGTCAAAGGGACACGTGCAACGTCGTTTCATCGGGACGCGTGCAGCACAGTCCCGACTATTGATTTCTGAGATTTAGTGATAGAGATACCAAAATCTAGGGGAATGGACCCTTATGAGTACGTTTATGTTCTAAGTTATCCATATGAACAATGAGCTAGAGTATAACTCTCAGTCTCTAGCGGAGTAGGGAAATGCCTGCCGATTCGCCCTATGTTCGGATAACTTATGGTAGAGTCTGGGTGTGAAGAAAGACCACCGATTCCGACAGGACTGCAGTAAGCTGAACGATCACCAGCCTGTCGGGAGTGGAGAGAGACCACCGGCCGGCAGAGTGGAGAGAGACCACCGATTCCGATAGATCGGGGTGATCACCGACTTTCGGGAGTGGAGAAAGACCACCGATCTGATGTAGTAGACGGAATAGACCGTATTTACTGCAGCTCTACCAGTCACTAAATAAATGTCAGGAACAGGGAAGAGTACAAGAATAGGTTTGCATTGCGAGGGAGTGAACCCTTTATTCTGAAGTACGCTCAAACTTGATTAGGATATATGTAGTATGGGATGCATATTTTTCCGAATCAAGTGTGCATTAGAATAATAGCATCGTGTGCATTTGAATTGTGCATTAGATCCTAGATCATAACATACACCAACACCCCTATTACATGATTACCACGTTTCTTTCTTTCTACATTAAAGATTGTTTGTGGAGGATTATGAAATTACGGTTTTCATCCGTTTTGCGTCAGTTGTATTGTATTCAACTGATGTACCCATAATTGGTTTGTAGGAATTGACCGTGGGAACAAAAGAATTTTGGGCCGTGGAGTCTTCCAATTGGGAAGCAAAATTTTCCTGAACAATGTAAGTTTTGAATTTCTCGTAATTTCTTTTCTGTGTTATGTACTCATTTGAAGTAATGATCTTCGGTTGTGTCACGAGTTTTCTGTATGTGGATCTCGGGGCGCTACAAAAGTTGATAGTCATTTCATTCGAGAGGAGTGAGAGAAGAAGGTGATTTCATTTTCATATGTCTGTCCGGTGAATAACTTGCTGATACCTAACTAAATCACTACCATCTAAGCTTTTTCAAACTTTCTTGACAAGTTTGAATTTGACAATATCTACGCACCAGTATGAGGGGGAGTGTTAAAGTAGTCTTGAGTTTTAGTCCCACATCTGAATTAAACTCATGTTACTCTTTGTACTTTTCTATATATAGGACGCAGTGTATTCAATTATTAGTATCCAATAAAGTCTTCTTTTGTGTCTTTATACTATACTTCAATAAATATTATTATCTTAATGTTGATAGAGACATTTGATATGTTTGATTATGCTTATGACACCTTATCTATCGCAGAGCACATGTTGTTTTATGCTAGCGAGAAGTATCCTATGGAAGATAGTTACTCAAAATACATTACTGAGGTAATCCCTGTACTTGGAGTTGATATGCATCTGTTTATTATCTGACATTATGGTTGCAGTGGTAAAACGTATTTGGGGAATTTTCGTGATATATTAGAATTTTATAACCTTTGTGTAATGGCCAAAACAAATATTGGCTGTTTCTCTTATTATTTAACAAATATTGGCTGTTTCTCTTATTATTTAGTTGCTATCCTTGAGGTTTTTCTCTCTTAAATTATAATTATGTCAACAAACTTAGAAAAACTGAAAAACAGAAGAGGGTGTGGAGTAAAATTTCAGTAAAGAAAGTAGATAGATGAAGATTCGTTTCAGATGTGGAAACATGCCATAGACAATTTGGAGATCTCACACGTTCAATTATTGGACTTCACATCAATGACACATCAAATGTCAAAAGAGATGAATGGAATCACCTTTTTTAGTTATAAAACATTCCATTACAATCTCCCTCAGTTCGTTACCTATGGATACAATTTATAGACTGATTTTAGTCCAAAAACTGCATTCAGTTCACACCTGAAATCTGTATAACAAAAAGAAGAAGAAAAGAATTGGCCAGCTAAAATTGTATTGCTTACGTTTTTCTTTTTTCTTTTTTCAAAGTTTATATTTTTCAATTTATGGAGAGGTTTCTTACTTTTCTTATCTTCAACTTAGTTTTTTCATAGTGTGGACATGTTGTACTGTATCTAAACCTTCCTTCTATTATGGTATGGTTCTGGGAAAATCAGCATGGAGGTTCTACTAATGCTTTTACAGCTTCTGAGCATACAAACTACTACTTTGATATCAATGCTGACTGCTTTGAAGAGGCGCTGGACAGGTACAACATACTGCCTTCTGATAACTATATTTTGCATTTTGGTTACTTTATGCAGTTCGTTAGTTTTCTTAGTTTTCATCTTGTTTTCGTTTAGATTTGCGCAGTTCTTTATCAAGCCATTAATGTCTCCAGATGCTACTACCAGGGAGATAAAAGCTGTTGACTCCGGTAATTAGTACTCCTTGTGTTGTGCCCTCTTTTTAATCATTATTATGTTGATTTTTCTTGAGAAAATTAGGACTTCTTCTTTGTTTAAATCCAGAAAATCAGAAAAATTTATTATCAGATGCTTGGCGGATGAGTCAGGTATACTAATTTGTTTCTTATAATCTCTATTGGTTTCTTTTTTTAGATTGCTTGTTTGTGTAATTAATGATTTGGTTGGTTATATCATTACACAGAAAACGTCCTAGTAATTAGCACTTGTATGGATACGAGATATGCACATGACATGACAGAGATGAGAGATCTTGAGAATCAATGGATGAGTTATAGCATGAACATGGGAGTGTAGAAATTTTTTATGTACATAGTGTATTTATTCATGTATGTGTTTGTGTTTTTGTATGTATATTGCACATATAGATGGAAGTACGGTACACATGCATGCAT
Source organism: Hemerocallis citrina (assembly GCA_017893485.1). Classification (NCBI taxonomy): domain Eukaryota; kingdom Viridiplantae; phylum Streptophyta; class Magnoliopsida; order Asparagales; family Asphodelaceae; genus Hemerocallis; species Hemerocallis citrina. The sequence goes on along the minus strand of CM030364.1, from coordinate 273,632,033 downwards.
GCACACATTTATGAACATCTGTAGTTTTTGACACGCTATGAGATGACATAGTAAGGCCGCCACTACAGCACCTTCATACTTATGCATGTAGGAATATAATATGAAGAATTTTAAAGACCAGGAAAGCAATCATTAGTATGTATGTATGTATGTGAATGCGGACATGCTAATTTAACTAAGTTCTAAAAGACAAGTATATGGTATTTGACATTGTAAGCCGATAGTGACACAATGGATACGCATTTATTAGAATTCCTAGCCATAGGTAGCAGTTATTGATTTTTAATATTACGAGTTAGACTGCACAAAGTTCCATATGTTTGATGAGCAAAGTTGAATTGGGTATCTAAGATGCGTGCACAGCAATATTGCGTAAAGAAGGGGGAAAATGCAATTATAAGAAGTTAGATATCTTCAATAAAAATAAAAGCGGGAATTATTTGAGATATTTTATATTTGTTGCAATGGTCGATTAGTGGATCAGTTAGGAGTGTTGGAATCAATAGGTGTACAAGCTACCTAGACTTTTGGTGAACTGAAAGGAATATAGATAAATGATTTAAAAAATTAATACATTTGTTGCTAAACGGAGGGCTAATTGATCCCTAGACTAATTGTAACAGAAAACTGTTACTGTAAGCTGAATGAAGAAAGGATTCATGTGTCTGCCTCAAGGTTCTGGGTTTGAGATTTTTCTGTTGTTACTTAATGGTTAGATTTGGTTATTCTCTATTCTTTCTGTGTGATTTTTCCTTCACCGTTTATAGAACCATTATCAAGCTTTTCCCTCTCTTTTGTACCCAAATTCACAAACTACTTCTCTGGTATAGACAAAATAGTAGATGGCTAAGATTCAGATACTGAACTTTATTCTTTGACTGTTCAGAAGAAACTAGTGTATATCTTTCAGGAATAACTCTGTACTTCTATTGCTCTTTGAATCATTCTTTTTTTGATCAGCTTCTAAGCAGATTTGTTGTTATCCTAATACCATAGTCAATGTATATTGTAGCAACATATACATATGGATGCTTATGGACTTGCTTCATATTAGTTTCCGTTTTTGACTTCTCCAGCTCCAGAAACATTTGAGTTCGAAGGATCATCCATATCATAAGTTTAGTACAGGTTAGTTAGTTTATATTGTTTTTAACTTTCTCTTAAACTTTTATGACTGTCTTTGTCAAAGATCACTTGCACCTGAAGAATCATGGACATGGTCATGCTGATATAGACACAAACGACACGACACACCACTGATATGGGAATTTTTTTGAAATTTCCACTAAAATAACAAGTTCTCTGCCGGGATTGGTTTGTCTGACTCGACATGGCGACCAAATAAAAATTCTCGTGCATCATAGATTGACATTTTATTTTTCATGTAGATTACTATGTCGTTTTTGACGATATCCTCTGGTTTGGAATGAACAATACATAATGAGAATAGTATCTATAAGAGTTTGCTTACTAGATGTCGACATACTACTGGCTAATAATGTTTTGACCATCGGCTTCTCCCAGCTTTCATAGATGAAAGCAAGTTAATGTAAACTTAACTCTAAATAGAGAATTTTCCAAGAAATATCAAAATATTAAGTTTACCAACAAGTAATGCCGATTAAGTTAGAAATTAAAACTAATAATTGGTTTGATGGATTTTCAAGAAATGGAATAAGTTAACAAGCCCAATTAAAGATTCATGCCTAACAATCAACATTTATATTTAATCATTCTTAGCATGTAAGATATGTAATAATGATTTGTACTCTAATTAGCAAGTTGAAGCACACACACTCAATATTTGTGGACAATAGATAATTCAGATAATATTATAGAGATGATAGGAAGTAACACAAAAAATGAAAACGTAAAAAGAAGTTACTGGGGTTCGAAGCACATGTAGCAACTGAGAGGAGGTTGCCGACAGGGTGTTGCGGTGGAGGAATCGGCTGTCGGTTGTGGTGCGGTGGCGCAGTGAAGGAGGAAGGAGGGGCTGGTGGCATGGCTTTGGCGTTGGGGAGTTGAGGCAGCGACAACAAGGGGAGCGGTCGGCTGGTGATCGTCGTCTATGAAGCACGGATACGGATACGCGTATCGGATACGGATACGCGTATCCGATACGGTACGTATCGGATACGCGGATACGTCGATTTCTCAAAAACTAGGATACGGGTACGTTAGGATACGCTTAAATAAATTAAATAAAAAATAATAATAATATATATTATAAATAAAAATTGAATTCCTTAAGTTATACATAGACAATATAAAATTGCATTAAATAAAAATATACGTACCTGAGTGAGATACTTCTTATCTGTCGTTTTCAATATTTGAATAACTATGTCCAATTGTCCATCGTCATCACTTATCCAATTGTTACGGAACTAATAATCAATAAATGTATTCTGAATCTTCTGATCGATGGGATGAGAAAGAGAGAGGCAGAAGATAGAAGATAGAACGGTGAATGGGCTTGTTGGGCCGAGCCAAACGAAAAAAAATAATAAAAAAAATAAAAAGTATCGGTGGCGTATCCTGCCCTTCCGATACGCGTATCCCCGCGTATCGGAAGAGTATCGGATATTTTTTTATTTTTTTTATTTTTTAATTAATTCCGATACGTATCGGGTACGTATCGGATGAGTACGGTACGCGTATCGTGTCCGATACGTATCGGGTACGTGATACGCGACTCCCCGCAGAGTATCCGTGCTTCATAGATCGTCGTCGACGGGGAGGGGTTGGATTTGGGGTTGATGATGACGATGGTGAAGGGGACGATGACAGTGGGGATGCGGGTGGTCGACAGTGGTGGGTCGGTAGCAACGAAGTGGAGAAGAAGGTGGGGAGGCAGCCAGGTGTTGTGGGGCTTCAGGAGGAAGGGAAAGAGGAAGGGGGAGGCTGTCGGGGCTGCAGGTGGTCGGGGTCGGCAATGGGTGTTGGGTGGGGAGGCGGCAGTAGTGGTGGCGTTCGGGAAGGAAGAAGAAGAAGAGAAGGAGAAAGAATGGCGGCTGTGATTGGAGGGGAATTAGATTAGGGTTTTTTTTAATTTTAAATTTAGGGATTTGGGGATGTAGCTTAAAAGTGGGATCTAGAATTTCTCACAAACCCTAGATGTCTTAGGATTTCTCATAAACCCTAACGTTCTCTTATGGTATTATACACATAAGAGGAGAATGAAGTGCAATAACTCAACACAATAATTATTAAATCAATAATAGCATACATTCTCATTATTCTCAAGGGCTATATATAGGCTCAAAACAAATCCAAAACAAATCTCAAACAAATCTAAAACAAATCTCGCAAATCTGAAACAAATCTCAAATAAATCTCTCAAACAAACTACATATGGCTAAATCTCAAAACGAAACAAAACAGAACCGATGTCCTCATCACAAGTACCATTGGTGTGCTGTCCTGCAATACTCTAGCATTAGAATGGTTCACTGTTCTGCATCCAGTGTCCTGCATTTATAATAAACCATCGTTTGGATGGGACTTAGACGTAGTAAGTCAGTTATGCATACAGAATAATCAATATTTTATATAGGATGCAAAAAACAGTTTCTCAACAAATGAGGGAATGCCATTGTTTTTTTCATGGTCTTCTCTTCTATTAAGGCAATGTGGTGGAGAAGATGTAATGACTGCACCACGCTCATATGGATAGCTGCAAGTGGTGGTCCAAAAGGACACAATCCTACCTTGCCTCTCCAATTTAATCATATATCCAACAGACTTTCCTGGTTGTATGCAAATTTACATTGAGTACATGGCTAAAACTTTTTTCATCTTTCTTATTTAATTGAAAATTCTTGAACTATCAGGCAGTATGTAAAGAAAGTTTATTGCTGGAAAAAGGTTAGATACAAAAAATGATATTCTGATGTGAAATCCATTTTCTTGAAAGTCACTTCAACATCTGTAAACTTCCATATATCCTTCAAATGAAACTTGTTAATGAAGTGCAACATGTTTATAGCTATCATTCATCTCAATTTATTCGTGAGATAGGGAAAATCATATATGGGTGAACATAGTGCTCCAAAAAACATGCATGATGTAGTGAGATATTCACATGGTTGAATTACCAAACTGAAGGGGTGTACCAGCGGCTGTAATTTTGGAGATTTACATGCTTTACACTGATCATGTTGCTCAAAGAAACTCATGCATACTTAAAGAGATAGATGTGGCGTATATACAAATTTTCTTTTGGCAAAGCTTATAACTTTCTACCACTCAATTCATAATGTTTTTCTTAACTTTATCCATTGACCTAAGGGATGATTTATTCTAGGAACAATTCTAATAGTAAATATATCATGTGGCACTCATTCTGTCATGCATTACTTGAGGGAGTATCAGTGATGAAAATGTTGAAAAGAGAAAATCACACCCTAATTTTGAAGATAATTTTTCATTACTTGGAGAAACACTTTTGATCTCGAAAACCAAGCAAGTGTAATGGATTACGTGTTTATGCATATAATTTCTTAATAGAATACTTTTTATGCATACATTCATAAATAAATAGATTAACATAAAAAAAAGGAATGTGTAGTAGTTGGAATATCTTAGTATTTGCAAATGAGCTTGTCAGCTAGGCTATTCTGAAGGTGAAAATTGATTGGATACCATCAAAAATTGACCATACACATATTTAAATTTCTTATGATGTTACTTGTATAAACCAAAACATCAAAGGAAATTTATGTGCTTTAGAAATTTAGTGGTGATGCCCACTAACCTGCATACATGTTCTTTATGTTTTTCCCTAATTTGGTACACAGAGTGAAAAAACAAGAAACATTTTTTTGTGATGATATGAAACTCACCAAGGAATATAGCATGCTCAAGGTTATTAGCAGTTCGAAACCATCCATAATATCATTAGTCTATACTTTGAATATTACATTAATTTTAAATTATTTTTTATGAGGTTTATTTGGTCATGTCAACAGAATAATGGTCTATAGAAAGAGTGCATAATCTCGAACTTTTTTAGGAATAAATGACCATTCTATTTTCTTCGTATATGTGCTTAGGTAAGACTTGTTGGGGGTACTGAGAAGAGGAGAGCTTAGGTCTAGAGGGATCGGTGGAGGTCATTCTAGAGGAATCGTCTCTCGAATCGCTGGACTTGTAAGAGGAATTTGTTTCAAGAGAATCCATATCGAGGACAATGATATAAGCTGCTGCCAAAGAGTTCACATTTCTATGAATTAACTCGTTCCTAAGATCGGCTCGTAGTTTAGTTCTAAATCTAGAGAGGGGTTGTTCTTCGCTCTCTTTACCTAAAACATTGCACCGAATAAGAAAGTCGTCGAACTTATCCACATACTCTTGGGTGGGCTTGCTTTCCTAAGAGAGTTGATTCCATGAATCAAGCATTCAGGTGTGGAATGATAAGGGTACATATCTCTCGGTGAGCTTTTCTTTCATGGCCTCCCAAGTGGCTATGGGTCCAAGCCTCGGCCTTTGCGGGCATGTTCAAGATTGGTCCAGTGTTGAGCTTTACCAGTCAATTCCATCGTGACAAATTTGACCTTCAGGGTTTTGCTTATATCAAACCGCACTAAGTAGTGGTCCATGGCACGGATCCAATCGAGATAAGCTTGGGATTTTATACTGCCTTCGAAGTGGGAAACGCCAGCCTTAACGTTTTTTTGGTATTATTTGTCAGGGTCACGATCTTGATGTCGATCGTCACAATCATTCTCCTGAGGGATTTGACGATAAAGCTTAGAGGCAACATTTTGATTCAATTCCACTTGCTCAAGTCTCTGATTGATATTGACAATAGTTTCTTGAATGATAACAAGGGCTAAGCAGTTAAAATTTCAGATTACGCCCGATTAATTCCTGATTAATCGCTAATCGGAGACTAAGCGATTATTTTTTTAACGATTTATAATATTTCAATAGTTAGCGATTTAATCGGGAATAATCGTCCGATTAGTGATTAATCGGCCGATTTTAAGTGGCCGATTAACCGATTAAATCTCATCTTATTTTCATGCTCGTATGCATTATTTGGGCTCAATCCGGCCCAAATCCAAAATTCAGATTCAAAATTCAAACCCTTCTGGTCATCGTGCAAACGCAAACCTGGCATATCGCCGCTCTCTTCTTCCTCGTGCAAACCCAATCCCAAACCCAAACCCAAACTGATTATCTTCAAACCCAAACCCAAACTAATTTTCTTCTTCCTCGAGCAAACCTAAACTCGATCTGCCGTCGCTCTCCCGGTACCATTGCATACTTGACCCGGCCTGCATCTGCACCTTCTTCTTTTGTTAGTCGTACTGCTCCTCTCCGATTGTTTTTGTTTTATGGAACCGACCAACAAATCCGACCCGGCCTACATCCAAAATCCAAACTTAGCTCAAATCAAGTACTCTCTTTTTTTTTACAACCATATGTTCCTATTTGATAATCTCATAATAGTTTTTTGTTAGAATTTATGATTGCTACATAATGAGGATATATCTTTTATTAATTATATATATAACAATTTTTTCGATTTAATCCCCGATTTTTTTTCGATTAATCGATTAATTACCAATTGCTCCTAGACCGATTAGTTCCAGAAACCGATTTTAACTGCCTAGAGCGAGGGTAGTGAAAATGTCGGAGTTGTCCATTTCAGTTCGAGGAGGGGCTCGCTAATTTCTAGGATTCCTGATTGGGTAGTTTGGGAGAGACAAGAAAGGCTCTTCAGAATTTGTGATGGTGCTGCGAAGATGCTTTCACCAAAGGCGGAAAACTAAGGGTTGTGGAGATGTGTGCTTGCTGAAATTTGGGGAAACGTGACCTAAATGCAACTTTTTTTCTGTTAAATGGCCTATAGTGCTAAATGTAAATAATTCCTAAATGAATGTAGAAACTATAGCTAAATGATGGAAGAACTAGGGTTTTAAAATCTGGCTCTGATGCCAAAATGATGTAGACTTAATCCTAAGTAGAGAATTTTTCAAGAATTTCAAAAGATCAAGGTTACCAACAAGTAATGCAGATTAAGTTAGAAATTAAAACTATTAATTGGTTCGATGGATTTCCAAGATATGAGATAAGTGTAACAAGTCCAATTAAAAATTCAAGCCTAACAATCAATAATTATATACCTAAGCGTTTTTAGCAAGTAAAATATGCAATAATGATTTGTACTCTAATTTGCCAGTAGAAGCACACACTCAATATTTGTGGACGACAGAAAATTCAGATAATAATCTAGAGATGATAAAACAGTAGGACAAATAATTGAGAAGTGGAAAGAGATTATCGGGAGTTTGAAGAAATTGTGACAATGGAGAGGAAGTTGCTGTCGGTGTGCTGCGGGTGAGTCAGGGAGGGTGGTTAGAGTTGGAGTTGAGGCAACGACAGCTAGGGACAGCCAATTGGAGGTGGTGGCTGATGGTCGCTGTGCGGGGGCATCGACGGCATGGGGACGTCAGCGTTAGGTGATGGTAGTGGCGGCGGGAAGCCGTCGAGTCCTAGTCGACGATGGTGGGTAGAGGATCAATCAACAAAGGGAAATGAGGGTTTCAATTTGAAGTGAATTTGGGGGGAAGCTTAGGGTTTCAGGTGAGAAGAGGGCATTGGGATTCGGGATTGAAGGGGAGGGGAAGAAGAAGAAGAGGGACAAAGTGGAGGGGGTTCAACGACGGTGGGAAAGCGACATGGTCGACGAGGGGTTTGGAGATGCGAGATGAGTTGTCGTGAAGGGCAAAGGTGATCGGAAGGGAGGAGATGAGGAGCATGGGCTTTGAGGGAGAAGGTGGAGGGAGAAGGTGGTAATGATGAAGATGGCGGCTGTGAAGGGGTTAGGGTTAGGAATTTTGTATAATGTAGTTTTAGAGTTTATCACAAACCCTAAAAATTTATCTCAATGTCACAAAAAGATGAATGAAGAGCAAAACTCAATCACAATAATTTTTAGTCAATCAAAGCTTTGTTTTTTTCATTAATCTAGAGGTCTTTATATAGGCTCAAAACAAATCTCAATACAAATCTTCAAAATATTCTAATGCAGAAAATAAAGGGTGCAAATTGCAAAACTACTACATATGACTAAAATTGTCAAAAATAAATATGAATGCTAAAATAAAAATACTAGGCTAATAGAACAACCATTCTAGACGATGCCTGCGCTGATAGAAGCGCCCGAATCGTCTCGAACCAATGTCCTCATCATGGTCTTATTTGGGTGCACTAAGAACTGATTTTAACCCTATATAAGCTGTCCTCGGAATTTGAACGTTTATACATTACAAATGATTTCTTTATTTCCACAAACTAATCGTTTAAATCTCTATTATCCAAATCCAATAGGTTTTTGATGAATATGATTCATTGTAAGTGGAACTTCTCCAAGAGCCCACTATCACAATGATAGTTGATACTTGATACTATGCGAAGGTTTCACCAAAGATTCAGCAATCTTAAAAGAAATTATCTTTTGGATTACTTAAGTGCCAAATAACTTAACTAAGTCCACAAAACTACCAGAAACACTCTAGTCCTTGGATTATTGATCAGTGATCAATCATGTACTTTACATTGATGAACTTATTAATACCACTGATCAATCATGTACTTTACATTGATCAACTTATTGATATCACTGATCAATCATGTACCTTACATTGATCAACCTATTGATCTGACATTTATCCTATGACAGTCTTGTGACACTGGTGTAGAAATAGATTGAGAGAATGTCACATACCCTTAGTTTAGGACACTTGCTTAAATGATCTATTTAAAATTTACAATTTTTTCAGACCTTTGTTTCTTTTGTTATTCACTTCTATCTCATACTTAGTGATATGACATATAAATCTTGCAGCTTCTATAAATTGAGTCATAGTCATTCCTCTATATGTAACGTTCCGAATTCCGCACACTGGAAGCTCGTGACACATACCCATAATCTTTACTTCAATTAGTACAAAACACAGAAAAAACCCATTGGAAATTAAAGACTTACATTGCACAAGGAAACTATATCCTGCACTTGGATGCTTCACAACTTGAATCTCCAGCTCCCGCAAACAATTCTGCAACTAAACAACTGTGGGCACGTCAGTTGAATGCAACTAATGCAATGTGGATGAAACCCGCGATCTCCAAAATTCTCAACAATCAATATTTGATGCAGAAGAAAAATGTGAAAGTCAAACCACAAGTGTTAGTGTATGCTATGCCCTAGAGTCTAATGTACAAACTCAAAATGTACACGATGCTGCTACTCTAATGCAAACTTGATTTGAAAATATATGCATCCCATACTACATACTTCTCAAATCGAGTTCGTATTCTCCAGATGATAGGGTTCAATCCTTCTCCATGCACTACTCTTTCCTGTTTTTAACATTCATCTAGTGACTGGTAGAGTTTGCAGTACATGCGGTCTTTTTCCGCTCAAACAGTAAGATCGTGGTCCTTCTCCACCCTGAACGGCAGTGATCATCCTGTTCGTTCAGATCATGGTCCCTCTCAACTCCGACAGGATCGTGGTCCCTCTTCATTTTTGATCAGGCTGGTGATCATCAGCTCTGCCGGAATCATTGTCCTTCTCCACTCTTGCCCCTATCAAAGTTATCATAAACATAAGGCGAATCAATAGAGCCACCCTTTCTCAGCTAAGAGACTTAGAGTTACACTCTTGCTCCTTGTTCGTATTGATAATCCAGAACATAGACAGAGACTTAAGGGTCCATTTTCTAAGTTCCGACAAGACTTACGACTTTCGCATCCCGCTCTTATCACTAAATCTCAGAAATTAATAGTCGAGACAACGCCGCAATTGTTCCAGACAAGACAATGCTGCACGTGTCTTCTTGATAGGTGAGTACACGCCTAACTAGTGCCTATTATATACGATGGTCACATGACTTAAAACTAGCATTCCCCACCGATCTCATCTTCCTCGACAATAAATCTGGCCAATTTTTTATCCTCACATTCCAAGAGTAAGGCGACTAGACTAACGCAGATTACTAATCAACTAGTCCCAGCTAAGGCCCGACATGGCCTCCAACTGAACAACAACCATCAACACTTCGGAATGGTAGACACCATATAAAAATTGACTATTAACAAGCTCTTCTTGAACTCGTTCCAAGGGTTATTCGAACCCAAACAATACCTACTCGCACATCCCAACATACAACTATATATCATGTACTCGTACTTGAACATATACAAGCCTTCCATCGCACGCTTACATGCGCAAACTTAAAATATAATCTTACACAACTCACTACATATCATAACATAACTTAAGAGTTTACAAACAACATTTCTAAAGTTGTTAAGAAGTCCTAAAGAGATGACAACCGACCCAAAACAACAAGTTCAAGTCTAAAATGCAGTTCTTGTAACTTCTAAAAATCACCAATAATCACCCTCTTATTGGAATTTAGATATCTTAGGTTCTAAAGAAAGGTCAATGAGTCTACTATAAGTTCTTAGTTGGGAGTTTTCTCAAAATACTTCATTTAAGAGGCCAAAATAATCAATAACTGATAGGTATACAAATTTTCAGCAACTAAAAACTGCTAACCAGTCATGAGTTCAAAATTAATTAAAAATATTAAACAATGTCCAAAATTCATAAAATTTGGTGAGCATGTTCTACACATACATGTATCACATATAAAAATTTCAACTTGAAATACTACATAGTTAAAGAGATCAATTTTTTAAGTAGAAGTAGTAAACTAGACAGAATCATAGCCCAACCTACAATGGTTTCGGATTTTATAAAAATAGCAAATATTATCCAAAAGTATGAAATTTGGCGGAGAGGCTCTAGACATATATAAGATACTACTATTAAAATTTCAACCATAAATTCCTTATATTAAAGGAGTTATGAGTTTCGGAGTTGAAGTGAAATTCCAAGAAAGAAAAATACAAACTTTCCAAGCTATTCAAAAAAATAAACATACACCACATGCACCACACAATTCCATGCCATCTATATTAAGAAAAGAGTATACACTACACACAATTTAACAACGAAGAGAGTTGGAGAACACCCACCTCAAAGTGTAGACAAGATGAAATCTTCAAGCTCCTAGTATGCTCTTCTTCTCCTTCTAGCTTGCTTGCTTCTTTTCTTGCTTAAATAGATTCTTAGAAATTTTTAGGGAAATTTTGGAATAAGGAGTAATATAGAAATGAACTAGGAAATGAGAAAATGTGCTAAGTTTCTTATGCTTACACTCGTATATATAGGGAGAGGGTTAGGAGGGGGGGTTGGCCGGTCATATGGGGGTAGGGTTAGGGTGTAGTTTGTGTAGGAGGGTGTAGAAATCTCTAGGGTTTGCTTAGGTGTCCCCACATTTTACATAAACTCCTAGGTTTTCAATAACTACACATAACCCTTTTTCTAAGGAAACAATTATAGGCTTCAATCTAAGTCAACAATTGTAGGCTAACCTTGTTCACACTTGTCTTAGTAGTGTACAAGTTCATGTGTGTAGTATGCATGTGTGTATATTTATAAAATGACAAATGAGAAATACAATTTAATAATAATAATATATGCAATTATTCAAGACAAAATTTTATTAATAAATATGGTTGTAAAATAATACAATACTATTCATATTCAAAATAAGTTAGAGAGATGAATTTTTGAAGTAGAAGTAGTAAACTAGACAGAATCACAGCTCAACCTACAGTGGTTTCGGATTTTATAAAAATAGCAAATATTATCCAAAAGTATGAAATTTGGTGGAGAGGCTCTAGACACATATAAGATGCTACTATAAAAATTTCAACCATAAATTTCTTATATTCAAGGAGTTATGAGTTTCGGAGTTGAAGTGAAATTCCAAGAAAGAAAAATACAAACTTTCCAAGCTATTCACAAAAATAAACGTACACCACATGCACCACACAATTCCATGCCATCTATATTAAGAAAAGAGTATACACTACACACAATTTAACAACCAAGAGAGTTGGAGAACACCCACCCCAAAGTGTAGACAAGATGAAATCTTCAAGCTCCTAGTATGCTCTTCTTCTCCTTCTAGCTTGCTTGCCTCTTTTCTTGCTTAAATAGTTTCTTAGAAATTTTTAGGGAAATTTTGGAATAGGGAGTAATATAGAAATGAACTAGGAAATGAGAAAATGAGCTAAGTTTCTTATGCTTACACTCGTATATATAGGGAGAGGGTTAGGGGGGGGGGGGTTGGCCGGTCATATGGGGGTAGGGGTAGGGTTAGGGTGTAGTTTGTGTGGGAGGGTGTAGAAATCTCTAGAGTTTGCTTAGGTGTCCCCACATTTTACACATAAACTCCTAGGTTTTCAATAACTACACATAACCCCCTTTTCTAAGTCAACAATTATAGGCTTCAATCTAAGTCAACAATTGTAGGCTAACCTTGTTCACACTTGTCTTAGTAGTGTACAAGTTCATGTGTGTATATTTATAAAATGACAAATAAGAAATACAATTTAATAATAATAATATATGCAATTATTCATGACAAAATTTTATTAATAAATATGGTTGTAAAATAATGTAATACTATTCATATTCAAAATAATTGTTAATTATTTTGGCGGTATTACATCACTCCCCGCTTAGAATAGTTCCGTCCTCGGAACTACACTAGTGGAGAGAAATAAACACCTAGAAAAATATTATAACACACCAATTTCAAAACTTAGCATCATACTTAATAATTAACAATTATTAAGTAATACCCCCAAAATAATTAACAATTATTTTTGGGGTATTACACTATATAAACTTATTTAGGGTGTGTTGGGAAATGAAGTTAAGTTAGGATAACTGGAGGCTTGTAGAGTTATCTCTCAAGCCTTAGTTTGTTTAACTTTACCTTGTTTGGGAGTGATTTTGGAGTTAAGAGAACTGTAGTTATCACTACTTTTCTAAGCCCTAATTTTGAGATAACTGTAGTAATCTTAACTCCACTCAAACATACTTTATCTAAACTCAGTGAACTTTGTTCTTTCTCTCTAAAGCAATTGAGTTAAGTTAACTTTAGTTGGTCTGCCAAACACCAAAAGAAATAGATGGATGTGGGAGGATTCGAAGATGGAACAGGAAGGTCTTGAAAGGGAAGGGGGGTAAGCGAGGGTGGAGGGAGAGATGCGGGAGGTGGATTTCTGAATTTGATATGGACAGTGAGCAACTATTCCAACTTTGACGGTGAGCGACTGAGTATGTTTGTATGCGAGAGTTCCTTTTGTACTATTTCTGGATTTGATATCTGAACATGAGACTCTATTCTGTATTATGCTTAATTCTGTGATATGTTCATACGTTGATTGCTCTTTGCCTGCTTGCAATATTTTCATGTGAGTTTTTTTGAGTTACTGTTTTTGAGATTATGGATGAGTTTTTGGCGTTGAGGAAGTTTCTTTGAGAGTGAAAGGGATGTCTGGAGGTTTGTTAGAAGCTGGTGGTGAGAGGAGATACTGATTGTTGGTCTGGATTAAGGATGGACATCTTCCAAACCTACTCACTAAATTTGGTTTTTGTGCCTGGCTTCTCTTGACATATTTGTTTCTTTATACTGCATTATGCTTTACCATTTTTGTGGTTTAGAGCTAAATTCTCATGAAAATAGCTAATGTAATTTTGATTGTTCTTTTAATATCTAATAATAGAACGAGATGGTCCCCTAGATCATCTATTATCTCAAAAAACTTTTTGGGTGTAGGTAAAGGTGTGATAACTAAAGTTAGCAAACTTCTACCCCCACTTAAAAATAGACGTTAGTAAGAGCATCCACTATCGTCTGCTAAAAACCTAAAAAATGGAAAATTTGATCAAAAATCCGCCACTATCGTTGGCCAAAAACCTATTTTTTGGCCAAAGCGTGAACAGTACTCTACTATATATAGCTGAGTCAAATAGCAAATGCAAAATATAGAAGACGGAAGATGATATTCCGTCTAGTAGAGAGATCTTCCGTCTTTTTAAAAAAAAATTAAAATTAAAATGGAGAGACGGAAGATCTTCTTCCGTCCCTCTCCTTAATATTTTTTTTGCGTCAATTTTTTAAATGGTAAAGACATTTTTTTAAATGGGAAAGAGACATGCGATTTTTTTTCCTTCCACTTTTCGTCCTTTTCCTTAAAAAAAATAATAATAAAAATAATATATATATGTCAGGGTCGCCGGAGTGATTCCCTGCAGCGTCGAAGTTAATAGCAGCCACAGTCGAGAGGAGGCCATGTTGTTATTTTTCAATTGTATCAGTTGTTGCTGTTGTTGTCTTGTCTCTGTTTTTTTTACGTGCATAGTGCACTTTTTCGTTTAAAAGGGAGAATGGCGCGAATTGTAATGTGCACTTTAAGCGCGCTATCTCTATTTTTGTCCTGTAGCAAAACCGCCCATTCTCACCTATATAGACATATTGAGTTGTATTTTGCTGGATTATCAATAAAAATCAACATCGTTCTTCCCCAATTCTCCATCTCTAAAACCTAATTCCTTTTCCCAAACCTCTAATGGCACGATCCCGCTCAAATCGCAATCCAACCCCTGACAATCTGGTATCAGAGCCAGGCAATTTCGACGATGATAGTCGCGATGAAGGGAGCACAGCAATGGAGGGAGCTGTGGCGAATCTGCAGAGTCAGATGGCAGAGGCTCAACTCCAGACTGGGTACCTCTCTGAAAGGGTAGAAGCAATCGCAACTAGCATCGGAGAGATGTTCTCCTCGATTGAAGCTAGGATGGAGGCGATGATCAAGGTGATGCAGCAATCCCACTCACGACCTTCAAATTCACCCCTGCTGCCAAACCCTCCTCAATAGACTCCAAACAGGGAGGTAATACACCCACACTCCAACGGAGTGAATTTGCGGGCGGGGTGGAGCAATTCCTAGAGTTCTATGAAATTCTTGAGTCGCAGAAGTTGAAGTATGCGGCGCTAAATCTGAGAGGGGGGGCAGCTCAGTGGTTTCGGAGACATCTGAAGCCAATGGTTCATGAAGTCTCTTGGTCGGAGTTCCTGGGGGAATTACTCACTAGATTTGGACCCACTGAATTTCAGGATTACAATGGCATATTGTCCAAACTACAACAGAAGGGGGATCTTGAGTTGTACATCCAAGAGTTTGATAGGCTCTCTAATTTCGTGGATGACTGGACTGAAGCGCATTACCTGAGCACGTTCATCAGTGGGCTTAGAGATGAGATTCAGTGGGATGTTAAATCCCAGAGACCCAAAAATGTAAATGAAGCAGTTGGGTTAGCTCGTGGATTTGAGAAGATAGCTTGTTTGAAAAGAGTTTATAAACCGCCATTTACACCAAAGTCTTCCCCTGTGGTTACTGTAGCACCTGCGAAGGCACAGAACTCCTATGCACCCACAAGTGTTTCCCAACCTACATCCCACACATCATCCTGTAGCGCCCCGAGTTCCACACACTGGGAGCTCGTGACACTTACCCAGAATCTTTACTTCAATGAGCACACAACACAGAAAATTACTGGAAATTTGATACTTACATTGCACAAGGAAACTATATCCTACACTTGGATGCTTTCCGCAGCTCGAGTCCCCTGCTCCATGATCAGCGATCCTGCAATTAGTAAACTGTGGGCACGTCAGTTGAATACAACTGATGCAATGCGGATGAAACCCGAAATCTCCAAAATCCTCAACAATCAATATTTGATGTAGAAGAAAAGAAACGTGAAAGTCATACAAACATAAATATCGGTGTATGTCATGATCTAGATTCTAATGCACAACTCATATGCACATCATGCTCTTAATCTAATGCAAACTTAATTTGGAAACGTATGCATCTCATACTACATACTCCCTAAATCGAGTTTGTATTCTTCAGATGATAGAGTTCAATTCCTCACCATGCATCCTACTCTTGTACTCTTTTCTGTTTCTGACATTCATCTAGTGACTGGTAGAGTCTACAGCACAATTGTCCATTTTCGCTCCTGCAATCGGATCGTGGTCCTTCTCCACTCTTAACGGCAGTGATCACCTTGTTCATTCAGATCATGGTCCTTCTCCACTCCGACAGGATCGTGGTTTCTCTCCACTCCCGGTCAGACCGGTGATCATCAGCTCTGTCGGAATTATGGTCCTTCTCCACTCCTACCCCTACCAAAGTTATCATGAACATAAGGCGAATCGATAGGGTCACCTCTACTCCGCCCAGAGACTTAGAGTTACACACTCTTGCTCCTTGTTCGTATTGATAACTCAGAACATAGACGGAAACTTAAGAGTCCATCTCCTAAGTTCCAACACGACTTGTGATTTACGTCTGCATCCCGTTCTTATCACTAAATCTCAGAAATTAACAGTCGAGACCACGCCGCACGTGTCCTAGACGAGACGACGCCGCACGTGTCCCCTCGACAGGTGAGTAGTACACGCCCAACTAGTGTCTGTCCTTACCAATCATGAGTCACACTACTTAGGGCTAACACCTTTACTCAATTTTGGTCAAATCTCATCCGCTTAATTCCTTCATTAATCACCACTTGGTTTTTAAGTGAAATTATCCGTACTCAAGGTCCCATTGTTCACATTTACAATAAAATATCACAATAAAATATCACAATAAAATATCACTATAGTCTTATTCTCAAATATTGACCCAACTTGGCCCTTATTCGGCCCATAGAAAATAATTACACTGCTCTATACTAACTTCACAAGTTAATCACATTCTTGATTCAACCGTCCTTCCACCTACTAATTTCGAAAAAGACTAGGTGCTTACTAACTCTTTCAATTTGTTTACTAGCATAACAAGATCAAGTCTATTTTGCCAACTTCCTAACTTCTCACTAACAAGATGTTCTAGCATATTTACTTTACTAATTTACTACCATACTAATCTATTTAACTTATTAACTTACTAATATTACAACTAAGCTCACTAACATTATAACTAAGCTTACTAACTCATTAGTAGCCTACTAATACAATGTTAGTAGCTTACTAACACAAAACTAGTAGTTTGCTAACAATGTAAAACTTACTAACAATATGCTAACTTGCTAATAAAAAGTACTTTAAACATTCAAGCATGAAAATTTTAATTAAACAATTCATTAATTAGACAATTACCGCATAAGACATCACAAAATCATATTTTTATGTTTAATAATAATCAATGCAATCTATCATGCTCAAGACATGGTTTTTATTCATGATCTTGTATAAAAGATTCATCGTATAAAAGATTCATCTTTCACACTTATACTATCATTCTTAACACAAAGATTGAAGCTTTATTTATCCACTAGTATATTTATGCATATAAAATTCATATAAGTAAACACTCACTACAATTTCTAGCAAACATCAATCATTCATTCCATATATGAAGAAAAATAATAATAATAGTAACACAAGAGGTATGAAGAATACCTACTTTGATTTGTTTGCAAGCTTCGATTGCTATCTTCTCCTCCTTGCTCCTTGATTCTTCCTCGACTTCTTGCTCCAATAATAGTTGTTTAATAGTAGTAGCAGTAAAGTAGTAGAAGTGGTAGTAGTAACAACAATAGTAGTAGTAGTAGTAGTAGTAGTAGTAGTAGTAGTCTGCAGTAATAGTAGTTGTAGTCTGCACTAGTAGTAGTAGTGGTGTAGTAAACAGCAGCAGTAGTAATAAGTAGTAGTACTGTAGTAGTAGTGAGTAGTAAGTAGTAGTAATATTAGTAAGTAGTAGTAGTACTGCAGCAGTAAACAGTAGAAATCAGCAGTAGTAGCAGTAGAAATCAGCAGTAGAAATCAGCAGTTGTGGGAGTAAAAGTAGTAGTAAGTAGTAACACACACATTTATATAGAAAAGGGGGGGGGGAGCTGTCGGCCACTGCAGGAAGAAAGAAAGAAAGAGAGAAGTGAAGAGAAGTGTGGAAAGGTGTAGAAAAAGCTTAGGTGTCCTCACTTTTTGCATATACCCCCTTAGGTTGTTACTAATTGCACATTAGTCCTTCTAGGTCAACACATATCCCCTCTTGGTCAAAAATTGTAGGCATTCAAACATTGTAGGCTTATATGCATATATATATTAGTGTGTAGTAGTAGTGTGTGTGTATTTATAACATGACAATACAATGTGATAATATATGTAAGGATATTGTTCATGACAAAAATAAATAAATAATTAATAACTACATAAAAAAATTGTTAATTTTGGGGGTATTACACATCCAATTCCTTTCCTCGACGCTTGAACATTCAGGAGATCAAGGAGAGAAGGGCTAGTGGATTATGTTTTAATTGTGAGAAGTATACACCAGGGCACCTCTGCAAGTCCCAAAAGTTCTACTATCTGGAAGGGTTAGAAGAGGAAGTAGTTGATGAAGCTACATATGAAGCAGTTCAAGCAGAAGAGCCCCACTTCACTACTCTACAGACACCCATCCAACCTACATCTCCCATTCAATCCACTCTCCAACCAGAGATCTCTTTCCATGCACTCGTTGGCACACAGGTGTACCCACAGACTATGAGGGTAAAAGGTAGAATCAATGGGAAGGAGGTCAGTATCCTCATTGATACGGGGTCGATGCAGAACTACTTGGATCCTCAGACTGCAGTCCAGGCTAATCTACAAATCTTGAGTGAGCCCCGTTACAAGGTCACAGTTGCAAATGGAGTAGTTATGTATAGTGAAGGGAAGATAGATCAAGTTAGCTTCAGAGTTCAGGGAGTTACTCTACAGGCAGACCTGTTGCTCTTGCTTTTGGGACCTGCCCAAATGGTCTTGGGAGCACACTGGTTGCGATCTTTGGGCCCAGTGACAATGGATTTCAGTTCTATGACCATGGAATTTAAGGTAGATGGAGTGGTAAGGAGGTTGTAAGGCATTGTTAATCCATAACTTCAGTTAATGGAGGCTGAAGAATTGTCATGCATAGGCAATGCAGTTTGTCAAGCTTACATGATTCAGGTGGAGGGTATCACTAGCAATGAGGAAGGATCTGTGAACTCCGCTGAGTGCACTCCTTTAGCTGATGAAGTACAGGAAATCCTTCAAGAATTCCCTGAGGTGTTTACTGAGCAAGTGAGCTTACCTCCACACCGTGAAGTGGATCATCAGATTCCCCTAATTGAAGGCCAAAAACTAGTTTGTGTGAGACCCTACAAACATCCCTACTACCACAAGAATGAAATTGAAAGGCAAGTTAGAGAGATGCTCTCATCTGGGTATATCAGACCAAGTGGTAGCCTGTATGCTTCACCTGTCATACTTGTTAAAATATCTGATGGAGGGTGGCAAAACTGTGTAGATTATAGAGCACTCAATAATCAAACAATCAAGGCAAAATTCCCAATTCTAGTGATAGATGAGCTGCTAGATGAGTTAAATGGGGCAAGTTATTTCTCTAAAATAGACTTGAAGTCGGGATACCATCAGATAACAGTGAAGGAAAGCGATATCCAAACGACTGCTTTCAGAACCCATCA
Organism: Hemerocallis citrina; assembly: GCA_017893485.1. Lineage (NCBI taxonomy): Eukaryota > Viridiplantae > Streptophyta > Magnoliopsida > Asparagales > Asphodelaceae > Hemerocallis > Hemerocallis citrina. The sequence continues at coordinate 273,612,568 of CM030364.1, read as the reverse complement.
TGGCCACTTCGAGTTCTTAGTTATGCCATTTGGTCTCACTAACGCACCTGCGACCTTCCAAAGCCTTATGAATGAGGTGTTCAAAGAGTATTCGAGGAAGTTTGTATTAGTGTTCTTCGATGATATACTCATCTATAGCCCTTCCTTGGAGGACCATCTGCAACATTTGAGGTTAGCTCTGGCAGTGTTGAGCTCCAATCAGCTGGTGGCTAACAAGAGCAAATGTAGCTTTGGCAAGGAAACGGTTGGTTATTTAGGCCATATCATAAGTGCAAAGGGAATCTCAGTTGATCAAAGCAAAATTTCGATAGTAGAGAGTTGGCCAACACCCAATTCTATTAAGGAGTTGCGAGGGTTTTTAGGCCTGACAGGGTATTATCGGAGATTTGTTAGAAACTATGGAGTTATAGCTGCTTCCCTCACTCAACTGTTAAAGAAAAATGCCTTCCAATGGACAGCCAAAGCCACTTCTGCATTTGAAGCACTCAAGAGAGCCATGACTACAACTCTGATATTAAGACCCCCAGATTTTCCAAGCCATTTGTGGTGGAGACAGACGCTTCTCAAGAAGGAGTTGGAGCTGTTCTTATGCAGGATTCACACCCCATAGCATATATGAGTAAGGGATTAAAGGGGAAAACTCTAGTGTTATCTACCTACGAGAAGGAAGTCCTTGCGATCCTGCAGGCCATTAAGCAATGGAAGTAATACCTGTGGGCAAACCCCTTCGTCATCAAAACTGATCATAGGAGTATCAAATACATCCTAGATCAGCGTATCCACACTGAGATCCAAGAAAAGTGGTTATGGAAGCTGTTGGGGTTCTCTTTTACTGTGGAGTATAAAAAGGGGGTAGATAATAAAGTTGCAGATGGGTTGTCCACGTTAAGAGATGTACAAGGCAGTGAAGGCACTTGTTGCGAAGTTACATTTGTAGTACCCCAGTGGATAGAAGAGATCAAGCAAATGGTGAGGGATGATCCTTATTTCCTCTCACTACAAGAGAAGCTGCAGGTTGGAGTGCTCGATACACCCAATACAAAGAAGTGAATGGCATTTGGTATTATAGAGGGAATATAATGATCAGCGCTACTGCCGAAGTGGGAAGATTGATCTTCTATGATCATCATGCTACAAGCGAAGGAGAACATTCAGATTTTCATAAAACCTTACAAAGAATTAAGCGTGCATTTGTGTGGGAAGGGATGAGCAGAGACATCAAGGGGATGATTAGGGAATGTCTCATTTGTCAACAAAACAAATATGAGACGAGGGAATGTCTCATTTGTCAACAAAACAAATATGAGACGATGATGCCTGCGGGGTTGTTACAACCACTGCCAATTCCAGATCGCATATGGGAGGACATATCAATGGACTTCATAGAAGGTCTTCCGGGAAGTGGAGGGAAGAATGTGGTAATGGTTGTGGTGGATCGTCTCACCAAATATGCACACTTCATCGTTGTTTCCCACCCTTATACTGCACATTCCATCGCCTAAGTGTTTGTGGAAAATGTATACAAGCTCCATGGAATGCCAAGGAGCATTGTCAGCGATCGCGATCCCATCTTTATCAGCAAATTCTGGCAGGAATTCTTCAATTTGCAAGGTTGTAAACTCAACCGTTCAACGGCGTACCACCCCCAAAGTGATGGACAAACCGAAGTGGTTAATAAGGCTTTGGAGATGTATCTGAGGTGTATTTGTGGGCAAAAACCAACAGAGTGGTGCAAGTGGCTTGCGTGGGCTGAATTTTGGTGCAATACTTGCTGGCATGTGTCCACCATAGTAACTCCTTTTGAGGGAGTTTACGGCAGACCCCCTCCTACTCTTCTTCACTACACTCAGGGAACTTCCAGCCTACCTGCGGTAGAAGAGCAGTTATTGTCGCGTGACGCCATCCTTAAGTTGCTCAAAGATAACATTACGGTTGCTCAGAACCGTATGAAGTTGTTCGCTGACAAGAAAAGGGTTGAAATTGCCTTTGAAGCTGGGGATTTAGTCTTTCTTAAAATTCAACCGTATAGGCAAGCTTCAATGAAGAACCATATCCCTCAGAAATTGTCTCCAAGATTTTTTTGGGCCCTGTCGAGTATTAGAGAGGGTTGGAGCTGTGGCATATCGACTGGAGTTACCTCCCGAAACTGCAATTCACCCAGTTTTTCACGTGTCGAAGCTGAAAAAGTGCCATGGAAGTCTCCTCCCCAATGTCTCCACTGAGCTTCCTCACTGGTGGGTGGAGAACTCACCGACAGATGAACTAGAGGTCATCTTGGATCGCAGGGTGTTTAAGAAGCAGAATCGAGTGGGAATTCAATTACTGATCAAGTGGAAAAACTCGGGAATAGATTGTGCATCATGGGTGGATGTGGATGAGTTGCGTTCCAAGTTTCCCAGTTTTGAACTTGGCGCAAGTTCATTTTTAAAGGGGGATGAGTTGTCAGGGTCGCTGGAGTGATTTCCTGCAGCGTCGGAGTTAATGGCAGCCATAGTCGAGAGGAGGCCATGTTGTGATTTTTCAATTGTATCAGTTGTTGCTGTTGTTGTCTTGTCTCTGTTTTTTTTAACGTGCATAGTGCACTTTTTCGTTTAAAGGGGAGAATGGCGGGAATTGTAATGTGCGCTTTAAGCGTGCTATCTCTATTTTTGTCTTGTAGCAAAACCGCCCATTCTCACCTATATAGACATACTGAGTTGTATTTTGCTGGATTATCAATTAAAATCAGCATCATTCTTCCCCAATTCTCCATCTCTAAAACCTAATTCTTCTTCCCAAACCTCTAATGGCACGATCCCGCTCAAATCGCAATCCAACCCCTGACTATATATATATATATATATGTATATATATATATATGCCCAAACAGAAGATCATCATCCGGCTGGGCATATTTAAAATAAAAAATCCCCAGACGGAAGATCATCATTCGTCTGGGTAATTTTTTTATTTTTTTTAATTATTTGCCCGACCAGACTTGCGTCTGGCTAATTTTTTTTAAAAAATTATTGTCAAACGGAACATGATCTTTCGTCTATTGAATTTTGGGTATTAAAAATTTTATTTATTTTATTAGACGGAGGATGTTCTTCCGTCTGTATATTTTATAATTTTTTTAACCCAAATTTTGGCTTTAACGATAGCAGCGCAACTCTTCTATTTTCATTTCCATATTGCCAAATATCTATAATATTATAGCATGAACGATAGTGGATGCTCTAACCTAACTTTGTTTCCAAACATAGAGTTAGTTTTAAGAGAAGATGTTACAATTATCCAGACCTGAAAAGATGCGTCCTTGTAATTCAAACATGCAGGTCAATAATGAAATTTATAAGAGTTCACAATGCATAATCCGTTTTGAAATCTATTTTCTTAGATAAAATCTAAACATTTCAACAGTTTTTTGTTTTAGAGGTACTTTTTAATCGCCCCAATTAATTATTGTCCACATATATGTATTAGATTTTTGATGAGTACAAATGAATGCCAATTAAGGAAAAAGGAAAATATAAATTATGTACTTCTAATGTTATTTTAATACTTGAAGGTTATATAATTGAAGAAAACACCTTATTTGGGATGAAGGCTTCTTTGTTGTTGATTTTGTATTAAGAGAGCTAATAAGATTGGAGCCTCCTACTAAAACTACTTCATTTAAAAAACTTTGTTGTTGTCGCTTTCTTTTATTTTATGTTTTTAATTTGAAATTTTGGGGGGTGGAAGTTTTAGGAGCATCTGGTTTAAGCAACGTGAGGTGTGGAAGAGGACAGAGATGGGGGGGGGGGTATTTAAATGGATAATAACAACATGAATTGTATGCATTTAAAGTGGAGTTATGAATATGACAAGTTTAGAGTCATTAGTGAATTGGACATTATCTGTGTTAAATTTTGTTCCAAATTTGGAGAAAAGGATATAATGAACAACATAACAAGCGAAAGCTAGTTATACCTTAATAGTCACAGATTTTAAGGTCCTCCAGCCTACGAGCATGTCTCTAAAACTTTTTAGACTATGAGGAAAAACCTAGTAGAATGGAGAGATGGCAGGCTGTTATAGAATATGGGAATTGTATTTAACTTCCAGGTTCAGCAAAATATCAGGAGTCTTAACACTTATTTATATATATAAGTTGCCAGCATGTTCTATTTCTGATGCTTGTAGGCCGGAGGAACTTAAAATAAGATGCTTGTAGGCTGAAGAAGACACTCTATTTGGGGTAAAAGGAGTCGTTATCAATTTTGTTTAAGTGAGGGTAAATAAGATTGGAGGTTCCTACTACAATTACTAATTTTAATTTAGGTGATGTCAGAGGAGGAGGTGGAGGAGGAAGGGGGAGGGGGCTTCTGGATTTAAAGCTTTTGAAAGGACATTTACCTCCATTTTTCCTTTGGAGTTGTGAATATTTCAAATTTATTGTGGGTTGTGAATTGGATATTATTTCTCTTATATCTATATAATAAAACACAAAGAAAGCTATCAAGTGGCTCTCCTTCAATCCCCCCAAAATCAAAGGCCCGGATCTAATCTCACAAAACACATTCCCTCTCCCCCCCCCCCCCCCCCCCCCCAAAGTTTCCCCCCAAAACTCAAATTTAAATCCCCCAAAACAACTCCTTTATTTATTTAATTATTTCTCTCTCTCTCTCTCTCTCTCTCTCTCTCTCTCTCTATATATATATATATATATATATATATATATATATATAAGTACATATATATATATACTTATGGAAACATGGACTTTTATTTACAACTAATTATTGTCATACTATTCAAACTTGAGCTACATAATTATTGATTTACTGTTTACAAGGCTTTTCATATACTGTATTATTCTGAAGACGTGCCGTAGGCACGTGCCCACGGGCAAATCTAGTTTGTAATAAATTTGGAGATAAGCATACTATGAACCAGAAAAAGGCTTGCAAAGCGTATAGAGGTAGTTGTAACTTAATTGTCAAGTATTTTTAGGTCCTCCAGCCTACTAGTATTTCTCCAAAACTTCTATATGAGTAAGAATCTAATAGAAGGGAGATGATAGATTGATATAGGATACAGGAACTGCTTTTAAATTCAACGTTCAGCTAGAACTTATTTATAAGCATGCATGCGCTTTCAACTTATGAAGTATGTAACTGTACTTTCATGTGTTCCATAGATTATTTTATGTAAAACATAATATACTATATTACAATATTAGTTAGTATGAGACCTTTTCGTTGATTATATACAGGCATTATATAACCTATTGTATCAGGGTTGAAATGTGTTTTTTTCCTTATTAGTTTGGATGGTTATATAGGTGAATTTTTCCAATGTTACAGGGAATTGGGACACCTTGGAAATTAAACCAAAAGAAAAAGGCCTTGATACAAGAACCGAGCTAATTAAATTTTATGAAGAAAATTATTCGGCCAACCTAATGCATCTTGTTGTATATGGAAAAGGTATGGTTTTGGATTTCTTATTGACAAATGTAGCCTACTGAAAATTAAATTTCTCCCACCAATATATTTTTTCTCTGTTTTAATAGAGAGCCTTGATGAAATTCAGTCCTTGGTCGAAGGGAAATTTGATTCTATTCGAAACATTGGGCGAAACTATTTCCATTTTCATGGTCAACCCTGTTCTTCTGAACATTGACAGGTATTTTAGCTATCAATCGTAGTGCCTATTTCTTCATAAGTTGCTAATGGTTACGAAAGATATTTGCTGAATAGAGGGAATTATAATTAATGTTCTCTTCTAATATCGAAAAGACTTGAGACAGAGCTTTGATTTAACAACCTGTTGTGTTTATACTTTCTGTCTCAATTCTTTGAGTATATAATGGAGTGACATTCTGTGAAGTTAACACTTCAATAAATTGTTGCAGATTCTTGTGAAAGCTGTTCCAATAAAGCAAGGTCACACATTGAGAATTCAATGGCCAATCACCCCTAGTATCCGCAATTACAAACAAGCCCCTTGCAGGTATCTTGGTCACCTTATTGGCCATGAAGGAGAGGGTTCTCTTTTTTATATTTTGAAAACAAAAGGTTAGTTTTTGTTTTCTATAGCTATTTTGCCCTAATTTCTGGTGGATTTTTGTATGTCATAATTGTTGGAAAAATATTGTATGATATAAAAAAAATACTTATGTTGTATACTTTGTTGGCAATAACTTGTGGCCTCATATCCTAATTTTCAAGATTGCTGCCTCACTGTATCCATATCTCACTGTAACATATTGTAGTCTCACTGACTTAGCTATTGTTGGTGCAAGTAACATTCTAGTTTTTTGGTTTTAGAATATACCAGTGCACTTGATCTTGACGCTTTCTGACAATTGCAGGATGGGCTATGAGTTTGATTGCCGGTGAAGGAGATTGGAGCACCGAGTTTTCTTTTTTCTCCGTAAACATTGAGCTCACTGATGCAGGTCATGGTAAGTTAATTTTGATATTTCCTCTTGTACCTTATATCCTAGAGTTTTTGTTATGTTTGCTAGTATTTCTCGATTGATTTATGTTGTTTGACAGTTCAATCTAAGTTTTTGTCCTATGAATCGATGGCAGAGCATATTGAAGATATTATTGGATTATTGTTCAAATATATTCTTCTCCTACAAACATCTGGAGTCACCAAATGGATATTTGATGAGGTAATTTGGATTCTTCTTATCACATCATATCTTTAGGCAGCACCTCTGCAATTTAAAATTTCTTTTCACAAACTCACTGTAAGGTTTTTTGGTATAAATCATGTTCTTTCTATTATCCCTCCAAAAACCGTTGTAGTATGGCCATTGTTTAAATCTTGTTAAGCTGGCTGAGAAGTTGTGATTTTTGAAAAGCCATGTACTCATTTAATTTTTTAGTTAGGAAGGAGGAAGTCGCCACTTCAAACATATAAGGTGATGACAATTTGTTGTTACAATCTGGATGTATTGCATAATAGGAAAAATCTGGGAACACCTATTTTACTTGGAGCGTACTCATAATTCTACTTTGTAACTGTAAGTGCACCATGAGACATACAAATTTAGTGCAGATGGTTGTGGGGAGCTCAGTCGAGCTTGCTCCATAATTTAAATAGGCTTTAACAAAATTTTAAGCTCGACTAAATAAATCGAAGAACACAAATAACCCAAACTTTGGCTTATCGTATTGTGATTAACAACTTTACTGTAGAAAATTTTAAGATAGAGAAGGACCTCTTTTATTATTGCTATGTTATGATCAGTTGTTGAATGCTTAGTAGATTACACTTAGTGTTAAATTTTTATCTATATAATTAGCTACGTGGGTAAATTTATTTTAACAACACTTATTGGTTGTGAAGCTTGCAGCAATATGCGAGATGGCTTTCCATTATCAGGACAAAACCCCCCCTAGTGGGTATGTTGTTAATATTGCATCAAACATGCAGGTATATCATTTAAATATTCGTTGATTTTCAAGTCTACCAATAGTTGCTATAGTTTTTAAGTTCAATTTGTTTATTAAGTATATATAGAAAGGTATACAACTATTGTATTATTGCATCTTGCACCTTCATTTGGAATTGTACAGTAATTATATTTAGATAATGTATCATTGCTTTTTTTCTTTCTTCCCATGATTATATTATGGCGGCATTATGTTGTAATTGCAGAATCATGTTCAATAAAAAAAAAAATTGAAGTTAACAAAAAAAGAAGAAGAAGAAGAAGCACAATCTTGCTTAGGATATCATCAATTGTATTGCATGTTTTGCTCTCTAGTGCCTCGCTTGTACTAGTAGATTTAGGAGTTATGTAGGTAATGGTTTCCCCAATAGTGATCTTTTCACTCTTATTTCTGCACCTACACAGTATCATCGTTAAATTTATATCAACTTCTTAATGTGTATAATCTGGGAAATGCTCCTGGGATAGATTAAGCATAATTGTATGCTTTGGTTGCGACCTGATGTCAATTACTCATGTCAAACTCCATATAAAGGGAATCTATGGGAAAGAGAGTGCCTTGCCATACAACCTGTCAGTGTCGCTGGTGGGTAGGGAAGCCACGTTTCATTGTTTTTTTGTAGTTTAGTTCTTCCAAAAAAGCTCCATTTTTTTTTTTTTTGCAGACTAAGAGACTAAGATCGGGAAGATCTTTTTCTGTTCGTTCTCCTGATCATTCCGTAGTAACGACCTAAACAGGTTGGGTTTTGAGGGTAGTTGCGGTTCCAACACATCCCGATTAATAATTCCATTTTAGCCCAGAAGCAAGCCTTGGTAATCAGACCTTGGAACTTCCCACTTAAGAATAGGGTGCTTGTTGCTTGCACTACAAATGCTTGGCAGGCAGGAAGATGTTAGATTTGGTACAAGGGTATTGCACTGAACACAAGGGTATTCCATTATTAGTGTGTGTTCCTGGGGACATAGATAGGAATATGGGTTTGAGAAACAATGAAAATGAAGTTTTAGAGGACTGCCTCCTTGGTTACGTTCGGTGAATTGTAGACAAGGCTGAGGCTTTCACTGGCAGGTTCAATTATTATAGATCCTCTTATTTAGTTAAGATCTTAGTATCCTCATTGTTGATTAAGATAGGCAGGTAAGAACTGACAAGAAAATGTGAGTTCAGCCAATCTCTAGAAACCATATACAGTAAGGCAATGATGCTTTGTTGGGTGTGTGTGGGTGGTGGTGGTGGTGGGGGGGGGGGTGTTGGGGGTGATTATTACTACACCTACCTAGTCTTGATTATTTTCTCCCCATCCTTGGTATGATATTTTTCATCTAAAATATCCTTAGGTTCATTTCCTGTTTGTCACCCACCCTCTTGTTCACATATATATTTGAGTTGTAGAGCATGCCTAATATATTACTCAAAGTCAAAGATAATACATGATTCCAACTTTTGGTAATTTCATCTTATTCTGAATTTATACTAATGAATCTCTTGTTTTCCTTTTCTTCATATTTCAATGAAGCTACCCTACTTTGAAACTGATATACGGAAAGATCTTTTGGATTTTATGCAATGTTTGGGTCTTTTTGTTACACAGTTGGATTCTTGATTATGCGTGATAGGAATTATGTGTTCACTTAGTCTATTATTTTGATTGTACACTTACAGTATTTTAAAATTTCTTTTAGCTATATCCTCCCGAAGATTGGTTGGTAGCATCATCATTGCCAACCAAATTTGTTCCAAGCACCATTCAGACTTTATTCGATGAGCTGACTGCGGAGAATGTTAGGTAATAATTGTATTACTCTTTTGAATCACGAAGGTCATCAAGGATTTTTGTGAATGGATACTAAAGCCCATATCCTGAGGCATCATTTCGTGTGTCCATCTGTCTTGGCTTTCTAGTCAACTTCATATTGATCTTTTCTAGATAAATTTATAAATTCATGTTTATGCTCTGCAGAATTGTTAAACATGCTAGTTTTAGAGAGTGCTAAACCTGCATCAAGCATATAAATTTTCTATTACCACACATTGAACTGGATATTTGAAATAAGGAAATGTGATTATGTTCTCCTGTATCAATTGTGAATTCTGATTATCCTTTAATAAGCAGGATACTGTGCAGATGTTAAGTGTAAGGCTGATTCACATTGTCCTGGTGGTTGTTCTTTTCCTTAGTCATCTCTGAATGTATACATTCAGTTTGTGATGTTCAAATTAACGATTAAATCGCTGGTAATTTGCATTTCATTATTGGGCAGTATCCAACGTTAGCATTACAAAATTTTGTTGTTTTTATTGTACTTGATCACTGACTTGTTTGCTTGAAAAGAAGTAATCCTGTGATGCTCAGTAGGAATAATGTTATTAAAAGGTACGAATCATATATATTTGTTCCGTAGGTTCTATTTACTTGTCTCTGGAGTGCATGAACTGCTATTTGATTTGACTCCCAAACATAGAGGGCTGCTGTATATTTTTTCTTTCGTTATTCGGATAGTAACTGAGGAAACCTCTTCAACCTCTGATTCTAGCCTTTCTCCTTCGTGTTACAAATATTTCCTGGGATACCACATGTTGCATATTTAGTTTGTGCCGTATTTCTTAATATTAAATATTAATTTCATATCTTCTTACATTAAAACGTGCTATTTCTTTCAGAATATTTTGGGAATCTAAAAAATTTGAAGGCTGTACTGATTCAGTTGAGCCATGGTATGGTACTGCATACTCTGTTGCAAATGTCAATGCATCCACCATCCAGGTTTGTCCACATATTTCATTTTCTGTGTGTTAATTATTGAGTTCTTTAGATGAATTGTCAAAAAATTGTTTTTACTTTGTTTCTTGTGATAATATATTCCTAAGTGTTAGGTCAAAATCGTGGAATTAGATAGATACCCAACGACTCGTTCTTCTTCGGAGTCAGACAAAATAAGTCGTACTTGCAACAAGTAGAAAAGTAGTAGAAAGAAAAACAAAGGAAAGATTTTCGGAGCCAAATTTAATTCATTAATATGGGAATTATAAGATATGTCTCTTAATCTCTCTCTCTCCTTTTCTCTCTGATTATAGTAATTTCTCAATTAAATAGCTAGCATACTTAGATACAATTTCTTCTCATGTATGTATAAAGTATGAAACTTGGAATACAAATTAGGGAAGATTGAAATCAAGCCCTAATTTAAATAGGGTTATTTGCGTAAAGGTCCCTCACAAATTTCATATTTGTCAAAAGTTCCCCACAAATTTATATCTGCTTAAAAGTCCCTAACAATTGGGTTCCTTTGCAAAAAAACCCATCTGTTTAGTTTTTGATATTTTATTATGGTTAGAGCATCCACAGTCGTTTGCTTTATTGCCATTTTTGCCATTTTTTTCCTACTGTAGCGCTCACAGTCGTTTGCTATTTTGCCATTTTTTGGCAAAAGCGTTACAGTAGATACGGAGAAATAGCAATCGAAATAGCAATATGCATATTATAGCGGACGAAACATGATGTTTCGTCTGGATTATTTTATTATATTCTTAATTGATCTGACGAAACATGATGTTTCGTCCGAAGTTTAAAAAAAAAAACGACTAAAATAACCTTTAAACGTGGGAATGAACATGATGTTTCGTCTCAATTTGAGACGAAACATCATGCTTCGTCCCAATCCGAATTTCAAAAAAAAATTGTAAATTTTAAATTTTTTTTGCAATTTTTTTAATTGATTTTGCAAATTTTTAAATTGTTTTTGCAAAAAAAAAATTACAATTTGTATAAAAAATTCTTTTTGCAATTTTTTTTTAAAAAAATTTTCCGGAAAATCTGGACGAAGCACCATGCTTCGTCCAGAATCTGGGCCATTTTTTGGAAATTTTTGTAATTTTTTAATTGTTTTTGCAAATATTATTTACGAATATTTTTAAAATTTGTTTTTTGCAAATTTTTTTTACAAAAAAAAAACCTTTATTTTTTTCCAATTTTTGGGACGAAACATCATGTTTCGTTCCGCCATTTTTTTGCCAATTTTTTGCCAATCGACGACTGTGGATGCTCATCGAATTGGATTGCTAAAAAATACATTTTGCCATTTTTTACATCGAACGACTGTGGATGCTCTTACTATTGATTAGTAGCTAGCAGTAATTAGCAAAGCTCGAAAACCTCCAAAACGCCCTCACTTTACACCATATAGATATCTCATGCCTCACACTTTTTTCTCATATTCTCATATGAATAAAGTTTACCATAATTTTTGTGAGCCCCAAACTCTCCTCCGGCTATCTTCTGATCATAAAATCTACCTAACTACTTTATAAAATAAAGAAAAAATATTATATCAGATGTGAGCTATGAGAATTTAGGAGGATTAGATGAAAATTAAGCCATATGAGGATTGCGGAGAAAAGTGAGAAATTTGGAGTATTGAAGATGTTAAACTATAGCCTTTTGAACTTTACCAAACCATGGTTAGTCATTTACCAGAGTAGATCTTAAAAAATTTAAAAGAGGGACCTTTTTGTAAAGAAATCAATTGTTAGGGACATTTACACAACTATGAATTTGTAGGGAACTTTTTGGCAAATATGAAATTTGTGAGGGACCTTTATACAAATAACCCATTTAAATATTAGTTTGGTTCATAACTTGCAAAAAGATAGGATTAAATCCCCAACTAATATTTAAATTATATTAAATCCCCAACTAACACTTCAAATTGTATAAAAGAGATTATCTGAAGTGAATCAAATAATAATGATATATACTAAAACAGTAACAAAAAATAACCACCTTTTTTGGATTCATTTGGGCTTATCTTGACTCAGCTTCTCTTCTAATTTTGCCCCACCCTTCCTTGAACATCATAAGATTATGAGAGATTATTTGAGACACATTTCCAACAATGAGTCCCTCAGTTGTCATTGAAATCCCATTAATTCCCTTGACTTCAGCCCTCCTTTTTTAGAACAAAACTTCAAACTAGTTTTTCTCCCATATATTCTCATTGGCTGAAAATACCCTTCATCTTATATAAAATTAGGGTCAACCCCCCCCCCCCCCCCCCCCCCCCCCCCAACACACACACACACACACACACACAATCACTTTCCTCAATCCCTTTACTTTTAGATTCAGAACCCATTCTTTCTCCTGCACACACGCGCACCCACCCCCACCCCCACCCACCCTTCCAGCTCCCACCACCCTCTTCTTGCTTTCTTCCCTTGAAACAATTCCATATTTGGCCAGTTCTGATATAGGATTGTAGACTTACAGTTGTTCTCAAGGTCATGATTATCATCATCACCACCATACCACCACAAAAAGCCATATTCAGCAGTGCTTTAGGTATGATGACCATGGCTATCATCCCGCTACCACAACCAAAGTAATTTTGATTGATTGTGTGTATGATAATGGATGAAAAATTCTTGAAGTCTTACAATATATATAAAGCAATGCTCCATTGCAAACCACTGAAGCCGTTGTTGGGCTTAATATAACTAAAGCCGATCCCAACAACGGCCTAGGTTATAACATAAGCCGTTGTTGGAATCCAACAATGGCTTATGTTTATAACCTAGGCCATTGTTGGGAACAACGGCCTAGGTGGTTTTCACCCATTTTCACAATATTTGTGTTTGCAATAGAGCATTGCTCATATATATATATATATATATATATATATATATATATATATATATATATATATATATTGTTGCTACTGGTTTTGGTATGGGAGCAAACAGATGTATTTGTGGTTTTTTTGGAAAACAAATAAGGCAAACATGTTGACTTCTGGCCGATGTTTGACTGTTTCTCGCCGCTGCCGCTAACCTGCAAAAAGTTCAATACACCAAGATTGTTCCCGGCGACGAACCCGCCGACGCTCAAGTCAGTAATCACGAATATTATGAAAGAATGATTTGTGGAAAAAATATTGATTACCTTTTTATGATGGGGGAGGGGTATTTATAGTCGCCTTTAGAGACAGTTTGGAGATAATCATTTATCTCTCTGTCCCGATGTTTTTGGATAAGAAATAGAGTTTTAACTCGTTTCATGATAAGAGAGGCGGTTTAAACCGCTTCTTAGAGATAATCACGAATTTAAATTACTCTTTAAATATCTGAGCTGGTTTGTAACGGGCCATCACTCTTACCCAATAAAACAGATTCATTTTTTAGGTTATTGGGTTTGGAAGAGGCGTAGTTTCCATTTTCGGAACCGTTTGCAGGTGAAATTACCATTTAACCCTTGAGAGCTTTAAGATTTGTGCCCGATTTGAACGGTCTCGATTTAATCTCATTTTTAGCCATATCACGAGTCCCCCCCACTCTCGAAGACTGAGTTTGACAGTCTTTGGGGAGTAGTTTTCTTGTTTTGATGGCGTACGGGATTTTATTGGAGTTCTTGGGAGCCGTATCACGAGCACACGGGGCTTAACAGTACTCAGTTGAGTTTGTACAACACTCGGATTGGTTTGTGGGATTTCCTGGATCTTCCAATGATTTTTTTCCAATTTTTTAATCACTTTTCGAATCATTTATTCAACTTACGAAGTAACAATCAATTTTCAAAAAATATCAATTAATCATTCTAATTAATAATTATTTTTTCAGGAGTTCAAAAATATTTTTCCCGAATTTATAATTATTTTTTAGATTTTTTTTGAATTTTTAATCATTTTTCGCAATTTTTAAATAATTAATTCGATTTAACAATTAAAATAAAAGAATTAATCAAATATTTATTGACGTGGCGCAATTTGGAGCGTAGATCGCGTTTTAGCACGCTTTTCTGAATGATCAGACGACTAATCAGATGATCATCGACGTGGTGCAATCTAGAGCGTCGATCACGTTCCAATGCAATTTTCTGAATGATCAGACGGCTAGAGATGGTTGACTGGTCAACGACCTTTCACTTAAACGGGGGTCAGTGGCAAGAGTGCTCGGCTCCGGCGCTGAACCTCAACGACACTTCGACAGGTTGACACGTGGCGTGTTGGACGTCGGTGCTCGGCGCTACTTGCCGAATGCTGTAGATACCTTAGCATGCTGACACGTGGCAGGATTGACGTCGACGTCACGAAGGCTCGGCGAGAGTTGCCGAGGTCGGGAGAGGCTTCGAGAATGCGATGCATGGAGATTTTGACCATTGACTGGTCAATGCCATTTCTCTAATTACGTCGGTGACAAGAATGCTCGGAGCCACTTGTCGAAGTCAAGAGAGGCTTTGAGGAGGCGACATGTGGAGATTTTGACCGTTGACCGTTGACTAGTCAACGCCATTTCTCCAATTACGATATCAGTGACAAGAATGCTCAGAGCCACTTGCTGAAGTCGAGAGAGGCTTCAAGGAGGCGACACGTGGAGATTTTGACCGTTGACTGTTGACTAGTCGACGCCATTTCTCCAAGTACGACGTCGGTGACAAGAATGCTCGGAGCCACTTGCCGAAGTCGAGAGAGGCTTCGAGGAGGCGACACGTAGAGATTCTGACCGTTGACCATTGACCAGTCAAGTGTCTTGGATTCCCCATCCTTGTCGTTTTGCGGTAAATGGGCCAGGTCTTTGTGTTTTTTAGGGGCCTTTTAACCTTGGGGAGTGTGCCAACTACCCGTCTCTCTATAAAACTTCACCCCCTTCATTCACTCATTCTCAAGTTTTTACTCAGGCAATTTTCACTTTCTAACGGGAGCTTCCGGCGAAGATTCTCTATTTTCGGTGATCTTTTCTTACCGTAGCTGTCAAATCAAGGTAATTCTTAGATAATTTAATTTACTTTTAGAGAATGTGTAGCGTCACTTCGGGCAAGAGACCTCACCCATCGTCGCTATTGAGCCGACCTCTAGTCAAGCTCTTACAATCAACAAGGGTAAGGCCGTAGTAGGGACTTCTTCGGCAGTGGTGGAGAACATCGTAGAGAGAACGAAGAATGGGGGAGTGCGATAGACTCCCCGGGCCCCTGACAGGGCTACATCGAGTTTGAGAACTTCCGAATGATCTAGCCGAACGTATTGTGTGCGGTCGGGGCCGGGACTTCGAGGAGAACGCGGCTCGGGAGACTTCAGAGGCTGACGACACCATCTCCATACTCAGCGAAAAGGATTTAAAGTTAGTTCGGGAGTGTTTTCTGATCCCGAGTGAATTCAACCTGATGCTGCCTGGGCCCGGGGTGAGGGCCAATTCGCCGATGCCGGTGGATGTGTTTTTTGCCCGTCAATGCCTTCTTAGCTGGTATTCGACTACCGCTCCATTCTTTTGTTGCCGAAGTGTTGCGATGGTACCGGGTCAGCCCAGTCCAGTATATGCCGAACGTGTGGAGGCTTATCAATGGGTTCATCCTCCATTGTCAAACAGCAAACTTCGAGCCACGGTTGAGTGTGCTGCGGACTGTGTACCGGATCCATCAGCAGCACAAGACGGAGTTCATATTCTATCTGTTTCCGAGGCATGGGTTAAGGCTCGTCAGCTGTCCGGACTCGATCAAGAATTGGTGGGACAAGTTCTTTCTGATCTGAAGTCGAGAGCCGTGGAACATTCCGACTACTTGGGTTGAGGAGGTTTCGAAGTGGGCAAAGGAGAGCCCCGTTCTTAGCCCCGAGGAAACAGAGATGGCCCAAACGCTCCTTGATCGGCCGAAGCTTGATTGGAAGGACTTGACAGAGGAGGCACTTTTCAGGGGGGGTCTCAGCCTGAAAAACCCTAGTGTACGCCTTTGTTCTTTTAGTTTAGTACCCCCTTCACCTTTTTTTTGACTTAGTCGAATCTTTATCTGTCCTTCGGCGAATTTACTTCTTTGCAGAGTCGATGGATTTCGACGACATGCTTGCGGGGTGTGGAGTCTAAGCAGCAAGGCCCTTGCGTGCAGGAAGAGGAAGAGGGTGGCCACGAAGATTTCTTCGCCGAAGGTGTAGACAACTGCTGCCGCCATGGAGCACTCCTCAAAGGAGGTCGTGGTGGTTTCGCAGTCGGCGACTTCAGCAGCTCTATCAACCTCCGTTGGTGTGGGGACCTTCCCCATATCGGCGGCTTTGGCCTTGGAGGCCCCCTCCTTGACTGCTGAAGCCGAGGAATTCCTGACTGTGGAGCATAAGAAGATTTTCGTCCCTGACTGGTAAGTCAGGAAGCTCGACGGATTCCTCGGCAATTTGTCTTCTTGTATTCAAGCGGTTTGGCATCTCACCATGCCGAAGGACAAGGCCGCCATGGAGGCGGGGACCGTTGGTGACGACGCGCTCGAAATTGCTCGAGCTGCCATGTCGGTAAGTTTTTTTCATTTTTGAAATATGAAGCAGGTCTTAGGTTCGAGTCCTCCCTACGTCAGATTTTTTACTTTAAATTTTTTTTAATTTAATTTTTTTAATATATTAAATGTGTCACACATGTAAATTATTATCTATCTATCCATCTATCTATAGTATAATATATAATAGCTATTATAATTCAAGTGTTGGAGTTTTAAATCTACCTACTTACGTTTAACGCACGTGCAACTCTAACTCTCCCATTATAGTCTTCACATTTACTTTTAAAAATATATAATCCTATTTATTAAGACATGCATCGCACGTGTAAATCAGAGCTTTTACTTTAAATTTTTTAAAAAATAATATGTGCATCACACGTGTATATTACTAGTACTATTATTAAAGCACGAATAATTTTGTTGTTTTCATCAAGAACGAATCCCCATCATTTATATATTTAATTGATCAAGTGATTAAAGGCTAAAATTATACAACTTAATGTAAACATGCATTGCACGTGCAATGAATAATATCTGTGTATTATCTCTTATCACCATAGTTTATATCCATAAATAAATTTCAACCTTTAATAAAACTACACTATAAACCTAATTTCACCTAATCATGTTATATATATAAGCAGAAAAAGGAAAAAAAAAAAAAAGAGAAACCGATATGATTCTACACTGAAGGACATCTCCACACGATGATGGATCTTCTTCTCTTCCCTTCAGAAAAGACAGCATTGCAATGGATGCAAGGCATGATATTTCATATTTGGTATACTATAGGTTTTTCTCCAATCTATCAGAAATCTTCATCTATCTTCATATTACTTTTGATTGTTTCTTATCTATCTTCATAACGCTGTTCAACTTGGAAAAATCTTAAGTAATTAATTAGGACTCTTTCTCATGTATATTTATTTAAGAGTTTAATCAAGTCCTAATTGGCAAAACTCTTGGGGGGGGGGGGGTCTAAAAAACTACAGCCAAATAGAAATTTAGTATTCCCCCTTCTTAAAGTTCATGCTTCTGAATAGCTCGGTTAGTAAACACAGTAGGGTTGAGAGCCAGGGCCTCGACTCTTCTGTCTTGGCTGATAGCTCAGGGTCGAACTCCTCCCCATCTAGTCCTTCTCCTCGCGCATCTACTATCTCTCTTTATTGGCCTAATATTGCTCTCCTTTTTAAGGATCACAAAGTTTTTACGAACCTTGTTGTCTACCCTCGCCGGGCCTCTTTCAAGGCGCGTCCTCGACATGTCTCAGTGGTTCCGTCTTTGTTCGGGAAGTTGGGTAAATATCCTGATTGTTTTAAATCCAATTCTTCGTTTCTCTCATTGTCTCGTAGTGCGAGGGAGCCTGTTCCTCACTCCCGCACTGCTGACCCCCCTATCCATCCAGACAGAGCTATTATTGATTTAAAGACCCCTTCTCTGTACTATAATTATCCTTGTACTTTGAATTTCTCTAATCCCTTATGTTTTGAGATCTCGTTTCATTATCCAGGATGCCTATTTTCTTGGTATCAACTTTTAGGGGCTCACTCATGGCTCTATCAGGTCCTGAGGGCTTTCACGCTCTTCTTGCTCTCCCTTCCCCACAAGTATGCTATTTGTCTTGATGTCACTTCTTCTCCCGTTGAGGCCGGCACCATCAAGACCATCCCATCTGTCTCTTCGGCTGCTCCCAGCAGTCTCAGTTCCCCCCCGCGTCCCATCTCTGTAGATTTTTCTTCATCTGACCTTGAGCCGATCTCGGCCCCTTCTGCTTGGGCTGCCCTTCACCCTGTCAAGCGCGGTTATAAAAAGAAAGTTTTCGATCGTTCCATGATTTGAGTGAGTGCTCGCCTTCTTGCGAGGAAAGCAGGCTCCGTGTCTGCTTTTTAGCCAGTGTTCTGTAGTGCAGTGCCTGCTCGTTGACATCCCCGGTGGTAGCGTGTCTAACCGCCGTTGCGCCTCTAGAGTCGCTCTAGACTGCTAGTGGAGTTTGATGTCGTTGTGGAGAGAGTTTTTCCCCCTGTTGTCTTGGGTCGGTTGCTCGAGTCTCCGGCCTGCTTGCTTCGCTCGCTGGTTTCTGGATGGTGATTCTTGCCGTGTTTTTGCCCTCTGGGCTGATTATTGTTATTGTATTTCTTTTTTTCTCGTTTAATTCTGGTTTACTTCTTGTAAAACCATTGATGCTTGTTTGTATTATTACTGTTTTATTGATTAATATATTTTTGATGGCTGGAGCCTTTTGGCTCTATCCGATTCATCAAAAAAAAAAGAAATTTAGTATTCCCTTTCAACCTTGCCCCTTGAAAACAACACTACATGGTATCCAGTTTGTTGATTGTTTTAATTTTTATACTTGTAAATTGTTTGAGTTTGAGCCACTACTAGATGATCTTCTAAATATAAATCAATGGAAATAATATGTAGCTCACCTAATTTTTAAACTCCATCTATGTTTTGATCATTCCATTAGTTAAATAGAAATCTCTGTAAAATCAAGATGAACAAAAGTCAAAAAACAGGGTAGAATCTTTCTTTCTTTTTTTTCATAATGTTTACTCAGTACTTTCTTCGATTATGCCATAGTATATATTACTTAAATATTTGATTCTATCCTTTATTCTTATGTTGCCATGTATTAATATCAGTAAATCTCCATAGAACTGAATCATTGCTTTTTTCTCCCATATCATATTTGAAGCAAATCGTAGCATTTGTTCACTGATAGATATTTATAGACCACTTACGGTAATTCGAGCTTTCTCTTCGAGTTTTCTTAAACTATGTTATTGTTATTAATGTTCCCCTTACCTCTTTAGTTATGAAGGTAGAGTAATGAATTTTGGGCCTTTGTTGAACTACTTCCATATAGGAATTGAATTTTGCAAATATTCTAATCTTATTTTTGATTTCTACATTTTGTTTTGTGATTAAAATCAATATTTTTTGTAGATACTCATTTCATTTTAATTTTCGATAATCTCCTCACATTCTAATTGATATTGATTTTTATTTTTTTGGGTACTCAATGGAGACGTGCTTAATAAGGCCAAAGATTATATGTTTGGCTATTTTTTTTGCAGTTTACACCCTAACAGTGACATGAAGTCATTTGTAATGCTATTGCTAACCATGATTTATAGGATATTTATTATTGCTTTCATTGCTTTCCCCTCTTTTCTCACTGAATCTGTTTTATCGAACAAATTTAGGATATTTTATAACTTTATAGAAATCGTTGTTGTATTTAAATTTATTATGTGCATTTTATAGTTTTATGAATATGATAGTCAAGTTAGAGTCACCTGCTAAATTCTAGAAGCTGTTGATTAATGCCTTTAATTCAATCACAAGATCTAGCTAAAAAAAATATATTTAATCATTTATCAACCCAAGTATAGGTTCCATAGCCGCATGCACTTGGTGCACGGCCAATTTCCACTAATACACTTCTATATATATATATATATATATATATATATATATATATATATATATATAATTGGTTATTTTAATAGAAAAATCTATCCAAATTACCTTATGCGCATTTGTATCTCATTGGATTTGGATTCAATATTGAGAACTTTTATGCAGAAGAATGTCGTGAACTCGTGATTTTGAGGATCGCATGTCTTCGTCGAAATGTGCATTATCAGATTGTGAGATAATTTTGTACACATTTGTTTCATGGTTTTTCGTGAACTTCTGCTTGTTTTTTTTGTTGATCATAACAGGTTGGCCTAGGTCCCCCAAGTTTCATTAAAAAGTTTTTAACAAGACCAAAAACAAAGTAATAGACAATGATATTCATGTATCTCACAAGCGGGCCATGATGGTCATTCCCTGTTTAAAAAATGAGTCCCCCCCCCATACATGGTATTGACCCACCCTAATATCTCCCAAAACTACATATCTCCAGATACAAGAAACCAAAATACATGAACAAACAGGCATCCAACTACATGAGCCGTAAACCAAAAGCAGCAACGGTGCCTGTTCGTCACTCCTCATCCCATGCAATCACCCCTCTTGTGGTGTACCCTCCCTTTCCTGTGATTCAGCCTGCTGGGCGGCATTGTCCGTGCTCATTCCCTTGATCTTCTTCGTTTGTTCCTCACCTACCGTATTAAACCAGAATAAGATATAAGCAATAATCTTGGAAAGCATTTGAGGATGCATGATGTGTCTGTGAGCCAAAACTTCTGCCTGTTGAGATTAGTGAAAAGGTCTTTTGATGATAAACCCAATATTTCTTATTTATGGAATCGGTCAAGGGAGATGAAAGTTGATGAACTCATAAGATTTTCCTGTCAAAAACTTATGAACTTCTATCATATATTCAATATAAAATATAGTAAACAAAGAAAATCTTTTGTAACCATAACCTACAAATATAAAAAAAATTATGGGAGCTAGGAACACACTCTCTTAGAAGACTGGGTCATTGGTGAAGAAGGGAGGAGGGGTTGAAGGAGAGGCGAGTGGCAGATTATTTGAATGGGAGAAATGAAAAGTGGTGGTAGTGGATTATGGAGAAGTTGCAAGAGAATTTTGTAATCTGTTTTATATTTAGAGAGTAAGAGATATTTCTTCAAAAGAAAATACACCCTCCTAATTGCACTTTGTACCCAACATGTGTAGGAAGGGTTGAGGTTTCAAACAATGTTATCACAACGGACCGGACTGGCCGGGTTCAACTGGAACCTGGCTCTAAACCGATCTGGTTCTGACTTTAACCAGAATCTCAAATAAACCGGATGAATTGGGATGAACCGGCAATTCACATGCGGACCAGTTAAGCCTGGTTGCAGCTGAACTGGTTGGTTAAAAAATAGTTCTCGTTAAAACAATGTATGTATTGGGTCTGGGATTCGAATCATGGTCACCTTGGAGAAGTTCTTACAGACTAACCACCATGCCTTTTGGTAACTTTGTCATATCAACACATAAGCTCTATACACACCAACATACAACTACAATGGTTCAGTTCTGGTTTCAACTATATAATTTTGATTTCAGCTTCGACTATATAATTTTGATTTCAGTTGTATCATTTTAGTTTTTTATCCATATTTCTTCCTTTCCATGGGCAGTCAATCCAAAATTTACTATACAGACTCGGCTTTGATCACGTTGGTTCATACCGTGAGTTTTTGACTAGATGTTGGTTCGATTTGTACTGTACTGGCATGCCTTGATCATATTTCAGCCAAATGCAACCAGTTCCAGTGTATATCTTATTGTCCATTGAGCGTTCTAGCTTTTACCAGTTTGGCCCATCCAACACAAAACTGACTAAAACTCAAAAGAAAATATTTTAGGACATTTTAGATGTTAATACAGCTACCTAATTGCAGTTAAAATATATTTGTTTATGAAACAGATCAACACAGACATGTACATACACAATGTACATGCGGGTGTGTATCATATACTTCTACGTATATATGTGATGTAAACTTAACCCTAAGTAGAGAAATTTCCAAGAATATTAAAAAAATTAAGTTTACCAACATATTTTGCCGATTAAGTTAGAAATTAAAACTAATGATTGATATGATGGATTTTCAAGAAATTAAATAAGTTAACAGTTCCAATTAAATATTCACGGTTACAATCAACAATTATACTTAGGCGTACTTAGCATGTAAGATAGTCAATACTGATTTGTACGCTAATTGGGAAGTAGAAACACACGAAACTCAATATTCGTGGACGACAGTAAATTCAGATAATACCCTATATTATCTTTAGCAGTATCACAAATAATGGAGGCGTGGAAAGAGTTTCCCGGTGTTCGAGAGAAGTGTCAAAGATGAAGGCAGGGCCTTCAGGTGGTCGACGGCAGCAAAACTGATGGAGCTTCGGGGTGGTTGTGGTGGTTGTGAGGAGAACGGTAGTGGATGGAGGTGGCTTCGGTGGTCGGGTTGTGGAGTCGAGGCAGCGAACAGCAAAGGGTAGTGGTTGGTTGGTGGTAGTGGTCGACAACTGCAATCGGGGTGTGGTGGGGATGAGGTGGCGCAGTGGTGGTGGCTTCGGGAGATGGGGAGAGGAAGGCAGTGAGGGAGTCGGGGTATTGGACGATGGGGGTTCGGGAGGTAGAGGCGGCGGTCGGGGATGGTGGGTCACGGGATCAAGAGAGAAAGGGGAAAGAAGAAGTAGGAGAGAGAAAGGGGGGATGGCGGCTGAAGAAGGGGGTTAGGGTTTGGGGTTTTGGATAAAAGATTTGGGGATTTTGGTGTAGTTTTGGGTTTCTCACAAATCCTAATAATATCTTATGGTCTCACACACAAGAGAAGAATGAAGAGCAATAACTCAACACACTATAATTTTTTTAATCAATCAAGTCATTTTGTTTTCATTAATCAAGAGGCCTATATATAGGCTCAAAACAAATCTCAATACAAATCTCCAAAATATTTTAATGCAGAAAATAAAGGGTGCAAATCGCAAAAGTACTACATATGGCTAAAATGCCAAAAAACAATCGCAAAAGTACAAAAGTACTACATTTGGTTAAAATGCCAAAAACAAATAGAAATGCTGAAATAGATACTAGGCTAATAAAATAGCCATCCCAAACGATGTCTGTGCTGATAGAAGCGCCCAAAACGTTCGAACTGATGTCCTCATCAATATGTACATAACTACATATTTTACTCACCACAACCTAACATACGCTCATCTATAATTATTTACTAATTTATGCTTCTAGATGTGTATGTAAGTCTTTCATGCTGATATGTATGACTCTAATCATTGGAATCAAAACTAGAATTGGAAGCAAAACCTCTCTAAGACTGCAAGACCTACCAAAACCTATATATCTTTAAGTAGCTAAAACAGTTTTGATATCTTGTAAATTGATAAGTAGGCAAAAAAGATTAGTGCCTTGGGTCTAAATATTTAATCCTGAGTGGATATCTAAGAATTCCGGGTTAGATAAGGATCTCAAAAAAAGTTTCAGTAGTTTTTACTTCTTTGTTTCTCTACCTTAATATAATTCAAATACATAAACTTCTCAAGGTTATTTAATTTCTACTAGTTCTGATTTTCTTTTTTCTTCCTTTTTGTTGTTGTAGCAATGGGTAGATAAAGCTCCAAATGCAGATTTACATCTACCAATTCCTAATGTATTCATTCCAACTGATTTGTCACTTAAAAATGTGCAAGAGAAGGTACGTTTACTTACTGCATGTTAGTTTATTGATTATCTTTATTTAGTATTTTGTCAAATATCTAATATTGAGGACTTTTGAATTAGGTTAAATTTCCCTCTTTATTGAGGAAATCATCTTTTTCAAGATTGTGGTACAAGCTTGATACAATGTTCTTCACTCCAAAAGCTTATGTGAGAATAGATTTTAATTGTCCACTGTCCAATCATTCGCCAGAGGCAGCAGTTCTTACTGATATTTTTACACGGTTATTGATGGATTATTTAAATGAATATGGTAAGAAATTTCAATAATCAGTCTGCTTTAAGGATTTTTTTTCCCATCAAGTCTAGTTATTCGTAACAAGATTATCTCTCTCATTCACTTGTTCATCGGTGTTTTTCTTTGGATGGAAAATCTAACCTGACAACTCTTGTAGACCATAGTGGAAGATGTAAGATCGGTCATGATATATTCTTTCACATCTATTTCATTTTATAAATTCCAACATCTTCGTACTTGTCAATGTATTTGATTTGTTGATCATTATGAATACATTTATTTGCATGTTTCAATCAGATTTGTCGTCTACTTTTCAAATTTTATTTTCAATGTCTCAACTAATTATTTCTCATTCGCTAAATGTGTAAGAAACACATCGTGTGAGCGCCAAATATCTGAAAAGGATCATTACAATGGACATTTAGTTTAAACTTTCCTTTACAGATGGTAGGTACTAACACCACAACTTGCATAATTATTATTTTCAATGATAATGGATCTCCAAAATTATGTGCTGAGGTTTGAAATCTTTGAATCAATAACTTGATTTCGAATTACTATTTTTTGGTATGAATGGAGGCAGTACAAGTCATTTCGGATAGTTATTTATTTATTTATTCATGTTGGCAAGTGTAAAAATAAAATATAAAAAATCAGTGACATCTCTCTCTCTCTCTCTCTATATATATATATATAGAGAGAGAGAGAGAGAGAGAGAGAGAGAGAGAGAGAGAGAGAGTCGTGTTCGGTTGTGCACTCTGTTAGGAATTATGAGGATCTTGTTGAGTCTTTGACACAATCAACACAAACCACCAAGCAAAACTAGATCGCACCCCTTCACACAAAGCACACAAGAATTGTCCCAGTTGGGGCTTTCGCCTTAATCCGGGGGAGGAAGAACCGAGATATTATTTCAACTAGAGAAGATACAATAATATTACAATTCTCACCACGATCCTCTCTCAAGCCTATTGAAACTTGATGCTGCTTACAATGGAGAAACTCACCCTCTCTATGAAGTACTCTCTTCTTCTATTCGACACTCAATAGGATCATGTGGATCTATGAGCCGTTATAATTGTTTATATATAGATCTAGAGACAAACCCTAAGTTAATATCTTGTTACAATAGCCATTGGATAGTACATAAGAGATAACCCTACGATAGGAGCCACACGATCTAACTTGAAGAACAAGTTGGGCTTTTCACGAATCAGCCAGACTCAAGCCCGAAACCCATCAGTGCCGCTAACGGTCGACCGCACCAACAAGTCGGTCGACTGTCCCCCTCTCTGGAAGACTTCGCACAGGGGTCGGTCGACTGCACATGAATTGCGGTCGACTGCAACTTTCTCTGTTGCTGCCACTGACTGTTTCTCGCCTTCACTCCGTTTCCAATCGTCTTAATCCCTCCATCGTCTTATCGTCTTCTTATCCAACATCGTATGCAAGACATAAACCCAACAATCTCTACCTTGGATTGCATACGCATGAATCCATACCTGTGTGATTTAGAACTCTTCTAGACCTTTCTTCTCCGTTTTGTAAACATGTTTCTATGGCTTATCCTGTTAGTTGAACAAACCTCCACTTGTTTTCCTCCAGCTGTATGCCCCCTCAAGGGCACACCCCTATAGATGTAATCATGGAGGTGCCACCCTCCACACGAACTCCACCTACATCAAGGCTCTCTCCACCTTCCAACGGTATTCGAACGTTGCAGTCTCGCGTCGGTAATTCTAGTGACGGCTTACTAGATGATGCTTTAGGAACAATGGGCGTCCATACACTCGGCCAAGTTTTTCTGCTCCCACAAAGTTGGTAGAGGTTGTGTTGATCTTGCCCAATTCCCCTCTTACCCTTCATTACCTTATGACAACTCTCCCAAACTGTCAAAACACCACCTTGCGCTGTGTACCTTCAGCCACGAGCATCAAGAGTATCCAAGGATATAAGATTATGTTGTATCGAAGGAATATGCATGACCTCTTCTAGTATGAACCCTTTACCATCTGGCATCTCCAATTCAACTGTTCCCTCTCCTACTACTTCACAAATCTCACCACTTCCCGTTCTCACACTACGGCTTGTTGATGACTTGTAAGTAGAAAACATCTTCCTCTCGGAGAAAATGTGAAGAACTTCCTGAATCAAGATACCAACTTGAATCCATATCTGAAGAACTTGAAACAAGAAGACAATAATCGTCATTATTTCCTGACTTAGTTCCGCTGACTATATGGGTTTGTTCACCTTCTTTAGTAGCACTCTTCTGACTTAACCACTTGCGACAGTCTATTTTGTAATGCCCAACTCCTCTACAGTAATGGCAACGAATCTTACCCTTGTGTGATGCCGAATGTTATCCTTGTGTGACACATGAGTTGCGGTCGACCGCAACTTCCACTGTTGCTGCCGCTGACTATTTTTTGCCTCCACTCCGTTTCCAATCGTCTTGATCCCTCCATCGTTTTATCGTCTTCTTATCCAACATCGTATGCAAGACATAAACCCAACAGACTTGCCTAGTGCACAGCCGTGTGCACTCCCCGTCAGTCGTTCGATCTGTCGCTTGATCATGATCGCCATCTAACGGCTGTTAGAACCTCCCGCTCATCTCACTTAGGTGGGGGGGGGGTAATTGCGTCTTTTCCTTACCCCCGCTCATCCCCAAATCTCCTCACGCTCTCATCCTCCTTACGGTCACACATTCGTCCCTCTCCCAGTCGCCTTCTGAAAACCCTAGCTCCAAAAATCTCCAATTCCTGCCTAGGCAGTTAAAATCGGTTTTTGGAACTAATCGGTCTAGGAGCGATTAGTAATTAATCAGTTAATTGGAAAATAATCGGGGATTAAATCAGAAAAATTGTTATATATATATGTATGTATATATAAATCCTCATGTAGTAACTCTAAATCCTAACATAAAACTGTTATGAGATTATTAAATAGGAATATATAGTTATAGAGAAAAAGAAGAGAGTATTTGTTTGAGCTGAGTTTGGACTCTAGATGTGGGTTGGGTCAGGTTTGCTGGTCAGTTCCTTCAAATAAAAATAATCGGGGAGGTAAAGCAGCGCGAGCAGCAAGAGGAGGAGGTGCAGCAGATGCAGACCACATCAAGTATGCGACGACGCAGGGTGAGCGACAACGGGTCAAGGTTGGGTTTGCTCGAGAAAGAAGAAGAGAATCAGTTTGAATTTGGGTTTGCGCGAGGAAGAAGAAAAGAGCGGCGACATGTCGGGTTTGAATTTGTGCGAGGACTAGAAGGGGCTTGGATTGTGGATTTGGATTTGAGTTTGGGCCGGATTGAGCCCAAATAATGCAAACGAGTATGAAAATTGGAGGAGGGGATTTAATCGGTTAATCGGCCACTTAAAATCGGTCGATTAACCACTAATTGGCCGATTATATCCGATTAAATCGCTAACTATTGAAATATTATAAATCGCTAAAAAACTAATCGCTTCGCCTCCGATTAGCGATTAATCGGGGATTAATCGGGCGTAATCAGGGATTTTAACTGCTTAGAATTCCCCGCTCATTCCCAAATCTCCGCACGCTCTCATCCTCCTCACGCTCTCACATTCGTCCCTCTCCTAGTCGCCTTCTGAAAACCCTAGCTCCAAAAAATCCCCAAATCGAAACCCCCACCTCATCGACTCTCTCGATCTCTAAGCCCCCGACGATTCTCCTCTCCAAATCCTTCATCTCTAAGCCCCCGAATTGAAGGATTTGGAGAGGAGAATCGTCGGGAGCTTAGAGATCGAGAGAGTCGATGAGGTGGGGGGTTTCGATTTGGGGATTTTTTGGAGCTAGGGTTTTCAGAAGGCGACTAGGAGAGGGACGAATGTGAGAGCATGTGGAGATTTGTGGATGAGCGGGGGTTGGGGATTTTTTGGAGCTAGGGTTTTGAGAAGGCGACTAGGAGAGGGACTAATATGAGAGCGTGGGGAGGATGAGAGGGTGAGGAGATTTGGGGATGAGCGGGGGTAGGAAATGACGCAATTACACCCCCCCCCCCCCCCCCCCCCCCATCTAAGTGAAATGAGTGGGAGGTTCTAGCAGTCGTTAGATGGCGATCATGATCAAGCGACAGATTGGACGGTTGACGAGAAGTGCACTAGGCGAGTGCACTACGGAACCCGACTCTATATATATATATATAGTCATCGGAGAGTTTATTTCAAAATATAAACTTAAAACAGTTCTTAATATAAACATTATATATATATAATGTTTATATTAAGAACTGTTTTAAGTTTATATTTTGAAATAAACTCTCCGATGACTATATAGTGTCTTTGATTTACACATGTTTCGTAGCTTCATTAACGTCAACGAAATCACCACTAAAAGGTGTTTTTATTTGGCAATTGTAGGCTCTCTTAAATCATTAAAATATGGATTAAGATGTATGTTTTTGTTTAATTTCAGTTGATTTTTTTTGTTTTCCTTTTAACATTTTACTGAATTCAGAACTATCATCCCCATTTTGGGAAGTTAAAACACACTAAAACTTTATTATGATATTGGCCATATCTACTAATACCCCTTTATATTGGTCCTTGGATTGATTGAACATGTGTTGATTCACATGAATTCTTCTTATTGATGTTAGGAATTGAGATGCATTTGAAACTCATCAAATAATTTGCATTACTTATTGGATATGTTATGGATAGCTTTTTCCCCTTTCCTTTTTACCACTTTCGCTGAAGGCATAAGTGTACTAAATTCAACAATCTTAATAATGTATTTCCATTAAACATTTGGCCAAAATGTCCTGAAATAAAAATGATCTTGAAGTTAGAAGCATCTGTCGGATAAATAACCCTTAATTCAGATTGGAAGATCACATTCTGAAAAATTTATGTCGGTGGAGGCTGATATTGAGCCTTTGTTTTGATTATTTTTTCTGACCACTTAGTTAACATCTGTGAACTATTCTCAGATTTAGTGTAGGTATGTAATCGAATTGATGTTCTTCCCAGTTCCACCTGAAATTTTCTGTTTTACCTTTGAGTATAGACTTTTGAAATTTGACTAGTCTTGGCTCTTATTTCAGCTTATGATGCTCAAGTTGCTGGACTATATTATGGAATACATCATACTGATACTGGCTTTCAGGTTCATTAATTTGCTTTTGCTTTAAAGTTCATGTTATATTTATTATTAATTCATCTGCGTAGCTCCTTAATCATACTGTAGTGCAAGAAACTACTACCACTTGCTTTATCTTTTTCCATCTCTAGTTTAGTAATGGCTGTTTCTTTCTTTTCCCAATATTTCATATTAGTACTTGAAATCTATTTCACATTAACGCCTGTAATCATTTCTAAACAAATATTTTTGAATGTTTTTTTCAGGTCTAATTTCGTATTAGAACCTGATTTTTTTTGTTATTTGCTTATTCACAACTAAAATCCCCGGTGTGAAAATTTTGACCTGATTGTGACTTCGGTGGAAAGAGTGAGTGTTCTATGTCTACTAACATAGGTGATTAATGTACCATCCTTAACCCTTGGCCTGGTGGTTGAGGTTTACAATTGCCATCCTAGGACTATGGGTTCGAGGAATTGTACCCATCAACAACATAGATGATTTCGACCGGACTAAGTGAGAGAGAAAGTCGGAACTGTTGAATTACTGAATCAAAATAGTTCTTTCAGTAGTATGTCTTGTTAATTGCTATGCTATTGTTATAAATAACTTATGATTATTTGCTAAGATAAGTTATCTACAGTACATAAATTGCCTTTTCACATGAGATCCCCACATTTACTGGATGTCCCTGATATATCCTTGACATCTATCAACCGCCATTAAATTTCGTTGTTCGCTGACACCAACATCCATTATGTAGAACATAGGTGATGATAACCATGACATATAATGATTGTGAATGGAAATTGCAGAAACTGCACATCAGAGTTAGATATCTGTCGAAGAGTCCGTACATCACACTTATGGTTTATCAGAAGAAGAAAGATGTTTTGTGTGATATTCTTATTGATTATCATTCAGTTTCAGATTTTTTTTACTTAATCGAGAACTGCAAACTCTGTATACCATTGATCAAGTGAACTATGTTGAAGGCCAAAGTGAGTTGGAGTTTCATTTATTGCCCATCTCTTAGTTTGTTGTGTGTTGATTTTGGTAATTGTTGATTGTATATGGCATTGTAGTGTTTACAAACATTTTGGTACACTGGAATCGTAGTTCATATTAGATTCAAAATTACTAAACTATCTGGGAACTTGTTCTGTTCAACAGCTAAGGGAAATTCTAAGTCAGTTGTAAGGCTGCTTGACATTGTCTGATGTCTCGGATGCATTCTTCTTTTCACTTAATTTCTCTCCCTTCTCGTTTTCGTAGTTTTTTTTTTAACGATCGGTTAGCATAACTGATATCCATATATCAGCTTTAAGTGTAGAAAGTACTGGTTGTGAACATATTCAACTTACTAGCATATCATTTAATTTTTGTTTGCGTGAGATACATCTCTACTTGTAGGTATTGACTTGTTAAATTCTTAACAGGTAGTCGTAGTTGGCTTTAATCACAAAATGAGAATCTTGTTAGAAACAATTGCTGGTAAAATTGCGCAGTTTGAAGTTAAAGCTGACCGTTTTTCGGTAATTAAGGTAATTAGTTGATCCTTGTGCTTCTTGTAAAGTTTCTTAATGTTTGTGAAGTAGATGACATCTCTTTATTGTAATATTAATAGCATATTGAGTAAATACTAAGTTCTTGAGCATTTTGTCTTTTGTTTGTGAAAATCATTATTCATTATTGCATCTCTCCTAACATGTTTGGTTAACTAAACCTTTCCTAGGTTAATTCAACAACAAAAGCCTTTATCCCAAATTTTTAGGGTCGACCACATGAATCTTCCTCCAACTCAATTTTATTAATGGTCACCTCTGTCAAATTAACACTTTTCATATCCCAATTAATAACTTCAACGTAACTTCGGAGGATTTACCCTTACTTCTTTTCGCTCTTCTAATTTCCATCCTATCAATTTTCCTAATTAGGGCAGTTATCCGTCTTCGGGGTTTTGTGTCCAAACCACCTAAATCAGCCTTCCTTCATTTTGCCTTTAATTGGGGCATCTCCTACTTTCTTCTGCATGCATTTGTTTGTTAATGTGTTTCCACTCATCCACGTTGGCTGTCAGGGTTGG
Source organism: Hemerocallis citrina (assembly GCA_017893485.1). NCBI lineage: Eukaryota > Viridiplantae > Streptophyta > Magnoliopsida > Asparagales > Asphodelaceae > Hemerocallis > Hemerocallis citrina. The sequence goes on along the minus strand of CM030364.1, from coordinate 273,581,263 downwards.
GGTTGGACTGAACTCTTGATCTGGCCATGGAGGTGAGATTGGGGGATTGAGGTTAGAAGAGGAAGAGGATGAAGAAGAATTAAGGCAGAAGAATTAACTTTTTATTACTTGAAAAACAGTTTGTTACAATCGCAGCTTAAGTAGTGGGAGATGGGAAACGGTTACAGATACGACAAAAATGAAAATAGCACGCGCAGTACGCACTACTTCCCTTTCCGCTCCCATTCCCGCCACTACTCACTTAAAACTAAAACTGTGCTTAGTGCACGTAAAAACCCAACACACAGATACGAACTGATACCAACTGATACACAACTCTAGACCCATTACAGACTCACTAACAGACTCATTAACAGACTCCCTATCATCTGAGGTTGGTCCCTGACTACTACGGCGCCAGAGCTACGGTCGGAATCCCTGACAACTCCTCCCTCCTCAGGATCGAGCTTGTCCCAAGCTCGAAATTTGGGAATTTGAGCCTGAATTCATCAACATCGATCCAGGATGCATTACTCAAATCCTCACCCTTCCATTTCACTAACAGCTGAATACCCACTCTATTATTTTTCTTGAACACCCTCCTCTCCAGTATAATTTTTGGCTCTTCAACTTGAGTTTCTTTAACCCACCAATGAGGTAATTCCGCTGCGACATTAGGGAGGTGTTCGCCATGACACTTCTTGAGCTTCGACACATGGAATACAGGGTGTAAGGAAGCTGATGATGGCAGTTCCAAACGATAGGCAGCAGACCCAATCTTCTCCAAAATTCGATACGGCCCAAAGTACTTCGACGATAGCTTCTGAGGAGTAGCATTCCGCAATGATACCTGTTTGTATGGCTGTAACTTTAAAAGTACCAAATCCCCCACTTCAAAACTCCTCTCAGTTCTCCTTCGATCTGCAAAGAACTTCATGCGACTTTGGGCTTGAATCAAATTATCTTTTAACAGCTTAATGATGGCATCTCTAGCAACCAAACTATCTTCAACTGCAGGTAGAGCTGATGTACCCGGCACATAGTGCAGCAACGACGGTGGTGGCCTACCGTAAACACCTTCAAATGGAGTGCACCCTGTCGAAACGTGCCAACATGTGTTATACCAGAATTCTGCCCAACTAAGCCACTTAACCCATTCACTAGACTTTTGCCCACAAAAACACCTCAAGTATAACTCCAGTGCCTTGTTTACTATCTCAGTTTGCCCGTCGCTTTGAGGATGATATGCTGTTGACATTTGGAGACGGCAATTCTGCAATGTGAAAAACTCTTTCCAGAACTTGCTAACGAACACAGGATCCCAATCACTAACTATACTGCGTGGCATTCCATGGAGCTTGTAGATGTTGTCTATAAAAAGCTGTGCTATGGATTGAGCCGTATAAGGGTGAGCAATGGCAATAAAGTGCGCATATTTGGTTAATCGATCCACGACTACCATGATGGCGTTCTTACTTGCACATTTGGGCAATCCTTCTATAAAATCCATAGAGATATCTTCCCAAATTCTCTCAGGAATTGGAAGTGGTTGAAGGTACCCCGCAGGAAGAACCGTTTCATTTTTATTGCGCTGACAGATCAAACATTCCCTGATAAATTTCTTCACATCTTTTCTCATCCCTTCCCACACGAATGCTCTTTTGATCCTCTGCAATGTTTTATGAAATCCAGAATGTCCCCCCATTGACGATGAGTGATGATCAAAGAAAATTAATTCTTTAACACTCGCATTTGGACTTACTAAGATTTTTCCTTGATAATACCATATTCCACCCAGACTTTTGTAATTTGAAGATCTAGTGTCCCTGCTTGCAGCTTCTCATCTAACTCCATGAAGTAAGGATCATCCTTCACCATAGTTTTCAACTCTTCCAACCAACTAGGGACTACAAAAGTGATTTCATAGTATGTGTCTTGCTCACCGTGCCTCCTTGACAATCCATCAGCGACGACATTATCAGATCCTTTCTTGTATTCAACTCTGAAGGAGTACCCCAGTAGCTTCCACATCCACTTCTCTTGAACTTCAGTGTGGATCTTTTGCTCTAATATATACTTAATACTTCGCTGATCTGTTTTGATCACAAAAGAAGATCCCAACAAGTAGTGTCGCCAATGTTTCACTGCTTGTAATATAGCGAGAATCTCTTTTTCATATGTTGACATAGCTAAAGCCCTTCCCTTGAGAGCCTTACTCATGAAAGCTATGGGGTGCAATTCCTGCATAAGTACGGCTCCGATTCCCTCCAAGGATGCATCTGCCTCTAGGACAAAAGGTTTAGAAAAATCTGGAGATTGAAGGACTGGTGTAGTAGTCATAGCCAGCTTAAGTTTGCTGAATGCTTGAGTTGCCTTTTCCGACCATTGGAAAGAGTTTTTCTTGAGCAATTGAGTAAGTGGAGCCGCTATACTACCATAATCTTTAACAAATCTTCGATAGTACCCAGTAAGCCCCAAAAAACCCCTGAGCTCTTTTACAGTTTTTGGCACTGGCCACTCCCCTACTGCCTTAATTTTGTTTTGGTCTACTGCAATCCCATTGGCGCTAATCACATGACCCAAATAGTTTACTGAAGTTTTCCCAAAACTGCATTTGCTTTTCTTTGCTACCAGCTTATGATCACTTAGGACTTGTAACGCCTGTGCCAGATGTACTAAGTGGCTCTCCCAATCAGCACTATATACTAAGATATCGTCGAAGAAGACTAGAATGAATTTGCGGAGGTAATCTTTGAATATCTCATTCATCAGACTTTGAAAAGTTGCGGGAGCATTGGTGAGCCCAAAGGGCATAACAAGGAACTCAAAGTGCCCATGGTGAGTTCGAAAGGCTGTTTTTGGAATGTCATTCTCATACACCCTGATTTGATGGTATCCCGACCTTAAGTCGATCTTAGAAAAGAACCGAGAGCCACTCAGTTCATCCAATAGTTCATCTACTATTGGTATGGGAAATTTAGCCTTGAGAGTGAGGTTATTTACAGCCCTATAATCCACGCACATGCGCCAGCTTCCATCAGACTTCTTCACCAATATAACAGGGGAAGCGTAAGAACTATTACTGGGTCGAATAAAACCTGCGCTGAGCATCTCCTTAATCTGCCGCTCAATTTCATTTTTATAAAAATGTGGATGTTTATACAGCCTAATGCATACAGGCGTATGTCCTTCTATCATAGGTATGTGATGGTCTATGGACCTTGGGGGAGGTAAGCTTAGTTCTTCAGCAAAAACTTCCGGAAATTTTTTTAGAACTTGAAGTACATCAGCTTCACCTTGTACCAAGTAACTCTTATTTCCTTGGGAAGTTTGTTCACACATGGACTCTTCCAATGCATCTACTCCGGATAATTGTCCTTGCAGCTGTATCATGTAGGCTTGACACACGCAGCTGCTAATTTTAACAAGCTCTTCTCCTTCTAAAAGCTGCAACTGGGGATTGATAATACCTTGTAACTTGTACCATTTACCCTCACTTTGAAATTGCATCGTCATCTCCTCAAAATCCATAGTTACTGGACCAAGCGATCTCAGCCAATGCGCTCCCAACACCATTTGAGCTGGCCCTAACGGAAGTAACAACAAATCAGCCTGCAGATTAACTCCCTGTACAGTGAAATTGATCTTTTCTACATTTCCTTCACTATACATTGCTTGGCCATTAGCTACAGTGACCTTAAACTTTGGCTCACTTCTGACCAACAAATTGGCCTTAACGGCAGTTTGGGGGTCCAAGTAGTTGTGAGTAGATCCCGTATCAATCAATATACTAACTTCTCTTCCGTTAATCTTTCCCTTCACTCTCATCGTCTGAGGATAAACCTGCGCTCCCACTAAGGCATGTAAAGAAATTTCTGGAGCTATATTAGTGGAGTTAGTAACTGCGGAGTTTGAGGTGTATTGTGGTTCTTCACCTTCAGGTATCACATCCTCTGAGATGTCTTCCTCATCTTCCAATGCTTCTAGATAGTAAAACTTCTGAGTTTTGCATAAGTGACCCTGGAAATACCTCTCATCACAATTAAAGCATAGCCCCTTGGCTCTCCTTTCTCTCATCTCTTGAATGCTCAGGCATCGAGGATTAAAAGTGGATGTAGGATTAGATGGACTGGGGTTGTGTGAAGTATTGGAAGGGTTGTACTGGTTGATTGAGTTGGATGATGTGGAAGAAGTCTTTGAGGAAGTTGGATTGGACATTGGTAACTGCATCTTGGAAGTAAAAGGAGGCTTATAACTTTTTCTCAGACATGACAACTTCTCCTCAAAGCCACGAGCCAAACCTATGGCTTCATTTACGTTCTTTGGACGCTGAGATTTAACATCCCATCGGATTTCATCTCTTAATCCGCTAATGAATGTACTCAAATAATGAGCCTCCGTCCAATCTTCTACATAGTTTGAAAGTTTATCAAACTCTTGTATATACACTTCGATATCTCCCTTCTGCTGCAATTTAGACAAAACTCCGCTGTAATCATTGAACTCCGTAGGGCCAAATCGAGTAAGTAATTCTTCCAAAAATTTGGTCCAAGTGATTTCCTGCACTCTATGCTTAAGATGTCTACGGAACCACTGCGCCGCCCTTCCCCTTAGATTCAAGGAAGCATACTTCAACTTCTGTGCTTCAGGAATCTCATAGAACTCGAGAAATTGCTCCACTCCACAGATCCATTCTGTTGGATCACCTTCTTGGAAGATTGGGAATTCGACTTTGAATGGAGTTCTGATCAAATTTCCCAAATCTCTCTGGCCTGTGAACGTTACTGAGTGGGAGTTGGAGTGACTTACCTCCCTGAAAGAGTGCTGATGCGGTGGATTGGGAATCAGTGGAGGTTGTTGAGATCTGAGTTGTTGCGAATTGGGAGGAGGTTGTGAGATCTGCTGCATCATCCTCATCATCGACTCCATACGGGACTCCATTGTTGAGAATCGCTCTCCGATACTGGTCGCGATGGCCTCCACTCTCTCCGTACGGAACCCCGTCTGCAATTGGTTCTCCGTCAACCGGCTCCTCAAGTTCGCCACCTCTACTTCTAGATCTGTGCTTCCCTCTGTGCGGCCATCATCTTCGGTGTGTGCTGGCTCTGATACCAGATTGTCAGGGTTGGGGTTGGACTGAACTCTTGATCTGGCCATGGAGGTGAGATTGGGGGATTGAGGTTAGAAGAGGAAGAGGATGAAGAAGAATTAAGGCAGAAGAATTAACTTTTTATTACTTGAAAAACAGTTTGTTACAATCGCAGCTTAAGTAGTGGGAGATGGGAAACGGTTACAGATACGACAAAAATGAAAATAGCACGCGCAGTACGCACTACTTCCCTTTCCGCTCCCATTCCCGCCACTACTCACTTAAAACTAAAACTGTGCTTAGTGCACGTAAAAACCCAACACACAGATACGAACTGATACCAACTGATACACAACTCTAGACCCATTACAGACTCACTAACAGACTCATTAACAGACTCCCTATCATCTGAGGTTGGTCCCTGACTACTACGGCGCCGGAGCTACGGTCGGAATCCCTGACATTGGCATCCTCTTTATGTGTATCATCCTCCCTGCTCTCCCAATCTTGATGAATGATCGATCCTAAAAAACAAAAATGGTCACTCCTAGTAATTTTTTTGTCGTCGAAGCAAACTACACATAATCTCCTTAATTTTACTGTACTTACAATACGTGTACACTGTTTTATTCTTAATAATTCTAAATTCCTTAAATTCTAATGCTTCTTTCTATCTCTAACTAGTATAATGCACGTGCGATGCACGCTTACTAATAGTCAATAAATTAAATTAATTTTCCATAAGAAAAGATATAGTAAATTATTAAGATCAAATTTTGAGAACAAATATTATTAAGGAAATTTAACAGGGAATTTGCACTTAGAATAGCTTGTTATGCATGAATCTTTACTACAACTAAGGTATTAATCTTCCATGCTATTAGTATCCATTCAGGATTGAAAAAGGAGGGGAAAAAAGAAAGATCTTCCAAGTTTTTGTCAAATATCGAAAGAGTAGATTGATTAGTGGATAGAGGGGAGTAGGTACATATATAGATCAATTTACACCTTTGAAAAACCCTAATTTGGTGCATGAACTTTGTGTATAAATGGTAGGATTGAAGACTTTCACATGCATGTTTCCTCATCTTGGCAACTTTGAAACAAAAGAACTTCCTATGATTGGAATTAGCCCCAAGAAACCTCAAAAACAAATAAAGTCAGCAAATTATCAAAAAATATCTAAACTTTTAAGCGTATAAAGATATTACCAATCATAATCATGCTTTCCAATCTCAACATCCAACAGATCCGCCATTCCCCTTCAAGTCCTCGTCGTTCCAAGTGATATTTTGTCCCTGCAACATAAAAATCCCTCAAATTCATTTCAATTTATTCAAAAACTTAGTCTTTTTCATAATTCTCTCCCAAAACCCCTAAAGTTCAAACCTTTCTCAATCAAAATTTCCCCCATTCTCACTCAAACTTCAAAATATTAATGCAGCATCACTAATTACGCAATCCCTCAATAATCAAAAATTATTTTTTTTCTTTTTCAAAAAATTCAAAAACCAAACCTCGACATTGCAACTACCAAACCTAGAATGGTTACAATGCTTACCACCATCGGATCTGTTCGAGATCGGCACGCCACCGTTGGAACTTCGAGTCTGTGCGAACAAATCCAATCTGTCCTTGTCTCCGCCGCCGCCGCCGCCGCCGGAGGTTCGGAAGTGGTGGAGGTGAGATCCGATGGAGGTGCGGCGGCCGCCGACGATTGACTCAATTGCGATCTTGTTCATGGTGCACGGATTTCAAAGGACTACTGAGTGCAGTGGGGGCTACAGGGCGTGTCAGAGGCTGAGGGGGCAGTGGGGCGGCGGCTCGGCGGGGGGCGGCTAAGCGGCGAGGAGAGAGGGCCGGCGGTGCAAGTGATAAGGAGAGAAGCAGTGAGGGAGATGAATTGATGCGGAGTTGTGAGGAAGAGAGGAATAGACGCTTTTGAATGTTTTGATTTGGGTGATATGTGCAGTGTACCTATATATAAGTTTGATTTCATTTGGACGTGTATTGCACGGGTTTGTTTGGTTACAAACCTCAACTCTCCCATTAAAATAGTAGAGATTTTGAAGCTATGCCTTCTATAGTCTCATGAATCAAAAACTGTATCAGCTGCAAACAACATGCACCATGGGACTTCATCTTGAATACGCCTAGTTATTTATCCATAGCTAATACAAATAGATAATGACTTAAGGTTGATCTTTGGCGGAAGCCTGTGGTAATAGGGAATGACTTTGTCTTCCCTCAACTCGTTCTTACACAAGTAGCTAAATTATCATTGATATCCTTAGTAACATCAATGTAACTATGGCTTCCAAAACTGACAACAAAATCTCCCAAAGAACTATCATAAGCCTTTCCCAAATCAATTAAAGCCATGCAAAGATTTATCATACGAAGATCTATTTTGCTCTTCCTATACTTTTTCATAACTGTCTTGGTATATTTATAGCTTCCATTTTCTAGGTTAATTTTTAATGATTTTCATTATTGAGTCAAGTAATTAAGCAAAGATGATCTCCTTGTTAGGATTCATGCAGCTGATCCCAAGGTGGGATTAAGGCTGTATTGGATGACGACAGACAAATTAATAATGAACTATTCTTCATGAGGAAGTGTTAAGTTGAAACTCCATGGAAGACTATTTAGGAATAGATCTTAGTAAATTTTGAATAATTGATGAGATCATGCTAAGTTTTAATTTTGCAATCTTTGATGCCCGTTGAGTAAACATGCTTTGCAGATTATTGGTGCTAACACGCATTAACTGTCTTTCTTGTTCCTCATTTCTTTTTACTGATTTTAGTTAAGATAAACCTAAAAAAATGAAAATTAGAGGCAAGACATTCAATAATCCTAAAGGTAATACCTAATTTTTTTTAAAATAATCATATTGTTAATAATTTGCAATTGAAAGAATGCATGGGAAAACAGAACGATCGGAACCAGTTTTAGAACATGTGGCAGAAGTTAGCTTATTTATGGGCCATATCATACTTAGATATTGTTTTACAGGAACCTTGTTTTACGCTTGGATTGGGTTCTAATTGTTAAGGTCCTACTCAGATTTAATTGGCTGAAATTTCTAAAATTTGCTGTAAATCCAAGTAAAACTGAAATCAGAACCTAGATTGTAAAATCCTGTTGATATGAAGACAGGCCACTTTGTTTAAGCTTCTCACATTTTTCTATCTGGCTTCTCACGTTTTCTACCTGGCGTCTTTTAGCGTCTTTTAGCAGAGCATGTCTGGACAACTTCGAGCTTTTGACTGTTTCTGTGAGATTTTCAATTTAGATCAATTTGTTGGGAATGTTCATCTCCATTTCATTTGGGAAAGAGAAGAAAAAGAATAAGTTCTGTGCTTTCGGTCGAGTCATGCTGATAAAAGATTATCATGTCATGCACAGTCAACGTATTCATGTTTCCTGAAAACTTTGTTTTGGAACTTTCCAGTACAGTTACAGAACTACGTAAAGCCGTTATGGAGTTATTAATGCTAGCATTCACATGTTTGTGTATATTAATTGATTATCTTTTATTTTGGTCATTTAATTGATAGGAAACAGTCACAAAGGAGTATGAGAATTTTAAGTTTAGACAACCATATCAACAAGCGATGTACTATTGCTCACTGTTACTTGAAGATCACACTTGGCCATGGAATGAAGAGCTTGCTGTCCTTCCTGATCTTGAAGCAGATCATCTTGAAAAGTTTTATCCCCATATCCTATCAAAGACCTTTATGGAATGTTTTGTAGCAGGTCAGGTCATCTTCTTTTTCATTTTAATTTATGTATCTTTTGTACTTTGTTGTTGCAGCATGTTCAGTATTGCTCATTTGGTGCAGGAAACATTGACCCATCTGAGGTAGAATCAGTTGTGGAACACATTGAGGATGTTCTATTCAGGGGTCCTCGACCTACATGTAAACCTTTGTTCCCATCTCAGCATCTGACTAATAGAATCGTGAAGCTTGATAAAGGCATAAGGTACTGTTATCCAATCGAAGGCCTAAATCAGAATGATGAGAATTCCGCTCTTGTTCACTATATTCAGGTATTTTATGTATTATAGAAACCAGAAACCGCAGTTCCTTTTTTTTTCTTCTTCTTTTTCCTCCAAGAAGAATGTTTGATTGCACTGGTTACATTCATACCAGCTTTGTAAGTAAATATTTGCTTAATATGCTAGACAAACAATAGACAAGCATTTCTTCGTACTTCATTTTATGAAATATTGAAACGTCCCAGATGATGTAATTTTGGATATAAATACGTACAGTGGGAAAGTTCAGTAAAATACATCAATATCCTGAAAATTGTTTTTTAGGGAAAAAATAAAAGAAAACTTATTATTTGACCAGTGTCTTCAATAAATATTTTACTTGATTGCAAACTTGAAATTGACCTAAACTTTGTGTGTTGGTTAAGCTTTCATGTTTACTTCGTAGTATGTTATGCTAGTATTTGGATTTACAGCTTTAATTTCCTTGGATGTTGAGCTGAGTTGCTTCTCCATACGTGCTTTGTCTCGTACAGAAAATAATGATGATTAGCTCCATATTTGACCATTTAGTCGAGTGTTGTATAATACTTTGAAGATAGTTGCTCTGTTCATAATCCTTTCAGGATGCCTCAGTTTTCATTTGGTGTGCCGCCTTGATCTCCTTATTATGATGAATTCTAGATACTCAATAGCGAGAATAATAACTCCTGGATATTTCTAGCCACCCCATTGATTTTCATTTCTTCCCATATTTATATGATAGGTCCATTCATTATACTCAGCTCTCGATCATTGATTCTCAATCTTTTAAAATCTGAACGTCTCTCCAGTGTTCTAACTTAAAGATTATCTGGTATTGAGTTACATCAAAGAATACAATATTATGCCACCATAAGCTCATCTGTTCATAAGGGATACTCATTATTCTTATATATAGAGAGAGAAATCTTCAAGAGCTCGCTCTTGAGAAGGTTGTTGAGCCCAAGGCTCTCTCTTCGACATTCTATAACCGATCTGAACCGTTCATTTTGTTTAAAACGTCTTAACTAGTCTAAGAATGCGGAATCAAGTTTTGTTGAAATTTGTTTGTCATTGCAACTAAATGTTAAGAAATTGTATTGCTGAAATATATTAATTTTTCACAATGATATGTTGCGAAGGGAAAATATAATTCAAATGACTTGATCTTTTATGATTAAACTATGTTAGATATTTAGAACAAAATGTCACCCTTACTGTCATTCTACTGAACCGTACATGAGATTTTCACCTCATACGGCTCCACGTTCAATTCTTTCAAAGTAATTGGATCATTTTCTTCGTTCAAGAATCTCTTCCCTTCTTCCACTCTGCCCCGAAGAGTAACAAAAATCAATTCATTCACGTTTTCATGTTCCAATTGGACACTTTCCATTTATGATCAGAGGAGAAGATTCTTCTTTTTATCAAACATATGCGGATCAAATCACGATCTTCTAATTCAAATATAATAAGAACAAGAGATCTTTCTCGATCAATCCCTTTGCCCCTCATTCTTCGAGCATTCGAAAGATCCTTTTTCGTGTTTGAATTTGTTCATTTGGAATATGGGTTATCTATTTTCTACTTTTATTATTATTATATGGAATTAAATCGGTTACATGTAGCCGAACTAGAATGTAATATAGCATAGGCGTATATCTTTCAGCTTTTTTTTATCTACCAAATCCAAATATAGTATGCCATGTTATATAGAGGAAATACAGTATTAACTAATTTAATTTAACCAATTATGAATCGTGGATGCATGTGTATTCTTGACATACTAAAATGACTGTCGTTGTTGGTATCAAACCAATAACGATTCATACAAGTTATATATATATATATATATATATATATATATATATATATATATATATATATATATATGGTAGAGCTAGGCTGCTTTCAGGAGTACCCAAATGCAGATACTCAGTTGAAATTGGATGATCGAGTATTTAAATTAATTGTTCAGCCATTGTTTATGTTTAACATCATTAAAACTTTGCAAAGAAAATTTTATTACTTTTAGAGATGTTTTACCCCTCCATCCAATAACCTTAAATTATGTAATTTTTGACTTCTTTATGAAGCGTCGATTTTATGATCACTTGATGAATGGGGTAAAACTCATCAAAAATTTTGGAAATTTTGTTTATGGGTAGTTTCAATGATGTAGATCATCTCTATGGTACGGATTTTGAAATTGGATGCTCAACCGTCCGATTTTCAAGCTGATGTAGCCAAATTTGACTGCTCACACAGGGAGAGAATAAGGAAATGAAAGTCAACTTAGGTGGGGAGACACCTCAAATTCATATCTCGACAATCCAAAATGAAAGTCCATATCGTTAGATGTGATCTACATATAAGAAAATGTGTGCAAAATTTCAAAAAGGATTCGACAAGTTTTAATTGTTTATCATGTGACCGAAAAATCGACATTTTGTGAAGGTTCTAGAATTACTTCATTTTTAGGTCGCATGATGAGTAGCTAAAATTTGTCATACGCATTTAAATTTTGTACACATGGTTTTTGTCATGTTAGATCATATCCATTGGTGTGGATTTTCAATTTAGAGGATTGAGATTAGAATTTTGAGATGTCTCCCCAGCTAAGTTAGCGAGGTCTCTCTCTCTCTCTCTCTCTCTCTCTCTCTCTCTTTATATATATATATATATATATATATATATATATAACATAGTCTAAGCTTAAGAGATCAAATCTTTGGAACTTCGGTTGCCCTTGCAACCTATCGTCATAAAAAATACAAATATTTCAGCTGTACAGTTTCGTAAAGTATCAATTGGAGGGGCAAGCAGAATTTCAAATGATTTGATTCCGCATTCGTAGACACCTTTAGGCATTTATATTCGGATGAATGCTTCGGTTCACTCATAGGAAGTCTCCACGATGAAGCTGAGCCTTGGACTCTCTTACCATATCTGGAGCTCGAAGCTCTTTTGAAGATCCCCCTATATTATCTTGTGCCGCAGATGACGTGGCATACAAATCAGGAAAGAATAAATTGTTGCAATGCCACTTTTTATGCAGTTTACCTTTGTACCTTCAAAAGCTAGTATATTTATTACCATCTCAAATAACCTTTATCTTTCATCATTTTTTCCTTATTTGTCTCTGTCCTTTGAAAATGCCGGCCTTCCCCTCCCCAACCTTCTCAGCTTAGATAATTTTGATGATCCATTAATGGTATTCCATTTTTTAGGTTTTAGAAATTGAGGAAGATTAAGCATTCAATTAAGGATTTCTCCTTCTGATGTATTAATGGTGTCTATGTTGATAAAACTCATCGGTTTCATAGCTTCAAATCATCCCATAAAATGTCTCACCATTTGCATTAATAATGGAAATAATTGATTAATCGGAACCTTAAATTCTCCTTTAACAAATCCAACAAGGTTTCATGTTCACTGGGAGGCTGTAGCCCAAATGACCCTTTTGATTTCATCTCTGGTTTGATTTAAGAGGGAAAATCATTTAAAAGGAAGTGAAAAAAGGAGGCAAGCTGCTTTGGAGAAGAAAGAAATGAGGCAAGATGCCTTAGGAGAGAGAAGGCGGAGGGGAGAGAGGAGCTTGGAGACTTTGGTCAACGGGATAAGTTTAGGAAAACAAAATGACATATTGCTAGCTCTTACAGCAAGGGGTAATATGCATAATTGCATATTCATCATACAAGGCAGCTGGCTCTTTGGAGAGAATATGGCAATATGCATATTTTTAGAGCTATCAAGCCAGCAACAAATTAGTTTAGACTTTGCTGATTTGTATGTTGCGTCATCTGCAGCAGAGGAGTTTCTCTGTGTTGTCATTTATACCTCGTTTCCTCGCACACAAACGTGCATGTATATATATATATATATATATATATATATATATATATATATATAGGAGAAGGTTCGGGTGAGAACCATGTCCTGGGGTGAGAACCTAAGGGCCTATCCCAGCCATTCATCTGTGTAATCTTAACGGTCAAGATTTTTTAAAATTAAACAATAAGATTAATTAATTTTTGCATTAAGATGTCAATCCCTTTAATTATGGGATGGGGACCGCGTAATAAAAGGAATGAAAGATCACATATTATTAGGCAACATATATTGCCTTTTTTATTTTATTTAAAATGAATGTAGATCACAGATTATTAGGCAACATATATTGCCTTTTATATTTTATTTTCAGCCGAACCACAATCTTCATCAGGATGAACAATATTTATTGCTACGTACAATGTTGCTAAATATGAAATTTTTGTTGCTACGTACAATACAGTTAGTTGCTATTCAAAAAATATTCAGTTGCTATATGGAAACTGACAGCATGTACAACATAAATTTGCAAATTGATAAACAAACAATATATATATATATATATATTCCTGCTAAAATATGCACTAGTTGTATCTACTTACAATACAGTCAGTTGCTATATAGTGAACGAATTGGTGAAGGAACGAATTGGTGATGATTCTGCAGTTGCTATTAATTTGGGATACAAAATCTTCTCGAATAGCAACTGTAATAATTATAAATAGCAACTGTAATAATTATAAATAGCAACTGAAATAATTATACAGCAATACCTGACCACTTAAACAGCAACTGTAATAATTATAAATAGCAACTGTAATAAACAGTAACTATAAGGAACGAAATGGTGAATGATTCTGCAGTTGCTATTAATTTGGGAAACAAAATCTTCTCCAATATTTTACGGGAATAAATTATTTCTCTCCAGTTTGACCAAATTTGCCTTAACCGTCGCACAAAAAAAAAGGCAATTTATAATTATTCCTTTTATTACGCGGTCCCCATCCCTTAATTAAAGGGATTGACATCTTAATGCAAAAATTAATTAATCTTATTGTTTAATTTTAAAAAATCTTGACCGTTAAGATTACACAGATGAATGGCTGGGATAGGCCCTTAGGTTCTCACCCCAGGGTTGGTTCTCACCCGAACCGACCCCTATATATATATATATATATATATATATATATATATAGAGAGAGAGAGAGAGAGAGAGAGAGAGAGAGAGAGAACTTCCGTTGTGTGCCACTTTGGTGTTCACCCGCCCTTCTGACCATCGCATGGATGATCTAAATCTTTCACATTAATCTACACGTCTAAATTAATCTAAATATGTAAAATCAAGTTATTTAAAAGTCATTTGCCAAATGCATTTAAGTGTTGCAAAATTGTATGGTTGAATATCGTTTTTTTTATAATGACATGATGGATGGACAAATGAATTTCAAATGACTTGATTTTACATATTTAGACTAATTTAGACGTGTAGATCAATGTGAACGGTTTGGATCATCTATGTGATGGCCAGAAGGGCGAGTGCACATGAAGTGCACACCAAAGTGGTGCACAACGGAAGGGGACTCTGTACACACACATATGTAGGGAGGTGATCTGGTGAGAATCGTTTTCACAATAAGCTTTGTGAGAACTCCATGCATAATCATCACATGGATGATCCAAAACTTTTAACATTGACTAACATGACTAAATTAGTCTAAAAATGTAAAATCAAGTTATTTGAAATTTATTATAACTATAATGCAGCCATAAAATTTGTAACACTTTAATGCATGGGCAAACAAATCCCAAATGACTTGGTATCTCATTCTTAGACTAATTTAGTCATGTAGATCAAAATTAACGGTTTGAATCTTTCAACCTCTAAAGCACGGATACTTCACGGAGAGTGTCGTCCCCATATCTTGTACGTATTCGATACTCGTATCCCCGTATCCTGTACATCCCCGTATCCTGCATTTTTTTTATTATCCAACTATTTGATACTGCTTTGATACTGCTGAAACTTGTCCCACTATTTGATTTGTCTGCTTATATAAGCTTATGTTATATTGCTTATGAACTTGCTTTGTTTACTTATGTTATTGCTTATGTTTATGAACAATTATTGTAGCCTCTATGGATTATCTTGTTTATGTTTAATGAAAGATATTTACCATTTCCTTATTAACAAGGGATATTATTTAGTTATATGTAATTATTCATATTTTTTGAGAGTTATATGTAATTATTCATATTTCTTGATATATATATATATATATATATATATATATATATGGGAGTGATCATGTGGGAACTAGTTCTCACGATAAGTTTCGTGTGAACTTTTTACACGGCCATCAAATAGATGATCCGAACCGTTTACATTGTTTAGAATGACTAAATTAGTATAAATATGTAAAATCAAGTCATTTGAAATTCATTTGTCCACCCATCATGTCATTTTAAAAAAACAACGATATTCAGCCGTACAATTTGTAACACTTAAATGCATGGACAAACAATTCTCAGAGGACTTGATTTTTTATTTGTAGACTAATTTAAACGTGTAGATCAAAATAAACGGTTCGGATTTTTCAATTTATATCTAAAAAAAAAGTTCACACGTGGTTCTCACTGAAGGAATTCTCACATGATCACACCTATATATATATATATATAGCCGTATCCCCGCTGTATCCTGTATCCTATTCTTTGAAAATTGTCGTATCCCCCATACCCGTGTCCCCGTATCAGTGCTTCATAGCTTTCAACTATTATCCCCAAAAAGTTCTCAAACATCATGTCAGTATTATACACACACACACACATAGGGAAATCTTCGGTTGCGAACTGGCGTACGAACCACTGATGCAGTTATTCCCAGTAGCGGCATCACTGTATATATATATATTTTTTTTGAAATTTGCAATCATGCCGCTATTGGGGTGGTTTGCACGTCAGTTCGCACCAAAAGTCTTCGCAACCGAAGGGGCCCCTATATATATATATATATATATATATATATATATATATATCCGAAGTTCACATTGACTAACATTGGCTCACGAATCTCAGATAACTTGTTCTGACATTCTAAGACTAATTTAGTCATTTAGTATCAAATGACGTTTTCGGATCATTCAAATGATGGCCGAAAATAAAGTTCCTATATGGTTCTCACTTGGTCATTTTCCTATATATATAAAAAAAAAATATGTATCGGCCATGATGTAGTAATTGACACATCTAATGAGTGAAATAAGTGACAACCTATTTCACATAATCACATGTCCTCTCAAACGCATGATCCACATAGTTCAAAGTGATCTACATGTACCAAAATATAGGGCAATGAAATGTCACAAAATTTGGACATACTTGGTCCATTTATTAAGTGGTTTCAAAAGTTCACTTGCTTAAAATCCATTCATTTTATGACAATTTGTTCCATGAAGAAAACATGTCCAAACAGTGATATTTCATCCACCCACGTTTTGTAACATTTTGATCACTTTAAAAGGTGTGGATCATGCATCTGAGAGAAGGAGATATGTGAAATAAGTTTTCACTTATTTCACTTTCACTTACTACATAACGACTAAATGCCAACCATTGGTGCAATCATCCATATTCCATGACAATTGAGAATGATTGTCACCCTGCCCACTGTTCATGCACTAGCAACTGCTCAATCATACATTTCCGTACTTTCTTAGACATAGTGACTAGTTTTGTTTTCTATACGAAACTCACCACATAATCTCCGTAGAAACTCTATCAAAATCCTTTCTAAATCAATGAAAGCCATATGAAGATCTCCTTTCTTCTCGTTATATCTTTCTAGCGGCTTCTGTAGTCAATAGTCGAGGTATGAAACAAAATTCATAATCGAACAAACTTGTTTCTAACCTCAAATGTTTGCTCAACAGCTCACCCCTGAAACACACACACAACATATAACTAGCATTTAATGTTTATCTGGAAATCAAATCTTTTCATTTGGCGAAAATGACACTAGTTACTGAGGTAATTATGTAACTAAGAGGGTTTGTGTTTATGTAACTTTTGAGTATCCACATAGTTTTTTGTTGCTTTTTTTATACATTGGTTATGGAAAAGTACATGTCTGAATAATGTAGTACTTACCATTTGGAATTTTGTGCAGGTTCATCAAGATGATATCAAGCTAAATGTTAAACTTCAGTTATTTGCTCTCATTGCAAAGCAACCAGCCTTCCACCAGCTCCGCTCTGTAGAGCAACTGGGATATATAACTGTGCTTATGCAGAGGTTGTTTGGGGTACTTTTTATATATATTATGAATCGATGTATGATTATGCCATTAGGTCATAGTTGTTCTAAACTTTCCTATATCTATGGGCAGGAACGATTCTGGAATCCATGGAGCACAATTTATTATACAGTCCACAGCAAAGGTACAAAATATAAATTTTTATTTTTTGCATCCTTAGCTGTTCTCTTTTCTAAATTGGTTGTTTCCATGACCTCACAGGACCCAGCACAACTTGATGCTAGATGTGGAGCTTTTCTCAAAATTTTTGAAAGTAAACTTTATGAGATGACTGACGAAGAGTATAAGGTTGGTACCTCCTACTATCCTAGAAGCCCTTTGTTTATCATTTTTAATGGTCAATATGCAGTTGCATCTTGGTGCACACATTTAATTAAATTTTAGGTTTTATGGAGAAAAGACTAATATTTTGCTTGGATACTTCACTAAAAGACAGATGACGCTTGTCCAATACATGGATGCTTTAAATTTTTATGGATGTATCCCAGGCAGTTAAAATCGTTTTTTTGGAATTAATTGGTCTAGGAGCGATTAGATGGATGTATGTATCAGATACTTCTTTTAACATATCATATTATTACATGTCGTAGACACACTAATGGCATGTGTGACTAAGCCGTTATAATTTTGTTAATCGATCTTGTGTTGACAACAATATTAGATTTTTAGATTCATTTACTTGGGTGTGTTTCTTGCAAGTGCAAGTGGAAATCAAATTTCCCTCTCAGAGTTTTGAAATTCCCAAAATAACCTTGATCTTTTTGTGGGAAATGGTGATTGGAATCTATAAGTAGGCAACTTTTGGAGGAAATAATGATTGCAATGTATGAAGAAGAAGTTATTTTGCTAATTAAATTGAAAAGTAGGGAGGGAAATTTGAATCTCCACTTGCACTTCCAACTGCACCTGCACTTGCATCTAATACCAAGGACATTAATTAAAGGAATCTTGCAAGTAAGGTGCAACTATTCTTTAGTTGCAACCACAATGCAACTCTACCTGCAACTAACCAGACACCTTAATATATTCAATATACTCAGTGTGGCATTTTAAATGCATATATCATGTTAACATAAACTTCTCTAGCATAGTAGCATGTGCATTTGACTGTATTTTTTTTGGTCATATCCATGACATTTGCATCTTAAATTTTTAATGATTTGTTGTACATGCTCATCTGAAGACTTCCATATCCCATCACATGTCCCTGTTAGTACATCATAGCCAGCCCATCTTGTGAGTGTTAGCATTCTTAGATTTGTTACCTGATATTGACTTTGAGTGACTTGTTCACTATAATTGGAACATTGGTTCCTATTTATTGGAGAGCTATTTATGTGGTAAACTTGTATGGTATCTCTAGTAACATTACTAGTAGTTTTATGTTATACTAGTTAGTGATGTGTCATGTGTAGGAGAAAGTAATCTCCAGAGTAATTGGATCTGACTCAGAACAGCAAAATAGAAAAACAAAGTTATAAGTGTGTAATTGAAGATATGAGACTTAATAAAAATATAAAACAAAAACAATAATGGATTTGCTAAACGCTTTAACTACCTACTTTTACTTCCACCATCTTTATCCTTTATTTACTCCTAATTGTTGGATTAGTAACCAACTATTCAAATCTGTTAAATCAAAATTATCTTAAATACTTTGGCCAAAAAGTAGAGTATATTCCGGAGACTCTACTTTCTCCTATGGCCAGTTTTTATTGCTATATTTTATTTTTTTCTATTTATTTCTACATTAATATTTACAAATAATTGAGCTTAGTACCCGTTATCAACCACCGGATGTTGTAAATGGAGAAATTGTGGGAGAGTGGGATCGGGAAAAAGAAAAACCCGGAGGAATTGTAGGCCTTGTATAATTTGACCTTATTTTTATTCAAGATTGGTAATGGGGAAATGTGTGAATTTCTCAGGAAGATCCTCTTCATATTTCATTCTACCTTTTTGGGTGTGGTTAATTGGGTTCTAATTGCTTTATTTAATAAAGAAAAGGTAAACGTGGTCTCTCTTTTTGTTAAATTTTTCTTGTCATATTCAATGAAGTGCTTGACATCTGTTTCAGTTCCAATCTATCCAGAAGTTATTGCTTCTCAATATATGTTATTTTTTTTGGTTTGATTCCAATATTTGATTAATTCAGGATAAATTACTAAATACCCTTCTAAAGAAAATGGGGGATGGAAGAAAAATTAGGATATATTCGAATGTAGGTATGATGAGGACATCTTTCCAGTTTAGGATTTTTATTTTATTGCCATTTTTATTTCTGGCAATTATAGCCATATGTAATCTTTTTGTAATTTTTAGATTTTGAGAATATTTTGGAGATGTGTTTCAAGATGTAATTGAGCCTATTTAAAGGCCTTGAGATTAATGAGAAAAGCATGCCATTATTGATTAAAAAAATCTGTGTTGAGTTTTGCTCTTCATTTTCTCTCCTTTGTGTGATACAATTGAGATCAAATTAGGGTTTGTGATAAATCCTAATCTAGTTTTAGAATTAGTGATTAATTCTAAAATTTATCCCCAATTAAAAATCCCAAATACAATCTCCCCTAATCACAAATAAACAAAACCCTAATCTAAAAAAAAAATCCTACACCAGCCGCCACCCATATCTTCTTCTCCCTTCCTTCTTCTTTACCCGTAACCCATCCAAAACCCTTCACCTTCTACTTCCTCTTCTTCCCGATCCCCACCAAACAAATCCCCAACTCTCCCTACAACCGTCGTCTTCTTCTCCAATCCCGCCCCCACCTTCACGCCACCACCTTCTCTTTCTCTCGCTACCACACCCGAACCCCAAATCCCACACCTTCACCTTCGACGCCCTCCCGTCACCACCACACCGCGACCCCTCCTTCACCCCCCAAACTCCGTCGACCATCACCACCACTACAGCCTCCTCGTCTGCTACCTCCCTCCCTCACCTTCACCCCAACTCCCTGACCCCAGCTCCAGCGCCCCGCCATCCCGACGCCACCGCCCCGCACGCTATCAACAGCCGGCGACCAGTTCAGCCACCCCTGGGCTTCGTTGCTGACTTTGCTTGCTGAGTTGCTGAGATCCTAGTTGCTGCCCAACTCCGAGATCTCCGTTGGCTTTCTTCACATTCGGTATACTCTTTCCCTTATTAAGTATTTGTGTTTTACTGCCTTATCATCTCGTATATTATCTGATTTGACTGTCGACCACAAAATACTGAGATTGAGTGATCCACATGCTAGATTAGAGTACAGATCGATATTGGACTTATTACTTGCTAACATATAGGAATTTAATTATTGATTGAGGTTGAATTATTAATTGGAATTGTTAGCATAATTCAGTTCTTGAAAATCCAACCAACCAATTAATTGTTTAAAATTTCTAACTTTAATCTGCATAACGTGTTGGTAAAATTAACCCATTAAAATTCTTGGAAATTCTCTATTTTAGGGTTGGTTTTACATCAAGGTAGTTGGAGTGAACCATAGCAAATCCCAAACAATAAAGAGAAGGCTTATTTCCATATAAGTCACTCCCAGATGTGCTAATTTCATATAAATCACTCACAAATCACTATTTCCATATAACTCACTAATAATTGTGCTAATTTCATATAACTCTCAAATCACCGTTTCTATATAACTCACTCACAAGGTAGATCACATTCCAACAAACTCCTCTATTGGTAATAATCATCAAATCCATGGTTGTTAACCTCAATAAAATGGGGATAAAATGACAAAATTACCCACACCTTCAATATCCTAACCTTAACCGTAACACAAATTTATGGGAAGAGAAAGGGAGGAGGATAGGTGTGAAGGTGGTGGAGGAGGAAGAGGATGAGGGGGTGAAGGAGGATGGTGGGGAGGGGAGGGGCGGAGGTGGTGGTGGTGAAGGCTAGTAAGCTAGAGTTTTGGTTAAGAGTTTGAAAGTGAGAGAGGAAGAAGAGGGTAAAAAGGTAATTTCGTAACTTGAGTTGGGAGTTAACTAGGATTAAAGTAACAAAAACTGACAAATGAGTAAAATGGAATGTACACTACATAGTGAGTTATATGGAAATAGTGATTTGTGAGGGGTTATATGGAATTAGCATATTTGTGAGGGAGTTATATGGAAATAACTAAAGAGAAATAAGTATATATTTTTCATGGTATAAGGTGCAGTTAATTCTCGTACAGATATATCTGGAGAAAATTAAGAAAAAAAGATCTCTGTTAGAGATAATGTAGGAGATTATACCAACTAATTAAATCAGTGAAAAATTTACTTAAATGCTCACACTTCTGTTTTATGTTTATAAGGTTATCAAGTATCTTTTTACTATCTTTTGACAAAGGAAATTTTTGGAGATGGAATACTAGTGGAATATATGGAATACTTGTGGAGTATTCTAAAACTCTTACATTATAGTAGTATCATCATATACATTATACATTATAGTAGTATCGCCATATACGTACATTGCACTACAATGCAACAGTCTCTTACAGAACATGACTTAAAAGCTGATGATTCATTAAGAGTCGTTACTAGATGTTACTTATATGAATGACTTTCTTACAGAACATGACATAAAAGGCTGATGATTCATTAAGAGTCGTTACTAAAAGTACTTATATGAATGACTTTCACCATGGTCTACAGAGCAATGTAAATGCACTCATTGATATGAAGCTTGAGAAGCACAAGAATTTGATGGAGGAATCAGCATTCTATTGGAGAGAAATTGTTAACGGTACTCTCAAGTTTGACAGAAGAGAGACTGAGGTACAGAAGCATTCTTTTGAAGTTTGTCAACACATATAGTTGATAGTTGATTCATTATTGTATAGTTAGCTAATAGTATAATTACAAATATGTACAGGTTGCAGCACTGAGGGATCTCACAAAGGAAGAACTGTTGGAATTCTTCAATGCCTATATCAAAGTTGATTCACCTCAAAGGAAGACCCTTAGCATTCAAGTCTTTGGTGGCCTTCATTCCACAGAATATAAGAAAGTTGTAAGCGAAACTGATGAACCGCAAGCATATCAAATCACGGATGTTTTCTGTTTCAGAAGGTCAAGACCTCTGTATGGTTCTTTCAAAGGTGGGCTTGGCCACATGAAATTATAAACTTCCACCAATAGCTCGAACTGCAAATGAATTTTTAAAGATCACATACTAAGAATAGCATCTTATAATTCCTTTGCAATGTAATTACTATCACATTGCACTATTGATTATGCATAAATTGTTTCCTGGCTGATGGCTGGTAGCTTTGATAATGAAAATAATGAGTTACCAAATTGAGTAATATGTTGAACTCCTTTGCGTTGGTCCAATGAAGAGTAAGAGTTTCACCTACCTAGTTAACTTACAGCAAACATTTTGCGTTATTGTGTGACGCAAAATAAAGAGTACAGTTTCCCCCTTGGTTGGGATCAAGTGCTATATTTACACCGGATTAGAGATCCTATAAGTGAATTAGGTAAGCCTGAGTCAAGAATAAACAGGTTAGTTTGTTCCATTTCTTTCTTTAAAGGGAGTATTACTGACTTCAGGTCATTTTTCTAACAAAAACATTGTTAGGCGTAAGTGAACAACATCTGGTAAAAGCAATGAGGGCACGGTGAAGCGGAACGCAATGTTTTTATCCCAATATGACTGGCGGAGCCATGTTTCCATAATTTGTTTCTGGATTTGGTTACCCTTTTGTAATTTTTTCACTGAAGAAGCCAATACAATCTATCCACCAAACATGCTTAGATACTAAGATTCAAGAATCTGGGCATCATGTTTTTTTTTTTTTTTTTTTTTTTTGTTAAATTAAAAAGATAACGTGGTCATCGCATCATTAATGATAGATTAACGAAACAAGTAGTTTAAATTACAAATTACAAGAACTATATTGAAATCTGTCGAAAGTGAAAGCGGGAAATACAAGGAAATTTAAAGCCTGAATGAAGATACACGATACTGAAGATACACGATACGTAACCGGCCATATCAATCCCTGATCTGAAGCCTACTCCTCCTCATCCATCCGAAGCCTCTTCCTCGCGTTTGCTGATCCTGCCCAATGAGAATGAGGGAAATTTTTTTATGCATCATAACAGGAAATCTATGGTTAATATTACGGAAGCACAAATTATTACGGTCTAGCCACAAGCCCCTCATAGTGGCTGTTACAGAGATTTCCCATGCTTTCCTATCTTCAATGTTGACTCTATGTAATCTCCAGCTACCTCAAACCTCATAACTAGAGTTAGGACACTGTAGACACCCGAACCCTAGGCAGACTACCTCCCAAGCGAACCTAACTTTAGGGCATAAAAAAAGTAAGTGGTTTGTTGTCTTCGTCATCCTGATTACATCTACCGCAAGTGGCATTTATTGGTACGCTTCTGTTTTGAAGATTAGTCTTGGAAAGAATTGCATCATTCTTCACTAACCACAGCAAATTTTTGACTTTCAGTGGAGCGTAAATGTTCCAAATAATGTCCGTCTCCGAGCATCTTTGGGACTTTCAAGGCGTGGATGGTGATTATGCTCACCATTAATAATTTTGACTTTCGGTGGGGCGTAAATGTCCCAAATAGTTATAAATTGTCATTATGAATACAAATATAAATATAATTATGACATAATGACTATCCACACCATGATTTCTTCAACAATATAATATTTTAGAAATTTAGGACATAAAAGATGGTTATTAGAGCTTACGAAGAGAGGGAGAAGATTAAACTTTTCCTACATAAGAAATAGGAACAATAGGGACAGGGGCAAAGCTAGAACTCTTAGAACTTAAATTTCATAAAATAGGAAAAAGCTAACAATATTTGTGAAGAATTACAATTACAGGAAATAACAGAACAAACCATACAGTACAATACAGAGTCGAGATTAAGATCTCTATCCTTAAAGCAAAATTTGCCCAGTAGTGTGACGGTGGTTGACGAATTGCTTCCCAGGATACAACTGTATTACCTTTCCCTGAAGAGCAGCACCCTAGCTTTAGAGATCTCAGCGAACCGGTAGCTGTGTTGTATTCTCAAACTCTGACTCAGAGGAAGAAGAAGGAGTTTCTGAATGTTTTAAAAACTCTGTGTATAGGCAGACAAAAATTGCTGGTCTTATAGGAGAAGGGGAGTAACTGAAGGGTCCATTACTCTGTAACAGCAGAGTAATGGTCCATTACTCTATAACAGTAGAGTAATGGTTCAAAAATGTAACTGATGAGCCATTACTCTGTTGATACAGAGTAATGGTACTAGCAATTACAAAATTTGAAAAGCCTCAACAGTAACTGGGGAAAATTTTGGAGCGGGGCAAAAAAAAATATAGGCCAAGCCAAGCCGAGGCCGGAGTCGGCCCGGGCGCGCGCGCGTGTTTGTTATTTTGGCTAGGTCTCTCTCCACTACACGTTAGTGGTAACCCCAAGGCTATGCCCTTTAGTCCATTTCTTTAGCTTATATACTAGAGAAAATCTTTTCCATCTTCCGATGTGGGACTATTCATTCCAATTGTCCAAGTTAGTACATTTCGAGTGTCCAACTTTGGACCTACATTTCTCATTCATACGGAAACTGTTTTTGGCAAGTGAGTACATTACGGAATAGTACTCGACGAGAGGAACGTGTTCCAATCAATTTCCGGCGCCGCCGGTGGCCGGAGCCCACCAGAATCCGGCCCAAAAAATATGCAAAAACTTTTTCCAACAATCCCCTACATGAATGGAAATGAACGGACCATGTAATCCAGACACGACAGAAAAACACATGACAGAAAAAGACATGTCAGAAAAGACTCTGAGAGTACAATCGGAAATCACTGCATCAGGAATGGTCGTAAATTTTCAACTTTGAACCACCCTTAGTGAGTAGCCATCGGATTCACTTGACCAGGTAGTGAACATGATGTTTTGAACTACCCGGGCTTTGATGTGAACCTAGACAATAACTATCACACAGTTTCATCTTCTCACAGAACTAGGTTCTTTTGTTGTGTTCATTTTGGCCTTGAACAACCCTGGTTAATCGTGAGTGAACTTGGAGAATGTAGCCTCTCTTCATTCTCCTAGAAACGGCCTCATTTCACACCCACAATGTGATTGCCCATAAAGAGTATCCTGCCATACCCCACTTTTATTTCAAAGCTACGAGAATCATTAAAAGCCAAGTTTATCCTTACTCTTTGCAGGCAACACTGTTTTATCATCCTAAGAGTGGGTTTGAGATTTTAATCTCTCAGTGTTTCCATCGATTCAACATGATTTAGTTGTCCCCTTGAACCTAGATCTTGGGATCTCCAATTTCTAGGTAGGGTTTCCATC
This sequence comes from Hemerocallis citrina, assembly GCA_017893485.1. Lineage (NCBI taxonomy): Eukaryota > Viridiplantae > Streptophyta > Magnoliopsida > Asparagales > Asphodelaceae > Hemerocallis > Hemerocallis citrina. The sequence goes on along the minus strand of CM030364.1, from coordinate 273,555,701 downwards.
AAGTATCCTCTTTCGTCATAGGCTTTAAACCCATTTCTCTCGATGATCTCACAACTTGCTCTCGTGAAAAACCTTTAGTAAATGGATCCGCTAGGTTGTCGGTCGATTTTAAATACTCTATAGAGATTATTCCATTAGAGAGCAGTTGTCTAATGGTTTTGTGTCGCATTCTGATATGATGAGACTTGCCATTATACATACAACTCAGTGCTCTTGCTATAGCTAATTGGCTGTCACAGTGTACACATATAGCAGGCACTGGTTTTTTCCACATGGAAATATCCTCTAAAAAGTTTCGAAGTCACTCTGCTTCCTCTGTCGCTTTGTTTAAAGCAATAAACTCAGATTCCACAGTGGATCTAGCCGGTAAAGTTTGTTTAGAGGATTTCCATGACACAGCTGCACCACCAAGAGTGAAGACATACCCACTTGTAGATTTCGAGTTCTTAGAGTCCGATATCCAGTTGGCATCACTGTAGCCTTCTAGTGCTGTTGGATATCTGGTGTAATGCAGCCCATAACTCTGAGTATGTCACAAGTAGTTCAATACTGTAGTTATTCCTTTCCAATGACTTCGTCCTGGATTACTTGTGTAGCGGCTCAGTACATTTACTGAATGTGCCAAGTCTGGTCGTGTACAATTTGTTAAGTACATCAGACTACCGATTACACGTGTATATTCCAATTGTGATATGCTGTCACCCGTGTTTTTGAACAGGTGAAGACTGGGATCCACTGGACTTTTGGCAGTCCCATTGGAGTAATTCTTGAATCTTTCAAGTACTTTCTCAGCGTAATGAGCTTGAGACAGAGTGATTCCCTCAGACATCCTGGAAACTTTGATTCCTAGTATGACATCTACAACTCCCAAATCTTTCATATCAAACTTCTCACTAAGCATGTTCTTAGTTTGTTTAATAATGTCATTATTGCTACCAATAATGAGCATGTCATCTACATACAGACACACCAGAATGTATCCATTTGGCGTATCTTTGATGTAGATACACTTATCACATTCATTTATTTTGAAACCATTTGACATTATAATATTGTCAAATTTTGCATGCCACTGCTTTGGAGCTTGTTTCAGTCCGTACAAGGATTTTACAAGCATGCACACTTTGTTTTCCTGTCCAGGAACTACGTAACCCTCAGGTTGTTTCATGTATGTTTCTTCTTCTAAATCCCCATTTAGAAATGCGGTTTTGACATCCATTTAATGTATTTCCAGGTTATGTAGAGCTGCAATAGCTATCAGCATTTTTATGGAAGTTATTCTTGTGACCGGAGAATAAGTATCAAAGAAGTCTAGGCCTTCCTTTTGCCTAAATCTTTGTACCACAAGTCTCGCCTTATATTTCTCTATTGAACCATATGGTTTCAATTTTTGCTTGAAAATCCATTTGTTTGCTAAAGCTTTACACACAGAAGGCAAATCGACCAACTCCCATGTATGATTTTGCATAATGGAGTCTATTTCACTTTTTATTGCTTCCTTCCACATAGGAGCATCAGGCGTAGACATGGCTTCCTTGAATGTTCTGGGCTCATTCTCTAACAGAAAGGCCGTTACAAAGTCAGGACCAAATGACTTTGATGTTCTAGCTCGTTTGCTTCGTCTAGGCTCATCATTATCATGTCATGGTTCATCAACCGAAGTGCTTTCATTCCCTTGTTCACGTGTATGTTTGGGATACGTAGCATCCTTGCACGGAAACACGTGTTCAAAGAATTAAGCATTCCTTGATTTCATTATTGTATTCACATGGATGTCCGGTATATCCGATTTATATACCAAGAACCGATATGCACTACTGTTGTGTGCATAGCCTATGAATATGCAATCAATAGTCTTAGGTCCTATTGTGACCTGTTTTGGATTAGGTACTGCCACTTTTGCTAGACACCCCAACACTTTGAGGTATTTATGCGAAGTTACATTACCTTTCCACAATTTGTATGATGTCTTGCTAGTTTTCTTGCAAGGTATTTTATTGAGAATGTAGTTGGCAGTCAGCAATGCTTCCCCCCACATATTTTGGGATAACCCAGAATTCAACAACAAGGCATTCATCATCTCCTTTAGAGTTTGATTCTTTTGCTCGGCAATACCGTTTGATTCAGGTGAGTAAGGAACAGTTGTCTGATGAACTATTCCATGTTCAGAGCAGAACATATTAAATGGTGCATCAAATTCCCCTCCTCTATCACTTCAAACGATTTTAATCGTTTTGCCAAGTTGCTTCTCAACCTCAAGCTTATATTCCTTGAATTTATCCAAAGCCTCATTTTTGCTATGTAACAAGTATACATAACAGAATTTTGTGCAATCGTCTATGAATGTCACAAAGTACTTTTTGCCGCCTTTGGTCTGCACGTATTTTAAATCACACATATCCGTGTGAATTAGACCTAGAGTTTATGTGTTTCTTTCTACAGAACGTGATGGAGTTTTAGTGAGTTTGGCCTCTGTGCAAACTTCACATTTTTTGTAGTTGTCTACCTTAAATTTTGGTAGCAAATTCATGTTAATTAATCTACGCATAGAATTGAAATTAACATGGCCTAGTCTTTCATGCCAAACAGAAGAAGACTCAACAACATAAGCAACAGGAGTAATTTCATTAACTTTGGGAACAACAGGAACAATAGATTTAGGGATGACTGACATTACATTAAATTTGAACAGTCCATCCTTTACATATCCTTTTCCCAAATACACCACATTCTTAGACAATACAAAATTATCAGAAGCAAGAACAACCTTAAATCCATTCTTACTTAGCAAAGATCCTGATACCAAGTTCTTTTGAATATCTAGAACGTGCAACACATTTGTTAGTGTTAGTTCTTTGCCTGAAGTCATCTTCAGCACTATCTTTCCTATTTCTGCAATTTTGGAGGTGGAAGAATTCCCCATGAATGTTCATCCTTGTTGCACTTTTGGTATGAAGTGAACATTTTCTTGTCCGAGCAGATGTGCTTGGTGGCCCCAGTGTCATACCACCACTTACGATGATTGCTCCCCACCAGATTCACCTCTGATACAACAGCATAGAGGTCCAAGTCAGAGAGACCATTGGACAAGTTCTCAGCTATGTGTGCATGTGATCTGTCATTCCCTTTTGCCTGTCTAGGTCCAGCACGGTTGTTGTCCTTGCTGTGGCAGTCAAAAATTTTGTGCCCTAGCTACCACACTTCTGGCATTTTCCAGCAAACCTCTTTGCTGCAAGTTTTTTGTTCGGGGACTATGGCAAGAACTTCCTCTTTTTGCCTTTCTGTTCGTGTTCCACCATGTTGACCTTTTCTATGGACTGATTTTCATAGGACCTGTTAGCCCTGCAATTTTCTTCTTCAATCCGCAACCTGATTATGAGGTCTTTAAGAGACATCTCCTTTCGCTTGTGCTTGAGGTAGTTCTTGAAGTCCATCCATCCAGGTGGAAGCTTCTCGATGAACGCTGCAACCTGGAATGGTTCACACAGCGTCATATTCTCTGCAGCGATTTCGTGAATTATCACTTGCAGTTCCTGAAGACTCACAACTGTCTTGGAGTCAACCATCTTGTAATCCAGAAATTTACCAGCTACAAACTTCTTGGAGCCGGCGTCTTCTGTTTTGTACTTCTTCTCCAAAGACCCCCACAAAAGTTTGGAAGTCTTGAAGACACAGTAGACATTGTACAGTGGGTCTACCAAGCCATTCAGGATGTAGTTTCTACAGAGATAATCACCCTGAGTCCATGCATCTACCACAGCAATGGAGTGCGCATCCATAGGTGCCAGCATAGGGGCAGTTTCAATGAGAAACCTGTCCAGCTTTAAGGTGGTCAGGTAGAACTGCATCTTCCCTTGCCACTTCTTGAATCCAGTACTATTGAATTTCTCTGGTTTTTTTTCCCACAGTTATGTATGTGGGCAGAAGACCGTTTGTGCCGCAACCAATTGTGCAGTCATATTTTGGGTCACTGGTGTTTGTTCACTGATAAGTCCACTGACATTATCGTTTTGTGTGTTTTCCATGTTCTGAAACAGTTGAAATAGAACTGTTAGTTGTTTTGTTTTCCGAAATGATAACAGTACCTGTAAATAGTCTTCACAAAACTGTTAGAATAGAGGAAAATTTTAGCTTTAAAATTGTTAGAACTTAAATTTCATAAAACATGAAAAAACTAACAATATTTATGAAAAATTACAATTACAGGAAATAACAGAACAAACCATACAGTATAATACAGAGTCGAGATTAAGATCTATGTCCTTAAAGCAAAATTCACCCCGTAGTGTGACGGTGGTTGACGAATTGCCTCCCAGGATACAACTGTATTACCTTTCCCTGAAGAGCAGCACCCTAGCTTCAGAGATCTCAGCGAACCGGTAGCTGTATTGTATTCTTAGACTGTGACTCAGAGGAAGAAGAAGAAGGAGATTCTGAATGTTTTAAAAACTCTGTGTACTGGCAGACAAAAATTGCTGATCTTATAGGAGAAGGGGAGTAACTGAAGGGTCCATTACTCTATAACAGCAGAGTAATGGTCTATTACTCTGTAACAGTAGAGTAATGGTTAAAAAACGTAACTGATGAGCCATTACTCTGTTGTTACAGAGTAATGGTACCAGTAGTTACAGAATTTGAAAAGCCTCAACAGTAACTGGGAAAAATTTTAGAGCGGGGCAAAAAAAAATATAGGCCAGGCCGGGCCAAGCGCACGCGCGTGTGTTTGTTATTTTGGCTAGGTCCTCTCTCCACTACTCATTAGTGATAACCCCAGAGCTACGCCCTTCAGTCCATTTCTTTAGCTTATATACTAGAGAAAAATTTTCCCATCTTCCGATGTGGGACTATTCATTCCAACTGTCCAAGTTAGTACATTTCGAGTACCCAACTCTGAACCTACATTTCTCATTCATGCGGAAACTGTTTTTGGCAAGTGAGTACATTACGGAATAGTACTCGACGAGAGGAATGTGTTCCAATCAATTTCTGGCACTGCCGGTGGCCGGAGCCAACCGAAATCCAGCCCGAAAAATATGCAAAAACTTTTTCCAACAAGAACAATTTGCCGGGAGAACCAATGGAAAATTCTATAGCTATATACAGATTTGTAGGAATTTTTTTCTTAATTTTGAAGGCCAAATCATACTTTTTTTAAATAAAAAAATTTTTTTTTTTGGGGAGAGGGGGCTTAAATTTTTAATAATTATAGGGGGTTTTCAAAATTTGGGGCCCCTACATAGCTCTGCCACTGAATAGGGAAAAATGAAATACACATATACACTAATTAGCTATACCAGAAAGAAAAAGTACTATTCCTTGATTTGGAAAGTTTTTGTTTAAAAAAAATAATGTGGTAAAAAGCTATATACTTTTGAGCAAACTGTTTGAGTCCAGAATATCATTATGAAATATATGCTAAAATTTGCACCCAATCAGTGTATGCTGAAATATGATTATATAAAATATAAATAGTCTGTATAAGTTCCATATATGTATCTAGACTTACTAACCTATTTTACCGGATATCCGGATCGAGCCAAATTATTCTTTAATAACCATATTTGTATTTGAATCCAAAAATATTTGGAAAATTTACCCGGATCCAAATCCAAAAACGGTCGGTATGCATTTCTCTTACCATATTCACCAAAATCAAAATACTAATCCGATTTTGGTCGGAGTTTTCTAGATCAGTTTGCAGCCTAATCTAGCGCCAAAAATCTGACACCAGTTATTGCGGAATTTATCATCATAGATGGAGTGCATGAGCAATTCAAACCAAGAACACATACATATTTCACAAACAACAAAAGAAAACACAAAGACTGCAGAAGAAACTGCGCAATATTGCACTATATATTACCAAGTGTAGGACTTCAGGTACAGTAACTTCTCAACTAGAAAACCATTGAAGAATCCTACAAAAAAAAACAGATGCGTGCTATTGCTAAACAGTCTCACTAACATTACGCCTAGGGTAAAGATGCAGAGCAAACATCACCCAAGCAGCGAAGTGCATCATCGAAGGGAGAGCAACAACCTCCATCATCCAAGCATCTTCCATCACAGCAGCCTTCACCAGTACCACGCCAAGCACTCAGGAGTAGAAGAAGAGTACACCATGCACAAGCGTGGAGGGAAGAGGTGCCGGAAAGGATAGAACATAATAGGAAAGATGATAGACTGAACTACAAGGACTCGAATAGATCGAGATGCTGGCCAGTTCTGAGATCTCCTCGTTCATCCTATAGAGGGATGGTGAGTGAGAAGAAGAGAGGAGATGCTGTAAGGGTGGGGGAGAAGTCGAAGAGGTTCACCTCGCCTAAAGCGAACGACGAAGAGCGGAGCTTTTCAGGTGGACAGCGAAGATCCTATGTAGAGGTGGCTAAGGGATCGGAGAGGAAGTTGTCTCCGACCCACTTCAGGTCCAGAGTTACATCGCCTGTTCCACTAGAGAAGAAAACGAAGAATGGCGATGAGGGTGAATGAGTACTGGTTCGGCCCCGGAAGATTATCAAAGCCGCAAAGCGTCATCTCAAAGAAGATTCGAACTCGGTGGGCTCAGGCCAGCAGTGCCAAAAATGCACGTGGAGGGGACACACGATCATGACTTGCGTCAATGACTGGTTTTGTTATGCTTGTAGACGATCCGGCCACATTTCAAAAGATTGTCCCAAAGCTAAGAGAGCAGAGGCAACTGCGGTGGAGGTCCCTAGGCACACAACTCCGACGAGGTCCAGCACGAGTAAAACACAAGAGAGTTTTTGCGGGGGAAAAGCAGTCATCAAAGCTATTATCACTCCAACTCCAACTCCAATATTGGCGGAATTCGAGTGTAGGTTCCGTATGTGCGCCATCATCAAAGTCCAGAGTGGGAACCCTACCAGTGGTGATATAGAGAGCCTGCTTCACTCCAACACCATTGTCGTTTCAAACCTAAGTTGGAAGGTTCAGCACCTCGACGTTAATGGTTATTTCTTCCATTGCCACGACAAAGAGAGCCTGAAGGAAGTCCTTGGCAAAAGAGGTATGGGTACAAATGATTTTTATGTGACGTTTTCGCAATGGTCAAGTAAATTAGGAGCGCTGAAGGTGAATGAGAAGCCAACGATTTGGATTATATTGTTCAATTTTTCATTTCATTGCTGGGTACGTTCGTGGTTTCAAAATCTCATCAGAGCGTTCGGTTACGTGGTGGAGGTTGATAGCAGCCCAGCAACTCAGGAATGGAGAGAGTTCACTCGCGTTAGAATCGGCATTGAAAACATTTCCGACATCCGTTCCATGATTCAAGTAGAATTTGAGAGCGAGTTTTACGAAGTTAAAGTGATCGTAGAGCACAAAAAAAGAGTGTCGTTCGGGAAAATTTCAACGAGAGAAGAAGACGAATTTTCCGATGGCAGAAAAAAACACATCGAGGGAGATGACGGAGGTCCGTCGGATCGTAGATCTGGAGCGTCCATCATCCAATAAGGAGAAAAGGAAAAAATCCATCGTTAGATGAATACGGATCTAATCTCCATCAACCAATTCAAAAAAGCCTACTTTCTACCGAAGTACAAGCTAGGATTGAGGCGGAAGGGACTCTTCAGCGGCGCGTTGGGAAGGGACAGCTATGTGAAGTTGGCAGGACTTTGGGTCTCAGAGGTAGGCACGAAAGCATAGGCGGTACTACGTTAGACAATTGAAGTACTGGAATTCTCAAAAAAGCAGCTCAGTCATCGAGGGAGTCAGGAAGCATGGCGGTATCGAAGGAGGAACTGCAGGATTCTATCAAGCAAGCCATTGAAAAGTTGGCTCTTAGTGGTCTTTTTGGGCCGGTTAAAGAGAGTATTGGGCCGAGAATAATTATTGAACAACCAACGTGTGCCAGGGAAATCAATATGGGCCCCCTCTTGTTGGAAGACGAAAAGATAGATGACGATTTGAAAGAGGACGTCGTATGTGAAAGGGAGGAACCTAACCGTATTGACTTAGCGGAGAGGGTAGAGGATAATGCGGTGGTAGAGGAGGAAAAGGAGATTTGTTTCACTACGGAGCAGATAGCACTTACCGAATCGTCGGAGGGGAGGATTGGCGCGTTAGATGGTTTACAAAGCGGAAGTAGTCCATATGATTCTGAACACAAAAGGTGGGCAAAGCAGGATCGACAACTGGCAGGAGACGATTTGGGAGACAGTGGGAGGGCAAGTGCATCACGGAGTACCGTGGAATACCAACGAAGGAGCAAAAGGCAGTTGGATAATTGGGGGTCAAATGGTCCACGCAAAGATGACTTGATTAAGGCAGCGGCAAAGACTAAGGAACCATCCTCGGCATGTCAAGATATTTCTTCACGCAATTTTTCGGTTCTTAATTTATTAAATGACGATTCTCTCATTTACTTTGCGGGTCTATACGGTCTAGACATGGGTTCCAATTAGGGCTGGAAACGGGCCGGGTTTGGGCCGGACTGATACAAGCCCGAGTCCGAGCCCGAAATTTTTTGTAGGGTCCGAGCCCGGCCCGATTTTGTAGGGTTCGGGCTCCAAAACTCAAGCCAAAACCCGGGTCCGAATAAATCCAAAAAGCTGAAGCCCAGCCCGATTCCAAATCCAGAGTCGTTGCTCCTTAGTTCTAAGGCAAATGAAGAGACATGTGTATACACAAACGATGATTTATTGATAAAGATTAAAATGCCTTGTAATCCCTTTTCAAATGACATTCAACAATCAAATCATAATCTCTTACAATTGTTATCATAGTCTTTCAAATTGTTCCGTACAGTTGCTTTCATTAATGTACCGAGGCTCCTCATACAACAAGAATCTTACAAACAGCTAGAAAAAAACATACATGCATACATTTTACTTATTCATACAGTGAGTTCTATTTGCCGATCATGGAATAAGCAATATCTTTCCAATATGTTCACTGCTATCCATCAATTTGTGAGTTTGAGCTGCTTCGGACAAAGGAAATGACTTGTAAACAACAGGCTTGACTTTCTGGGCATCAATAGCCGGCCACACGTAGAATAGTGAAGAAGATATAAGTTGTATCTAACAGAACAGAAACATATCCATCAGAAGAGCAAGTAACCATCCTCCAGCTACAAGGATCCACTGAATTAATATCCCAATTCTCATGAACATTATACGGGTCATTTAGCTCCATTTTTATCACCATCAATGCCACAACTGCATTAGCAAATAAAAGGACAAGTCAGCGATTAGATTTAAGATTGTGAAGACAATCAAGAAGATAGATGATCAATAATTCCTCACAAGGTTGGTCATTCAAAGATAATGAAGACAATGTAGTGACAACACATTTTGAAGTATTACAACATGAAAGGGACACTTAGATGCAGATAATCTCTTTTGTTATTAAGTACTTCAAAATAAGTATAACCTGCCAAGAATCAGCCAACAATAAGAGATGAAAACACTCATGGATTCTAATGGCCAAGTCATATTAAAAACAATTAAGCAAAGAAGTAGCAAATTGCAACAATGCAAATTTTTGTGGACATAAATGGCCATCAGGTGTCACTGCCCGCAAGTCTGAAACAAAAGTACTTACGATAAGCCCACGATATTTGAAACAAAACAACTTACAGTAATTCCCTTATCCAAATTCCATTGTCTACCAGTGTACCAAAGTTCCTCTCCAATGCTATGATGTCATCAAGTGCCTTTTTAGGAAGAACACTAAACATCACCAATCCTACTTAACAAACTTTATCATAAACACATACGTATTTCAACATAGTAAATAGTCATTTCTTGCCTAGAATACCATTATGAAAGAAAATTGTCTCTTTTTTAGGAAAAAGCATCCTAACACAGATGAGTTAGCATTACTATGGCCAAATATCTAACAAAAATACTTCATATGTTAAATACAATTATCTAAGAACACCTACAAACTTTATCCATAATCAAATCTAACCAACCAACAAGAACTCAACCAAACAATAAGATTTGAGGATATGATACTCGAAAATACTCTGACCTTCATAGTTTATACCAGAAGAAGAAAGAGTAACAGAAGCCACTAAGCCACTTCTCAGAAAGCCAACACCATCACCATCACCATCACCAATACGAAGCAGAGAACCCTTTCTTTCCATCTTACCCATCCTACCATCAAATCCACAACCCATTTGCTCCACTCACCTCACCACATACACACCAAACTCCCAACAACAAACAAACAATCACATAACCTCAAACCACCTTATTCCACCAAAATTCCTCTCACCACAAAAATTCAGATGCCCAAATCTCTTGAAATCAAGAACCTAGATGGGAATGGGGCTCCCTGAAGTTAATCAATAATGAGCTTCATACATTATAATTTATAAAGTTGTGGTTGGGAAACAGAGAGACCCTCGGGGAAAGAGAGAGATGCTCCGAATTCCGAAGTGGAGAAGTCGAGAAGACGAAGACTTTGTGCTCAGGGAAAGAGAGAAGATGAAGGGGAAACACTTGAGAATTAAAATATCAAATTTATTTTTAAATCGGGTCGGGTTCGGGTCGGACCTATACACACCCGAACCCGACCTGAAAATTAGATCAGGCTTAATTGTTGAGTCCGGGTCCAAAAATTTTGAAAAAAAAAATAGGCCCAAGTTATACTAGAAACGGGTCAGACACGATCGGGCTCGGGTCGGACTCGAGTCAATTGCAGCCTTAGTTCCAATAGAGAGGAACAACTCCACCATGTAAACATCATTAGAGGGGATAGTCAGCGAAGGGTAGAATAAGTCGATCGGTGTTTTAGACGATTAGGGTTCAGGGGTAGGGTGTTTTTTTATTTGTTGTTATGTTATACATCTTTTGGAACGTGAGGGGGATGCATCAGAAAACCAAAAAAAAACTTATAAGCGATACTATCGTTAGGAACATGCCTATTATTTGTGCCTTTCAAGAGACTAGAGTCGAATTTCCATCCAACGAGGAGTTTCAAAATATTAAGGGCATCGGCACTTTTGAGTGGAGGTTTAAGCCATCGAGAGGGTATTCGGGAGGCATTGCAATTGGCGTTGGTTCGAGATTATTTGAGATTATAGAGGAGATAGTAGGCAAATTTTCCGTCACGGTGGTTATTAGACGTCGAAGTGATAATTGGGTCCATACGGTTACATCTGTGTATGGTCCTTATGAGGCAAATAGAAGGGACATGTTCTGAAATGAGATTAAGGATATTAGAGAAAAGTGTAAACGCCCGTGGGTGTTAGGAGGAGATTTCAATATTACTAGATTTCATAACGAGCATCTAGGAAGAGGCCCGACGACAAACAAAAGAATCAAGTTCAACTCGATTATCAATGAACTAGAGTTATTGGAGATTGAGGCAAGGAATAGGAGGTTCACGTGGTTGAATATGCAAGCCTCTCCCATTCTCGCAAAGCTGGACAGAATTTTTGTGACTTCCGAATGGGAGGATAAATTTCCTTTAGCTCAGGTGAAGGCATTGGTAAGGTTCACTTCATATCATACAGTGTTAGCCCTGGATTGCGGAGAAGGTGATAGGACGAACAGATATCAGTTTCACTTCGAGAAAGGTTGGACGTCGTGCGAAGGAACTCGAAAGGTCATAGAAGATTCATGGAGAGCCACCACTACGTCGACTACTGTGGTAGGTTGCTAGAATGAGAAGCTTAAGAGGCTTAGGAAAAATCTGAAGCAATGGGCAAAGACGGAATTTGGGCAGACACAAAGGATGAAAGAAGAAATAGGAGAGAGGATTCAGGTGCTGGAATGCTTAGAGGAGGAAAGAGATTTAATAGAAACTGAGTTTGAGGAGTTATGTAAGAATAGACTAGATATTCTGCAAATTGGGAATATGGAGGAGCAGTACTGGAGACAGCGTTCAAGGATACAATGGTTACAGGAAGGTGATGCCAATACCAAATTCTTTCACAAGATCGCCAATGGAAGAAGGCGGCTAAATAATATCTCCGGGTTAGAGGTCGATGGGGATTGGTGCGAGAAGGAGGATAGAATTACTCAACACATTAATGAGAGTTATAAGGAGTTACTATGCAAAAGAAGATAGCACAGATGTAAATTGAACCAGGATATGTGGATGGATTCGAGGTTGAACAGAAGCGATAATATAGAGGGAAAGTTTAGCGAAGCTGAAGTTCGAGCAGCAATCAAGGGGCTGGGGCAGGAAAAGGCGCTGGGGCCAGATGGATTTCTGCTTTTCTTCTATGCATTATATTGGGATGTTATTAAAGCAGACTTAATGAGAATTCTTCAAGATTTTTACAATGAGGACATTTAGTTGGAAAGGTTGAACTACGAGAATATTACTTTAATTCCTAAGAAATCTGAAGTCAAGAAGGTAGGGGACTTGAGGCCCATCAGCCTCCTCAATGGTTCTTTCAAAATCATTTCAAAAGTCCTGGCTAATAGACTAAGTTCATAGTTACATGATATTATTGGTGAATCGCAGAGCGGTTTCATTAGGGGAAGAGATATCATGGACAGTGTAGCTTCGGCTCACGAGATCGTATTCATAGGGAACAAAGATAAAACTGATGGATTTCTTTTCAAAGTGGATTTCCAAAAAGCTTATGATATGGTAGAGTGGGACTGTGTGGATGAGGTTTTACTTCTTAAAGGGTTCGGGGATAGGTGGAGGAGGTGGATACATCAGTGTGTCAGAGGGGGGAAATCGTTTCTTATCATCAATAGGGTCTCGGGAAAGGAGATTAAATGTCAAAGGGGACTAAGACAAGGGGATCCATTGTCATCATTATTATTTGCAATCGTGGCAAACGGACTAGCAGGGATGATTGTCAAAGGCAGAAAGGAGAATGTCAGTCACGGTATCAAGATCGAAGGCATTAATGAAGTTATATCAATCCCTCAGTATGCGGACGATACCCTATTGTTCGGTTCAGCGTAAGAAGTTGAAATCACGGAAATGGGTATGGTTCTTAGGTGCTTCGAGGCCTGGTCCAGAATGAAGGTTAACTTCAACAAGAGTTGTATTATACCACTGAGCGACAGATGTTCTATTCCAATCACTACTATCCAGTAAATGCTAGGTTGCAATAAAGGATGTTTTCCCTTAATCTACCTGGGGATCCCTATTAGACCGGGAAAACTAACAAAGGAAGACTGGGAACTGCTTATCGAAAAGATCGAGAAAAGATTAGCTGGCTGGAAGGGGCGCATGCTAACTTTAGGGGGAAGGGTAACCCTCCTGAATTCAGTTATTAACAGCATCCCAGTTTATCTGATGTCTATTTATGAATTATCGGGTTTGGTAATCAACCGCATCAACAAAAGTAGAAGGAGATTCCTATGGAAAGGGACAGATGGAGGAAGGAAAGAGATGCATCTCGTAAGTTGGGGTAGAGTGTGCAAAAGGAAAGATTTCGGGGGATTGAGAATCATCAATCTTAGAGACATGAACAAAGTCATGCTCTGTAAATGGTGGTGGAAGATGGCGAACAGGAGAAACAATTGGTGGTGTAAGTCTTTCATTAAGTATCGGTCGATGAAGAAATTCAGATTCGGAGGAAGAAGTGCCTATAGTGGAAATTCCTTTTTATGGAAAGGGGTTTCCAAAATGGGAGACATTTACCACAACAATATAGCCTACAGGGTGGGGAATGGGAAGAATACAAGATTCTGGAAGGATAAGTGGTGCGGCAACAATACCCTCATGGGAATTTTTCCTGTAGCAGCAAATGCGGTTTTAAGTAAGGACACCTTGGTCAGTGACGTTTGGCGTAACAACAGGCTAACATTAGAAGTAAACGATTTCCTAGAACAAGAATCCATCACCCAACTCCAAGCTTTAAACAACTTCATTCGTATAGAAGGGAGATACACCATACATAACGAAGATGAGAGGCAATGGCTATTGGACCCGAGCTCCAGATTTACAGTCTCTTCTTTATACAAAAGACTCAACAATGGAGGAAGAAGAAGTGAGGTCGCAGAGGTAATTTGGTATATGAAAATCCCTACTAAAGTTAAAGTCTTTCTCTGGCTGGTGGCCAACGACGCTATTCTATCGAAGGTAAATTTGCCGAAACGAGGAATTGCGGTAAACATTGCTTGCGTTAGATGTCAAACGCATGACGAGAACACGAATCACATTCTTTTCAATTGTCCGCAAGCGAGAATAGTTTGGGGGATAATAGGTCCTAGATTTGGGGTTTTAGAGTGTCTGGGTTCGAGTTCGGAGGTTTGGGCAATAGGAAGAACTAAGAGAATTAGGAAGGAGGAGAGAACTAGCTGGGACATAGTTGTAGCCTCTACGATTTGGAACCTATGGCTAGACCGAAATGATTTGTGTTTTCGTACTATAAATCAGATATTCTCAGTTTTGATACACAAAATTTATCTTCTTTTTTATGAATGGACAGGGCTCCTCGGATCCAACAAGAGGTTGCGTTTGGAGGAGGAGGAGGAGTAGCGGATACACAGTTTGGATGTGGATTTAGCTATGTACTATTTGAGAGACTTCGGCTTTCTGTTCGATTATTGTATTAGTTGTTATTAGATCGCCCTGTGCGGGTTATTGAGGTATTAGCCTATGTTTTGGGAGTTTTAGTTTTTGTTGTATAATGTGCCTTCGGGCTTACATTGTTATATTTTGAGCCTGTTTCGTTAATTACTATTAATGAAATGATGACTGTAGTCATCTATTTATCACAAAATAAAATAAAATTACAGCCAACGACCCTTCAACAAAAATCCCTTTCCAGATCTCTCTCAACCTTGACCCTCATGGCTTCACCAACACTCTCACAATGCCCACACCTCTCACAACTAACTACAGCCAACGAATCCTCATGGATCCTAACAGAAATTACCACCCAAAAACCGAATGATGTGCAGCAAGAACCAATTACCAGAGCTGACTTCTCCGAAACGATCCACTTGGCCACTCCGTTGAGTTGAATTCTGACACGACTTTAATCTTCGCCTTCAATCTTCAATGACATTTTGTCGTTCCAGTACATGAAAACTTCGATCTATGCCTGAAAAATGTTGTTTCTTACGCAGTATTCATTATTAACAAGCATTTAAGCATATATTCTTTTAATTTTCTATTTTTGAAAAAACGCATGAACAATGGAAAAAAGAATAATGTTTGCTTTTCATGATACCAAATTAGTCTAAAATTTATAACACTATTATTATTATTATTATTTGAACATGGTTCTAGCCACACCCCCAGTGCCCCACCTCACTAGGGCCGGCCCTGAGTTTCCGGGGCTCTAGGCGAACTTTCGAAATGGGGGTCCCTAATAGTATTTTTTTTTTAAAGTGCAAAATATGTGCCTATATTTACAAGGGAAGTTCAAATTTGGGGTCCTAAAATTGCGAAATCTCCGGAGGCCTAAGGTGGCCGCCTTACCCGCCTCTAGGATAGGGCTGGCCCTGCACATCACATACACATTTTCATCCCATAATTGAAAATTTGAGCAAGCACGGTTTGGAATATTAATTTCAAGCACGGTTTGGAATATTAATTTCTTGCTTAGTAGTGAAGAGACTTGATAACTAGACTACCTTGACATCTGTTTGTATTACGTTTAGCTAGAAAGGAAATAAAGTCATCAGATGCTTGCTAATTAGTATTAAATGTAGAAGTAATTCAGACCAAAGGATGCCTCACCGTGTGAACATGATCAAAATATAGTCAAAAAAGTAGGCTAAATATATATAAAAATTTTAAAAAGAAAAGTACAACAAGTTTTGGGCAAGTTTAAAAAAAGTACACTAAGATTTTTTTTTTAAAAAGGATACAAAGTTTCAAAAAACTCCACTGAGTTAGTTAGGGTTGGACTTAGGGTAGGGTTTTAAAAAATTCATTTTCATCTTTCATTTGTGTTTAAAAAAACCACAATAATCTTTTATTTGTGTTTTAAAAAATTACTTAACTAATCAGATGTTTAAATAACCCCCCCCCTGGGAACTAACCCTAATCCTAACCCTAACTAACTCAGTGGAGTTTTTTGAAACTTTGTGTCCTTTTTTTAAACAAAAAAAATCTTAGTGTACTTTTTTAAACTGGCCAAAAACTTTGTGTACTTTTTTTATATTTAGCCAAAAAAATATTTCCAAATTATTATGTTCATATATTCTTTTAACAAAAAAATTGCTCATACCTTCACTCTCCAAAATAACTTCATATACACATGAATTTTCAGTTAACTTAACCCTCACCATTTGGAGATTAAAAAAAATAAAAAATAAAAAATAAAAAAATAAAAAAAATTCACCATTTAAAATTTGAACATTACTAAAACTAATTTTCTTGCAAAAATAAAATGAAAACAAGAATACATTGTTGGGTGTAATGTCTTGCATACTTATTAGGTGTGAAGGAAAGATGGTGATACAAGTATAGGGTTTGAAGCGAGGGATCGAAGAAGAAAAAAGCATTCAGCAACATCAACAGTAACAGAGAGGTGGACAGTCGACTGTGCAGTTGACTGCCCCCCCCCCCCCCCCCTCTCGGGTCGACGTCTTCGAGACTGCGGTCGACCGCAATTGTGTGTGGTTGACCGAGCGTGGCTGGTAGGTTTTTTAGGTGTTGGTCTCGCTGATTCGTTTCAAGCTAACTTCATCTTTAGATTAGATCATATGGCTATAATTGTATGTTTATCTCTTCAGTATACATGGGATGGCTATTGTATCAAGATATCAAATTAAGGTTTCTCTAAGTCTCTATATATTATTGTAATTAGCCTCCATTGAGAGTCAAGAGAGAGAGTGCTTTATTGAAGAGAGTTTGAGAGGTTCTCCAATTGTAAACAACTAGTATTTTCTGGTGAGGCTTGAAAGAGGATCGTAGTGAGAATTGTAATATTCTTGTATCTTCTCTAGTTGAATAACATCTTGGTCTTCTCCCCTGGATTAAGGCAAAAGCCCAAATCGAGACAAATTTGTGTGCTTTGGTGTGTTTGGTGTGATTTTCTATTTGCTTGGTGGTTTGTATTAATTGCATCGCTTAACTTAATAAGATCCAAGTAGAAGATAGAACAAAATTCCCTAACAGTTGGTATCAAATCTTCAGGTTCATGGGTTTGTTTGAGTTTCTTGAAGAAGATGGCAGATCAGATCACGAAGATCAAGCAGTTCAATGGTAAGATCAACTTTATCTCTTGAAGGTGAATATGTAAAAGGTTTAAAGTTATCTCTAGAAGGAGATAAAGGGAGACCAATCGGCATGAAGCGGAGAATTGAGAGGAGATTTGTTCAAAAGTCTTGGATTTAATTCAGTTTTCATTGACGAGTAAAGTCAGGTGCAATCTCATGGAGGAGCGAAGCACGGCGAGTCTTTGGGCAAGAGTCAGAACTGACTACTCAGAATCGTCGTTACAGGATCAGATGCACCAGAAAAGAAAGTTGTTGGGTTACTCAATGAAACAAAGTACCGCACTTCTAGATCATATAGTGGAGTTCAATATAGAGTTATCTGAACTAAGGGCGATCAACGCAGATGATCTAAAAGCTTCCAACTTGATATATTCCCCACCAAATGTATCCAACTTGATAACCATACTAGACGAAAAATCTACCAAGAAGAAGTTTTCGGTAGCAGGTATGATCGAGGGGTTGAAGGAGGATGTACATAGAAGGGAGAGTCAGGCATAAGCGTCTACTTTTGTGAGTTGCTTGGAGGTGAATGGTACTTCAAATGGAAGAGAAAGTGCACGTAAGGGTATGATTTGTTGCCATCATTGTAGAGGGGTTGGACATTCCAAAAAGGATTGTTACAAGTAGTTGAGTCAGAGGGGCGCCAAATCCAGTGCCGCTGAATCAGGTGATAGCTTAGACAATTATATTATTTCGAATTTTATAGATGTGTATTATGGCTGGTATCTTGATTTGAGGAGTTCTTCTCATATATGCTCCGAGAGAGATATTTTCTACTTACAAGTTCGCAAGAGATCGTCGTTGTGTGAGAATGATAGTTTGTGATATTTGTGAAGTAGTGGGTGAAGGAACAGTCGAATTGGATGCACTAGATGGAAACGGTTACACACTTGAGGATGTTATGCATATTTCTAGTTGAAACAGAATGTTGTATCCTTGGAAACTCTTGAAGCACGGGACTGCAGGTATATAGCTCAAAGGTGTAAAGCTATCAATTTGGGAATGTCATCTTAAGGTGATAAAGGGAAGGATGGGTGTTGATCACAACTTCTACAAGCTTTGTGGGAACGTGAAAACTTGCGCAAATATTTCTTAGCCCTACTGTAATGTCCTGATTTTTCAATTAATGAAAAATTATTTATTTTTGCACGTAGTGTGCACGTGCAATATTTTGGTTGAATTAAATCTTATAATTATTTTCATTGTGATGGGTATAAATAGTTAAATATGTGCTTTCAAATTATTTTATACAAAAGTCTTCTTTTAAATAGATAAAAAGCCCTTTCTTTTAAAAAAGCCCAAAATGTAATTCATTTATTTTATTTTAAAATAATTATTTTGGCCCATAAACTAAAGCTCATGAGTCAATTTATTTTTAAATGCAACTTGTAATGTAGAATACAAACTAGAGTTTATTTTTATATAAAATAAAATGTACAATTTTGGGCCTAGTTACATGCACGTGCACTACACGTACACGTGCAAAATGCACTCTTCCCATGGCCGGTTGTGATTCCTTTGGAGGGAAAATCAAATTTGTAATGGTGATCATGGTGTGGTGGTTACTTGGATGTGGGTAGTTATTGCAAATCCTACTTTCATCCTAGCCCTCCATCTTACAACCAACTACTTGATCCTAGCCCTCTATTCCATCAAGATTTTAGTATAAATACCCCCCCTCCATGGCTAGTTATTCTTGTGTAAAATTATTCTCTTCCAAACCTATAGTTCAATTCTATTATCTAGTAGTTATTTTAGTGAGTTAAAAGATTGAGTGTGTGTGAGAGTTGTGCTTGCATTCAATCAAGGAGAGAGGCCGGCTACATCAAGGAAGAGGGAGCATTCGGTTGGGTACTTGAAGGCTTGGGTGCACGCGTTCAAGGAGGAGCCATTCGTCGCAAGGACATTCGTCTAGGGATTTGCTAGTTGTAAATTTTCTCTCCATACAAGGTGGGTAAATTTTTCCTATTTCTAAAGTAGGAATACATGCTAGTTTATTTAGAAAGAATGAAGCATGAAAATGATTAAGAAGAGCACACGTTAATTGGGAAAAATGACTTCTTGAATGATTGAAATGTGGATATACAAATTTATATGTGGTTCTATTATTTGAGTTGTATGTGAATTGATTATGATCATGGATTGATTGAAGAAAACACATTTATTGCCATCAAGGATTACATACAAAAGTTAGTATATTAATAATACTATTTCATGGGTTAAATAGATCCTTTGTATTAATGTGGGCATGAATAAATTAAAATATGAGTTTGTATGTTGGATAAATGATTAAGGACAGAGAACTAATGTGAAATTTGTTGATAAAGAGATTAAAATGCTAATTGCTAAAAAATGTCGAAAAGAGAAGAAAATGTGGTAGCGATAGTTTGTATTTCGAATTAATTGTATGAAAATATGTTTTAATTGTGGAAAAAAATTATTTTTTTTCATACTGATATGTAAATTAGACAAGAAATAATTAATTTGGAATTTTAGAGTAATTTTCATGAAAGCAAAATGAAATGAGGACTAGTTGAACATCGAGACGTTTTTAACAACAGAGAAAATTGGTCCAAAAAGAATTTAAGTCGTACTGTGACAACCTGAGCACGTAGCTCAAGTGGTCATAGTGTGTGGTTGGTTTCCCTGTGATGACCGGTTCGAATCCCTGTGGCACACATTTGTTTCACAAATTTTTTTAAATGTATAGAAATCAGAGGCCGAGAGTATTTAATACTCTCAGCGCCCCTTTATACAGCTGGCGCAAGTGGCCGGTTGGTCTGTGCCTTCGGCTGTGTTCTCCCTGGTGCTGGGTTCGATTCTTGACATCGGCAGTTTAGGGAAATTATTTTTTTTGGGTTTTTTGGTGATCCAAAAATTATGAAAAAATATGACTATTCTTCTAAAATTATATGGGACTTTATAAAAATAATTTGGGAATTATTTGCATGAAATAAACTATGATTTGGGGATAAAATGCATAAATAGAACTATGGTTCTATATGTATATTGTTGTGAAATTATAACTTGCAAAGAGAAATTAAAATGAAGGATTAGAAGATTAATATAGTAAAGATTGAAATGATATTATGTGATGGATGTGAATTGTGAATATTCGTTAGTGATGTAAAGTATTTCTCATTTGAGAATAATGTGACAACTATGAAATGTGAATTATTCTCGTTGGAGAATAGTGCGACAAATTATGATGCGTGAATATCCATCTTGATTGAATACTAGTGATATGGGTTTTTAATGTGAAAATAATAATTCATGAGTTACATGATGAATAGTTGAAATTAATGTATAATTATGGAATTTTGAACGAATTAGAAATCATGT